>JAQPZY010001193.1:947500-1600618 GCA_029931535.1 Margaritifera margaritifera
TTCAAATGCAAATGTATGCATACATAAATATAAGCCCTTCAAATGCAAATGTATGCATACATAAATATAAGCCCTTCAAATGCAAATGTATGCATACATAAATATAAGCCCTTTAAATGCAAATGTATGCATACATAAATATAAGCCCTTTAAATGCAAATGTATGCATACATAAATATAAGTCCTTCAAATGCAAATGTATGCATACATAAATATAAGCCCTTCAAATGCAAATGTATGCATACATAAATATAAGCCCTTCATGTGCAAATGTATGCATACATAAATATAAGCCCTTCAAATGCAAATGTATGCATACATAAATATAAGCCCTTCATGTGCAAATGTATGCATACATAAATATAAGCCCTTCAAATGCAAATGTATGCATACATAAATATAAGCCCTTCAAATGCAAATGTATGCATACATAAATATAAGCCCTTCATGTACAAATGTATGCATACATAAATATAAGCCCTACAAGTGCAAATGTATGCATACATAAATATAAGCCCTACAAGTGCAAATGTATGCATACATAAATATAAGCCCTACAAGTGCAAATGTATGCATAAATAAATATAAGCCCTTTAAATGCAAATGTTTGCATACATAAATATAAGCCCTTCAAATGCAAATGTATGCATACATAAATATAAGCCCTTTAAATGCAAATGTATGCATATAAATATAAGCCCTTTAAATGCAAATGTATGCATACATAAATATAAGCCCTTAAAATGCAAATGTATGCATACATAAATATAAGCCCTTTAAATGCAAATGTATGCATACATAAATATAAGCCCTTCAAGTGCAAATGTATGCATACATAAATATAAGCCCTTTAAATGCAAATGTATGCATACATAAATATAAGTCCTTTAAATGCAAATGTATGCATACATAAATATAAGCCCTTCAAGTGCAAATGTATGCATACATAAATATAAGCCCTTTAAATGCAAATGTATGCATACATAAATATAAGCCCTTCAAGTGCAAATGTATGCATACATAAATATAAGCCCTTTAAATGCAAATATATGCATACATAAATATAAGCCCTACAAGTGCAAATGTATGCATACATAAATATAAGCCCTTCATGTGCAAATGTATGCATACATAAATATAAGCCCTTTAAATGCAAATGTATGCATACATAAATATAAGCCCTTTAAATGCAAATGTATGCATACATAAATATAAGCCCTTCAAGTGCAAATGTATGCATACATAAATATAAGCCCTTTAAATGCAAATGTATGCATACATAAATATAAGCCCTTCAAGTGCAAATGTATGCATACATAAATATAAGCCCTTTAAATGCAAATATATGCATACATAAATATAAGCCCTACAAGTGCAAATGTATGCATACATAAATATAAGCCCTTCATGTGCAAATGTATGCATACATAAATATAAGCCCTTTAAATGCAAATGTATGCATACATAAATATAAGCCCTTCATGTGCAAATGTATGCATACATAAATATAAGCCCTACAAGTGCAAATGTATGCATACATAAATATAAGCCCTTCATGTGCAAATGTATGCATACATAAATATAAGCCCTTCATGTGCAAATGTATGCATACATAAATATAAGCCCTACAAGTGCAAATGTATGCATACATAAATATAAGCCCTACAAGTGCAAATGTTTGCATAGATAAATATAAGCCCTTCAAGTGCAAATGTTTGCATACATAATGGCGTCATATTATCTACATCAGTGGTCCCCAACGCGGTGCCCGAGGGCGCCATGGCGCCCGCCAAGGTTTTTTGTGTGCCCGCAGAAGAGGTTATAATTGAATAATAATTATTTAAAAAATGGGTCAAGTTAATTGGATGGTGCCCGCCACTCTCTCATAAACTCACAAATGTGCCCGTAATCACAAAAAGGTTGGGGACCCCTGATCTACATGATTGCTTTCTAAATTATGAAGGCAGTAAATAAGTGATAATAAAAAATAAGGAAAAAAAAAGTAGCTGTGAAGTCAAGACTAAATAGAAATGGGTCTCACAAGGATAGACAGAGCGGGAGACTGGATCAGTAAGAGAGACGAAGTCTTATAAAAAAAAAAAAGATTTATTTACAAGAGAAAATTTAAATTTAAAAAAAAAAAAGATACAGACCTTCTCTATCACGAACAATTTCTGATACCTAGCGATAAAATGGGATCCAGATGCATCGAACTTTGAATTGGTACACCATTTAAACTAGACACCATACCATTTAAACTATACACCATTTAAACTAGACACCATACCATTTAAACTATACACCAATTAAACTAGACACCATACCATTTAAACTATACACCAATTAAACTAGACACCATACCATTTAAACTATACACCAATTAAACTAGACACCATACCATTTAAACTATACACCATTTAAACTAGACACCATACCATTTAAACTATACACCATTTAAACTAGACACCATACCATTTAAACTATACACCATTTAAACTAGACACCATTTAAACTATACACCATTTAAACTAGACACCATACCATTTAAACTATACACCAATTAAACTATACACCATTTAAACTAGACACCATTTAAACTAGACACCATACCATTTAAACTATACACCAATTAAACTAGACAAAACCTTTTCTACTAATGACCTACGCATGCACTAGAAAATTGCTACCGAAATGAGAAGCAAGAATTTCAAATGAGGTCCCGAGAAGTTTTCAGCATGGAATCGCTGAATTTATATTGCTATGTATATTGAATCTATAATGTATGCTTAACTTAGTTCATATAGTAAGTCGAACTTTAAGTTTTAGTCAAGTTGTCAACAACTTATTTACTGACCTTTGAGTTCAAGGCCAGTATTGTTGGCAATTATTCACAACTAGTTTGCGATTTTCCACAAGAACAACGCATGTTCTATTGCATTGTGGGCCATTAAATGACGTACGTCCTGTTATGAAATAGGTAACATGAAAAGTGTATATAAGGACTTGATGAATGCATTATAATCATTCCTATTTTATATCCTGTTTTAAAAACATTCCTGTCTTTTGATCAGTTTGTTTGGAATCATCATACTGCTTGGAGTCATTTTGAGAGCAGAGTTATAGAGTTGTGCCATTGAACTCGGATATATTTTGATGGGAATTATTGACTTAACTATTCATTGGATTTACTAACGTGCTCATTGCTCATTGACTTTTTGGATTTATATATGATTTTGGGATTTATGTGAACTCATTCAAATACATTCTGGATTGCATTATTGTGTTACATCAGGACATTTAAGACTATTCATTCATTCGGAACATTCATTCATTCGGAACATTCTATAATTTCGGACTTGTGTTTAGAACATTAGGATTATTTGGAATTTAATTCACAAATTGTAAGTGCCTTTTTGAATTTTCATTTTAATTAGAGAAATAAATTGTTTGTTGATTTTACATACATTGTTGGTTTCACTTTCTTTCTGTTACATTATTTTAAGACCTAGAGTCGTAACAATATGTTGTTGCAACAAAATGTCTACACGTTGCCAATTCAACAAGTTGAAATTATCTGCAGTTATCTTATACACGCAACAGATTTGAAATTATCCTGTGCACAAAACAGTTCTGAACTTATCCTGTACAGACAACAGGTGTTAAAGTATTCTTGACAAACAATATATATGAAAATGTGAAATTATGCTGGTCACATAAAAGACATGAAAATGCCCTATATGTCTTAAAACAAGGAAATAACCAAAATATGACGTTCCTTCTCGTCTTCAGAATAATACAGAGAGAGTCTGAATCTCACGCAGACAAAGGCTGGAGCATGCCATCAAAAGGGTGATCCCCAACGCTGAACTTGTTCGAACATTGCTTTCACACCCAACTATCAACAACTTGTTATACAACCATCATTTCTGGGCCAAGCGCCCCAGGATTAGTTAAAGTACCACTGGACTGTGTAATACATGGACATTATGGTACAAACACCACAATGCATAGTATGTATGCCTGCATATGGAAAGACATAGTCTACACATTAAAACTGTACAACATTAATAACGAATTTATAAGATTTTACTTCTGATTCAAGAAAGCATTACGCTTCATTTCTTCTAGACATCACTCTACCATTGAGCGTGATCGCGGTAGGTTAGAACTGTTTGCGATACTGCCATCCCACTGCGGGTTCGGTGATGTACTGTCTTTATATATGCTTTAGAAAGGGGAACTAAATGGATAATTGGACGAAATGTAAGGAATGAACTGAGATAAACGTATATTTTCTTAAGGAAGCGAAACTTTTACAATCTAAATGAAAACATACATACATACATACATACATACATACATACATACATACATACATACATACATACATACATACATACATACATACATACATACATACATACATACATTGCGTTGCAAAATTGTTTCTCATGGATAATCAGAAGGTACAGTCGTACAACCAAATGTTTTATGCCTTTATATACAGCAAGATTTACGGCCAACAAATTTTAAAAAGCGCTTATTTCGGACATAGCAATGTTTTCAGGTGAATACAATATGTAACGGGCAGCACTTGTTGATGGAGCTATTATGCAGATTTCAGAATTTAAGCAGATAGTATATGTTAAGCTCCATATATAGAGAAAGGCAGGGACAAAGGAATAATAATAACTGTATTATTGAAGTCGCTATCGCAATCATCACTGTTATCATCAGCACCATCATTACCACAACAACCACCAATACCAATCACTGTCAATAAAGTTATAGGTCGACAGCGTTATTATGGCCCACGTTAACAGCCACACGCGGGCAGATATTAGTAATTAGAGTGGACGCAAACAATCGATCAATCAATCATGTATTTTGTTAAATATAGTTTTATTAAGCATATCACGAAAAACTACGGTTTCTTACAATTTTGCAGTAGTACGTCTCTGAACCACGTGATGTCAAACGTACTCAGCAACATTCAAATCCTGGTGTTCCACAAGAGACTTGTCTCGTTAGTGAAAATGTGATTGTGGTGGTATTTTGAAAGGTGGTGAAATAAATAAAAGCAGGAGCAGCAGTCGTAGTTGTGTCGGTGGAATTTTGGAAATAATATAAGTTTTGTAATTCAGCAGCAAGACTAAAAAAGGAATACTAGAAATGGTGACGCCTATATGAATATCCACAAGGTGTTAGGAGCGGTAAGACAATTGGCATACAAATACAACTGAGGTAATTTGAGAGTAAAGGCAGAATTATTAGTAGTGATGATGGTGATGTTTGTGTTGAATGAGAGATTCAGGGAGGTTTATGTTGAATGAGAGGTTCAGGGAGGTTTGTGTTGAATGAGAGGTTCAGGGAGGTTTGGTTTCAGTGTTAGCAACTTCGGCAGTAGTATTACGAGGAGGAGATGGGAAGCCTAAGGAGGAGGAAGAGGGGGAAGAAGAGGACGAGTAGTAGTAGTTCCATTTATACAATTAGTACTAACCAGACTGACAAAAAGAAAGAAAGAAAAATTACAGATAGATAAATAGAATTTGCTGCTATAATTTGATCTGTATTCATCCTTCATTTGATTCTTCTACCTTCATTTGCTTGAGCAAAGCCCATAAACAAGGTATACATAATGCAACTAAAGTCATTTGAGCGATCTCGAAAAATCCGGGCAGTACTTGTTTGTAACAGTAAAAACCAGCCGGGTTAAGTCAGCTATTCATAACCCAGCTCGGGTTGCAAAATTCTCTGCAGCGTTTGTTGTGTTTGTTTATAGCAACAGCACTTCATCCGGCTAACTCAGAAATGTACTTGTTATTGGGATGAATACACCAGATAATTTGGAAGCTTTACGTTTCGAAGGGATTTAAAATTTACATTTTGTAAGTAATTTACTATATATTATTATAAAACTACATACGTGTTTGGCATGGCCCAAAAAAAATGCACATTCATATTACCTGTGTTCACAATTGCTTGAAGTCCTATCGAGGCAGTGTAATGAATGCCATTTCTTATTGGGCTGAATTTCAAACTCGGTCTATATCCTTTATGAAATGGTCATATTTATGTCTTTAGTTTGAAGTACTTACAACATTATGTGCTTAAGTAATGTTACTAAGATATTACTGATGGGTTTATCTTTAAATAAACTCAGTACACTTATGTGGATTATTTCAGTATGGTGGCTTGAGTTTTATTTCAATATTGTGGTACATCTAACGGAAAATACAGTCGCTCGAATGAGCAGGTCATTGTAAGGGAACAACCAAAAAAGACTGATTATATCATGAAAAGCACAGCTATTGAAATGCCGTTATATTTTCGTAGGTAATATTATATTTCTTCATAATGTTTGAAAAATTCGTTGTTATTATCGTCAGTCGCACACTTTATCCGTTTCAAATTTTCTATGCAAATATTTGGCAAAAAAATTAAATTCCTTTAAGCATAAAAGTAATATTCCATTTTTCTCGTTTTCTTCTCTTGATCGATACTCATTATAATAAGTCTATTCCAACAAGCATTCAATCAGTTTACAATATATCTGTAGAAATCTACTTAGACAACGTCTATAATATATCTGTAGAAATCTACTTAGACCATGTCTACAGTATATCTGTAGAAATCTACTTAGACCACGTCTTGGGCTCTTCATATTCCCAGATGTCGCGGTGGCTGAGTGGTTAGCGTGTCGGAATCTCCATCGAAAGGGTGCAGGTTCGAAGTGTAACAATAGTGTAATAAATTTGGGTATGTTCTATTTGTATTTACGTCTCTATTTATAGGTTCGTTACATTTTAATAATTAGTTGTTTGATTATGGGAAGTCGGTGTTGGGGAAATATTTCCCAGCACGAGTAATTAGCCAATTTCTAGGAACAGACGTCATACTTACAGTTGTTACGAGACTTTGCAATGGCGCGGATTGGTTTCGTAGTTTGAGATGGGGTCAGACTAGCACAAATGGGCATGGAGCCAAGTAGTTCCTATTTTAATTCAGAGGTGTTGATTGATTGTTCCTTTCCGTGGGAGAACTACTATTTTGTGCCATGGAATAATTGGGATGAGGTCATCCCTTTGTTTGGAGATGCCTTACATTGTATCAGTTGGTGGAAGTACACGTGCGAAACGCGGTTCAGACTGTTGTTTTTAGGACTCATGGTGCTAATTATACGGAACGACTGTGAACCAGTCTAGAAATGGGTAAAGATACAATAGAGTATATACGGGTTTGGTGGTCCATAATTGGTTAATAATGAAAAGTAAAATTTTAGTAAAAAATTATTTTGAGAGCTTATCCTATCTGTACCTAAAAAAAAAATAGAGACAAGATTTTATTGATGCAGTTTTAGTATTTTTATAGTTCCCTGCATTGAGTGTTTGCTAACAAGGAAAAGCCATGCAATTGTGAAGTTGTAGCTGTGACATTGTGGTCATTTATTCATTGATTAGAGAAAAATTGTTTCTAGTCTTGGCGCATTACGAGAACTTCCAGTTGACAACGAATGTTGTCGGGAAGTCCTTGGAAATAGGGGAAAACAAGAGACTTCCAGCCCAACCTCACGCAGGTGTTGGGTTCGCTCGGTATAGGAACCCCTGTGCGTGTTACAATAGGATTAGCTTGGGTTGGCTTCCGTGGTGTGTCCTTGGGAAAGGCACTTTACTCCAATTGCCTCGGCACTAACAACCTACTTGTGTTGATGCGCCGTAAAACACCTAAATAATCCAAACTGTTCATATTCTGGCCAAATAATTCTCAGACTTTATACAGTTGACACGATTTAGTATTTGTGTATAAGTGTAAATTTCATGAATTGTTGTAAAGAAGTATTTGACACATAGACCTGAATTCAGTGTTTATATTTAATGCGATGCACATAGACCTGAATTCAGTGTTTATATTTAATGCGATGCACATAGACCTGAATTCAGTGTTTATATTTAATGCGATGCACATAGACCTGAATTCAGTGTTTATACTTAATGCGATGCACATAGACCTGAATTCAGTGTTTATATTTAATGCGATGCACATAGACCTGAATTCAGTGTTTATATTTAGTGCGATGCACATAGACCTGAATTCAGTGTTTATACTTAGTGCGATGCACATAGACCTGAATTCAGTGTTTATACTTAATGCGATGCACATAGACCTGAATTCAGTGTTTATATTTAATGCGATGGTCTATGGTGGCTAAGAACTAAACGAGATTTTATTAATGTGTAAAAGGATCGTTCTCGTGAGATTGTTCACGAACACTAAATTTGACTGTTTTCTCCTGTTTTTATGAAGACTGAGTCATACTAACTTTTACCAAATTTTGTTTAGTTCGTTTTAGAGTCAGAGGAAATTATTTTCCAGCAATGTTATCCATGATTCAGGCAGGTTAATTTGCAATACACATGTCGCTGGAAATATTTTAATAACTCAAGCATACAAGATAAGCATGTTAACTATGATACTTAGAAAGAAAAGATTACTTATCTCTTTTTCCAAACTTATTTTTTAATGAAGTTTTATTTTTTACCAATTTTGAGTTTAATATATTCCGATGTTAAAGAACGGAAATACAATTTTAAAGGGTCGCCTTCAATCATAATGCCCAGGTAATATACAATAACAAACATATTTATTGTCAAAAGCATTTCTATTGTAAAGTGTAAGCATATTACGTTGTTTTATAGAATGTTTAATAAAAAAGGACTAAAAGCATTTCTATTGTAAAGTGTAAGCATATTACGTTGTTTTATAGAATGTTTAATAAAAAAGGACTAAAAGCATTTCTATTGTAAAGTGTAAGCATATTACGTTGTTTTATAGAATGTTTAATAAAAAGGGACTAAAAGCACGCGAGTAGGATCCATACAATGGTATTTAAATCTTTTAATCTACCCCTCCGAACATTGATTAACATTTGCATTTATCGAAAAGCAACTGCAATATAATATACGACCAATTGAGTACAACGTTCTTTTCTTTGAGTATTTCGGGAGCTTACATTTTAAGGGACTTTTTTAAATAGACATTTTGTAAGTATGAATCTACTATGTATTATTCTAAAACTACATAAGCGTGTGAGTACAACACAAATACTCATTCATATTATATATGTTCACAATTATTGGATTAGTAGTAAGAGGAAGGAGGAGAAGGAGGGGTAGTAGTATGACGAGGGAGGAGGCGAAGTGGTAGTAGTAGTTCCATTTATACTAGCAGTACTCGCAAGACTGACAAAATGAAAGAAAGAAAAATAACATAGTCAGATACAAGGATTCGGATTAGGGGCTGATCATTTTTTTTAAAATTTGGAGGGGGACGGGGGAGGGATGGTGGTGGGGGCTGGGATTTTCCATCTGGCCGGCATATATTTTTATTTTACCTCAAGATAATTTATTTTCTTCAAGCAATATAATGGATAGTGTAATATATGGCAATGTATCTATAAATCAGAGCAAGAATACTTTTTTCAAGCTATTTTAGGGCCAGATTTTTTTCTTTCTAAAATATGTCTTAGACCCCAGACTCCTCAAACCCGACCCCCCCGACCCCTCACCCCCCCCCCGAAAAAATATTAACAAAATTAAATGGTCGATCCCCTACTGAATTCAAATAAACAAACAGGAAGGCGTTTATGCAGACATCGGAACTTTCTATTTTTGTGTATCCTTATTCTTCCTTCACTGTTATTTTATTTTATCTACCTTCTACTATTTTCTGGAACAAACCCATGAACAAGGTATACATATGGCAACTGAAATCATTTGAGTTCTCTTGAAAAGGGGGCTCTGGGTGGCCGAGTGGTCTAAGGTGCTCGCCTTTACAGATCACACACACATCTCACCTCTGTCCGCGCGAGTTCGAGTCTCGGCTCGGCCAAGGTGGGTATGTGAGAAAGCTTGCCAGTAGCATCCCGTGGGTCGGTGGTTATTTCCGGGTTCTTCATGTACAAAATATACTGGCCGCCATGTATAACCTATCATGTGCTAAAAAATGGCGTTAAACCCCACAAAAACAAAACCAATCTCTTGAAATCCGGTTGTAATTGTTTGCAACTACAAAATCAGCCAGGTAAGGTGAACTGTTCATAAAAATTCTCCGCAGTGATTGGTGGATTTGGTATAGCACACAATACAAAGACACGCTCATATTACCTGTGCTCACTGTTGCGGGAATTCCTATCGAGTCGATGTAATGAAGGTCATCTCTCATTGATTTGAAAACACGTAAATATGCGCAAAGATGTTATAGGATAGTATTCTACTGAGTTGTTATTTTCTTTGGTATAGTTTGTCAATGATTTACTACACATTTGTCTGTATGGAGCATCACAGACGTGTACCCAGGACTTAGGACGTGTATACAATCAAGAATTTGTTGGACATTTGTCTGCATGGAGCAGCACATATGTGTACCCAGGACTTGGGACGTGTATACAATCAAGCATTAGCTACACATTTGTCTGTATGGATCAGCACAGATGTGTACTCAGGACTTGGGACGAGTATACAATTGATTGGCTAATTATTTCTTTCTTGTAATAGTTCATTACCGAGAGATATGAAACTTTAGAAATTGTCTAGCTCAATATTTAAAAATTATTAAAAAGTTTTGTAAAAAAAACACCATTGAGAATGAAATAGAAATGAGAAAAAACAAACCAAAGCACATATGTATATATATATATATATATATATATATATATATATATATATATATATATATATATATATATATATTATAAGCAACATTCTGAAAGGGTACTATTATTATCGCTTTATTAATTGGGTTAAAGATAGCGCATGTCTGTTACTTGTGATTGTAAACAAGTGTTGATCGCATTACACTGGCATTTCCCTACCGTATACAACGCGTACGCCAAGACAATGAAGAGGAGAACAAAATTAATTTAGCAATGAACTTCTTTTACTATAGGACCTACAGTTGCATGTATATTGTATAACACTATATTTATATTCTTCATGCTTAGCATAGGTTCGATAATTTATCTGCAGAGTCAGTTTCTTTATTTTGATAAAAAAAACATCATTCAATATTTAATATAATTTATCACAACGTAGAGTGCAAATAGAAATTTTAAATAAAATAACGACAACCCAAAGACAATACAAACATTTCTAAATTCTCATATATTTATTTTTATAAATTATGTATAAACATTCAATATTTTCCGGTATTGTAAATGTAAAACGTCTTTGCCCCGTATTTACCTTGTCTTTACGTGTCTTGGTCCGTCTTTACGTGTCTTTATCCGTCTTTGCGTGTCTTTGTCCGTCTTTGCGTGTCTTTGTCCGTCTTGATGTGTCTCTGCGGTGTTTAGTAGGACCTTATTTTGAAGTACTAACCATAGTATGTGCTTAAATAGTGTTCTTAAGATATTACTGAGTGGTTTATCTGTAAACAGTTAAATGCACTTATGAAGATAGTATCGTGGCACACCTAAGGGAAAATACATGGTCATTCGAATGAGGTTGTCCTTGTAAGGGAGACATCAAAAAAAGGCTGATTACATCATGCAGAATCCACTTATTGAAGTAACGTTATATTTTTGTAGATATTTACCATCCAGTATTGACATCAATGTGTAACATAGTTGAGTTGAAAGTTGGTAATGATCTTTCAACAGTATACACCTTCTAAAAGGAAATCAGAAAAAAGTGGTATGTCTATTTTACTGAAAGAGATTGGGGTTTTACTTGAAGAATTGTGACCTTGTAAAACTGTTGTTTATTTTAAAATTAAATCAGACATTTCAAATGATGTGCACAACCTAAATTAAAGATACTATATTATGTTTTCGGAACGTTTCGTACCAAATGCATTCCTCCAAGCATCGTTTCGTACCAAGGTCGTTTCTTACCGGGACGTTTTGTCGATTAAACTTTATGACTACTTTAAAGTTAATTTAAGTATTTTCTTTCAATTCCGACTTTTAATTATCCCCTCTACACAGATGTGATGTGTTAGTTAAAGGCCTCTCTATGCAGATGTGATGTGTTAGTTAAAGGCCTCTCTATACAGATGGGATGTGATAGTTAAAGCCTCTCTATACAGATGTGATGTGTTAGTTAAAGGCCTCTCTATACAGATGGGATGTGTTAGTTAAAGGCCTCTCTATACAGATGGGATGTGTTAGTTAAAGGCCTCTCTATACAGATGGGATGTGTTAGTTAAAGGCCTCTCTATACAGATGGGATGTGTTAGTTAAAGGCCTCTCTATACAGATGGGATGTGTTAGTTAAAGGCCTCTCTATACAGATGGGATGTGTTAGTTAAAGGCCTCTCTATACAAATGGGATGTGTTAGTTAAAGGCCTCTCTACACAGATGGGATGTGTTAGTTAAAGGCCTCTCTATACAAATGGGATGTGTTAGTTAAAGGCCTCTCTACACAGATGGTATGTGTTAGTTAAAGGCCTCTATACAAATGGGATGTGTTAGTTAAAGGCCTCTCTACACAGATGGGATGTGTTAGTTAAAGGCCTCTCTATACAGATGGGATGTGTTAGTTAAAGCCTCTCTATACAGATGGGATGTGTTAGTTAAAGGCCTCCGTTAATAGTATATTGTACTGAATCAAACATGGTATTGACAGCTACGTCAATTGAAAAAATCTTGCCCTCAGAGGCCGCATACAAATTGTAGGTCACTGGGACAGAGTTTTGTTCCCAATATTGATATACATCCTTTTACCGACTTTCATCTACTCAAAATATATCAGCCATAAACGAATTATTTTCATTTTATTCAACGATTCCATTTTCCACCATCTTGAATCAAGGAATTTTTTTTTTTTTTTTTTGGTTCTCTCTCTCTCTCTCTCTCTCTCTCTCTCTCTCTCTCTCTCTCTCTCTCGTTTCTCCCTTTAGATGGGATTTCAGATATTCTCTATAAATATTTGTCAAAAGTGTCATTCCTTGAAGCATACAAACTATCTTCCTATTTTCTATTTTTCTTTTATTAATCGATAATCATTAAAATAAGTCTATCCCAATAATCATTCAATCATTTTATAATATATGTTTAGAAATCTAATTAGGCAACATATTTGGTTCTTTATATTCAGAGGATATGTGGCACCTCAGCGGTTAGCGAGCCGGAATCTCGAATGTGTGCGGGTTAGAAACTTATCAATCGGTTCAGTCCAGGTCGTCTACCGTTGTGTGTCCTTGGAAAAGGCTCTTGACTCCAATTGCCTCGGCACTAAGTAACCTCCTTGTGTTGATGTGCCGTAAACATCAAACCAAACCAAACTCTTTATATTCCGATCAAATAATATTCATATTTACTCCAGTTTACAAGAAGTATTATTTTTGAAGTATAAATTTCAGGCTTTTTTTCAAAAGAAATATTTGACACATGACCCAGAATTGAGTGTTTATACTTAATGCATGATTCATGTAGGTTAATTTAAAATACTCTTATCGCGGAAACTTTTTAAAAATTCAAGCAAAACAGATAGTTTTGTTAACTATGATACTTAGAAGGAAAGATTACTGATTTATTTTCATATATTTCTTTCTTTTTTCCGACGAAGATTGTATAAATTTTCAATGTAATATATTTCGATGTCAAGAAACCACAATAAAATATCAAAGGATCATCTTCAATCATAATGCTTCTATAATATAAAATAACAAAGATACTTATTCTTAAAAAAGCATTTTTATTGAAAACCTTAAGTATGTTTGGTTGTTTTGTTGAAACAAGGGTCAAACAAAGATTGACATAAGAACATGCTACTCCGATGCCATGAGGTGGCCATGCATAGTTCGAATCCATAATTACTTTGTTTTACCCTACAGGCGATCAGGTGGTAAAGCATAATCCCTAATTTATGTTTTCTTCACTGAAAGATGTTGCCCCCACACCCATCCCCCGAAAAAAAATGCCGTTCACACATGATCATATAATGAGACTAAATTATCATACCAAGTTCATAGAAAATAAAAGTTAACAAAACAACTGATTCACAAATAATATTTTTGCACATGAAACAATAATTCTAAAACTGCATAATTTGCAGGATATAGCTCTTCTGTGAACCAATACGCCTGCTCTTCCAATAATTCAATTTATTCTTTGATCAAATTTGCTTGAAACTTACTTTATATTGAAGCTTACAAACATTCTTAGCTCTGTCCAAAATATAATCCCTTACCTTGACAAATGATATGAAGGCAGATCCAGCCATGTCATCAATGGAGGTGAGGGAAAGCTACACGTTTGGGCAAGAATAGATATATATTGTAATGTGCTACCATCCAATATTTGTCAGGTCAGGATGGATGGATGGAAGACGGGAAGGATGAATGGATGGATAGGCAGGGGAGCTATTAACTGGGTGGTATGAGTGATTGCAAAAGGGACTAATATTACATGATTTCAGTAACTAACTATGTGGAAGTCAAGGAAAGACAAAGATGGGTTTCTAATTTGTATTGAATGTATTATGAAACAATTCCATCAAACAAGTAGTGCTTCAGGGCTGTAAGAATTGAAGATATATACAAGAGCATATTTGGTAGAATATCGATCAATCAGATCACCAGAATAGACGGTTCCCTTTACTGGTGCAATTTGCTAATAAAATTTAATAAAATAACAAGGCAATAATCATTATTGTATTTTTACAAAGTTAGATAATTCTGATATAAAGGAATTTGTTTATTTCTCTTTTTCAGATGACCTAGCAATATTCAATAATAACTTTTGCATAACTAGTTCTTTATCTACTTAAATCTTAATGTTTCATTTCGTACAAATCCATTTACTTGTAAAATGTATCTTCCTCAATTACACAATAAATTTCTCTAACACTTTTCTCGATCAACTTACTGTATACTCTGTTTCAAATTATCCCTCTGCTTTCTGCTGTCAACTTACTATAAACTCTGTTTTAAATTACCCCTTTTTGTCAACGTTTACAACAAACTACCCAAATTTCCACTTTCCTATACGCACCCCGTGCGGTTCAGCTCTAACTGACGCTGATCAGACGGAAAACGGAACGTGCGCGGGTTTTATACTTACAATAGATGTTCTCACAGTTCTAGGTGAACTTCGCTTAAACCTGAGAGCAACAGACTAAAATACGACTGTCACTATAACATAACAACCAAATATCATATATCCATATTAAATCATTTTAATAAAACGTCTTTAAAGCTAGTGAAACCTCTTTCGTCCCAATTGCTAGCACACGCATACCTCAAAGATTGCGGTAACTCAGGTACAACTGCATACTATGGAATAAGGTATAATACTGAATGAGGTCAAATGGGAAGGGTCGACGTGTACCAACGCGCCGTTGTTGAAGCGGTCAAAAATACATTGTTATTCAAGACAAATGATGATGACACTAAACAAATACAACAGTTCTGGATGGCAGAAAGTGTAATAATTCGGTCCAACAACTAGAAAAGGTGAGATCTTTGTATAGATGCATATATAAATGCCATTATCATAGGCTTTGCACACAGGCACTTGATTCAATCAGTGGAACCCTCCTAGTCCTACAATGTAAGACGTGCACCCTAATATTTATGATGTTTGGGTGCCACCATACATCATAAATATCAGAGTGCACGTCTTACATTGTAGGACTAGAACCCTCCCTACTCCCAATAAACACAAGGTAACTAACTCTCGAAGTTCACGATCTTACCCCTCGATGATTTCATTCTAATTTTCATATACTATCTGCGCATTTAGTCACTCATAACTTGCACCACTGTAAAGAAAACATTCCAAGCCTTCCCCCATGCACCATTTAAATACCTTACTGATTTTGAATCGCCACTTTTGTGCGAAGTTTATCCGTTGCTTCATGTCTTCCCCAAAACGGCATGGTTTTGTTGATGTAGATGGTTAATGATTCTCATGTAACTCAAGTTTACATAAATTTCAATATGACAGAAGTACTGTTAATTCTACTTTTAATACTCGTACTATGTATGTGTGTTAAACAGTTGTACACGGTGCCTCTATTTGCAGCTGCACATTTTCACAAATTTCATACTCTTTTATTAAGTGCTTAACTGGCATATTTGCTTGCGACCTTTACAATAATTTATACAAACAAGCTGGACACTATACAACAATTTCTAAATTGTTTAGGAATTATGTTCATGACCTGGATTTGTTTAGAATTTGTTTGCTATCTTTTGCAGATTAGCCCTGAAGTCGGCCCATTGTCAGGTGGAAAACTCACCTTATAATCAATACACCATGAACCTCAGTTTCCTTTAGAACCACAACATGGCCACAGCAGAAGCAAAGCCACTAGACTGCAAACTGGTCAGTGTTGGGACTGTGAATCTGGAAGAAGGTATGGGATAGATAAGTCATGTATCAGTGTCTGCTTTTCATACTAACACATCAGTCTATATAAATTGTGTTCCGGGCATTATAAGCAGGCTTAATATTTACATTTGTAAAATAAATATGATTGCATAGCTCCATCTTTAATGCTGCTTGAAGTCTAATCGGAGTAATATAATCTTTCAGATAATATTTTTATGGTCTAGATACAAATGGATTTTAATACATTCTCCAAGCTGATCCAATGATGGGAATTGAACCCGCCCACTTTTGGTCTTGATTCTAACGCCTTAGTCACTAAAACACCGCAGTTCCAGGTAAGTCAGTAATACAGAACAACAATGTGAATGTTATTGTGAATTATACTGAAACATAGAAACTCCATGATGCACCTTGTGAGAATATTGGGGATGACCAATCTACATAGAAATTTAAATTCCATAATGCACCTGGTGGGAACACTGGGGATAACCAATCAACATCGAATCTCAAATTCCATAATGACCTGGTGGGAACACTGGGGATGACCAATCAACATGGAATCTCAAATTCCATAATGACCTGGTGGGAACACTGGGGATGACCAATCAACATGGAATCTCAAATTCCATAATGCACCTGGTGGGAACACTGGGGATGACCAATCAACATGGAATCTCAAATTCCATAATGACCTGGTGGGAACACTGGGGATGACCAATCAACATGGAATCTCAAATTCCATAATGACCTGGTGGGAACACTGGGGATGACCAATCAACATGGAAACTCAAATTCCATAATGCACCTGGTGGGAACACTGGGGATGACCAATCAACATGGAAACTCAAATTCCATAATGCACCTGGTGGGAACACTGGGGATGACCAATCAACATGGAAACTCAAATTCCATAATGCACCTGGTGGGAACACTGGGGATGACCAATCAACATGGAAACTCAAATTCCATAATGCACCTGGTGGGAACATTGGGGATGACCAATCAGCATGGAAACTCAAATTCCATAATGACCTGGTGGGAACACTGGGGATGACCAATCAGCATGGAAACTCAAATTCCATAATGCACCTGGTGGGAACACTGGGGATGACCAATCAGCATGGAAACTCAAATTCCATAATGCATCTGGTGGGAACACTGGGGATGACCAATCAGCATGGAAACTCAAATTCCATAATGCACCTGGTGGGAACACTGGGGATGACCAATCAACATGGAAACTCAAATTCCATAATGCATCTGGTGGGAACATTGGGGATGACCAATCTACATAGAAACTCAAATTCCATAATGCACCTGGTGGAATTTATTTGCCCATATAATTTTATGGGAGTAATTGATGTTGGCACATAAATTTGGTCAATGTACAAAACATTTTAGGAATCCATCAATGAGAGTATATTTTGTGAAGTTTATGTTAAGATTTTGAAGAAGTGATATGAGTCTGAAATGCATTAATACATAAATCCCCCCCCCCCTCCTTCCCCTTTAGGATGTTTCACACATTCTTTTAAATCCCATGCCGCTATTCTCCGTTTCCAATGTAGTGACCGAGCGAAATAAATAAATTAATTAATTAAAAAAGTAATTGAATGTTTCAGCAAAGAGCAAAGCTTTATGAGTAAAAACCTTGCAAACAATTACAAGATAGCCACAAGAGGCATATGCTGTTGAATAAAAATAATATGTTAAACTTTTTAACGTGCCAGTTGTGGGTAAAAATGATATTACTATTAAAATGTTCTGATGATTTCACGTACATTGTTTAAATGAAAGGAGGTATTAAGTGATTTTTATCCCATGTTATTGATAAAAAGAACATGTGAAAATATCTTCATCCATTCATCATATAAATTATATGATTCCTCGTAAAGAACAGTTGTGAAGAAAGTTGTTTTAATTATTTTACTAAGAAATTGTGACCATTATTGCCTGCCAAGCATTAGGAAGAAACATTTCATCATTAAAGTGATCATAAATTGCACCCTAATACTGTAGCCATCTTCATAGAGAACAATCAATATTATTAATATTTTATATATATATATATATATATATATATATATATATATATATATATATATATATATATATATCCCTTTAAAACTTCTCGACTACCTCCTCGGAAATGCATTATTCTTTGCAAGAAATTATACGTAGTTGTTAGTTAGCAATTCTCGTTTAGAGAAAGAAAAATTTGAGAGAAAACTTCCATGTCGTTTTCTCAATGACGAATAAGATGTGGTTGGCTATGGTAAACATTGCTTATTGTGCACAGAGAGAAAGAAGTAATTATAATGCAGAACGTTAAGATTTTTCTGACAAATGATTTTTTTCAGAATGATTTTAACTTAGACTGCCAATAATTAATGATTCAGTTTGCGATTTCACAAGTCATTGTTTAAATTAATATGAATTTTAAAGAAGGCATGAACAAACAAATGAATAAAAACACAAACATAGGAGTCCAATTAGAGAGTAAGCTTCAGAATGAAAGAACGAACAAGAATGAATATATAAATAAATGTAAAATAAAAGAGACATAGGAAAATTAAGAAATAAATAATTGTACAAAATAATTGATGATAGACAAGAAGATAAAGAAATGAACATTACAAGACTGTAGGATTAAAAAACAAACAGAAAATGTACTCGTTTTCATTCATAACATGAAGCCTCCTTTAGCACATGGACATTTTAACTATACTGAAACCAGCTGTTTTAAATGACAAGAGAAAGACATATGTTACTTTTGAATGAAAAGATGTTTAGTGTTTTCATTAGATGAAGCAATAAAGCAATTTCAGAGATAAACCACTTAAAATTTTTTAAAAATAGAATTATAAACAACAGCAATAACAAGACAATCAAGAAAAGTTCAGGCAAACATAAGAAGGTAGCGTTTGTGTATGTAAGAGAGAGAGAGAGAAAGAAAGATAGAGACAGATGGTGTACTACAGAGCTAAAACTCATTGAATCTACTGAATTTACCTTAATTAGTTAAAGAAACCTCTAAGCTAGACTTTATATTTATATCAAAATGATTATCTAACCAATTTATTTGTATTGACTTTTATTTCCTTCTAAAATAAGCACATGGTGGTAATCCTGATGATGTTGTTTTCCACAACAGACCAGCATAGTTCGCTAAAAAGGGAGTTAACTGTAACGTGAGCAATCCTCTATGTAATCTTCAGTACAAGCTTCCAAATTTATTTTATTTTTATTGCAATAGCCAACGAACAAATATTTTATTCATTTCTTTACCTCAAAATGAATTTTCTCTCTCTCTCTCTCTCTCTCTCTCTCTCGCTCTCTCATCATATTGTCCAATATCAAATTGGAACTAAATCAGTCATTTTTAAAAAATTTGTCTGAGCTTTGAAATAACATACATATCCTTTAAAAATACTTGTGTTTTTATTTATTTATTTATTCCTTAGGACCAAATAACCTAAATGAAAGAATTCTTATTATTAACAATTCATAAAATATTTATTGAATCCAGTTTTGTGATACTCGATACAAGTGGCGCCTATCCGATGATGATGATTGTGATGGCCGTAAACACGCGAGAAGATGGCCACGTGTAATGAATAGTAGCTATGGAAAAGAATTTATAATCTACTAGATCATATTTACTCAGCTTGATTTTCTCTTTCTATTCACAGCAGTACAGTCTTCTACCTAATGTATAGGAATCTGTGTGCGTGAATTTTTGTGTCATTAAACTGTGCACCAGAATTTTTATATTGTCGATAAACTGTGCGCCTAAATTTTTCTATTGATGGTAAACTGTGCAGCATTTCTTTGCCATGTTTTTCAAGCATGCCAAAGGAAGATCTGGCCACATTTTCATTAAAATTATCAAAATTTCTCCAAAAAAATGTGCTTATGATACCATACTTAAGGCAAGATAAATATTTTTGTCAAATATTGGAAACTGTTGCACCTAGAGCACGGGCTCGCAGGTTTCCCAAAAAATTTTGTCATATGTTCCCCAAATTTTGACCATATGTGCCCCTTTAAGCCCGTTTTTTTTTTCAGGAAAAAAAATAAAACAAATATGCCTACACTTTTACTTTGCGGATGTGCATCCATATCTGTGTTGGTGCTAGCAATGGCCAAAGTTGCTAAAAGTGATAAAACCTGTAAGATGGCTATGAATATCCATTTCAAAACAATGAATCTGGCAATGAAAATATTCAAGGTTAGTGGTAGTCGGCCGAGTTGCTAAAGTCTTTGACCACCAATATTGTAACATATTTTTGAAGTTAAAGTCACACCTACGGCTGTGAAGATTTAATTTATTCTCAGGCTGAATAATGAAAAAAGGTACTCGCTGATCCAAATACACAATTTATCATTTGATTAATGATTTAATACTTTTAAAAGAAAAGTAATTAAGAAAACATATGTATTTATTATAATAAATGCTAGTAGATAATGAGTGAACACTAAAGTTAAATGAGAGCAAGATCTGGAATGGAAAATTCCATGGTGCAGTTCATTTCAGGTTAACCAGATATTCAACTATGTTAATGTTTTCAGGAGTTACTTGATAAAGCATTTATTGCAATAATGTAAATGTCCAAGGAAAATATGAGAAAGTTAAGGTGGCAAAACTGTCGAAGCAAATAAGATTATCTCATTTTTTTAACACTTCTAGTGCACTATGTACTACAATTTTCCTTTGTCCCTTTAATATGTTGTGTGTCCCCCAGATCTGGAGGGTGATGGACACATTGTCCCCTGACCTTGGGATCCTAGGTGTAACACTGTGGAAAGGATGTACAATCACCACTTTTAGCTTTCAAACTTAACAAATGGAAACACTTTAATCTTTAAAAGAAAGAGTTGAGGCATTCCTCAAATTTGAGGTTATTCTTAAAATTACATCAGAGATAAGGCAAGACTACTTAAAGATTTTATGTCTGTATTTTCATTCCTCAAGCTGAATGTTCAGTGAAAATAATAATTTTACCAGTCAAGAAATAAGAAAGATGTTGAAATAGCTCAATTTGACCAAGAAGTTTTGTTTTTGATGTAAACCGTATTTAACTAAATAATACTGTGAACCGTTTGTTACCCATGTAAACTAACGATGTAGGCTGTCTTACACAGTACTGTACATCTTAGTTCAATAACAAAATGTGTTGATTTTTTGCTGTGCTTTCTGTAACACTTTGTAACTTTTTCTATAGACGTAAAAAAACAATTTTTACCCATTTTGCCTTGTCTACCGTAATCACGGTAAGTCTTGGGACACGAAAAAATAATAATTTTTTTTCTTGTCCCAAGACTTATATGCCTTTAAAATATATAAAATTTTCGGTGTCCCAAAACTTGTAGACACAAAAAATGTAAAGAAAAAATTGGGAAGATCGTCATACGTCACACAGCAGTGATGAGCTCTTTCAGTTACCACGTCATTCGTCAATAAACTGTTATACACTACAATGATTGTTTATGTTATTATTTTGCATGTGCATATTTTCCGATTTCTCCAACATGATTTAAAATAAAGGTAAATAAAGACTTCATAATTCACGGACCGCTTACATTTAAGGGAAGACCTGTGCTATAGTGTACAGTAATTACACAGTGCAAATCGTACTTGGCGTCACTTATATCCTTGTTTATTCCCAAAAATATTCGATGCAGATTTTGCTTTATTCATCCTTTTTACCAAATCGCATTCTTCCAGATTACATTTCAGCTACACGTTCATTGCTGTTTCATTTATTTGGATTCACGCGCTCAACAGTTACTGTTTTTCAGTGGTATAAGCGATCCTACAAAGTGATGTAATCTATATGAAAAGGCACGCGTGTTTAATTTTATAAAGCATATAACCAACATAAATTCAAATAACTTGTCATATATAATATATGTTAAAATTCTGAATAGATCGATTAAGAGCATCATTGATCCATTTAAGTTTAATGTTTCGGCTTCACAAAATGATAATTTTCCACGCATTATTCATTCCACTTTTGATTTTGGCAATCTGGTTGTTTTGGCGTCTCCTTTGTTTATAATTGGCGGATTTGTCTTTTGTTTTCCGACAGCAATCCAGGCCAGTTAATTGTTAAAACCCTGAAATTGGCTTAGGTAAAGAGGAATTTTGTCCGGCGGCAATGCCGGTACTTTGTGTGATTGGCTTCTACTGCGAATATTAGCACGATTACCGTAACTGAGTAAACAGGACTTATTTAAGGTCGCTTACATCAAAGCAAACTACCACGGAGTTTTTATTTTAAAAGCATTATTTCTTAAACTTCTTTATGGAATTTAAAGATATTATTTAAGTTGAGTGCAGTGGTACCTATGATTCGAATCAAATGTATGTACTTCATTCATCACAAGTGAAATCTTCAATGTGCACGTGGTGACGCCATGATGTAAACATGTGTACAATAAATGCTCGAGTTGGAATAAACACTATTTTCATTGTTCTCATCCTGGTATCACATTGTAATGAATTAGGTATTTCCATTTTCAGAGGGGAAAAAAAACTCCCGAATAATTACAGGTGACTTTCGACAATTTTAATGCAATAATGCATAAACTGACAATAGTAAACTAGAGCACAATAGAGAGAAGTTATTGTTGAATGGGTATAACATACCGCTAATCCTCAGTTCTTGTCATCGTCTGATTAAATTATACATATTTGAATTTGATAGAAATAATAAGAAAACAGAGAAAATTCAATATATTTATTGACTCTTCAAACAAATTGTAATAATTTATAATATTTCCATGTAATAATTCATAGTGAGAGTCCCTTAACAACCACGAAGGCCTGTTTATTTTACATGAGGTTACGATCGATAAAATATGCCGATCGATCAGTAGAAGAAAAAAAATGTTTTAGGTGTCCCAAGACTTATAGTACATGAAAAAATTGCTTTAACTTTGTGTCCCAACTTTTATAGGTCATAAAAAAATTACTTTTGAAAATAATTAAGGGTGTCCCAAGACTTAGGGTGGCACGATTTACCCAAATACACCCAAATATACCCAAATACTGCCCAAATATACCCAAATACTCCCAAACACTACCCAAATACTCCCAAATACTGTCCAGAGACAAGCATGTGATACATTTACTGCTAAATAAATTTTTAAATTCATTGCCAAGTTAAGTTCTGGGTTAAAATGAAATACGTTAAATTAAAAAAGCAACTAGAAATTCGTTGTATGAAACGTAACGAACATCTCCAATTACCATTTGCTCGGAAATTATCGACAGAGTCCGGGACGACATATATGTTCCTAATTTGCATACTTAATTGCAGATATCTATACTCTAGAAGATTGTTAATTTTTATTTGTGGGCACATCTTCGACATTTAGATATAATTAGCTATTGGCCTCGAGTGTGTCCCCCTCCCCCTCCATGGCTCTTTGTCCAAAACATTCAAAGGCTTTTATGTGTTCGTGTTCCCACCCTCTGATGTTTATGTGTTGTTTTTTCCGTAAAGAATAAAAAAGAAGTTTGAAAAGAAAATGTATTTATATGATCGTTTTTGTTGCGGTGGCTTCTCTTAATTTGCTACTTTCTTGGATGAATCGTTCTCTGAGGTTCCTGTATATACAGGCCCCTTATTTCCTCCTCTCCCAATACTTGATAGCTTTATTATATAAAATTAATAACTTGTTATATGTTTTGTACTATCACCCACTGACATATTTGTCTGTGGATAATTACATAAGATAATCCCTAGTTCTAGGGATCGTGGCCAACGATCTTCCTACTGTCCATGTTTGCTATGTATATGCTATAATGTTTTGTCTGCTATATAGTTTCTGTGTCTGCAATGGCCTTTGTGTGGCCAAATTTATTCTTTTGGTAAATTGGTGTTTATTTCTCCTAGAAAAGATATATACTCTAATGATTAATATATATATATATATATATATATATATATATATATATATATATATATATATATATGTGTGTGTGTGTGTGTGTGTGTATACATCGTTACCTTTTGCTTCAATCCTTGGATGCATGCATATGTATATAAAAATACTGCCAAATATACCCAAATACTTCCGATGACCTCAAAAAAAGTATATTTAAATGCCACTAAAACATACCGGTACTATCCATATGCTCTAAAATATATTTAAATATACCCAAATATACTCGGATGTTTCTATCGTATCTTACAACTTCAGTCTTTATTTTCATAGGCCTGATAATTATTTCTTTATTTGCGTCAATTCAAGTTGTATTTTCCGTTGCTGAGTTTGTTCGGCAGTTTGTTTCGTTCCATTTTATGCATCTCCGACAATTTAAATAACTTTAATTCGTCCTAATTATTGCGTGTTACTTGTTAATGTTGGCCATTTCTAATACCTAAAATAAACTTGTTAACTTGATTGCTCAAGGGTGGAATTATCAAATCTTTCCGTTATTCAAATCGTCATGTGAAGTCATTATCTGATAATTGACAGTCATGGGCTGAATTAATGACATCATCTTTGGTTCTTTCGAGTTCTCTGTCGCAACGGATAAGCAATTGTATTGTGAAAGGCACAATACTGCGCCTTTTTGGTAACTTTTGATGCTGTAAAGGTGATTACATTCATATACAGGTGTAAATGCAAAGTCAAATTAGAATTAAAATATTGTTATGTTTTATCTTTTATTAAAGTGGCGAAATACATTAAAATAGCAATTATTTCCCAAATACAGATGTATCTGTCATACAACTAGCAATAAAAGCAGTTACAACCTTATATAATTTATTTCACAATTCATTAATTAATTAGGTACATGTACATGTTAGAAAATGTTTATTAACTATCGGTGCTTTATATCTGTTGTCCGTTCAGCTCTTGGTCTTTTCCGTTGGAAGTCAAACACAATTTGAGGCTGATTTTAGCAGGTTGCTGGTGAACAAATATTAATTGAGTAAATGAGAGCTTTCCGCTTGATCACCTTTTTTGGCATTTTCTTTCGTTGGTTTCTATTTTGTAATCGTCGACAAGAAGCACTTGCGTTTGCTGATCCTGTTCGGCAATTCCTTTCATTTCATTTTATGTGATTGCCGACAATTTACCTGTTATTGTTCACATTTTCTAATATTTATAATTAATTCCTGCCCAAGGGCCGAGTTATCTTTCTGCTATTGAACTCGTACCAAGTGGTCATTCTTCAATAATTGCAGGTAAAAGAAAACATTAAGAATGTTCTAATGTGTTCTAAATTGCACGTATGTAACAGTGCAGTTTTTTATTTTTGCATTTTGTTCATTAGATCACATAATTATTTTATTCGTTTTTTATCAGTAAACAGTCGGAACGGATCCTCATAACGTGAAATTTATTTTGGCTGAATAGAAATTTTGTTGAACATGTGGCTCTGATTTGGTATATAAATATAACAGGGAAAAGAGACAGTAATAAGAGAGTAAATTCTAAGAATCAGTTGGAAAAGATCAGACACCAAGTTATAAATAGATTCGTTAGCTATATCAACATTGGTGCTGAATTGGATTTCTCCTTAGCATTTTTCTATATACATATGCATGCATCCAAAGATTAAAGCCAAAGGTAACGATTTTTGCATATGTATTATATATATATATATATTTTTATATATATATATATATATATATATATATATATATATATATATATATATCACATTTTATGTGTTGTTTTTTTTTTTATTTTATCATTTAACATTATATATCTCTGTGTGTGTGTGTGTGTGTGGATCGTCAGAGTCTATATTTTTTTAAGCAGAAATAAACATCAAGTAACTAAAAGAAAAAATTTGACCACACAAAGGCCAGTCCAGACACAGAAACTATATAGCAGACAAAACATTATAGCATATACATAGCGAAAATCGTTGGCCACAATCACTGGAAATAAGGATTATCTTATGTAATTATTCACAGACAAATATCTCAATGGGTGATTGTACAAAACATATAACAAGTTATTAATATTAAAGAATAAAGCTATCAAGTATAGGGAGAGGGGGAAATAAGGGGCCTGTATATACAGGAACCTCAGAGAACGATTTATCCAAGAAAGTAGCAAATTAAGAGAAACCACCACAACAAAAACGATCATATACATACATTTTCTTTTCAAAATTCTTTTTGATTTTTTACGGAAAAAACAACACATAAATATCAGTGGGTGGGAACATGAACACATAAAAGTCTTTGAATGTTTCGAACAAAGAGCCATGGGGGGGGGGGGGGGGACACACTCGAGGCCAATAGCTAATTATATCTAAATGTCGAAGATGTGCCCACAAATAAAAATTAACAATCTTCTAGAATATAGATATCTGCAATTAAGTATGGAAATTAGGAACATATATGTCGTCCCGGACTCTGTCGATAATTTCCGAGCAAATGGTAATTGGAGATGTTCGTTACGTTTCGTACAACGAATTTCTAGTTGCTTTATTAATTTAACGTATTTCATTTTAACCCAGAACTTAACTTGGCACTGAATTTTAAAATTTATTTAGTAGTAAATGTATCACATGCTTGTCTCTGGACAGTATTTGGGTAGTGTTTGGGAGTATTTGGGTATATTTGGGCAGTATTTGGGTGTATTTGGGTAAATCGTGCCGCAGCAAGACTTATGGTGTCCCAAGACTTAACGTGATTACGGTATATCAGCAAGTAGCAAGAAAAGGGTTTCACGTGTGTGGTAATGGCAGCAGCAGTGTCAAATGTAGATGGATCCAAAACATTGTTACTATATTTGCCGACCGAGTTCTTCTGTTCAGAAATGAGTGTTTGAAAGATTCCTAATGCACGAGACAAGTGTTCTTATGTGTGTGACAAGTGTTCTTATGCATGTGACAAGTGTTGGTATGCAGAGATAATCAGTTGATGATCCTTTATTAATAATTTAGTTTAGCCACAAACGTACAATTTTAAGGTACAGATTATTATACAATTCATTATTTTCAGTCAACCAACGCGATACTGATGACTTAGTTCCATCATTAATTCTTACCTCAGCCCCACCCCCCTTTTAATTATTGAAAATTAAGTCTAAAGAATTGATTATATATATGTATACAGAGAGAGAGATCAGTTCGATTACTTTTCTCTTTTCTTGAAACAACTTGAAACATATGTCATACAATTTGAAAAATCAATTCCACTTTTGAATATTCAAACGATTGAAGTGGCATAAAACAAATGCTTGTGATGAATCCTATTCATCATATTCTAGAGGGGGAAAAAAAACTTTTGATTTATACTTTTACTGCTTGTGAAGCAAGTAATCGCTGTCTGTTAATTGTAGTAGGCAATAGCGGACATTTTGTCAACGGATGTGTATGTCAGTTGTAGTTGTTCATGTATCCTGTATATTAGCTCTTGGTGATGTACTGTAGTCACAAACTGAATTCTTGTGCTTTGATCAGCGATGTACACTTAACTCCAATCTTAACGTCCTTGGCCTTTTCCATCACAATCTTGAGAAAACCACGGGTGTGATGATGGTCAGTTTGAACTGCGCTTACCCTGCCAAACTTCATAAGTTCCGGTGTTTTACAAAACCGATCACTTCTATTTAGGCATTATGGGACTGTGGACTACATGCAAGATTTACTTATCTCTGAAATTGAAGAGCTTGACAACATGCAAATCTACACACTTCCGAAACTAAAGATTTGACAACGGAAGTGCTCCAAAAAGCATGAGCAATTTTACATTTGCAAAAACACACGTTAACACATATTTTTTACAAAGAATTTAAGTTAGCTTAAATTGCAATCAAGACATATAGATCGTCCTTAGCAAGTCATGAAAATGAACAAAGTAATGGGGCCAAATGTTTGGAACTGTTTTGTTACTCATAACATCAAACTGACTGGAAAATTGAACCGGAAAATTTGAGTATGCTCGAAACAAAATATCTAGGGGTGAAACGATACACCTCTGCCATGCATCGATACGATTCTCGATACACAGCCTACGATACAATACATTATCGATACACATATCAACTTGATGGTCTATTCATCTTTAGAATGTCTGTCAAGGGTAGGTTGGTGCCATTTTTTTGTGTTGACATATTGGGTGTATTTCCAGTATGCAGATTACAAACAAACATACACTTATCGTCTGTTCATATGCCATTCTCATCCTTGACAAGATTATAAAAAAGTACTTCTAAACAGACTAGCTGTTGGTGATTTTTATTCACCCTTTTAGGCCATTTCAGGCTGCTCCATTTGATCATATGCATGACTCATCCTGGTCACCAAGCCCTTTGTTTTACATTGAATGGATGTTTTTAAAACATCTTATTGACAGTTTCATATCTTCACTTAAATTTTGAAGAGATTATGGTGTTATCTTCAAAACAGAAGAAACTGTGCAATTTCCTTGTGCAAGGAAATTCTTATCTAGAACAAATCTGAGTGTGGGAGCAGAGATGACTAATAGCCAAATCCTTCACATTGTACTTCCTGAAGATGCAAATCAACTGCCGCAGCCACAGACATTTGTTTCTGTCAGTGAAAAAGGAAATTATTGACAACACCCACTCCCTTTCTACAAATTGACGAGGTGGCTATAACTCGTGCGGTTTGGAATCTGCCCCCTTGCCGATTCTCTGCTTTTTTTTCTTCTTTTTCCCATCGGCTGGTTTGATCGCTGATTACATATATCAACGTAAAACGAGATATTCCAAACTTATTCCCCATGTACGATTTAAGTACTTTCTTTTTTTTTTTTTTTTTTTTTTTTATTGAACACAAGGTGTCAGGATTTTACATATTCCCCTACATCACCACCTGACCTGGTGTATGGGGCATTATCTTAAATTATTTTGCGTCCTTATCTTTTACATGTGTTCCCTACACAACACACACACACATGCACACACAGACACTTACATTCACAATTATTGTACACAAAGTCATACTCGCATACAAACCCCAAGATGTTTTAAATTGCCTTAAAAAAAAAAAAAAAAAAAAAAAAAATCATGTACCAAAAGTTGATAGTAGGATCCACTTTTTCTTAAACTCGTCACTTCTGTTATTCACTTTGGCGACATATTTTTCCAGTGTTTTGTATGATAAAACACAATTTTTATAATATGATAGATTTGGAATTTTTGATGCACAACGTGATCTGTATATCACATATTTTGCAAGCAAAATTAGGAAGTTAATAAGATCATCAAAGTTGTTATTTCCTATAAAGACATCTTTTCGTGTAATTCTAAAATTTGGGTCATAAGTTTGGATCCATTCCACCAACAGTTTCCAAAAGTGTTCAGTAACTGAACAGTCATAAAATAAGTGCTCAATTTGTTCTATTCCCTCATTACAAAAGGTACATTTATCATTATCACTTAAATTAATCTTTTTTAGAAACTGGTTTGTGGCAATGTTTCTATGGAGAAATCTAAAATTAAAGCTAATCAGTTTTTTGTCTTTTGTACAAAGTTTAGCCAAAACAAAAGAGTTGGTCCATTCATTTGCACCAATTGCACACTCTAGCTGCCTGGACCAAGTTTCATCTTTACCATTTGGCTTTTGTATCTTGGTTCTTATCAGGTCTTTATAGATAAATTTATTCTTTGCTCTTACCCTAAGGAGTGATGTTTTGTCCAAAACTACATGAAAACTATTTCCACTTTCAAAAAACCTTTTAATTTTCTTTTTCCACAGCACCGAGATCTTTGAAATAAGAGCAAAGTACTGTATGAAATTATTTGTTTTTGTTTTTTGTTTTATTTCATCAAAACTTAATAGAGATCCTTGTGCATCAAAAAGATGTTGAATAAGTACAACACCGTTTGTTCTCCACCTTGTGTATGATTTAAAATTATCTACAGTCACTAAATTAAGAATATCTTGAGACAAGTATTCATGGACAGTAGATGGTTCATTTTTCCATTGTGATAAAGCATAAATAACATCACGCCAAAAAATATTTTTAATTGATTTAGAAATTACTTTTAATTTAGTTTTTCCTAATGTAAATAACAGCGTACCTCCAAATTTTCCAAATATTTGTTCAGAAACCAGTTTTTGCCATAAGCCATCTTCGTTTAGTAAGAGACGCCTAATCCAGGAAAGTTTTATATAACACACAAATGAATGCAAGTGAATCATATTTAATCTCCCTTCCTTAAAAGAAGCTATAAGAGTGTCTCTTTTAACCCTCTCAGTTTTACCGCCCCAAATAAAGTGGAAAAATAATGTATTCAGTTCCTTTTCTATATGGAGTGGAGGATTTGGCAAAGCTGCAAAAAGATGAATGAATTTAGGCAAAATGAAGGACTTTATCAAAGTAATTTTTCCAATAAGGGATAAATTTCTTCTGCTCCACCAGCCAAGAAGTTTCTTTACTTCCTTTAACTTCGTCGAATAATTAAGCTCTACCATGTCCTCCAAGTTCAAAGAGAAATATACTCCCAGTAATCTAAAATTGGACATTGACCAGTTAATATCAATTTCTGGACATATTTTTTCATTAGAATATTTTTTATTTCAAATCCAAATAGCTTTTGATTTCAAAACATTGCAGTACAGACCTGACACCAAGGCAAAGTCATTTAAAATCTGCAAGGTTGTCTTCAAGGACAAATGAGAACCATCTAATAATAGAAAAGCATCATCAGCGTACTGCCCTAATTTGAACTCCATTTCATTATAGAAAATGCCTGTAATATCTGTGTTCTTCTTTAGTTCTATTGCAAGAAGTTCAATTCCTATTATAAATAAGTAGGGTGATAAAGGGTCTCCCTGGCGACAACCTCTCTCCAAATTAAAAAATGGGGATAAATGTCCATTATTAATGAGACAACTTTTTGATTTATTGCAAAATAATCTGAACCATTGACAAATTGATTCTCCAAAGTTAAAAGACTTCAGAGCAGTTTCCAGAAAGTCCCATTCGACCGAGTCAAAAGCCTTTTCAAAGTCTATCAATAGGAGAAGACCAAATTCATTTTTTTCCTCAAGGTATTGCATCAGGTCATACAAAAGTCTTGTATTTTCACCAATGAATCTCCCTTTCATAAAACCCTTTTGGGTGTCACTAATGATAAACGGGAGCACTTTTTTGAACCTATTAGCAATTGATGCCGAGGCAATCTTGTAATCTACATTAAGTAGTGAGATTGGTCTCCAATTTTTTAGAAATTTCCTGTCTTTATCTTCTTTAGGAATGCAGGTAATGATTCCCTGAGACTGAAATTCTGAAAAATGTTGCATATCGTATCCAGTATTTAGAGACCTAAAGAGAAAGCCGCCTAGGTCTTTCCAAAAGAATTTGTAGAATTCTACAGTAAATCCATCGGAACCAGGGCTAGTTTCATTTTTCATATTTTTTAGTGCTAAACCACATTCCTCAAACGTTAACCTACCTTCACATGAGCTTCTTTCAAGATCTGAGAGTTTTTTATCATGGTTAAAAAAGTGGTTGAGCGTTTGGAAGTTATATTTGTTTTTGCTTTGGTATAATTTTTCATAAAAGTCTTTCTGTTGATTTAATATTTCTTTTGGATCTGTTACCCTTGTTCCATCTTCAGTAATTAATTCTTTTCTTGTTTTGTTTGTGTAATTTCTCTTTTCGAGATTAAGAAAATATTTTGAGTTTTTTTCACCAGACTTGTACCATTTTGCCTTTGATCTTAACATTACACCTTCCACCTCTTTTTTCCTCATTTCTTCTAAATCCGCTTGTTTTTTGTTCAATTCTTTCATCGTAGCGGGGTTATTATTTTGATTCACTAAAGCATGTAAGGTATGTATTTCAGCTTCAATTTTCCTGAAATGTTGCTTCTCCTGTTTTGCCTTAGCTTGTGAATACATAATTGATTCTGATCTTATTATCATTTTAAGGATTTCAAAAAACAATTGATTATTACAAGTTAGTTTCACCTGTAGTGGGTTTTCCTTATCACCTTCACAATAGTATTCTTCTACTGTGTTGGTTATACATTTTTTTACCAACTGAATATATTCATTTTGCTTTAATAGCTTTGAATTGAATTTCCAGTACCCAGGACCTCTCGGTGATGCAGATATAGACAATTTTAGTGTTATTGCTGAATGATCTGTTTTATAGCCAGGAATAATAGAGGCGTCCATACAATTTGAAAACATGTCCTCAGAGATTAAAAAATAGTCCAGTCTACTCTGTTTCACAGGGTTTGCCTGATGCCAAGTAAATACTCTACTGTCAGGACTGACTGTTCTCCATGGATCCAGTAAATCATGTTGATTCTTGATGTCCTGGACTGCTGCTCGGGCCATAGAGTGTTTATCATGCAAGATATTATAAGAGTCAAGCTCCATGTCCTGAACAACATTCCAGTCACCACAAATAATAACAGAGGAATTGTCAAAAATTATAATATCCTCTTTCAAATTTCTGAAAAACTCAGCATTATCATCATTATGACCATATAGATTCACTAATGTAAATCTCTGTCCATTAACTGATAAATCTAAGAGAATGTATCTGCCCTGACTATCACATCTGTTTCTGTGAATAAGAAATTCAAAATTATTTCTAAACAGGATAGCAACACCAGCACTACTGCTAGATTTATGACTAAAAACACACTTATATCCCCATTCAGATTCCCAATACTTCTCAGTCTCAACTGTACTATGTGTCTCCTGTAAACATATAATAGATGCATTCTTTTGTTTGACCCAGCAGAAAATATCTCTTCTTTTGAGATTGGAACTGTGTAGACCCCTAACGTTCATTGACAAAATTGTAATCTGGGTATCCATTGTTAAATGTATCATGAAAAGCGCTCACATACACCTTGGGATAGACTCTCACACACACAACCACAGAATGCTTAAAAAACTGATAAGTGTAGTACAATGTCATGCACCACTGGGTACATATATGATGTTGCCCAATATAGAGATACATGAACTCTGTTCTACGCTGGAGTGTTGGTATATAATTAGTAAATGTAAATATCAATACAGTGTGATTGAAAAATAACACTTTTTGTTCATCGATTTTTCTCCCTTTACCAAAAGATTTGAAGCCATTACATTTGAGTTCTATATTTGTTGGTTCTTTCTATATATATATATAAATTTGTATAAGACAAATATATATATATAAAAAAAAAAAAAAAAAAAAAATATAATTATAATGTTTAGTGATCACTGTTTTTCTTTACAAATTAAAAATAAATCTAGTGACCGAACTTTAAGGAATGATTGAAGAATATAATACATCATCATATAAACATACTAAATGACCTTGGCAACTCTGTGCCTATGAATCTAACACCAAAAATTTAGAGAGAGAAAAAAAAAAAAAAAAAAAAAATGACCAACATGAAAATTATACCCTCAATCTTTTCAAGATTGAAATACAATTGTATGCCTATTTCAGAATTTAGCTGCAAGATTATACAAACATTCTTACCAATTACAGGTTTTGTCCATCTATGAAAGTCACTTTTCTAACTTAAACATATACATAGCTGAACTTAAAACTATACACATCCATTTTGGTACAAAGTTCTATACCTCCAAGTGTGTCCAGAATCAATATGGAAAAATTATATCGATTATGGGTTGCGATTGAGTGTTTCATTGATGTCGTCAAAAAGGTCAAATTTGTACCTCTTACCCGCTTTTGTTTTTGCATACACACTGCAATTGAAGTACCAGGCAGATTCAATTTTTGGATGGGCAGTTAATCTATTTATGAGACCCATATTTTGTCGAGTGACATCTTCCACTATTCTTACATTGAATTTGCTCTTGAAATCCCTTTTTTTCTTGGCGATGTTGACTTTGGATTCTGCATTCCAAAATTTCACAATTAATGGTTTCGGGGCACCATCTTTCCCAGGGATCCAATGTATTGCGAGAATATCCCTCTCATCTGCGTCATGACTTGTGACATTCTTCAACATCTCTGCAAATTTTGCTCTGACATTTTCGTTTTGTGATTCAGGCAAGTTGAAAATTTTTATGTTATTTTTTCGTGAGTATTGCTCATTGTGGTTTGCAATCTTCATGGCTTCCTTGGAGCGATCTTTATTATTTTTTATTTCTTCTTTTTGCTTTTCACTTTCTTTCCTCAAGTCATCTAATTCTTCTCTTAACTGGTTATTTTCAAAGTTCATTGATTCAATTTTTTCCTCAAACTCTTTTGTTTTGTTAACAATATGTCTGTCCACTTCCTTCATCAGTTCGACTTTCAGTTTCTCAAACAGCTGGGATACTATGTCAGATACTAATCCACCTAATTCCTCTCTGGTCACTAATAATTTGATACCAGTTTTTATTTCGAGTAGATCCCTCTGAATTAAGGCAACACTACTCACCTCTTCATTATCAACAATCGAATCCCCTGACTGTGAGCTTGTAGCTGACCTTGTTAATGGCTTGCTGGTTTCCTTCCTAGCACTCTGAAAACTAGTATTCAGGGTGGACTGAACAGTTTTCTTTGGATTGCTCATTTTGTCACATTAATTCTGAGAGGTTAAGAGAGTTCAGCACACTTATTGAAATCCTAAAGTGTCTCAGTGAAATTGTTGAGCAAGTAGTGTAAATTGTGCAGCTTAATTAGCATGGGGGTCGTCTCAAAAAGGTGTAAATTGACACCAGGTTCCACACAGAATATAAAGGAGAATCACTTTAAAATTCCAAAAACTACAAATTTTGCAAGAGACACATAATCCACAGATGAACTGAAACTATATATTGAAAGAAAAAGGCTTCACATAGATGCTAGTCCAAAAAAGAATCCTTACATCACACTGCAAACTATGTAAATATCACCAACATTTGAGAGAGATTTTTCTAACTACTTGCCCTGGTGGCCATCTTGCTCTCCTAAGTACTTTCCACATATCATTTAATAGTCACTTTTGTGTGAAGTTTCTATGTTGCTTTGTATCTATTTGGATAGAGTTTGGATGACAATATTTCTGGTATGTCACGCAGTGAACACACTACTGTTAGTTATGATTGGTGGTTATTGTTTTACCCTGGACTTGAACAAACAATAACCACTAATCAGAATTGCATTTAACACTGCGTGACATACCGGATGTGTAGCCTTCAATTCGATCCAAGTAGACAAGATGCGATGCAACAGATAAATTTCGCGTAAAAGTGGTTATTAAATGATCAGTAAAGTACTTAACTCATACATAGGGAAAAAATCTGCAATGTCTTCTTTCCGTTGATATATGTCATCAGTGGCTGAAGATGCAGACGAGATAAACTAATTAGCATGGAATTGGGGCGGGAGAGGGGGCAGATTTCGAACCGCGTGAGTTAGTCACCTTGTCAATTGCTTTTATTTTTTACCAACAGAAATGAGTGCATGTACTTGCTACGGCTGTCTTAGATGAATTCTCAATTTAAAGAATGAAAAGGCAAATGACTAATAATTATTCTTGACTGCTGAAGATTAAAATAACTTGCAAAGAGTAAGTATCGTTTTGTATCGATTCTTCCCCTCTTGTATCGATATGGGTATCAATATAGAAAAAGTATCGATACATCGATATATCGATTAATCGTTTCACTCCTAATAATATCGCAATATGAGTAAAATAATAAGATAAAATATGGTATATTTTAAGGAAATTGTGTTATATTTATTGAAACTTTTGTTTTCTTTGTATCTCTTTTGGCACCTTAAAACCATATGTTTATAATAAAGTTTATCAAAAATATGCATGTAAATAATGCATGTATATATATATATATAAATAGGATGCAGATACTGTAGAAGAGCAAAAGCAGACATGTACATGTATATAGACAGATAAATGGATAGGTAGAAAAGGGTTTGGAAATAGGTACATTTTTAAGTAAGAGAGAGACAGAGACAGAGAGAAAGAATGCTGGACTGTTTGAAAGGATCTGTTTATACTCACAACTGAAGGATTTGTCAAGACTTATTTTATCCATTTATGTAACAGTTATCTAGTTACCTTGAATTTGGCGACATGCATCAAAATATGAGAATCTGACTTTTGAGAATGATTTGAGAACACTTATTTTTATCTATTTAATTGTTTTCCAAGCAGTAAGTATGTATTGGTCTCCTGTAATTATCACGTAAACAAGAGATCATAAACACCACTTGAGCCCCATCGAAAGTGTTGTAGTCTAACAGTTTTTCTTGGTAGATTTTGAGTTTCATAGCTCAGAGGTACATGTACTGTACTGTAGGAGTCTACTTAAGAGCTCTTCTTCTTTGAGTGATTTAAATTTTTTGAGTCTACTTAAGAGCTCTTCCTCTTTGAGTGATTTAAATTTTTTTGGTTTCTGGTCATCCTGCTGTTCAACTGGCAGGTGATTAAAGTTTAGTTGGTTCATTCAAAATGCTTTATAACTCAGCAACGGAGATAGCTTCCATTTCAAAAGGCACGTTATATATTGATGGATAAGTGTGTTTAATGACTCCATGTATGAAATTTATCTGATGTGGCAAATCTAGTGAAATAAACTTTATCTGATATGGCAAATGTAGCAAAATGAAATTTATCTGATATGGCAAATATAGTGAAATAAAATTTATCTGATATGTCAAATGTAGCAAAATGAAATTTATCTGTTTTTGCAAATGTAGAGAAATGAAATTTATCAGATGTGGCAAATGTAGCAAAATGAAATTTATCTGATATGGCAAATGTACAGTAGCAAAAAGTTTCTGATCTCTGCCATTTCAGACACAGCAGTTGAATGCAGAATACCATTGACCATTGACCTTGACCTAGTGTACATGCAACATATTAACCCAGATTTATATTAAATATAGTCAAAAAAGAGTGACTTTTTCAGATAAAAAAAGTACAAAGATTTGCTATTTGATTCTGTCAAAATCAGTTTAATAAATTCAGAAGAAAAAATAAAAACTAACATTTTTATTTCAGTTTGAAGGCATACAGTGTGTCTGCCTTCTCTTCAGCGTTTACATTGGTTACTTTGCACGTGACTATTTATTGATGTTGGTATAAATTAGTTCTCCGCACAGTTTAGTTTACGCTCTAAAGTTTAGCAACTTAAATAATTCATCTATGTAACCAGAAGTAAATCATACAGTGATAACATCTGTTTGGTCCTTGAGATCCTTATGGCTCTGCTCTATAGTTATGGAATCCATTTTGAATGCAGGACTGAGCGGTTATGGAGCCTTCATGTGCCACAGGTAAACAAACATCGTCTACTCATTACACCAATAATACCATAAACAGACATTGAGTAAACATTTTAAATACTTGAATGAAAACTGGATGATGCAGACAATGTTTGTTACCTGTTGCATGTGATAGCTCCATAACAGCTCAGTCCTGTATCAGAAATGGACTCTTGTAAAACTCTACAACCAGCATCGTGGATTACATATACACAGATCACTCTTTTTCATTATGTATCGAATGTGTGGTGTTGCTCAGTATTGATACAAACAGTGTGGAAATCATTTGTGAGTGAAAAAAATTCAGGTCATATGAAAATTCACTTAGCTACAGACATGGATATCAATTGTGATGCAGAGCTGAATGAACTATAGATGAATGATAAGTTATTTATCTCCTTATTGTTAAAAGGTTTTTGGGATTCGGTGTAGGTTTTGTTATTCCAACTGTAGATGGTTTAGACATTCTCACCCCCGCCGCTTACGCTTGTATCTACATGGTAATCTGGTTGAACAACTTTGCCAAGAGTGATAATGGATTTTCATAGGTATTAAATACTTCATATTGTCAAAAGAAACAGTCTGCTGAAATTATTTTTCATCCTTCCAAAGACAGTTTTTTCTCAATAATTTGTGCCAAATAAATTTTTCAATTTATTTCATGGTTTTTGTAGAAAATTAAATTCAAGTTGACCATTTTGCCCTGTGCTTGATTTGATCGATGAGCCGGTCCTTTTTTTCACCTAACAGCGTCAACAGCAAGTATTCTATGTTTGTAAAACATGTATCCCCAAGCTTTCCCATTTTGACCGAAAACACGAAGTTTCAGCCTCTTTTGGGTAGGTCCACGACCATGTGAATAGGGACTTCCCTTGAGGCAAATGTCAGTTGGTAAAGTGCACTTTGTTTTTGCATACTTAGCAAGTATGTCAGATGTATGTATATTTTGTCTTTGCATACTAAGCAAGTAAGTCAGATGTACGTGCATTTTGTCCTTGCATACTTAGCAAGTATGTCAGATGTATGTGCATTTTGTCTTTGCATAGTTAGCAAGTATGTCAGATGTACGTGGTTATAGAGGGGAGACCATGATAGTTTTCAAGCAATGATCCAGGAGCTAAGTCCCTTGGGGTAAGGATGGACTCAAGGGCCACTTTTGGTTGCATGTATTAATTTGTTTTTTCATTCCCAGTAAGCGTACATGTATATACAGTTATAAGGTGGGATTCTCAGTAGTTCCCAAGTTATGACACAGGGGCCAAGTCCTTGCGGTTAGGGATGGATACTGAGGTCAAATTTAGTTGCATGTATTAATTTGGTTTTTCATGCCCACCAAGTGTTTATAAGCTTATAGGGTGGAGATCTCAATAGTTTTTAATCTATGACCCATGGGTTAAGTCCCCAGAGATGGTTATGGACCCTGGGGTCAAAGTCAGTTGCACGTATACATTTGTCTCTTGATGTGTCCAGTATTGTATATATGGTTACAAGATGGGGATCTCAGTGGTTTCCAAGTTATGACCCAGGAGCCAAGTCCCAGGGTAAGGGATGGACCCCTGGGAACAATGTCAGTAACATTTAAAAATGTATCTTTTCATGCGAAGTAAGTGTATATATGGTTAGAGTGGGAATCTCAGTAGTTTGTATGATGCGATCCAGGAGCTAAGTTCTTTGGGATAGGGATAGACCCAGAGGTATCACCCACAGGTCTTAGTCTGATTTGTTGACACATGACAGTTCTCACACATGTGAGGGATAAAACTCAGGACTTGTTTGAAATTTATATAAAATCACCTTTCCACTTCAGTACCACCGCTTCTTTGAAAATATAGAAGGACATCACTAGTTGCCACACAGAACCGGCTACCACACAATCATTACTTATTCTTGACTCGCTTCAGGTTATATGTGAACAAGGAGCGCGCATTACCAAATTTAACTCAGTTGTTACAAGGGTGATCTTAGTGTTAGGGTTCATTGCTTTTCTCTAATGAAGTGTGTTTAAGATATATCTTCTGTGTGAATTACTGCTTTTATGTATTTATTGACTCTTTCATCCCTCCTGTATGTATTTAGTGTCACTGACCTGACCAAAGTAAAAGCATATGTTCATCTGATAAGTGACGAAGGGGGTGGAAGTTAGCTGTACATTTACTTCCAAAACCTGGAAGTTACAGTATGCTTTTTAGGCACCAGCTCCTAAGGGGCCGACCATTTAATATATGGGGGGTGGGGTTGCTGTGATTTCTTTTCGAACCAGGATATTTTTTTCTTTCACTTGAATTTAAGTTTTTTTGAATAAATATAACTGATATACTGGTTACTTTTCCTACACAACAGAGCAAGAATAGTGTTTTAAAAAACATATACCAGACACGCCCCCACCCAGAAAATGAAATAGTCAGTCCCTATGGATTTGTGAATTAAGTGATTTAAAGTGGTCTCATCAAAGGGAGTTACAGTTGCCTATACTACAACATTGTTTTAACACAGTAAAAATACAGTTACAGTTGCCTATACTACAACATTGTTTTAACACAGTAAAAATATAAAACTTAAGGTAAAGAACATATGATATCTTCAACTTACAAAAAATACTGCACAGAAGTGTAGTGTGGTCATGAGTTCCATGTCACAACCACTGCAAATAATAATAATAAATTAGAACAACATGATGATGATGATGATGCTGAAAGAACGACAATGATGGTGGTGGTGGTGGTGGTGGTTAAAGTTGTGACAGTAGGCTATTGTTTAGTGTCAGAAATAGAATGAAATTGATCATATATAGATCTATACTCCTGATCATGTACATGTACTAATATGTATCACTTTTTTCCACAGCCGACCTTGACCCCTGGTACACCAGTTTTGTGGTTTTGTCTGGAGACATGGTGATAGTGGTAGATGGCTGGAGGAGTAATGTTCGGCTTCACAGAATCCAAGATGGACAGATATTGGCTAGATCAGACAAACTCCTGTCGCGGCCCTATGATGCATGTATTTGTGTTGTTCAAGAGAATGACATTCAACTGGCAGTGTGTCTGGTGAAAGGTCAGATAGAAATTCTGTCAGTAAAATCTACACGTCACACAGCAAGCATAACACGGGTGAGAATAATAGATGTAAAGAGAGGCTTTGGTAAATGTTATGCAGTAAAACATTTTAAAGAAAATCTTTTGGTCACTGGTCGGAAAGTAGACAACTTATGTTGGGGCATTGTGTCACTTAAAGATGGACATGTGGACACAATCCATGATATCTGTAAACGTGGGAAGTATGGTGGTGTGAGTTACTTGGCCACAAATCCCACAGATGATAACATGTTCTATATCTCGTGTAATGCTGCTTCTGACTCCCCCGAAAACACTGGTGTGTATGGATATGATATTACCCGAAGTACTCGATGGGAATTTCTGTATCAACATAGTGACCTAAAGAACCCCAAGGGTATATCTGTGAATGCAAGGGGATTTATATATGTGTGTAACTGGAACAACCCTCCCTGCATTCATCAGTTGACACAAAGAGGAGAACCAGTGGCAGTACACAGGGACCTGGGCGTGCCATCCGGGATCTATGCCATATACTGGGAGGAACAACAGGGAGAACTTTATGTCACAAGCACAGGAAGTAATGTGGTCAGGAGATTCAGACCACTGTACACAGATCAACATGGTAATCCATATTTCTTATTTTATTGATAGTTCAAATACAATTACATACTTCATTTATTGGAAATTCAAAAGGATTGAAACTTTCTGTTGGAAAACAAATGTGAAGTTATAAATGCTAGAATTATAACTTCATTTTCAAGACAAAAAAGTTTGAAAGATGTAAATTATACCGTATTTACGGCATGTTTTCGTACGGCAAAAAATAATTACTTTTTTTGTCATCCAAAGATATATTAAATTCTTTAATTTGGTGTCCGAAAACAAACGGGAATATAAATGTGCCCGCCCCCCCCCCCCCCCGCCATAACGAGGTTACCGTTAGGTCATATGACGACGTGCTGCCATGAAGTAAAACATGTATTCTGTCTATATCCACGGGAAGGATAATGAATGAAAAACAGGCATTACTTGCCTATTTTTGTCTATTTGATACATGTCCATCCACCAGAAAACGCAGCCATACATGTATTAGAGCCATGATTGTATGTGTATTTTCCAAAAGAACCGCCATATTAGTAATCTCACAATCCACAGTTTAACCCTCTGCTAATCAGTGATCATTAATATCTACCTTACAAATACATGCAAGCTTTATTTCTGTGTAATTAAGATATTAATACAAACTAAATAAAAAGATTTTGGAATTATGATTCTGAAGATATTTATAACAGAAACATTTTAGTATCGAGAGTAGAAATACATGTATGACGTCTACCAGAGTGAGAGGCTCCTTATGGGGTTTGTGTTGTACGCACGCCTAGGAAGGGTAAAAATAACAAGCAAGTTGCAATATACGAGTCAGTGTGATTAATATGTTGATATTTTTTAAATAAAGATGATCTATTTGTTGTGGTTCTCTCATAATTTTGTTGTTGTTTTTTTTTTGGGGGGGGGGGGTCCACCTAGCCGAGGGTAGCTTCAAAGTGATCAGAGCTTGCCGACTCAAAACAATCGACTGCTCAAAGATTGTTTTGATGCATGTCGGAGATTTCAAGGTGTCTAGGTGATAATTGTTAATAATATAACTTGTGGAATTTCTTTGACCGGTGTGTTTGGAAATAAAAGGAAGCCATCTGGATTTCGTTTAAAGAGCACTCGATGTACCGAACATGTAGCACCCACAATCAATATTTATCATCTACAAAGAGGTTTATTACCTGTAGAACAATAACTATGCTTAACCCGTGTTACATAATGCCTCAGGGATAATCGGTTTGTTTTTATTCCACGATGCCAATGAATTCACTAATCCACACCGACTCTGATGTATTGTTTAATGAGATAAAGCAGGGGTCATGGTTTCTAATCACAATCATAACTGTCACACCTGCTTGAAGTGGTTTCGGGTGTAACTTTGTATCGGTTAAATTACCGGCAAACACACTGAGAATTTTACTTGAAAACGACGCAGCAGATATTCTTAGATTTGTGTCCGAAAACATAAGTTATAGAAAAAAACTATAGTCCAGCGATGTCCGAAAATTACAAGGCATTTAAATATTATTTTCTCCCAAAAAATATGGTGTCCGAAAATAAACCATGTCCGAAAACATGCCGTGAATACGGTACTCAAAATTAGATGAAAATCAAAATGGGAACTTGTAACAATTCAGTTCATTAAAGGTGACAATTTTGTATTAAACAGTAGATGAGATTGATGTAAACAGATATGCCAGGGGATGCAAGTTTGCAAATCGAGATTTTTTAAAATTTATGAATGTGCTCAATTGGAAAGCAGTCATTTGTGAGAACTCCCACAAATCAGTTCAAAGTCATGTGTACAAAAATGCACACTGCGCAGTCTAAAATTTTTATTTAACTGTTACGATAAACTGCATAAATGGGAAGCTAAAAAGTAAAGTAAATAGTAAGGATACTTTTTCGATCAAAATATCTCTGTAAATTCCAGAATATGCAGAATTTTTGGTTTGATACGAAAGAATGCTTTTAAATCCCACTAATTATTTATAGCAGAAAACCGTGTTCACTAGATCGGTTCTGCAATTAATTCCCTTTCCTCACATTTATGCATGCTCAAACTTTGGTCCATTTCTGGAACGTGAGATTATAGTCAAGCATGGTTTGGCAGAAAATTATAGATTCTTTTTAACTTTAAGTCTGTGCTGGCAAAAATGTGTAAAGTGAATCACTGAATGGCAGAATGAAGATAGTTAAGGATGAAGTAAGTTCTCACCAAGTGGAGGAAGATAATTCTAAATGATGCAAAGTTCCAGAAATCTTGGTTGTTACAAAACAAAATAGTTCAAACAGAACACCAAGATGAGAGGTATGTTGTGTAATATTTGCCAATATTGTGGGGGCAAAAACCTTTTTGGACGTAAACTATTTCACGACACACCAAGGCACCAGATTACATGCTTTTTGGAGCCAAGTTATCGACGAGACAATAGCAATGTACTGTACAAAATTCTACAACACAAACATAAAAAACCGTTTCCCAACTTATTGAAGCTGGCTAAGCTAGCTATGTGTATGCCCCTTCAGACAGCAGACTGTGAAGGGGGGAGTTCTCAGCACAGAACAATATTCATACACAGATAAGGAACAGATTAAGCTCAGAAACAGTCAGCAGATTAATCTTAGAAACAGTCAACAGATTAATCTCAGAAACATTCAACAGATTACTGCTTATGCAACTGGAGGAAGAATAATCTTATGATGATTTTCTGTAAAGTTCTTTAAACAGATGCCTCCTCCATCCAATCCACAACAGATGCATCCTTCATCCAATCCACAACCTCAATTTAAACCTCCTCCTTAGCCATTGGGATCAAGGAATGGTCGCTGAAGAGCCCCATGGAGGAAGTTCTCTAACCCTCCTTCCTAAAGGAGAGGATGGGGCCACTCTAGGGACTCAAACCCTCTCCTGCCGTGCATTGATGTCCCGAACATACCACATGTCAACAAATATCTCTAGAAGTTACATTTTTTTCTTCTTTTTTTAATCTGAAATTTCTCCAAAAGTTGGATTTGGCCCGAATATCTTTCACAACATCCCGTTAGGCCACCATGATGGCATATATGACACGTGTCATACATGTGATTCAAGGTGTGTGTTCGCGTCTTGACTCGGACAACGTGGGTATGTGAGAAAGGTTGCCAGTAGTTTCCCATGGGTCGGTGGTTCTTCTAGGGATTTTTCTGGGTTCTTCACCAAATATATTGGCAGCTCTGATTCCACTAGGACTGGACTTTAATCACCACTTGCATTGGCGCGGATGAATCGGGACAGCAGTGTCTGCAGCGGACCTAAAAAAAACCCCAAAACCCTAAAATTTCATTTTAACCTTAGAAACCTTTAAAAAAAAAAAAGTCATTTTATTCTATCATTCATTTGATAAACCCATAATAGCATATTGTCAGAGCATCAATAGCATTTGCATTGTGTTTGCTTCAGTCTTTGCACAGTTCAAAGTCCATTTGCTTTAGCCTTTGTTCGGATTAAAATTCTTTTACCAGAAGTGTTTTAGGGTGTGTTGACAGAGTAAGGAGTCATTGTGTTATGGTCTCCTCCGACAACACATCCATCAGTGTATCTCCGATGTCAAGGAGGCTTCACATGCCCATTCTCTTTCCATGGAGGTGGAACCTCCTTTGCTGGCTACCTTGGATGGGATAACACTCCAAGCCAGCCACATTCCTTGTAAAGCACCACATTCCAGGGAAGAAGAACGTATTAGCGGACAGTCTGTCCATGTTGGGCAAAGCAGTCCTCTTGCAATGGTCTCTTCACTGCTCTGTAACAGACTCCCTTTTCTCTTATGGGGATATACAAATTTTTTAATAAATGTTATGCTCACCATGGAGATAATCTTGTAACTGCTTTGTGTCTTGAACCTCAAAATTTTGTTTTAAAACCTTGAAAAAACTTTAAGCAACCCTCACATTTTAAAAGTTAATTTCACTTCTAACCCTGGGACAGATTTCTGACTGGGAAACACCATGCATGCACCTGATGCCGAATCCTATCTGTTCACTGATGTGTCAGATTCCAATTGGGGCACTCATTTACAATTTGAGGGTTTAATTCTCCAGGGTCACTGGACTCTGGATGAATCTTCCCTCCACATCAACAATCTAGAAATTAAGGCCATATTTCTAGCTTTGCAAGGGTACATCGACAAAGTAAGGGTTGATATGTCACGATCTCCTCCAACAAGATGTCCACGATAGTGTATCTCTGATGTAAAGGAGGCACACATGTTCCTTCTTGTTTAGAGGTCTGGAATCCCCTCCACTGGACAACCTCAGAGAACATCATCCTCTGACTTCACCACATTCCAGAAAAAAAGAATGTAATAGCGGACAGTGTGTCCAGGACAAGCAAAACAGTCGGCATGGAATGGTCTTTACACCATTCCATAACAAAGTCCCTTTTCACACTGTGGGAAAAACCTCTGGTGGACTTGTTTGTGACCAGGCTTAACAACAGACTTCCTTTTACATTTGTCCCCACTGGACATCAAGAAAATCGTGGGTGGGGTGGGGGGTTAACATGGTTGTTTCATGGCTGAATACTCGTTTTATAATTGCATTGGGAATAATTGTCAATAAAGAGCTTTTTGTAATGTAGTTGTTTGCTTTATTGTATAAATTACCTTTATTTTCAAGATACCCAACCTCTGAAAGATCCTTAACAACATTAGTCAAAGTGGTTTCAACAACACGTGTACGCGAAAATATTGTGTATTACGTCATTGCTTTTTGTTGTTGTTGATTCACAACAAAACAAGATTCCTTTTTTCAAAAACTAGAGACTTTTATTTCGTGAAACAACCATCAGTGTTGAAACTCTATTTATTGTTCTATTAGGCACAAACATAAAATGTGTTTCCGGTCGGCCGACAAACCTGTTTCTTGTTGCCGACCCTAGCACTTTCTCCCCACCCCCACCCCCAAAAAGATCGTTTTTTTTTTTTTTTGGTTAAATTTTTTTTTTTTTTAAAATAAAAAAAATCATATTGCCAAAATTGATTTGTGCATCCAATTGAGCCGGTTTTGCCCAGTACTTTGAAGTGCTTGAAATATTATTTGATTTATATATGTATAAAAATTTTTTTTTAAAAAATTAAAAAATAAAAAAACTACTTGCCTACCCTAATTTTAAAACCAGTGCAATAGGAAACACACATTTTTTTTTTGGCCTTAGTAAAATATGGATGCCTTGATTTAATTGCAAGTAATAGTGATACTTCTCATCCTTGAGGTAATCTCTGAGTGCCAATTTAGAAATTTTAAGTTCACTACAAACTCTGGAACTCGCTTCTCCGTAATGAACCGTATTTGTCAAACAAAGCTTTTTATTCACCAAGTACTCATTGTGCTTGCTTGCCTTGCTATCTTTGATCAAATTTGCGAATTAGTAGGCTAACTTAAGGTACCGGTAGTTTAATTACATTACTTACATAATAATATTTATAAGTGTTCAATTGATCAATTTAAATGAGTAGACCTGATACACGGCCGTGACACTAGCTCTTACTGGGGTAGGATTTGTATGCCTTTGAACTTTTCTTTTATTCCACTCCCTTTATTTGATTTGACACAAAAGATGCGCATTAATGTGATAATACAAAGCAGGTCTGCTTTTAATTGAGTGTAACAACACAACAAATACTTACGCAAGTTAGAGATCAAAACAGGTTCAATACTTAATTAGGTTCTCACGGAAATGTTCGTGGACATTGCTGTGACAGTCGAATGACATTTTTCACATTTGAATACCAGAGGGCATATTGCATTTATGATGATTACACTGATACCAAATTAAAAAATAGAACTAAAACACAAATTTCACTTAACAAAACTTATTTAATTGATAATTATTTTTTTTAAGTGTTGCCGCCAGTCGGCATTAGTGACATTTTCATTGATCAAAATTTCGTCAAATATTGTTATTTAGATTTTTTGACAATGTTGTTTGGAAATAAAATGTAACAAAATATATGACTTCTTATAAAAACTTGAGAATTTAATGATGTTGATTCAAATTTCCGGGTACTAACCACTGTTTTTGACGATAAAACAAGCAATATATCAAGGCTTAATTTACCAATTTTTATTGCAATTTTTTTTATGTTCAACAAATACAGGCCAATTTTTTTGGGGGGGTGGGGTGGATTTTCCAGTTTTAAAAAATGGGATCCATACCTGACCCCACGTTATAAGCAGGTTCATGAGTTATCCGGGCGTAAGTTATTGAGGCATACCTGCCAACCATTATGCTTCAGGTATAATCATTCCGCTTTTTTTCACCTAATTACGTCTTAATCTCACCTGTATATTGATTACACTTTATTGGTACATTAAAACAATAAAAATTAAAGCAATGAAAAGTTGTGTTTGTCATTTTTGTTATCATCTCTTTAATACTACACATGATATAAATCTGAGAATATTCTAATAAAGAAGACTGCTGCATAAGAATAGCATAAGAGTACATTTGTCATAGACCTCCATGTACTTTTCTTATTTTCTATTTATAGCAGCTGTATATGACACGTTTCCAAGAAAACTAACGGGTTTCTTCAATATGAATTTTTTTTATCACCAATTCATTATATTAATATACAGAATTTGTTAGCCGACCAGTCTATACTTAAAAAAGGCCAGCAAATGTTAAATGAAATAGGCTTTATTTGATGTGACTCTCAGATGTTATGTGACAAAAATGTTAGAGAAGAGGGATCTTTTTAAACTTTAAAACATGTCGGATCTGAAAAAAGACAAATCAGTAGTGCTTTACAAATTTAGAAAGAAGAACGTGAGAGGGTGAATACTGCACTCGGGACAATCACTCAGCGAAAGTTAGACATGTAGACAAGTTAAAGTGAGTTTGTGTATATATAATTTGTCAATATGTTTTGTGTTTGTATTCTGGTACTAATCCACATGGATTTTGCCCATTTGTAAGAAGAACTTTAACCAGCTGCAAATCCAGGTCTAAATAGTAGCAAAACTAAATGTACAATTTTCATACAGTTTATTGTAATTATGTATATAGATTACATTTTTTATGCTCAGATTACGCTTTTTTATGCTCAGATTACGCTTTTTTTATGCTCAGATTACATTTTTTATGCTCAGATTATGCTTTTTTATGTTCAGATTACATTTTTTATGCTCAGATTACGCTTTTTTTATGCTCAGATTATGCTTTTTTATGCTCAGATTACATTTTTATGCTCAGATTACGCTTTTTTATGCTCAGATTACATTTTTTATGCTCAGATTACGCTTTTTTATGCTCAGATTACGCTTTTTTGCCACTTAGGTTATACTTATACCTCTGTAGAGGTCGGCAGGTTACATGAGTCTGGGGATCCCTGATGGCAAAGTGGTCTAATGTGCTCACCTTTACAGATCACTGACATCTCACCTCTGTCCATGTGGGTTGTGAGAAAGCTTGCCAGTAGCTTCATGTGGGTCGGTTGTTCTTCACAGGTTCTTCCTCCACCTGATATACTGGCTGTCCTGTATCTATCATGTGTTAAAAAGTAGCATTAAACCCACAAAACCACATCATCAAGTCTGTGATATTATCATTCGCGGTGGTGGTATTCCATTCAAATCAAAATATTCCAATATGTTGTCATTGGAAAAGTAGACAGTCACCCAGTGGATTCCTGGTCAATGACTGTTGTAAGTGTTTATAATACAGGTTTCAGTGTCTTTAGGTTTTCAAATGAGAATTCCAGGTATTCATTTCTTTTTACCAACACACTCCAAAGGTAAAGACAGGCAATGATTTCCAATGTTACTTTTACCTTAAATTGGGCCATCCGGTATTTTGAAGAGCAGGAAGTATTGTGCTGCAAGAGAGTTTAAATGCATTTCTTTTTCAAGTCAGAAAAAATCATGCTTATCAGGACTTTATACCACTTTTTCTAGATTTTTTCTTCTTGATGAGAGTCCATGCCTCCAACGTGTTGTCCTGACTCATCAATAAACATTTGTGATGGCGTTCTTGACTAGGATAATCGACTTGACGACCATAACAATGTTCTCTGGACAGGAGCATGATACTCTCAGACAAGTAGCTAGCAAAGATGCTGTTTCTCTTGTTCTGACCATCGTGCCAATAGTATTTCTTCTCCACCAGTTTGTTTCTGTTACTGCTGTGTTTCCTGTTGTGGATCATCCATGTCCAACAGTTTATGTTCCATGAATGACTTGTTCTTTAATAGTCTAGGACCTTTTCTTTCAGAATTTTTATTAAAGGAGTATTTTCAAATTCTGCAAACAATATCACAGTCACCATCTTCTCGAGGGCTAGTGCAAACTAAACTTTCACATGGAGTTGTTCAGATTTTATAGGTTGGAAATGTCCATTGTCACTTGGTCTGGGGCAAAATCAAATCCCCACAAATGATTACCTCCTGCATAGTCATACGAAATGTTGTGTACGTTTGGTATCCAATTGTCCTGTGACTTCAAATACAATCAAGAGAGATATCAAGCAATTCATCTGGGCAAAGTCAGGTTCAAAGGGTCTGGTACAAAATATACAACATGACTTGTGTCTTAGACAAGTTGTTTATTTTGTTCTGGGACTGGAAAGGGTTTTGATCAGTAGCTGTGTTGAGTGCTGCACAGATGATGATGCCAATCAGGGCTGATCAAATCCCAAAGCCCAATGTTCAAGGCAATTGATTTTTGAAGTTGGACAAGTAAAATTGTCCAAGGTGCATATCTGTGTATCTATGACAAGTGTTTATTTGGAGTTTTTTTGGTTTTTGTTGTTGTTGTTTTTGTTTTGTTTTAAAGCAAGTCAGGCAAGTGCTAATGTTCATGCTTTAATCACTGTATTTACCTTTATCTGGCCATTCACGACCCTCTGGACACACTGAATTCTTAAATCTACCCCCCCCCCAATCTATTTATTCACATCCTGTGATACATCACACCAACCAAAAATGAGCATTGATATCTGTCACATGTGTACACATTCTATCTACTGCATATTGGGCTAACAAAGAATCATATCTATCTCACTTTAAGCTAATGATCACAAGAAATGAGTTATTAATTTTAATGTTTTCTAAATAAATTCCTGGCATACAATAAAATTCCTGTCATTAAATAAAAAAAACTGTCTTTGACTATACCATTATCATTATTTCAGATCCAGTCATTCCTGCAGAGGTCTTAAAGATGGATACGAGATCCGTTCAGATGTACAAAGAGGCTCTTAGAGATGGAAAGGAAAAGGTTTACAACATCAAGGTCATGGTGGTGGGTCAATATGGGGTGGGAAAAACCACGTTGACCAAGCGCCTTTTGGGGGAGGATGTAAATATATCTGACAGGAAGAGCACTGAAGGAATAGACATTCACATAGAATGTTGTAAAGTTTCCTTAGCAACTGGAGAGTGGCAAACACAAGAGAAAAGTAGGTCTATCTCTCTTTCACTCAAACACACCCAGACCTGGCTGAATGTTTAAATTACCTCTTTATCTAAGAATGTATTTTTCCTCTTGTCTCTTAAGTTCCTTTTGAATCTTTTTGTTCAGTGGTAGAGTACCAGACTTGCAATCCAAAAGTTGCATGTTTGAATCCTACCAGGACCAGCTGAAGTTGGCTGTTGTGGTGTTGTTGGGCAAGGCACTTTACTCCCATTGCCATGGCATTATAAAGTCTTTGATGTGCTGCTTTGCCCAGTAAACACCAACCAACCAACCAGCTAACCATCTACAGTGACCCAATATTCAAAGCACTTGGTGATAGCATGGAATCCTTTTGTTGTTTTCCTTTTTTTTTTTTTTTTTTTTTTTTTCAGTCACAAAATAGTAACATTTTCAATTCGCCTGCCCGAAAGTCCAAGCTTCAACTTCTTTTTAAAAACCACAGGATCTGTGGCATGAAGAATTTTAAATTTTTTACTAATAATGTTGATACACCATTAAGGGCTATTGGTAATGCACAATTCAGTACGGGTGGGTGGGCTATTTGTAATGCACAATTCAGTACAGGTGGGTGGGGGATGGTACTTGGATCATGAAGAAATGGTTATAAAGTTTGCTAATACATGTAATGATGATCTACAATAAAGAAAGATTAGCTTTGAATAAAAATAAAAAAAATTCCATTCCTTTTTGCCAACAGACTTTCGTGCATTGTGCATTTATTTGGAGTTTGTATGCATTGCAATGTGAGCATTTATTAAAATAGAGAAAATGAATTTTGACAAAGTATGCAATACTAGTAAGTGCAATAAAGCAATTTTAAATTTTATTAAAAAAATAAGAACAAAATTTATAGGCTAGTGTTTTTTTTTCCAATTTACTTCTGAAGTTGAAATAGTGAAAATGACCAGGCATGGCTAGCCATCTTTTTGAGAAGTGCACATGTAAAGTAAGCTGTATACTCTCTAACCCATATTACACCCATCAGTCATACAAGAAAATAAAGGGATTGTAAGTTATGTTTACAATACCTAAGATATACAAGGTGTTTTATAAATAATCATGAATACCTATGCAAAGTACGAAACTGTAGAGCTGAACCATGGTCACCAGAGGACTCACGGTACTAATTATAGGGAAGAATGGGAACCAGTCTTGAAATGGGTGAAGATAAAATAGTGTATATATGGGTTTAGCTGGCCAGGATTGGTTGATAATGAAAGTAAAAGTTTAGTGAAAAGAATCTTTTTGAGAGTTTATTGTAGTTGTAACTGAAAAAAATAGAGACCCTGTTTTACTGATGGAATTTCAGTCCTTTTACAGACTTAAGTTTGGAAAAGTCATTTCTAAAACTAGCACCTGACTCTTTGGTGCGGAATTGAAAGCACATATTTCAAACACATGCAGATCCAGAAAATGCCATGGCTCATATTGTTTTCTCTGCAGAGGAGCATGCATCAAGGATATGTCTATACTGATAAATATAGGTTTGATCATGATCATTCAGAAATTTCAAGTTATTGAATTTTTAATATCATGATGTTTCCATGGGTTTACTATGGGAGCTGAATTAGTACTGTGAGTCCTGGAGATGAGGACTATCAGGAGATGTAACTCTCTCTAGCTTCCTGAGTTGTCTTAACTGCTTAGAGATCAATGTCAGCTTTTACATTATATTTTGAGATAAAGTTGGAGATATTGGAGTGCAAAAGCGTTAGAAGCTGATAAAAGAAAGATCGGGGCACTTTTATTACATTAAGAGGCCCACTGTATAATCCATGTGAGTCTTTATTACATTAAGAGGCCCACTGAGTATAATCCATGTGAGTCTTTATTACATTAAGAGACCCATTGATTCCATGTGATTCTTTGAAGATTTGAACATTTGAAAGTGTCATTTTGTACATATGAAGAGGTCATAGTCATAAATAGAGCAAGTTTTAAAGAACATCTGAGAGCATGTTCTTGCCGTTTGGGTGAGAATCTCAAACAGGTCGCCCCAAAATGGCCATTGAAATAAACTGCACATCGGCCACATGCCTTTGCAATTTTATCACTGTAGTAAGAAATGTCAGAATATTTAAGAAAAAAAAAGAAAAAAAAAATCCTATACAGATATATATAATAGGCAGGGTTGGCAACATATTTACTAGGTGGGTGGGGGAACCTTGCCTAAAAGAATGAATGCTAATTATCCATCCACCATGGTAGCATGATTGTAAGGATGGTAGTTCCAAAGTAATCCGCCATGGTAGCATGATTGTAAGGATGGTAGTTCCAAAGTAATCTGCCATGGTAGCATGATTGTAAGGATGGTAGTTCCAAAGTAATCCGCCATGGTAGCATGATTGTAAGGATGGTAGTTCCAAAGTAATCCGCCATGGTAGCATGATTGTAAGGACGGTAGTTCCAAAGTAATCCGCCATGGTAGCATGATTGTAAGGACGATAGTTCCAAAGTAATCCGCCATGTTAGCATGATTGTAATGATGGTAGTTCCAGAGTAATCCGCTATGGTAGCATGATTGTAAGGACGGTGTTTCCAAAGTAATCTGCCATGGTAGCATGATTGTAAGGACGTTACTTCCAAAGTAATCCAGAACAAATCATTGTCAATTCAGTATCAGAAAAATCAGTGTGACACCATTTCCAAAGTCAAGGTCGTGTATCATACGTAGCAGGATAGTCCTTTAGTATTTAAATTCTAAATGTTTTATAAAACAAAATGGTAAACAGTACATTCTTTCTTTTTTTACAAATCTATACATTTATTACTGAAAATAAAATGAAAACTTTTAAAATATCTTCTAATGTATTGTTGTTAACTTGGTCATATGCAAATAGCAAAGGGAGACTAATTAGTGGGGAATATGGTATATACTTGTAAATAGAAAAGTGTTGGTGCCATTTTCTAGTTGCAGGATTATGATCCTGAAGGTCACCAGAGGGTGACCAGTTGACCATTTTCACTTACCATTTGGCAATTCTGAACTTCAGTCACAAAAGGTTTGCAATTATGAACTTTAGTCACAAAAGCTACCATTTTAGATACAACTTGAAGAGCTGATAATATTGAAGCCAGTGAAAGAGCTATGATTGAGGAATCATCTTTGACCATTATTATATGCAGCCTGTGTCAGTATTCAGATTTGAACATTATCACATGCAGCCTGTGTCAGAATTCAGATTTGAACATTATCACCTGCAGCCTGTCAGTATTCAGATTTGACCATTATCACATGCAGCCTGTGTCGGTATTCAGATTTGACCATTATCACATGCCCCCGTGCGGCCTGTGTCAGTATTCAGATTTGACCATTATCACCTGCAGCCTGTGTCAGTATTCAGATTTGACCATTATCACATGCAGCCTGTGTAAATATTCAGATTTGACCATTATCACATGCAGCCTGTGTCAGTATTCAGATTTGTTTCATTTACACTCTTCCTTCCAGATGCAGAGCAATACTCAAGACTTCAGCGCCTTGTAAAGCTTTTAAATGAGTGTGTTAAGAAGCAGGAGGACCAGAGTTGCATGGATGACCTTTTTGCTGATAAAGAACACGATAATGGGCATTGTGTTGACACTAGCATTTCCCAAACAATCAATCAACCAGTGCAGTGCAGGACGTCAATGAAAAAGTCCAGCCTACTTCCCCGCAGCCAGCCGACTCAATTGTCCTTTGTGAATGTGGATGAAAGAAGTTTGGAGCATGGAAACGAAAAGACGAGCAATGATGCCATTCCAGGTAGTGAGGAAAACTCTGATAAGAGTGAGAAGAAGGATGCAGTTCTAGAAATCCTCCATTTGGTCAACAAGAATGCTGACAAACTAGAGAAGAGTCTCGTTGAATATGCGTCACTGGCAATGTGGGACTTTGCAGGCCAATATGTATTCTACACTACTCACCAGACTTTTCTGACGAGTCGTGCAATATATCTCTTGGTCATAGATCTCAATCAAGAAGTTACAGATCTCATAAAAGATGATGAGTATTTCCTTGATACGGAGGGGATAATACAGTGTAAAGTTCATGGTAAGTAAAGCATGTTTTAAGCTATGAAAGAAAGGTGGGGAGATAGGGATGCAGAGAATGGGAGGATGTACCTTACAGTATTAAAAGTCAAAGTTGTACTTTAATTGTGTATGTAAAACAAGGCAATATTAGTTCTAAGGAGCTACTGCAGGGAAATTACAAACTGTCAAGTTAAAAGATAGTTATGAGAGAGCTAACAGGGATTATACAATAACAAAACAGATACAAATTATCTTTAACAAATATTGCTACTTGCATTAAAAAGGTTACACCTGATAAACATTAATTAAATGCAATACAATGGGAGTAAAGAATGATACTTATTATGCAAGTGACTAAAGCTAACACTTCAATAAAAAATATATATTAAAGTACCTAATGTACACTTTACCTAGATAACAATGACAATACGTGCATTTAGTTGACAATGATCTCGACTGCTCTTACACCGACTGTCTTAAGATGGAGACAACACTTTGGAATATGGTTTTGAGTGATCCACAGAGTAGTACAATGATTTGGAATGTGGATCTATCTTGGGTGCAGAGCTTGGAGATGGAGATATTTATGTAGAAGTACTAAAACTATTGAGAGTGATGGACCACTCATACTCACATCCTATGTAGGGGACACAAGAACTTTAAAAATCCAAAGTAAGAAATCACTAGAATAGCAAGACTTGCAGTTTTGCAATTACAATTTACTGGACTCGAGTGAAAATTAAAAATAGTATGATCTTGGATCAGTACATTGAGAAATTCTGAGAATTCAAATTCCACTACTGTCATTTTTTTATACACTAATGCAGGTATATCCTACTATAATGTTAGGGCCGAATTTAATACTAGTGTACTCGCACAAATTGTGGAAAATGCAAGTTGAGATTTAACACTCTTGCATCTTTTTGCAAGTGCTAAATTTTCAGTGATATAGGGCAAATTATTACTAAAACTCCTTAAAGTATAAATACTTTTAAAAAAATAAAAAAACACCTTCATGATGCAGAACCATGAAGAGAAGATTGTTTTGGCATTGATTACTTTACCTTGAGATAAACTGTTTAGCATGTAGCCTAATACTGTGACTATACGTGTACCTTACGATAATATTGAGTTGACTGAGGCACAATCATTATGCTTTCAAGGCAAAGCTTGATATCTCTTTAATACCCAAAAAATCTATTCACAAATATGGAAATTTTTATGTGATATTATTATCATTTAGGCAAAATCTGTCACTATGTCTGCTGCGATAACTTGCTCTGCTGGAACTTTTTTTAATAGGATGGGTCATCACAGATATTTGTTTCATATATATTGATGGTCCCCTACAAACAAAATGGTTGTCCCTAATAATTTCTAGAAACGTTGCTGAGGCTGCATCAGTAAAATACTTTGTTATCATAACATTTATAGTAACTGCTGATTGATAGGGATGCTTGATGCTCATTGCATTACAAATTATTTTTTCCCTAGATACTGATATGCAATCTACTTAAGGCCAGAAATGTAGAGAAAGATTGCGAGTTATTTTCTGCCAAAAAGTGGTGAAAAGTGAAAATTAATGAAAACAAAATATAATCTTCATGGGGAAATTTTCAGTTTAATGTTTTTTGTGGACAAGAATGAAGAAAAAGTGCACAAAATATGTAACAGCTCTAGGGATATAGCTTTGCACAAATTTAAGGGGTATGTCACAGCTCTAGCGATATAGCTTTGCACAGATTTAAGGGGTCAGTGACTGCATTTTTTAGGTGCACCAGTCAAAGAAAAGCTTATACTATGTCTTTTTGTCCATCCATTGACCATTAGCACATGTTGAAAATCTTGTTTTCACTAGTCCTCCTGTATGGATGGTTATTTCTGCTTGGGGTTTTTCACTTAAAGACAAATCATATCTGTGTGGTACTAAATGAAAATAGTGCTGATCTGTCATCCAGCATAAGCATCAAATCATGTTATAGCCATTTCTAAATGGATAGCCATATTGATCTGACCTCCATTATATCAGCCATCTTGAAAAACTATGTTTTTGCTACTCCAGAAAAATAGAAAAATTTATCAACATTGAGTTTTCACTAGAAGACTTCTTATGGTGTCTAGTTGGTCCTGAATGAAAACAATACCGATATAGGTACCATGGTGACCATCTTGAAAATATTGTTAATGCAACTTCTCCTGAATTGATGTCCATATCAACATGGGGTTTTCACCAAATTGCTTACAATATCTTATTGGTCCTCATTGAAAATGGTGCCAATCTTATATCTAACATTGCTGCCATGACAGCAGTCTTGAAAATCTTGTTATCACTACTCCTCGTGAATGGACGGTCATAGGGATTTTTAACCGAACACTTATAATGATGTTTACCTAAGTGAACAATTTTACATCCAATATGGCCACCATAGTGGCTAATTTGACTTTTTTGTGTTCATGGTTTAAACACTCAGCAGTTAAAAAGAAGAAATGGCCTTATCTTGAATTCCTGGAAATTCTTTTCTGAAAGTAGAGTGTCAGTCCCTTTGAGGGACTCTTGTTAACTAATTATGGCAATCTCACTCCAGCTAAATATTAATAACAATAATAATTTTTATTATTATTATTATTATTATTATTTTCAGGGTCTATTCTAGAACTGAACATTTCTGGCAAAATTGCTCCTTCCATTTGAAAAAGGGTAATTTTCTGAATACAATGAAGAAATAAAGGTAGAGCTTGAAAATGATGCAGAATGTTGCACATTTCGTTGATTTTTTTGGTGTTAAATTTTGTATAAATAATCCTGAATCCTGCAATTGCATATCCTAAAATATACAGATAGATCCTGATTGTTATTATTATTATTATTATTACATGTGCCAAGAAGTTGTCTGTTCTGTCTTCAGACCTGATTGAGGTTTGGCTGAACTCCATACATTCCTGTACACCTTCCCCTAAATCTGGCATCCCCCCTGTGATTCTGGTGGGAACACACGCGGACAAGATTCCAGAGGTATGTCTTGATAGGATTTAGTGTGTATTTAATTTAAAGTTTAAAGTTGAGCAAATTCATTGGCTTGGTATAAAAAGCTAAGTTTGATCCTTTCTTGTGAACAGATTATAGATTTTTTTGTGTCTTAATTACAGGTGACGTTACCTACTGTAACCACGATACTGTGAGTAATTTCAAGGACTTGTTATTTAGTGTTTTCTAAATGGGAAATTGCTGAAATACAGATGTCACCAAATGAAAGAAAGGTAGGATTCTTTTGGTGTGCTTGATAAAAGCAAACGAATCACTTTTTTGATACGGTGTTCAAAATCACAATTTGTATAGGCTAATTTAAGCTGTCTCACATACCAACATTGGCTGAGAGAAGACTCGAACCCACAACTCGAACCCACACAGACAGAGTGTGAGATGTCAGTGATCTGTAAAGGCGAGCGCCTTAGACTACTGTATAATTGAACGTGCCCTAAAACAGTCTTGGTCTCTAACAGGATTCTACGATACCGGGAAAATGTGGAAAAAGTTGGGAATAAGAACAGTTTTGTTCCGAACCAGGAAGAGCCCTATACTTTTACAATCAGTGATAACCTTGTGGAAGGAACAACAACCATTCCTGGGTTGAGTTATCACTGTGTGATCATTATCTAATTAAACATAAGGCAAAACAACAGAGCAAACCAGCAAGAGTAGTGAACCAGTTGGTTAAAGGAAACCTGAATAAAGTTACAGCTGATATTCATTGGTACCAGTATATGTCAAATTTAGGGAAATCAGTAGAATCTGATTGGAATAACTTTAAAGTAAATTTGAATGCTAATTTAATCAAATCATGTTCCACAAAAGAAACTTCAATATGATATCTACCCTGGATGACACCTGTACTGAAATGTTTGTGCATACATAAGAACAGATCCAAAGGTCATGATAGAAACAGTAGACTTTGGAAAATATACATAGCTTTTGAAAAATTATTGAAAAACCAGTTGACAAAGACCGTGATAATTACATTTCCAGGATTGTGAGTTATTGTGTGAAAGACAATCCCTCAAAAATCGGATTTGTAGGGTTTTACATGTTTCACCTTGATGATTTTTTTATATACCTTTCACAGAATTTTAATCTATTTATCCTTTATATTCCATCTCGTTGTACTTCATGTTTACATTTATTTGGAAGTGTTTGGGCTCCTTAGGTTTTTATGCAATTCATTTTTACATTTTTTTAATTTTACTTTTAGCTGGCACCTATATAGCAACTATTGTGCTGAGGTGCCTTTAAATGCTGCTGCATACATAAATACATCAACTCATACATAAAGAATAAAACAACTGATTGATTCAGTATACCCCCATTGAAGATTGGTTGAAAAACCCTCTTTACCACTGTTTAGAAAGCCAATACAGTAAATCACCAATACATTTCTGTAAAGGAGTCAAAGGATAACCTGCTGTCTAAAGTTGAACTTCAAAAAGATCCTAATACTCTAATTGGATGGTTGGACCAGTGGCTCATGTGGTGTTTGGACCAGTGACTCATGTGGTGACTGATGTTACCAGCAATCCAAATCTTGGTATTGAACTTATGCATGTCGACCTGTTCTGGCAATGACACATCCAAAACATAACCAACATAGCAAATAAAAGTTAAGGCCTATTCAGACGCTCTCTGAACCACTGTAACAAAGAAGTTAAGGAAACCTTACTCTAGTATGTCCTCATGCAGAATATTCTTCATCAGTTCGGGACCCAAATGCAAAATTAACGATACAAGTAATTGATATAGTTCGGAGAAGAGCAGCTAATTTTGAATTTGGCAATTACAAGAGAAATACAGGTGTAACTCGGAAGTCGGAATCACTTCAGTTGCAATACCTTTCAGCCTGCAAGACAGAAAAAGACATATCACATCAAAATTTTATGATATCATACACATCAGAACCGCAACTAAATTTTCTTCTTATATAAGAGAGAAAAATCAAGTTACCAGACAAACCCCCAGTCCTACATCCAGATCCAATGCAGTACAGACATTTATAAGTACAGTTACTTCCCCTGATTCATTATAGATAGGAATAAGCTCCCCTTATCAAATAACTACTCGTGTTTAGGAAGAAAAATTTTGAAAGTGAATTACAGTCACTCCTGTGCACTGACTGGTCTCCAAAAAGTGAAGTGTACAAATTATCAATACCATTAATACTCATTGTTGCTGGTGTAATTGGATGTCATGCATATAAAAGTGCCCTTTCCAGTAACAAAATAGAATAGTATTTTTGCAAAAGTGGTCAGAGTTGGTGAAAAAGTTGAGATTTGTTAGAATCTACTTTAGATGGGTCAGTTGCAGAAAAGATAGTGGCCCCCTCTTGAACGTTCTGCCTGACCAGTGTCCACCCACTTTGTATGGCCAGAATCCCATGGCAGCACCGAGTTTGTGTTCAAAAGTTCCCTCTAACGCAGCCAGCTGCTGGCATATTGGTGCAAAAGCTGTCAAATTTACCCCTTGCAAGCAGCCATATAATGGTTGTTTACAGATAGAAATCTCGCTAATATGTGTCAATTTCTCAAATCAACACATTGACATTTGTTCCAACATGCTGATAAAGTAACTTTAATACATAGTAAGAGGTGAGTAATCCAATTATCCTTACTGCTGTATGTTCCTTGGATGTTAGGTTTTGTCATTTTGATAATTACTGGTTATTATCATCAACGATGATTATCAAGATGACAAATGCTCAATTGAGCGTGACATCTGGTCACCAAATAGTACAATGGTATGTTAGACGTTCTGGCTTCCCTCTCATAGATTATGAAATGTACTTAACCAGAATATTTTTTTTTTAAATCGATCTTTGTAAACACTTGGCATCTTGTGTAATAACTACAAATTACCAATGTGGGAATAAGTTGTTGCAAAAAGTGCAAATGTCGTCACTCATTCTCAGTTTAGAACGAAAAGTGAAATCAATTCAACTAAACGAAAAGAGGGAGAGTAATTCGAAGACTACTGAGAAATTTGATGTCAGAAAGATTCAGATGAACATTGTCAATATACATTCAACCGGAGTGAGTGGGAAAATGGAATTGATGGATGTACCGCCTGAGGGATAGTTACAGCCAGATGTTTGTGCCCAGATTTTACTGACCAGGTGGTTTTGCACCTTGATTGATTATTCATAATTTTTAAAAAATAACATTGATATTAGTTTTATCACATTAGGCCCATAATCTGATAATATTCCTGTGATATAAGAGGGGGACCACAGTTAGTTAAAAACAGTAATTTAACTCCTCATGAATTTTTGGGAATTTCTGGCAGTTGTGGAACTCTCCAGTGAGTAGATGTATCAAGTTGTGGATGAATCTCTCTGTAGTGTCAGTAAATCACAGATATTTAGGAGACTGCACAGATGACCTTTAAGCAAAAATAGTAATAGTAAATAGCAAAAACACATGTAATATTAAACATGTCAAAATAATGTGGCCAAAAAGTGTACTGCATAAACAGTATATTTCTGACTAGGGTACTAAGAACAGTAGATGGGGCAGTTTCAAACCATTTTATGAAGTGGTTAACATTTGGCTACTTCCAAGCATGCTAAATCACTATATCAAAGCATGTTTCTGTGTATGAAATTCAAGTGAAAATAAAACTTAACTTAAAAGTTATGTGGCATTAGTATTACATATGCATCTTTTTATGTGGGTCATTTGGTCTTATAGCATCTTCAGATGTCCTCTGCAGGGTTCATACAAAGTCTGGAAAGTCTGGAAAAAGTGTGGGAGTGCTTTTTCCAGACCTGGAAAAAGTATGGAAAATAAAGATTTTGCCCTAAAGGTCTGGAAAAGTATGGAATTTTGGGTGGCTGTGTTTTATTTTGCTGAAGACGTGCATTGCCTGGGGCACCATTTGGTCTAGGGACAGTCTTGCTGATTCAGTGCGGTTGGCGAGACACATGACCTATCATCCCCGTGTGATTGGTGGATACTATGTTATATTATGCGGATACCACATGCTCATTTATAGTGACACAGATTTCAAATACTAGAGGGTCTGGAAAAAATTGCAAACCAGTCTCGAAAAGGTCTGGAATTTGTTTTGCTAACAGCTGTATGAACCCTGCCTCTGGTTTCAAGCAGAGTTTGAAGAGGTAATAGATCCTGTTCAGTTCAGATACTGTATATTAGGGTTGTAATGATTATTCAATATATTAATGCATCAGTACTTTTTCCATATTGATATCCATATCGATACAAGAGGTGAAGAATCCATACAAAACGATACTTAACCTATACAAGTTATTTTATGCTTCAGCAGTCATGAATAATTGTTAGTCATTTGCCTCTTTATTCTTTAAATTGTCAATTCATCAGAGACAGCCATAGCAGGCACATGCACTCATGTCTGTTAGTAAAAAAGAAAACTATTGACAACATCCACTTGCCTTGTGCAGATTAACACAAGGTGACTAACTCGCATGCTTTGAAGTCTGCTCCACCCCCCCACCAATTCCATGCTAATTATTTTATCCCATCATCATGTTCAGCAAGTGATAACATATATCAACGTAAAGAAGACATTCCGGATTTGTTCCCCATGTATGATTTAAGTACTTTACTGATCATTTAATAACCACTTTTACGCAAAGTTTCTCTGTTGCTTCACATCTTGTCTACTTGGATCGAATTTGAACGCTACTGTTCTGGTGTGTCGTGCAGTGTAATATGTTATGCTGAGTACTGATTTGTGGTTATTGTTTCTTCAAGTCCAGGGTAAAATAATAACCACCAATCAGAACTAACAGTAACTTGTTTACTGCGTGACACACCAAAGTATTGGAATCAAAACTCAATCCAAATAGAGAGAAAGCAACAGATAAACTTTGCACAAGAATGAACTGTAAAGTATTTAAATTGTACATAGGCAGAGATGCTTCTAGGGCGCGATTGCGCAACATTGCTATGAATTCGCGCATTTGGATAGCAGTGATGCGCGAGAACTCCCGCAACTTGCTTCAAAGTCGCGCATATAAAAAATGTACTATGCGCGGCAGTATACAAACGTTATTTGTAACTGTTAAGATAAATTGAATAAATAAGAGTTGAAAAATAAATTCAAAAGTAAGGATTTTTTTTTTTTCTTCACAATACCTTATTCCATTCCGATGTCTGCAGATGTACGTAAGACAAAAGGATACTTGGAAATCCCGCTAATTATTTATAGCTGAAACACGTGTATCCTATGTGGGGGTACTGCAATTGATTCCCTTTCCACTCATTTGCGCATGCGCTAACTTTGGTGTATTTCCGGAATGTGTAATTAAGCATGGCAGGACGTAAGATTACAGATTTTTTCAACGTCAAGTTAGTGGTGACGGGAATGTGGAAAGTGAACTTCAAGTCAGTGGTGGCGGGAATGTGGATAGTGAAAAGGAGAATGAAGAAAGTAGTGGAGTTTCTCACGAAACGGAGGATGATAGTTCAAAAACAATGTCAGGTGCCGAGTTAGATTTACCGCCAAAAAAGAAACCGAAATATGAAACAAAGTTTCAGAATTCTTGGTTGTCAGATTAGAAATAGTTACAACACAGCACCAAGACAGTAGGTATGTTCTGTGATATTTGCAAAAGTTGTGGGAAAAGTAACCCTTTTACATTGGCAATGGGCTGCTTGAATTTTAGGACTTCTACTCTTAAACGACACGCCGAGTCACAGGATCATATCCAGGCATTAATAGCTAATGCACTCAAATCGGACTTTCAAATCTTGTTTTGGAGCAGAGATATCCAAGTGACAATACCTTTCATCTGTGGAAAATTGTACACAAAAATCATAAAGAACAGTTTCCCAACTTGTGCAAACTGGCTAAGCTAGCTATGCATATGCCCCAGCAGACTGTGAAAGGGGGTTCTCAGCACAAAACAATATTCACACACAGCTTAGAAACAGATTAAGCCCAGAAACAATCATTACATTAATGCTTATACAAGTAGAGAGAAAATCTTTCGAAGATTTTGATTTTGATAGAGCCTTAACAGAGTGGAGCAGGAAGAAAGAGAGATGGATATTTAAGTGTTAGGTATATATTGAACTATGTACTCCCCCCCACCCCCTTTTCTTTCTACTCCCCCCTTATTTTGGGGACAATGGGGGAGCTCCCCCCTAAAGATGAAATCCTGGCAGCATCCCTGCATAGGGAACAAGTTTGGAATGTCTCCTTTTACGCTGATATAATCAGCAACTGAACATGCCAACGAGAAAAAAAAATGTTACCACAGAATCTGCAAGGGGGCAAATTCCAAACCACACAAGTTATAGCCACCTTGTTAATTTGTGGAAGGGAAGTGGGTGTTGTCAATAATTTCCTTTTTCTCTAACTGAAACAACTGCCTGTGGCAGCCTGAAATGGCCTAAAAGGTTGAATTAAAATCACTGATAACTAACAGGTTGTCTGTTTGCAAGTATTTTTTTCGTATCTTGTCAGGGATGAGAATGGCATATGAACAGATGATAATTGTGTATGTCTGTTTGTAATCTGCACACTGGAAATACAACCAATATGTCAAACATAAAATGGCACAACCGTACCAATGACAGACCATCTAAAGATGAAAAGACCATCAAGTTGATATGTGTATCGATAATGTATCTTATTGTGGACTGTGTTTAGTGAATCGTATCAATATGTGGCAGAGGTGTATCATTTCACCTCTACTGTATATACACAGTTATATTTAACATGTGTTTTAGTACATGATCAGATGTCTAATTTAAGTTGGAACTTGGATGTTATGAGAAAGTCTCAAAATAAAAGCCGATTTTTATTTTTAAAATGCCCATTTTTTAAGCCTAATTTTTGTGGATTTTGTTCAGTTCTCTCCATAAGTGAACTTTTAAAATCCTGGAAAAGTCTGGTATTTTTTTGTTTTAAAAAGTGGGGGAAACCTGCACAAGGCTATTTGTTGCATTATTGCTTTCATGTTAAACTCAAGAAATATTGTTGTTTTGATTTTTAAACTCGTGAAACATTTCTATTGCCTCTCCAAAACTTTTTGTACCATGCAATGTCAACCCTTACAAAAAAAAACCTTATTTTAGAAGAAATGTGTCCGTACTAATTTTAAAAAGTTATCAGTATGGTTTTTTGAAGATTCAGCAGTTGTGATTAATATTTGTGATAACAAATTCCAGTCTTTGATTGTTTTGTGGGAAACGCTGAATTTGTAACTATCAGTTCGTGTGTATGGTATGAGACAAGTATTTTCATGTTGATTTCTACTGGTTCATTTTGATTTGGTTAAATTGTACAAGGGTTTTTTTGCTGTTTTCTTAAACATTTGTTAAAAAATATTAATCTTTTTTCCAGTCTGTATTTTTTAAAATGGTTTGAAAGACAACTTGTTCAATATTGAGGTCATAGTTTCTGGGGTACAGTAAATATGATATGTTCCCAAAAAAACAAAGATTTAAACATACAAAAAAATGAATGATACTTTTGTTAAATGTATGGATGTATTATGGGATTCATTGAACTTAGTTTGCAGTACTGTCATCTTTTGTACCATGGTCACAAAGCTACATGTAATCCCATCATGGATTTTATTTTTTCTTGCAGAAATCTCGACAAAATGTCATTGATGAGTACTATAAGAAAATCCGCCACTTGTTGAAAGACAAGCCAACCATACTCCATCTTAAGGATGATATTGCCATAGATAACACTAAGTGTGACCCCAAGCTGGAGGAATTGAAAATAAGGATTTTTGAACTGGCATCTCAGCAGCCCCATTGGGGGGAAGAAAAACCTGCTCGATGGCTCCCATTGGAGCAGTCGATCATGACACTAAAAGCTTCTGGGGTCAAGGTATGTATAGCTGAAAATATCCAGATCCGACAGATTTTTCAAGACAGTTTTTAGCTCACATGGCATTCTGTGGCATGGCCCTCCTTCCATTGTCCATCCATTATGTGTATATCCAGGTATTTTATTTTTCCTTCAATTTCTCAAAAGACACTGGTTGAATTTAGATCACTTGACATGATTGTTTGTTTGGACACCTATACCAAAATTGTGTTTGGGTGGCTGTCATAGTAATGTTGTGAGTTCTGTAGCAGTCATGGGGAAAACATATTTTCAGCTTCTTCTCCAGAACAGTTGAGTCGGTTTGATCATCTTGGTAGGAAGGTTTCTTAACGTGCTTTATCAAAGTTGTGCCAGGGCTGGCTTCCATAGCAGTGGTGTGGCTTCCTGAGCAGCCAGGTGGAAAACCTATTTTGACTTCTTCTCTACAATGACTGAGAAAATTTGGATCAAATTTGGAATGTTAGCTGGGATATGTAGTATCAAATTGCATCCAAGGTGGCTCCCTTGGCAATGGTGTTGCTTCCATAGCACCATTTGTGAAACCTATTGACCTAATTTTGATTAAACTTGGTTCATTGTGATACACTGTACTGTGAGGTGACCTCACTTGCAACAGTGTGGCTTCCATAGCAAGCAGGTGGAGAACCTATGTATGGTACTCATCAAATATGGCAGTTGTAACAGTTACTGTTATATATAAACCTTCATAAACCAACTCTCTCTCTCCAAACTGCCTGACCATATCAGACAAGATACAGGTAGAGTCCTAATATGAACACCTTTCACATTCATATGAAAGATACAGGTAGAGTCCTAATATGAACACATTTCACATTCATATGAAAGATACAGGTAGAGTCCTAATATGAACACATTTCACATTCATATGAAAGATGCCAATACAACAGCTAGTTTAGCTGAAGTTACTCAACACAAACAAATGCAGTGAAACAGATTGTCAAATACCAGAAATAACAGAAAAATATCTGGAAATAATCTAGACATGGCTGTTTTCAAAGCAAGTTACCTGACATTGCTATTATGTTTGCCTATTAGACCGGTGTGTACCAGCTAAGAAATATCAGGCAGTCTAAATATTACCTATATATATATATATATATATATATATATATATATATATATATATATATATATATATATATATATATATATATATATATATATACTGAAAATATCCTATCAGATTACAAAAGACAGTAACTAATTGAAATGGGGATGGTATTGTCTTGAAAATTATATTGTAATATTGAATTAAATATTGTGACATTATTGTGATACATTGATTTAAAAACAGACAACAGATAGTTCTTATTTTATTGAAATTAAATGATTGAAAATACCAGTAAAATAAATAAATTGATTGCGAACACAAGCAAAAGATACCAAATGTCCTTGTTTGTACGTGGACAAGACAGACTGAGTGCAATTTGAGTCTTTAAGTAGTTCCACCAGAAAACTTAATGCTGGCATCATATATTCTGCATACTGCAGTGATCTCATTAATCTTCCCATCATTGCACTATAGAATTTTCTACAATATTGTACCCATTGGGACCAAAGGTTATTGTCTTTGTGATTTTTTTTATATATGTATACAAATTCTCGTATACACTAAGATAGTATCCTAAGGTCCCTATGGTTGTATGCTTGTACTCGGCTATGCTTGACAACTTGTTATCTTGTAGCTTAAAGTTAAGGTCAGTCAGTGATCAGTATCACTGACCTATATGAGAATCTTCAGTTTTTAAATCTACTGGTCATAGACCAGAAGAGCTTATGGGATGTTCTGTTGTCCGTAGTCTATCTATCCATTGGTCCAAAATCCAAAATAAAAATGGCCATCACAGCAGTGGCCATCTTGAAAATCTTGTTATCGCTACTCCTCCTCAATGGAAAGTCAGATTAATGTGGGGTTTTCACCAGAAGAAGACTTATGATGTCTAGTTGGGCCTAAATGAATATGGTGCTGATCTGAGTCCAATAGGGCAATCATGAAAATCGTGTTATAGCTACTCCTCCTGAATGGAAAGCATATTGACATGGGATTTTCACGAAAAGACTTCTAATGATGTCTGGTTGGTCCTAAATGAGAATGGTGCTGATCTGCTATCCAATATGGCCACCAGAGCAGCCATGTTGAAAATCTTGTTATTGTTACTTATTCTGAAAGGAAAGTCATATAGACGTGGAGTTTTCACCAGAAGGCTTTGTATGATGTCGAGTTGGTTCTAAAGAAAAAAAGTACTGCTTGGATATTAAATATGGCCGACACAGGTTATTGCTACTTCTCCTGAATTGATGGTCATACCAACATGGGCTTTTCACTAAAAGACTTCTTATGATGCCTGCTTGGTCATAAATGAAATGGTGCTGATCTGATATCCAATATGGTCACCATGGCAGCCATCTTGAAAATCTTGTTATTGCTGCTCCTTCTGAACAAAAAGTCATATCAGCATGTGGTTTTCACCAGAAGACTTCTTGTGATGACTAGTTGATCGTAAATAAAAATGGTGCTGATCATACATGCAATATGGCTGTGATGGCAGCCATCTTGAAAAATCTTGTTATCGCTATGTTTCCTCAACAGAAAGTCATATCAGCATGGAGTTTCTGCCACATGACTCCTTCAGATATCTAGTTAGTTCTAAATTAAAATGGTGCCAATTTAACATCCAATATGACTGCCATAGTACCTACTTTGAAAATCTACTCCTTGACAATGGATAGTCATATTGACAATGGATAGTCATATTGACAATGGATAGTCATATTGACAATGGATAGTCATATTGACAATGGATAGTCATATTGACAATGGGGTTTTCACCAAAGAACTTCTTATCATGTTGGTTGGTCCTAAATGAAAATGGTGCTGATCTGACATCAAACCTAGCCACTGTGGCAGTCATCTTGAAAATCTTGTGATTGCTACTTGTCCTGAATGGATGGTCATATTCACAAGGAGTTTGCCATAAGACTTCTAATGATGTCTTGTTGGACCTAAATGAAATTGTCTGATCTTTCATCAAATATGGCTGCCTTCAGAATGGATGGTCATATTCACATGGGGTTTTCACCAAAAGACTTTTAATGATGTTTGTTTGGTCCTAAATGAAAATGCTGCCGATCTTAAATCCAGTATGGCTGTCACAGTGGTTAATTTGAAAATCTTGTTGTTGCTCAGAAATATGAGAGATGGTTTCAACACTCACTGTTTAAACTATTAAAAGAAGAAATGTTCTCATCTTGTATATGGCCACAGTTACTAAAAATAAAAAAACATGCAAGCAACTTCTTTTCAAACACCCCTCAGCAGAATGTGACCAAATTTGACAGAAAGTATTTTGAAATAAATGTCTTCCTGTGATGCTAATCTGCCATCAGATATGACTGCCTCAGCTAGAAATATAAAACCTTTAAATGACTTCCCAAAAACTGCTTAACAGAATTTGTCAGAAAGCAACCTGGCATAGATAGATTTAAAATTTGTACAAACAATGCCAATTGCCATATGACTGTCATTACTAAATATAGAAAGATTTTGAAATTATTTTTCACAGGAATCACACAATAGATTTTACCAAATTTTGAAGAAACAATCCTGGCATAATGCTGATCTGCCACAAAATTTGGCTGCTGTTACTAAAAGTAGAACAAAAACTTTAAATGACTTCTTGGAAACTGCTCAGCAGAATTTGACCAAAACATTCTTGCATGAAGGGCTTTCAGATTTATACACAGGATGCCAACTAGCCATCATTGATGTGGCCAACATTACTAAAAATAAAAAAATCTTTGAATGACTTCTAAAAAATCACTTAAGTGAATTTGATCACATTTGACAGAAAGCATCCTGGCATGAAAGACTTTAAGTTTGTACAAATAATGCCAATCTACCATCAGATATGGCAGCTGTTACTAAAAATAGAACAGTTTTTTAATAATTTCTTCTTAAAAGCTGATTAACAGAATTTGACCTACTTTTACACAAGCATCGTAACTTCTAAGGTTTTAAAATTTTATAGAAATCATGCCAATCTGCCATCAAATATACCAGTCATAATGATTACTAAAAATAGAAAAATATTTATGCAGCTATATCTGTTAGGTCTTTCAATATTTGACTAAAGATGTTGATGTGCCATCAAATATGCATGAATGTATAAAATCTGGAGAAACCTCGAAGTAATTCTTTTCACGATATATGCAATCAGCAGTATTGGAATACATTTCCGCAGAAAGTATCCTACTGACCCAATGTTTTGCATTTGGCTATTAGACCCACTAGAACATCTTGTTGGGATTTGGCTATTAGACCCAATAGAACTTCTTGTTGGGATTTGGCTATTAGACCCACTAGAACTTCTTGTTGGCATTTGGCTATTAGACCCACTAGAACTTCTTGTTGGCATTTGGCTATTTGACCCACTAGAACTTCTTGTTGGCATTTTCCAATAGTTTTAGCATTTAAAATCTTGTCAGAATTTGATCTTTTTGAGAGAACAAAATTTTGTTTGGGGGTTAGATAGTCACAGATTGTTTTCTATCAAAGTCATTCTCATCCCTGATATCAGGAAAGTGCTTATTGATTAGTATCGAAGTAATGGGAGTGTCTCGATGATGAGGATTAATTATTATGGAATTTTTAATTACCTTTATTAATAATCAAAAAGTGTAAATTGGGAAAGCATTTTTAATATTTTAAGAAAATTTCATAACTTTTTTTCAGATGTTATGTAAATATTCTATCAATTTAATAAATTAATATTGTGATTTTTGTATTACCACTTTCATACCACAATATACCGATATTTGATATTATTCTGCACCACTGGTTTGAAAATGTCCCATTTGCCAACACATCAGCTGATAATTACCATTAGGGCTGTTAAGTATGTTGGATATTAATTAGGATGTATGAAACTCTTTTGTGTTCATCATAAGTTCTGTCTTCGTATTGCTATGTCTATCAACTTTGTTGCTAAACTGTAACAGTTTATGTTTCTTTCCAAAGGTAGTACCACTCAGTCTCGTGGAAGAAATAAATAGATCAGGATCTGTTAGGATTGAGGACAGAGATGAACTGGATCTGTTCCTTAGATTCCAGCATGAGACAGGCACAATCCTCTACTTCAAGTAAGTTGAGGGCTATATTTCCCTATAGGGTGTGAGTTTATATTGACTCTAGTAAGTAAAGGTTGCATTAATTATTTTGCCATTTTATGTAGAGTGGAATTTCAAAAACAAAACAACAACAACAAAACAAAAACCAGATAGTCTTTAACTTCAGGAGAACCTTCCTCGTTGGAATAATTTTGTAATGCAGATTTTGTAAATCCAGACCTTTTCATCCAAATCTCATTTATCCAAACATTGTTTACCTGTCCCCCCCCCCCCCCCCCCCAAGGAGTTGGGATAATGATGCTGGAGTATTTTTGGGAATTCCAGGTAATGATAATGAGATATGTTCCTGATATGTGTGTGGGCAGTATTTGCATATCTATTCTACCCTTCTTTCAAAAATTCTTCTGTATTCCTACAACATTAGCAGACATTCAAAATTACAAATTGAAACAGGAGGACCCCCCCCCCCATCCCTTGCAGCCAAAGCTTCACTCAGGTGCCTAGCACAAACCAGTACTTGACTTTTTAGCTTGACCTATAACTTAGAAACAAAACAATAGAAATTTACATATATAGCTACCAGTATATATTATTAAACAGCAAGGACGGAAGTCTTTGGTAACTTTTTTCACACAGATAAGTATGTATGACGAATAAGATAAGTCACACATTTCTATTACAGTTGTGTGAAAATTTTCAATCTAGCTGTGGTTCTAAACCTAATGTCACTCCCATCTGTAAGACTTACCAAAACCTGCAACAGGTGAAAGTTATGTACTACAAATAGAGTTGTCCGTACTATTTGGCCTATGTGCTTCAAGGGAAATAATGTCTCTTCTCAGCAGCATATCTGTGCATAATTTTCAGTGTTGAAGGGTTGAGGGAGAAAATTGTACTGGATCCACAATGGTTGATTGATGCCCTGAAGTCCCTCATCACAGCTGAGATGTTCATCAGGAAAAACCCCACCATCACTAGCAAGTGGTTTGAATTCAGTGAAAAGGGGAAGCTTACTCAAGAACTGATAGGTTTGTACCTTTTAATATCTTTAATATCATCTTTTCTATTTATTTCATACCATGTGTTGTGCTGTGTACCTGTCGAATGTTTTCCCATTTAACGTCTTTTTGTCTTTTTTTATGTCACATCCAGATAAGGGAAAAACAAAAATAAAATATGTGTGTTTCTAATTGCACTGGTTTAAAAATTAGGGTAGGCAGATGTTTTTTTTTTTTTGTAAACATTACATATAAATCAAATAATATTTCAAGCGCTTCAAAGTACTGGGCAAAACAGGCTCAATTAGATGCACAAATCAATTTTGGCAATGTGACTTTTTTTATTTTAAAAAAATGAGGTGGGGTGGGGAAAAAGCGCTAGGGTCGGCAACGAGAAACAGGGACAGTTGGCTGACCAGAAACAAACATTTTTTTATTTTTTTTTTAATTTTTGGCCTAAGAGTTTGTCGTTTGGGAGCTAAGTGAAATATACATCAAGCATGTGCACTTTTACCCATGTTGTCAATTACACCACAAGCAATGAATTATCAGAATACTATTGCTATTGCTAATCCTAATACACAACATCAAATTACATCCTATCAGAACACTATTGTTATTGCTACTCCTAATACACAACATCAGATTTATTTAAATGCTTAAACATCATAGCATTTTGTACCTATTTTAGACCGTTATGTGGACTTTAATCTACCCCTGTTCATTATGACAAGGCCATTGTGGGTGGTACAGCTGAAGGAGCCATGGCCGTACTACTATTTAGCCCAAAATAATAGTTCTAAATTCAAATTATAGATTAGGAAGAAAATTAAAACAAAATTCTGGGCCCCTTATGATTCTTTTCCATCTGTTATTAGCCATTAAAAAATGGATATCTTTCCTACATCTATTCCCTATGATTATTGGTGGGGCTCCCAAGCCATTGCCACATCATTTTTTTGTTTTTTTGTTTGGCACTCTTGTTTTTATGGTAAGGAGCCCACTCTTGATGCATCATGGAATCCTCCCTTCCACTCATTAAGTTTCAGAGCAAGTCACTATTTTAATAAAATTGGCATACGGTAGGGAAGTGTCTGGTAAGTGAAGATGTTGTACATTAGGAAAAGATGGAGAAGAAACATCAAGACTTAATTGTCTTCAACGTTATTTAATAACATTCGTAAAAAATAAGGATGTTGAGTGAGATATTTGACATCAAATAATTTTGAGGAAAAGTACATGTGCTTTTTCTATCAGTTTCAGTTTAAAGGTTCACCTTTATAATTATTGCAAGATGATAAATATAAAAGTTATGTATCATTATCACATTTCCATTTACTTTGTTAAAGTATGCATCATGGATAAATGACAGACTACATAAATATACCAATTTTCTTGAAACTGGATTTAGAGAAAGTTCTGTGTGAAAACTGCGTGCCCATAAATGAAAACAGGAGCATGAAAGAATGAATGTCCCCCTTTTGAAAAAGAGTTGGTAATACCTATATGAAACTTGAATCAGCTTAAGTTATATCATTGACTAATAAGACTGAAATGTAGGGTTTACAAGTTTTTTTCAAAATGCCTACCTTTTGGCAGAGTTTATTATACACAGTGTGATTTAAAGGAAAAGATGGTTTTCGCACAATTACTTTGTTAAACATCACAGACCTTGACCAGTCTTTGTAGATGGCTTGCACATGTGGTCCAAAGTTCAAAGGTAAATGTCGCTCTGAAAGAAAGGAGAAAAATTGTTTCCACACCACAGTGCTAGTTTTACATCGCAGACATGAACCATACTGTGAAGATTTGTTACACTTTGGAAAGGGAAGAAGCTTATTAACTGTGGGGTCAAAAGGTCAATGGTCAAGGTCACTGAATGAAAGAATAAAAATGACTTTTGCATAATAACTGTATTTCTAGACCACATACAATGACCAAAGATTGTGGATGGCTTGCACTTAAGGTATGGAAAAGGACGATTGATTTTGCAGTTCAAAGATTGAGGTCATTGCGGCTCAAAGAAAATGGGATTTGCATAATAACTTTTGTTCTAGAGTATGTTCCTTGGCTAAACTTTGTGGATGACTTAGAGTTAGGGCAGTAAAGAAACCTATAGATTCTGGGCTCTACAGGTCAGAGCTCGTTGTGTCTGGACTGTGGCATGCTGTCTACTATATGTTACTAAGAATAGTTTGCATTTCTAATAATAGGGCACTTTCTATATTTCCCTCTTCTGACCTTTCACCTTTAATGATCAGTCAAGATATGTAAAGGGACATATGACAATACAGCAAATTGTTTTTAAGAATACTCTACATAAGATAAGTTGACAGTTGATATTTACTATAATATGTCAGCATTTCATTTAAGTTTACCAACATAAATGTTGACGAATAAAATCCCTCTTAGGAATTACATATCAGCACCACAGCAATTCAGATATTATCAGTTTTCAATTTCTTTCAATTTTTATTGCTCTTCTACAGGAAAGTCTTGCATATTTTCACTCCTTATGTTGTTAAAGTCCAGCACAGAAGTGAAGAAAAGAAAGTGACATGGGAGGTGAAGTTCTCGCTATTTTTCAATCCAAGAAGATTACTGTTGTATGATTAATCAAAAAGGGATAACTTTTCTCACCTTTTGGGTGCACTACAAATCAACTTTTGACAGTTATTTGGAATTTTGTTACTGGGGATGTCTGTAGAAATAGACAAATACTTTTTAAAATGCTGTACAGAATACTTCTTCACTAAATGTTTGTAAATTTTACTGAAAGCAAATGCTGGTATTTCCATGAGATGAGATGGTGCATAAAGTCATGTAACAAATTTTAACCGCATTCTGTTCAAAAATTTTAAGTGGAAGTGCTATAAAATAGATCTACCCACTGGGAGTAACATTCTTTGAATAACTTTGAAATAATGGTTATACAGCAACTTTTACGAGCATATTGTATTACATTCATATGCAATTAACTTTGAAGTAATGGTTATACAGCAACTTTTTCTAGCATATTGTATTACATTCATATGCAATTAACTTTGAAGTAATGGTTATACAGCAACTTTTACGAGCATATTGTATTACATTCATATGCAATTAACTTTGAAGTAATGGTTATACAGCAACTTTTACGAGCATATTGTATTACATTCATATGCAATTAACTTTGAAGTAATGGTTATACAGCAACTTTTTCTAGCATATTTTATTACATTCATATGCAATTAACTTTGAAGTAATGGTTATACAGCAACTTTTTCTAGCATATTGTATTACATTCATATGCAATTAACTTTGAAGTAATGGTTATACAGCAACTTTTTCTAGCATATTGTATTACATTCATATGCAATTAACTTTGAAATAATGGTTATACAGCAACTTTTTCTAGCATATTGTATTACATTCATATGCAATTAACTTTGAAGTAATGGTTATACAGCAACTTTTTCTAGCATATTGTATTACATTCATATGCAATTAACTCAAACAGACACTATTAGTGAGGCCATTGTCCTAGTGTCACATGCATGCACACTGGCTATCCAAAATATTGTAAACCTGTTGAGAGTGACCTACCAAAACATACAGTATATAAAAAATATATACAGTAAATAAAACATAAGACAATTTGGTCAGTCTTGGCACCAAGAACCTTCAAATATTTTTTGTAGTAGATCGATTGGGATAACTTCTCTTGACAAAATACGGTTTATACTTGTTTACCACATGAAACCTTGTCATAGTTAGCGATTGAATCTCTTCTTTCTTTTTTTTTGTTCATTGCGCTCTCTGCTCTAAGATGTAGGTTTTACTTAATATGTAAAAGGTTTTATATAGCCATAAATAACTAATTAAAACAACCTTTTATTGAAAAGAGTAAAACAACATTTTTTTGTGTGATATCTTATCAACTCCTAAAGAGTAAAACAACATTTTTTTGTGTGATATCTTATCAACTCCTAAAGAGTAAAACAACATTTTTTTGTGTGATATCTTATCAACTCCTATAGAGTAAACAACATTTTTTGTGTGATATCTTATCAACTCCTAAAGAGTAAACAACATTTTTGTGTGTGAAATCTTATCAACTCCTAAAGAGTAAACAACATTTTTTTGTGTGATATCTTATCAACTCCTAAAAAAACATTAAATTTTTTTTGTGATAATTTATCAACTCCTAAAACAACATTAAATTTTTTGTGTGTGATATTTTATCAACTCCTAAAGAGTAAAACAAAATTTTTTGTGTGTGATATTTTATCAACTCCTAAAAAAACATTAAAATTTGTTTGTGTGATATTTTATCAACTCCTAAAGAAACATTAAAATTTGTTTGTGTGATATTTTATCAACTCCTAAAGAAACATTAAAATTTGTTTGTGTGATATTTTATCAACTCCTAAAAAAACATTAAAATTTGTTTGTGTGATATTTTATCAACTCCTAAAGAAACATTAAAATTTGTTTGTGTGATATTTTATCAACTCCTAAAAAAACATTAAAATTTGTTTGTGTGATATTTTATCAACTCCTAAAGAAACATTTAAAAATTTAAATAGACTACCATATGTACTCGCTTATAATCTCGGTCCAAATGCAAACAACATGGACCCTGATCTGAAGTCGCATAATGTGCCGGCAGATAAGGGTCTATGTTGTTTGTTCTAATGATTAGTCCTTACAAACTGCATAGACCCAGATCTGCCGGTGCATAATGTGACAGCAGATCTGGGTCAATGCAGTTTGCAGTTGGTATTGGCTTATATGCAAGTATATATGGTATTTATATTTCCTTTTGTCACTATATTGGTATCAGTCTGTATAAGTTCATTTCCCATAATCATGTATCAATATGTGGGATCCAGGGAATCCCATAATCATGTATCAATATGTGGGATCCAGGGAATCCCATAATCATGTATCAATATGTGGGATCCAGGGAATCCCATAATCATGTATCAATATGTGGGATCAAGGGAAAAGTACTTTGCCTTTTCTTTGTAAGTATGTAGGTATGTAGATTTCAATTTATAATTATAATTTTATATACATATCTTGCATTTCTAAATAGAAATCCAGTGGGTTTCTTCCTTCAGCTTTGTTCCACCCTTTTGGGGGGATGAGCTCGTGGCAGAATGCGGTGTGTTATATATATATATATATATATATATATATATATATATATATATATATATATATATATATATATATATATATATATAGTGAAGATTTATTTCAAGAAATATTGCTGAAATTAATTATATATAAAAATTAAAAGATGGTATATATCATAAATAAATTATGAGGATTAAAGAAAATATTAATATCTTTGGTGAATTGTTGTACCAGAAAATATATACGTTTCTATTTCAAAGAAAATATTAATATCTTTGGTGAATTGTTGTACCAGAAAATGTATACGTTTCTATTTCAGATTTCCTGTTCCTTCAGTTTTGTATCATTCATTGATTTTTTTGTTCTTTCCTTTCAGCATTTTACTTTAAAAATATATTTTCTTTTTAAAATATAGAATCTTGACAGGCAGCATTATTTTATTTTCGTTTGATTTAAAAAAAATGTATAATTTGGCTTTTGCACCTGTCTTAGGAGTGTTGAGTGTATAAATAACCCATTATTGAAAAATTGCATGGATTAATGTATTGTCTCACTTTGAGGGTGGGTTTGTAGGTTTCCTGCAATGTTTTGTCTGATGTCCCTCAAATCTTACCCTTGTGTGTTCCTTGCATATGTTTTTTCATCTATTGTAGATTATCGAAAAATCACCAGATCCCATTTGTGCCCACAAATACAATCATGTAAATTAATTAAGACACTTATGCGTATTGACTTTCTAACAATACAAATACAATTATGTAAATTAATTAAGACACTTATGCGTATTGACTTTCTAACAATACAAATACAATTATGTAAATTAATTAAGACACTTATGCGTATTGACTTTCTAACAATACAAATACAATCATGTAAATTAATTAAGACACTTATGCGTATTGACTTTCTAACAATACAAATACAATTATGTAAATTAATTAAGACACTTATGCGTATTGACTTTCTAACAATACAAATACAATTATGTAAATTAATTAAGACACTTATGCGTATTGACTTTCTAACAATACAAATACAATCATGTAAATTAATTAAGACACTTATGCGTATTGACTTTCTAACAATACAAATACAATTATGTAAATTAATTAAGACACTTATGCGTATTGACTTTCTAACAATACAAATACAATCATGTAAATTAATTAAGACACTTATGCGTATTGACTTTCTAACAATACAAATACAATCATGTAAATTAAGACACTTATGCGTATTGACTTTCTAACAATACAAATACAATTATGTAAATTAATTAAGACACTTATGCGTATTGACTTTCTAACAACACAAATACAATCATGTAAATTAATTAAGACACTTATGCGTATTGACTTTCTAACAATACAAATACAATTATGTAAATTAATTAAGACACTTATGCGTATTGACTTTCTAACAATACAAATACAATCATGTAAATTAATTAAGACACTTATGCGTATTGACTTTCTAACAATACAAATACAATCATGTAAATTAAGACACTTATGCGTATTGACTTTCTAACAATACAAATACAATTATGTAAATTAATTAAGACACTTATGCGTATTGACTTTCTAACAATACAAATACAATCATGTAAATTAATTAAGACACTTATGCGTATTGACTTTCTAACAATACAAATACAATTATGTAAATTAATTAAGACACTTATGCATATTGACTTTCTAACAATACAAATACAATTATGTAAATTAATTAAGACACTTATGCGTATTGACTTTCTAACAATACAAATACAATCATGTAAATTAATTAAGACACTTATGCGTATTGACTTTCTAACAATACAAATACAATCATGTAAATTAATTAAGACACTTATGCGTATTGACTTTCTAACAACACAAATACAATTATGTAAATTAAGACACTTATGCGTATTGACTTTCTAACAATACAAATACAATCATGTAAATTAAGACACTTATGCGTATTGACTTTCTAACAATACAAATACAATCATGTAAATTAATTAAGACACTTATGCGTATTGACTTTCTAACAATACAAATACAATTATGTAAATTAATTAAGACACTTATGCGTATTGACTTTCTAACAATACAAATACAATCATGTAAATTAAGACACTTATGCGTATTGACTTTCTAACAATACAAATACAATTATGTAAATTAATTAAGACACTTATGCGTATTGACTTTCTAACAATACAAATACAATTATGTAAATTAATTAAGACACTTATGCGTATTGACTTTCTAACAACACAAATACAATCATGTAAATTAAGACACTTATGCGTATTGACTTTCTAACAATACAAATACAATTATGTAAATTAATTAAGACACTTATGCGTATTGACTTTCTAACAATACAAATACAATTATGTAAATTAATTAAGACACTTATGCGTATTGACTTTCTAACAATACAAATACAATCATGTAAATTAATTAAGACACTTGTGGATACTGACTTTCTAATGATACAAATACAATCATGTAAATTAATTAAGACACTTGTGCATACTGACTTTCTAACGATACAAGAGCGACAAATTCAAAACAAAAATTTTGGTCTGAATGCCCTTCAAGTACCCATAATTATTCACGTATTGCACCTAGGATTCCATGGGCACAGGATACTGTGTCCCCCTGACACTCAAATCAGACACACAGGATACTGTGTCCCCTTGACCCCCAAATCAGACACACAGGATACCATACCTCTCTGACCGCCAAATCAGGGAGACACACAAACTTTCAGGGAGACAAAGAAAACTACTTGAGATAACATCTTCCCAGGAAGAAATACTTTGGGTTGATTTTCTTGTAGTAATATTTTAAATATGAGAATAGTAATATTTTTAAACAAGAGTCACTCTAAGGGTCTGACGTTCTACTGGGTGAAAAGAATTTCATCAAGACTGTTTCTTCCTTTTAACTGCAGAATGTTGAAACCATCTCTGATATTCTTCAGCAATAACAAGATTTTTAAATTAACTGTGTAGTGGATATATTTTATATCAGATTGGCACCATTTCAACTTAGGACCAAGTAGAATTCATTAGAACTCTTTTGGTGAAAACTCCATGTTGGTATGATCATTCATTGGGGGGATATGATCATTCATTGATTCATTGGGGGGGGGGTAGCACAGCAAGATCTTTAAGACCACTGTCATGGCAACCATACCAGATATATGACTGGCACTATTTCTACCACAAAATGCAATGCTTTATCTGATTGGTTACTAAAAAAAAGTGGACCTGGAATTCCAAAGGTTAGCAGATCATGATTTTAATCAGGTTGACACAGGACTAAGCATGTCATTTGACTGTTGCCTAGTATTTGAATGATAGTTGTTTGAGTTATTGAAGTTTTACTCTGTATATTGCATCATTTTCTATTAAAATATTTGACCATCTTGAATTTATATTTTTTTAAAAAATGTTCCTATTTGCCATTAAAATTACTGCTGTATTATTTCCTTTTGCTACCACTTACAATCTGGAAATACATTTAAAAAAATATACATGTAGCGATTTTCTTCGAATAGTGAACCAACTGAAACTTTGATGCATGATAAAGTTGAAGAAAAGTATGCCTACTTGACATTTATATTACTGCCTTTTTGATGTTCTCGTACTCTTCATTTTGTAGACGCCATCTGGACAAAGGAGAAGAATCCAGAACTCCATGACAATAAAGAACATATCTTGCTTTTGATGGAGAAGTTAAACATTATCGCCAGACCAAGATCTTACAGTGAGGATAGAAAAGAGATCAAGGTCTGTTTTATTACAGCATTTGATTTTGTCTCTATGAATATAATTTTTTGAGTAGGCAGCAGATAGTGTTGATTTATAATGACTGTTCTTCCATTTCATCTATACATGCTCTCATTCCAAATGACATAAAATTCATTCTGCAAAAAAAAAAACGAGGATTTTAGGAAGCAAATTTAGTATGAGATAGCATAATTTTTAGAAGACCCAATTCAAGTTGAGTTTTCAGTATAATGCTGTAATTAAAGCTGTTAATGCTGTAATTAGAGCTGTTAAAACTGTTGAAAATGCTGTTATAAAGCTGTTTATAAAGCTGTTAATACTGTTATTATATCTTGTAATGAGTGAATCAGCAGGTAGTGTGCTGGAAAATTATCAAATAGCAGAACAGCTTTCTCTCGTAAGACTCTAGATCGCAGGTGGTTTTGGACAGCTGTGACAGACATCTTGATAAATCACTCCATGCATATGGTTGCAGTTGTCCAAGCATTGCCACTCTTTCTGTAATTGAATGGAAGGCTGTTCAGTTGTTCACGGGATAAGCAAAACATGGAGACTTGTATTTGCATATACATAATGGCTTCATCATACATGTCCCAGTTTTGTTCACATATAAGTGTTGTTCTCTATGTTCTGCTTGAATTCCTTCATCTCGTGCATGTCATCTTTGGTAGCTGGAGTTTTGTTGGGCATCATTCTATAACAGAGACCAACCTTGTCACAGTTGTAAACTTTATCTTATCATGGGTGAGTAACTTGTAAAGCTGATTCACTTAATTGTATTCTGCCTCCTGATTTTCTGAAAATGTCTCTTAAGACAATGAATTCTGCTTTATGCAATGTTAGCACTGGAATCGCTAAACCCATCGATAGCATGCCTTCAAATTGGAGTCGTTATCAGATTGGAGTCATTATCAAATTAGAGTCATTATCAAAATGGAGTCATTATCAAATTAGAGTTATTATCAAATTAGAGTCATTATCAATAGCTTTTGAAATTTCCTTCACCTGGGCTTTGAGGATTGCTCCAGAGATTGAACCTCATTTAAGTTTTAACCAGATGTAAACAGCATCATCCAATTCCATATCATTAGCAGTCTGTACCCATTACCATTTAAGCCCATCATCTGAATCAACTTCAATCAAGTAATCATGAAATCCCAGGTCATCCTTGGGCCAACTTCTACATGTCAAATCGGGAATGTTAAGTTCACTAGAAACTTTGGATCTTGCTTTTCGATTATGAACTCTATTTATGTATGAAAGTAAGGTTTTCATGAACCATGTATGCCTTTTGTGTATGACAGTAAGCTTTTCATGAAACATGTATGCCTTTTTGCTATGACTGTAAGTTTTTCATGAACCATGTATGCCTTTTATGTATGATAGTAAGCTTTTCATGAACCATGTATGCCTTTTACTTGGTTCCTTTACTCTCCATGATCACATTTGCAGTGATTAGGAAAAAATGCAGATTCATGCTATTTACTTAAATGATGTACATTGCATACTAGAATTTAAAACTTTATTTGATTGGTCAGTTGAAATGACTTGACACACGACAGTGACTACTATCACCTATGCAGGTAGGATTTGCATTCCTTGACACAGGACAGTGACTACTATCTCCTATGCAGGTAGGATTTGCATGCCTTGACACACAACAGTGACTACTATTTCCCATGCAATTAGGATTTGCATACCTTGACACATGACAGTGACTACTATCTCCTATGCAGGTAGGATTTGCATGCCTTGACACATAACAGTGACTACTATCTCCTATGCAGGTAGGATTTGCATGCCTTGACACAACAGTGACTACTATTTCCTATGCAGGTAGGATTTGCATGCCTTGACACATGACAGTGACTACTATTTCCTATGCAGGTAGGATTTGCATACCTTGACACACAACAGTGACTACTATCTCCTATGCAGGTAGGATTTGCATGCCTTGACACATGACAGTGACTACTATTTCCTATGCAGGTAGGATTTGCATGCCTTGACACATGACAGTGACTACTATCTCCTATGCAGGTAGGATTTGCATGCCTTGACACATGACAGTGACTACTATCTCCTATGCAGGTAGGATTTGCATGCCTTGACACATGACAGTGACTAGTATCTCCTATGCAGGTAGGATTTGCATGCCTTGACACATGACAGTGACTACTATTTCCTATGCAGGTAGGATTTGCATGCCTTGACACATGACAGTGACTACTATCTCCTATGCAGGTAGGATTTGCATGCCTTGACACATGACAGTGACTACTATCTCCTATGCAGGTAGGATTTGCATGCCTTGACACATGACAGTGACTACTATTTCCTATCCAGGTAGGATTTGCATACCTTTGAACTTTTACCTCCTCTACATAATTTGATGCAAAAGATATAATTAACATAATAAAACAAAGTTTGTCTACTTTTAATTTATTGTAACAATGCAACAAACAATTCTTCAGGTCACAAATCAAAATACAGTCGGTACTTATTAAGGTTGTCACGGAAGCACCTGTGTGCATCACTGGTGGTTGATTGACTCTTGTCACATTTGAATAGAAGTAGGCATATCACACTTATAATGTTTACATTGAAACCAAATTATTAATAAGATATAAAAATTTAAAAATAAATTTCACTTCAAAAGACTTCTTTAGTTGGCATTTATTTCTTACAGTGTTGCCACCAGTTGGCATTTACCAACATTTTCATTGATTAGTAGTTTATTGCAGACCTGCCAACCCTTATCATTTGACCGCAAGTCTTACTGAAATGACCTTAAATTACTGTACTGACTTGTCAATTAATTGCAATAAATATATAATACAATTATTGCAGTCAGATATGGATATTGACTTGTCTGGGTTTGGTCTGGATCCAGGTTTTCATATTTAGATTCAGTGGGGTTAGTCAGGGAACCAGAGCAACTTTACAGGAGTACATCAGATGCTATAAAATGTATGTGCCTGTTTTGGTCATTACACCATGTATATGAGTCATATGACTTCAAATTAGCACAGGAGAAACAATAGATTATAATTAATTCTAACTGATAGGAGAACCTAGATTGCATTATTGTAATTACAAATAGATAAAAATGTTTTATCAGTTGCCTCTAGAACAAGCAAAGGATTTGCATTCAGTTTTGAATTAACCCCTTAAACATGTAGTTTGTAAAATTCAGGATACTCCCTGGTAGGATGAGTAACTACTGGTTTGAATACATGTACACCATGGTGTGAAGATGCCTCTGCATGTGCTGTCATGTATGGAGTTGTTTCAAAACAGCTTTGAATTGTTTTGGACTTTGTAAATTGTTTTTGAAGTTTTAAAAACTTAAACAAATTAGATTGCCTGTTTAAGCTTTATGTGCCCTTCTTGGTCATTATGTTGTGTATTTTGGCCATATGAATTTACATGAGCACAGCAGAAACTGTACATTCTAATTAATTCAAAATGATAGGAGTACCTAGATTACTTTATTGCAATTGCAGATAGGTATAAATAGTTGATCAACTGCCACTAGAACAAGCAATTTAATTTTGTTTTAAATGTCAAAACGTCACCAAAAAATGAAAAAATCCAAATGATTCGTATTTAGGTTTGAATTAACTGCCTAAACATGCAGGTGTAATGTTGAGGTAACTCATCTGTAACCTGTGACCACTGTGGTCTCAGTAGATTAACACAATGATGCGAAGACATCTGTCATGTGTGCTCATGTAGATTTATAAGGGTTGTTTCAACATAGTTTTGCAATCTTTGAGACTTTGTCATTTTTGGGCAAAATTTCAGACAATAACAAAATAAATTGATTGTTTAAACAGCAGTTACTTAAATTTGTTTTACCTATTTGTAATTAGTATACTAAAATGTAGGTACTCTTTCAGTTAAATTTAATTACAATATATAGTTTCTACTGTGCACATGTGAAGTCATTTGGCCAAAATACATTGTGTAAAGACCAAGAAGGGCACATAAACCTTAAGTTGAAGTTTATTAACTGTTTTTACCTTTTTGTAAATACAGTAATGTAATCTAGGTATTCGTATCAGTTAATATTAATTACAATGTATTGTTTCTGCTGTGCTCATTTGAAGCCAGATGGCCCATATACCGTAATCACGGTAAGTCTTGGGACACCATAAGTCTTGGGACACCCTTAATTATTTTCGAAAGTAATTTTTTTATGACCTATAAAAGTTGGGACACGAAGTTAAAGCAATTTTTTCATGTACTATAAGTCTTGGGACACCTAAAACATTTTTATTTTCTAATGATCGATCGGCGTATTCGATCGTAACCTCGTGTAAAATAAACAGGACTTCGTGGTTGTTAAGGGACTCTCATTATGAATTATTACATGGAAATATTATAAATTATTACAATTTGTTTGAAGAGTCAATAAATATATTGAATTTTCTCTGTTTTCTTATTATTTCTATCAAATTAAAGTATGTATAATTTAAGCAGACGATGACAAGAACTGAGCATTAGCGGTATGTTATACCCATTCAACATTAACTTCTCCCTATTGTGCCCTATTTTACTATTGTCAGTTTATGCATTATTGCATTAAAATTGTCGAAAGTCACCTGTAATAATTGGGGAGTTTTTTCCCCTGAAAATGGAAGTACCTAATTCATTACAATGTGATACCAGAATGAGAACAATGAAAATGGTGTTTATTTCAACTCTAGCATTTATTGTACGCATGTTTACATCATGGCGTCACCACGTGCACATTGAAGATTTTACTTGTGATGAATGAAGTACATACATTTGATTCGAATCATAGGCACCACTGCACTCAACTTAAATAATATCTTTAAAATACGATAAAGAAGTTTAAGAAATAATCCTTTTAAAATAAAAACTCCGTGGTAGTTTGCTTTGATGTAAGCGACCTTAAATAAGTCATGTTTACTCAGTTACGGTAATCGTGCTAATATTACGCAGTAGATGCCAATCATACATCAAAGTACCGGCATTGCCGCCGGACCAAATTCCCCTTTACCAAGCCAATTTCAGGGTTTTAACAATTAACTGGCCTGGATGGCTGTCGGTAAACAAAAGACAAATCACCCAATTATAAACAACGGAGACGCCGAAACAACCAGCTTGCCAAAATCAAAAGTGGAATGAATATGCGTGGAAAATTATCATTTTTGTGAAGCCGAAACACTAAACTAAAATGGATCAATGATGCTCTTAATCGATCTATATTCCGAATTTTAACATATATTATATATGACAAGTTATTTGAATTTATTCTGGTTATGTGCTTTATAAAATTAAATACACATGCCTTTTCATATAGATTACATCACTTTGTAGGATCACTTATACCACTGAAAAACAGTAACTGTTGAGCGCATGAATACAAATAAATGAAACAGCAATGAACGTGTAGCTGAAATGTAATCTGGAAGAATGCGATTTGGTAAAAATGATAAATAAAGCAAAATCAGCATCAAATAATTTTTGGGAATAAACAAGGATATAAGTGACGCCAAGTACGATTTGCATTGTGTAAGTACTGTACACTATAGTACAGGTCTTCCCTTAAATGTAAGTGGCCCGTGAATTATGAAGTCTTTATTTACCTTTATTTTAAATCATGTTGGAGAAATCGGAAAATATGCACATGCAAAATAATAACATAAACAATCATAGTAGTGTATAACAGTTTATTGACGAATGACATGGTAATTGAACGAGCTGGTCACTGCTGTGTGACGTATGGCGATCTTCCCAATTTTGTCTTTACATTTTTTTTTTTTCTACAAGTTTTGGGACACCGAAAATTTTATATATTTTAAAGGCATATAAGTCTTGGGACACGAAAAAAAATAATTATTTTTTCGTGTCCCAAGACTTACCGTGATTACGGTACAGTGTAATGACCAAAACAGGAATATAAACCTTAATCTGCAAATGTTTTTCATGCAAAACACCTGCATGATCAATCTGTTGCTTATAGCATTTTCTAGAAATGTTGTCCAACAAACGAAAAGATGTTGAAGGTAAAAGGGACACTCATCATCATAAAAAGTTTAATTAATCAACACAGAAGTACAATGAGGAATATTCAGATTCTTTGGAAAAAAGCAGGAAAGACAACAATTGCATTTATTAGACATCATCTTATGTTGATTTCAGCATGTCTCATGGTGGGAGAGATGATTGCTGTTGCCATATCAAATTTTAAAATATTCCAAAGAAAATGTCAAGAGATCTAGCAAGAATTCATTGAACTCCATGGTGTTTGTAACTACAGTTTCTGAACCTGTACTGGAAGTCATTAAGGTCTAAGTGAACTTTGCAAACTTTTTAGTTGAACATAATGTTTGCTTTCACTGGATCAGATCACACTTGAAATTTTAAAATGCATATTTTCCAAGTCGACAATAGCAGTACATGATATTTCATTACACCTTATTGAACTTGGTCAGACCTATGGAAGAAAAATATTGACTGCCTTACTAAAATGTTCTTGTTCAGGTCGGCGGGTCCGTAACATTGTATATTGTTATTTGCAGTGTATTGAGTAAATATTATTTTTTTTAAAAATCTAACAATAAATATGATTTCTCGTTAAAAGTTGTGAATTCTATGATGTTTTTTTTTCCAAATTTCTGCTCCATAACTGCTTTTATCAATGATAAAATGAGTACTTTATTGTGCTTTCATTTACCGATTTTTATTGTGATTTTATTCACATTGAGGGTCAATTTTCTTTGCATTTTTTATATGAAAGAATTGATTCCACACATTCCATGTGTTATAAGCAGGTTCATGAGTTATCATGATGGAGTGATGTATACTTGTACATAATCACATTGGGAATTCTGTCTTCAAGGTCAAGGTCATGGCTCAATATTTTAAGTTTCTATCACCCTTTCCCTTCTACCTTGTAACTTGAAAGCTGTGTGAGATTAATGGATAAAAGCTAGTATACATGTACATTATCACATATATGGGTTGCTATCTCCACTATAATTTTATAGTCATTTGGGATTATTGGATGGTGAACTCACCACGGCAGGCAGGGTATACAGAATCACTGAATTTGCATGAGTTTCATGGTATTTAACCTTTGCATTTTTCTTATATTTCAGGAAGAGGATTACTACCTTGCCCCATGCATGCTCCGTCAGGCAACACCAAAACAAATGATCTCCCCTGAATCATGTCAGATAGAAAGTACATCAGTCCTCTGCTTTGTGTCTACAGGGAAATTTATACCACCACCAGTCTTTCATAGGCTTGTTGGTGCCTGTTTGACTCGCTGGCCCATCGCCAAGCAGAAGTCAGAGAATCTGATCTACTGTGGCTGCTGCGTGTTTGACCTTGACTTTAATCACAGATTGACCGTGCACTGTAAAGACTGTGTCATCTTTGCTCGAGTCATGGGAATAGGTGTCACCGATATGGGTTGGTCTTCAGAGCGTTGTAGTGAAGCAAGACAGTTCATCTTTGAGAACCTGTCAAAGATAATCGGAAACCTATGTGAGAGCCTGCAGTTTGAGCTACATGTACAGTGCCCTGATTCTGATGCAGACAGTCTGGAGGGCCTGATTGCTGTGCCACTGCTCCAAAAGAATGAAAAAGTAATCTGCCATTCCCATGCTAAGAGTCATATACTTGTGTCACGAGAACTTCTTCAATTCTGGTTTGAGGACAAGGTGAGTATGAGCAGATAGTCCAGTACAGATAGACACCAGCAAATACCTTGTACTTCACATTAGACATTTTATAACTGATGTATACCGTATATACTTGTGTATAAGCCGATACAAACTGCATAATGCGCTGGCAGATCTGGGTCTGTGCAGATTTGTAAGAACTAATCATTAGAACAAACAAAATAGACCCTGATCTGGTGGTGCATTATGCGATGGCAGATCAGGGTCTATGTTGTTTGCATTTTAATCCGGTTTATACGTGAGTATATATGGTACTCTTTTGAATGTACTACAACCATGATTGTACAATTAGTATGAAGATCTGCCCAAAACATGAGTGTTGTGAACTCTGGCACATACCTTATCCATCACATTTTGCATTTTATATCTGATGTGTACTCTGTTTAATGTACTACAGCCCTGACTGTACAATTAGCATGAAGATCTGCCTCAAACATAAGTGTTGTAAACTCCAGTGAATACCTTGTTCTTCACATTAGCCATTTTATATCGTGCATGTACTTAGTAGAATGTACTTCAGACTTGATTGAGATAAAAAGTTTCACATTAAAAAAATTTATAAAGAAAACAAAATCATAAAAATGTTAGTGGATAAGATTGGCTACTATAAAGGTATAGCCATTTTAAAAATTCATATTTTAGGTGCATGTTTAAAATTTACTTGATAAGAGTGGCATGGACTGAAAAAATGGTGAAATACCAATGCATTTTCTGCCCCCCCCTGAAGATGGAAGATAATGAAACTATTAAAAAAGATAAGAGATGATTTTAGCCCACTCTCAAATTGCAAGAAATTTTTCATGGTACAGTCAAGATACCTTTGTTTCTTTCAAATGTGCGTGGACCTATTATTTGTTTCTGACCATAAAAAAAAAATGCCTACATATCATGTTATGTCCTTTACAACTTCGACGTAGGTATAATGACCAAACAGACACAGGCATATATAATGACTAATTAAACAAGTGATACTTGTATATTTCGTCTTCAAATATGTTACTCGATTATAATACTTTAGGAGAACTACTAGTACCTCGCAAATCCAGCCCTCCCAGGCTATAACTTTTTAGCTAAAAAGCTAAAGGTTATCTGCCCACATAGGTGGCAGTTAGATAGAGTGATCTCCCCTTGATTCAGGGACTGGTGCCAAATCCGGTGAATACTTCAGTTACTACTTCCCATACTTGCTGTATTCCCAGACAGTGTAGGGGGGGTTTTTGAGATTCAAAAAGTGTGTTTTGAGGTCCCAAGGGGGGTCAATGCACGTGACCCCCAAAAGCGACGTCATCCAAATGAGAATAAGCTAGCTTTTCAAATCAGCCTATAGTGAATAAATGGAAATTCAAATCTGAATAAAAGAAAACACCATCTGTTTCCTCTGAAGCATTTAATCTACTTCCAAAAAAAAAAAATGGTAGACTTAGCATTGTCAAATAACATCACCACATATGGTCACAACTTCACAGTCATTAAATACAAAAATACACCAAGTTACTAGGGGTGAAATGATTAATCGATATGTCGATGTATCGATATTTTTCTGTATCGATACTCATATCGATACAAGAGGGGAAGAAATGATACAAAATGATACTTACTCTATACAAGTTACTTTAATCTTCAGCAGTCATGAATAGTTATTATTCATTTGCCTTTTCTTTCTTTAAATTGGGAATTCATCTATGACAGCCATAGCAAGTATATGCACTCATTTCTGTCAGTAAAAGTTAAAAGCAATTGACAACACCCACTTGCCTTCTGCAAATTAACACAAGGTGACTAACTCACGTGGTTCGAAATCTGCCCCCTTCTCTCGCCCCAATTCCATGCTAATTAGTTTATCTCGTCTGCATCTTCAGCCACTGATAACATATATCAACGGAAAGAAGATATTGCAGATTTCTTCCCTATGTATGATTTAAGTACTTTACTGATCATTTAATAACCACTTTTACACGAAATTTATCTGTTGCATCATTCTTGTCTAGTTGGATTGAATTGAATGCTACACATCCGGTGTGTCATGCAGTGTTACATGCAATTCTGATTAGTTATTGTTTGTTCAAGTCCAGGGTAAAACAATAACCACCAATCATAACTAACTGTAGCGTGACATACCGGAAATATTAGCATCCAAATTCTATCCAAATAGATACAAAACAACATAGAAACTTCACACAAAAGTGACTATTAAATGATATGTGTAAAGTACTTAAATCGTACATGGGGAATAAGTTTGGAATCTCTCCTTTTACGTTGATATATGTAATCAGCGACCGAACCTGCTGATGGGATAAAAAAAAAAAAAAAAAAACAGAATCGGCAAGGGGGCAGATTCCAAACTGCACGATATATAGCCACTTCATCAATTTGTAGAAAGGGATTGGGTGTTGTCAATAATTTCTTTTTTAACTGACAAACAAATGTCTGTGGCCACGGCAGTTGATTTGCATCTGCATGAAGTACAATGTGACGGATTTGGCTATTAGTCATCTCCACTCCCACACTCGGACTTGTTCTAGATAAGAATTTCCTTGCACAAGGAAATTGCACTGTTTCTTCTGTTTTGAAGATAACACCGTAATCTCTTCAAAATTTAAGTGAAGACATGAAACTGGCAATAAGATGTTTTAAAAACATTCATTCAGTGTAAAACAAAGGTCGTGGTGACCAGGATGAGTCATGCATATGATCGAATGGAGCAGCCTTAAATGGCCTAAAAGGGTGAATAAAAATCACTAACAGCTAGTCTGTTTAGAAGTATTTTTTAAAAATCTTGTCAAGGATGAGAATGGCATATGAACAGATGATAAGTCTATGCTTGTTTGTAATCAGCATATTGGAAATACACCCAGTATGTCAACACAAAATAATGGCACCACCCTACCATTGACAGACATTCTAAAAATGAAAAGACCATCAAGTTGATATGTGTATCAATAATGTATTGTATCATAGGCTGTGTATAGAGAATCGTATCGATGCATGGCAGAGGTGTATTGTTTCACCCCTACAAGTTACTGTCTTTAAAATCCATTGGACAGCGGAATGTTGTTTTAATTACATGCAGTCTATGTTGCTTGCAGTAATTCAGTAGTTGGTTTGACGGTAATGCAAGTGTCATTTGTGTTCACAAATATGCCTACACTTTTCCTTCACGAATGTGCATCCACGTTAGCGCAAGCAATGGCCAAAGTCGCTAAAAGTGATAAAACCTGTAAGATGGCAATAAATATCCATTTCAAAACAATGAATCTGGCAATGAAAACATTCATGGTTTGTGGTTGTCTGCCAAGTTGCTAAAGTCTTGGACCGCCGCTATTGTAACGTATTTTCGAGCATAAAGTCACACCTATGGCAGTGAAGATTTAATTTATTCTCAGGCTGAATTAATGAAAAAAGGTACTAATTTATGCAGATACACAATTTGTCATTTGATTAATGATTTAAAACTTTAAATTATTAAATTCCATGGTGCAGTTCATTTCAGGTTAACTAGATATTCAGACATGTTAATATTTTCATGACTTACTTCATCACATGAAAAAACGTTTATTGTAATCATGTAAATGTCCAAGGAAAATATGAGAAAGTTAAGGTGGCAAACCTGTCAAAGCAAATAAAATTATCTTTTTTTTTAGCACTTCTAATGCATTATTTACTACAATTTTCCTTTGTTCCTTTAAAATGTTGTGTGTCCCCCAAATCTGGACCTTGACGGACACTGTACCCTGACCTTTAGATCCTAGGTGCAACACTGCATTAGAGATTGATTGGTGCTATTATTCAACCTACCAAAATAATCATGTTTTGAATTTTATATATGGAGTAAAAATCCAACTTCAAAGAAACGTTGCTGCTGATCACAAACTTAAATAAAGATGGCTTCAACATTCTCATTCAATGCAGTCAGTGATGAGTAATAACATTTGTTTTTCAACACACATCTGTTTGATGTACTGTACTTCAGACAAATTGGGTTGTTCCACTTAGTGTACTTTACCTATGCAAATTAACCTAATGGGCTCTCTCTCAGCAGTGCTCAAAGGATTTGACACAACACATCACCCTAGCCATTTCAGTAAATCTCTGAAAGGTGTCTGTTTATCTCTGACCACCTTACCTTTTAATTGTCTCTAAAACAGCTGCATAAACTTCCCTGAGGATAGTTTTACATGAGCTCTGAGCACAACTGTTTACTGTTGTACATACCACAGATTTACGGGCATATATCATTGTGATCAAGAAATTACGTTTTTGGGGAGGGGGGTTTGCTAAGATTGCTGAAAATCATGCTTTTCGAAACACGACTATGTCTGGGGGTCTGGGATTCCAAAATCATGTTTTTCGCGTGACACATCGTGTTATGGCATGTATGACTTACGCTTGTCGAGTTGCACAATCTCAGCAGACACAGAGGCCTTGCAATCCAATACCAGTATTCTGAAAGTTTTCTACCATAAAGCAAGTTGGAGGAGTTTTCTCTTCAAAGGGAAGTATACTCCATCTATAATTTCCATATTTCTGTCTTTTAGTATCATCACTTTGCCGTCTTCACACACTAATGCATTGCTTCACTTTGCTATTGCTGTATTTTATGTGCAGGTCTGGTGTGATGTGGAAAACTTGTTTAATATTGCTCCGCTAGGGTCGGATACATACAGGTAATTTTTCTATCCTAACCTAGTCTTAACTTTCACTTTGTCATTATATAAGTGACGCTTTACTGGTTTTACCTATATAGGACATCTTTTGGCCTTTCCTACAGGTAACATTGTCTTACAATTGACTATAGCATCCACTTTGTAAGTATCGATAGTGATGCTTCAGTGCATTCACAGTATTGGCTGCCATGTGCGCCCTTTTTACAGGTAAACATTATTATATAGGGTATAGGTCTGAACGGCCATTGAGGTCATAAAGCAGGATGTGTGCCAGGCTATACATGTACCTGTTTATATTGTCTGCTCTGTTTTGTCTTAAAGATTTAGACATGGGCAAGACTAGATGTAAGCTCTGTAAATGTTGGAAACATCCGACTGACAACCACCGTACATGTGGAGCTTGCTCCTGTTGCCAACCTACAAACACATGTAAGCTGTGCTCAGCGTGGAAGAAATATCAGTGAGATGCAGTCCAACGGGTACCACAAGGGAAGGTGCAGAAGTGCACTTTGAAGGATGAAGACGCAAAATGTATCCATGCAGATGTGGCTGCAGTGCAAGATTTACATTCCAATAGGAATTTCACTCCACATGGTTATTCAGTCACATAGCATCACAAGCCATCACACTCAGTGACTGCTCTGGCTCCTCCTTCACAGCCGCAGCATGATAAACCTTTCTTGACAGAACCAGTAGGCCATTTATCGGAGTTCAACATCATATCACCTGCTGGGGAGTGAGATTGAGAGCAAAACAAACCATCTCAGTTATCATCTCACACTTCAGATTTACAGACCGGCTACATTAATCAAATATCCCATACTCTGTCCCAACTTCACGAACTAAAGGTCATACCATCTAAGATGGCCCTGAATTATTCAGCTCATTGCCACCGGAGTTCAGTTTGCCTCCTCCTCTGTCAACTGCCTGGTCTAAAGTTCCGGCATCTGTTGACCTAATGACTAAAAAGGACGAACCAACTTTCAACTGTATTTGCCACGAGGACCTATGACCTGGCAAGTGGTTTTTGAAGGACATCGGTATCACCTTCAGTGCACCTACCCATTCAAAGCCACCATTCTGCAGCAAGAAATCAACGACCTCCAGAAAAGGACGGTAGAAACCATTTGCAATATAAATTCAATGGAGTTTTATTCAAGGCTGTTCCTGGTCCCAAAGGCCAATGGCACTCTTCATCATGTCATCGACCTAAGTGCCCTTAATCAATTCATTCATGCCTCTTGGTTCATGATGGAAACACCAGGAGGGAGATTATGCAATCAGTGTGGACTTACAAGAAGTGTATTTTCACATCTCCATTCACATGGCTTCCAGGAAGTTCCTGCAGTTCACCTACAAAGACATGATTTACCAGTTCACGGCACTCCCATTTAACTTGACATCAGTCCCTAGGTTTTTACACCAGTGATGGATGTTATAATGGCCCATGTCTGGACCACCTCCACAGCAGCAAGATCAAACTACCTGGACAGCATTCTATAAAAACATTAAATGAGTTATATTCTGGAGCAAGATACAATATCCCTTGTTACTCTCCTTCTCAACCTTAACTTCCTTGTCAGCACGGACAAATCTGACCTCATACCATCTCAACATTTTGGCCATTTAGGAATAGAGTTCAACACTCAAGTAAACAGAGTATTTCTCCCTCACAAGCAAGCATTGAAAATCAGTACTATGGTTGCTTCCTTGCTTATACAGAACAATCTCTCTGCCCGAGCATTCCTTCACCTGCTGGGTTTGCTCAGTGTGGCAGCAGACCTCATCATCCTAGGTTGCCTTTCTATGTGCCCATTACAAATGATTCTGTTGTCCCAATGGAGGCTGAGACTTCAACCCTTGGACCAACCTCTCACAATCTGCACAAATATGAGGTCCTATCTCAGAAGATGGGGCAAGCTCAGTTTGCTCACATCAGGTGTACCTTTGTAGGTGCAACCTCAGAAAATCACAGTCTGTATGGATGCGAGTACAGAGGGCTGGGGTGCGCACCTCCTTCCATCATTCCAGGAGGCCAGTGGAGTGGGGCCCTCTCAGGATCATCATTTGCATATCAACATTCTCGAGATGAAAGCCATCTTGAAAGCCTTTCATTGGTGGCAGGAGGCTCTACATGTGAATGGAGTTCTTATTCTGTCTGACAGCTCCACTGTGATGACTCACCTCAAACAGCAAGGTGGAACCCAGACCTTTGTGTTCTTTGGGATTTTCTAAAGTGGTGTCATCAATGACAAATCCATGTCCAAGTTTGTCATATTCCAGGCTGACTAAATGTATTAGTGGATACAGTGTCCTGGAAGAATCAACTAATACAAATGAATTGGTCTCTTCATCCATCGGTTTTCACTCGCATATGTGCCTTCTGGGATCGACCAGTGGTGGATCTATTTGTGACAAGGTGGAATGCCAAACTCCCAATCTTTGTCTCACCAGTCCTGGATCCAAAGGCCTGGGCAAGTCGATGCTCTTTCCATAGATTGGAATGGCCTGGATGCATATGCTTACCCTCCAACACCTCTGGTTCCAAAGGTGATACAGAAAGCAAAGAGAATCAGAGTGTCACCTCATCCTGATTGCTCTACTCAAATTGGAAAAGTCATGGATCAATGACCTAATCAATCTTACAGTGGAAATCCCCAGGAAAATTGAAATATTTCCTCATCTGCTCAAGCAACCACAATGGCAGGTGTTGCATCCCAACCCAGAGTTGCTGTACCTGCATGTCAGGCTCATATTAAACAAGCCCTCAAGAACAAACAGTTCTCTCAACCAGTGGTGGAGGGAATCATTCAAGCAAGATGGCCCTCCACTTTAAAAGTGTACGAAAGTAAATGGAGAATCTTCACCCAATGGTGTTCCCAAGAACACATTGCACCGCTGCAGGCATCAGTACCTCAAATAGTTAACTTCCAGTTATGGCTCTTTAATGAGAAACAGCACCAATCACAATCAAAGGTTACCGTTCCACGATATCCTGCTGTGTTATCATGGAAGAGAGGATGTTGGACAATACTAAGACCTATCCGATCTTCTGTCCAATTTTGATTTCACATGTCCAAAGGCTTTGGTTCTGTGCCCAAAGCGGAATCTATCATGGGTACTAACCTGGTTGAATAAGACACCATTGGAACTGCTCTCAAGGGCTTCATTAGTTCACCTCTCATATAAGACCTGCTCCCTCATCACATTAGCGACAGCAGGAAGAATCAGCGAAATACATGCTCTATCAGTTAGTTGACCCAAACTACTTGCAGTTCCGACAAGATAGGTCAGTATCACTCATGATGGCCTGTGCTTTCATTGCCAAGAACAGACTCCCATTCATGGGGAATCAGACTTTTATGGTGAAATCCCTGTCTACTCTGGACACTTCATCTCAAGTTTGTGACAAGGACCCAGTGCAAGTGCTGAAGTGGTGCTTGAAAAGGACCAAGTCCGTCCATCGAGGGAGATCCCGCCTCTTCTTACCCATCTGAGAGGGAAAGGACAACATAGGCACTTTCGTCCATGCAGTGGGATGGAGGTCCGAGTCCACTTTCTCCAGCTTTTATCTCAGATCTTTCATCCCAAAAGGCTCAGCTCAATCTGGTAGGAGCTATAGCCATGGCACAACAGGTTACCTTCCCGGGTCATTCAACAGCTTCATAAGGATGTGGCTTCACAACTTATGCTGGATTTGCGGGAGGGAAAAATTTTCCCTTTTGAAACCGCTCTCCGACATCGAGTCTGTTCTCCAGTTGGGTTATCTAGAAGCTGTCTCACATACCTTAGGAAACCGAAGAAGGCCTCTCCGGGGTAAGGGGATGTAACTCCCTCCACCTCTTACCTGTTCTCCTGACCTATTATGATCGGGTAACATATATGAAACGAAACCCATTTGTTTATAGTAGAAGATGTCTCTTCAATAATACTTTCCAGATAATAATACACATGCACCCTCTCAGCCTCCTGCAGTTACATCCTTATAGAGAGCATGCCTTCAGCTCCAGTAGTAACTGAAGTATTCACAGGATTTGGCACCAGTCCCTGTATCAAGGGTAGATCACTCTATCTAACTGCCACCTAGGTGATCAGATAACTTCTAGCTTTTTCGCTAAACAGTTTTAGCTTGGGAGGGCTGGATTTGCAAAAGGTAGTAGGAGTTCTCCTAAGGCATTATGATCAAGTAAGTATTATTGAAGAAACATATTTTACTAGAAAAATTGGGGTTTATTTACTCAATTATAAATATGATGTATTCATTCATTTATTTATTCACCACCACCACCATCATCATCATCATTACTATAATCAAACTAAGAAAGTATGCTACCCCATATGATCATTTTCACTTCAAACCAAGACAAAATGAAAATAAAAAGTTTCAGAATTGGCTCCAGATGTTTTTTGCACACATCATTTCACACAAAGATGTCAAGGGACATAACTATTGTATAGAACAGAAATGGAATGTAGAGCATACCAATGAGTGTACTGAATAATTTGTGTCATTCATTAGAGACATTGTGAATAAATTAATCAGACACTCAAATTAACATAAGGATTGCTGCATACAATTCCAATTTAATAACTTATAACTGGTCTTTTAGAATCTCAGGTTAGATTTATCTTATAGAAATGGGGTAATGGTGTCTCCATGACTCACTGGTTCCATTTATTTGTTTGCATCAGCCATTTTGGCAGAGCTTATTATGCTATACAAGACTAAACCCTGGTCAGCACTTGGGATAAGGAAAAAGCAGATCGATTTCGGTTTCAAAAGATCAAAGGTCAAGGTCAATATGATAAAATAAGAAAAGTGGTTTCTACACAATAACATTAGTTCTACATCTCAGACTGGGACTAAACATTGCGGATGGCTTGCATTTGGGGGAAGGACGAAATGTAATGCTTTCAGGATCAAAAGGTCAGAGGTCCAGGTCATTGTCATTGCAAGAAGAAAAATGGTTTATGCACACATTTGCCCTATATCAATTATCGAGAGTAAATTAAGTGGATGGCTTTCACTTGGAGTAAAGAAAAAGCCCGTTGATTTTGGGGTGAAAAAGTCAAAGGTAATGGTCACTGACAGAACGAAGAAAATGTTTTCTGCACAAAAATGTAAGTGGTTGACCATGTATCTTGCCTGGTGTTTGTGGATGACTTGCACATTTAGTAAGAAGCAGCCTATTGATTTTGTGGTAAAAAGATCAAAGGTCAAGTCCACTGTGAATGAAAGAATTAAAATCTACTTGCACCACTAGGTAGAGGAGTGCTTGTTACACCTGTCAGAGATTTTCAAACAGATATGTTACCACATTTTGAGGATACACTTTTACAACAAGGCAAATCCAAAACTATTAAAGGGAATTTGGAAAGCTCTTTGTCTTTTCAAAAATATATATAAAGTAAGTTGCCGCATCATCAGTTATTCTTTTCTATTAAGAAGTGTGATGCAGAGATTTCTCTGGGCCTGTTATGGCGCTGAAATTTGGCCCCATTCCTAGTACCAAAAACTTTCCGTTTTTTCCAAATTTCAGTAGTAGTGTAAAAATTTCCAGTCAGAACTTTTAAGAAAATCTGTCCTTTACTATTTTGCTTAGGAAAGAAATTACTATAATAAATGTAACTAGGGATCTAAAGCATCAAAGTAACATTGATCTATTTAAATGTTCAAGAATCTTTTCTTTTTAAATTTTAGGGAAATAACACTGTAAAAAATGTTAAAATTTTTAAATTGGACCTTTTTACATGTAAAATTCACAATTCTTTGGATCCGGGCCCTGTTTTGACAATGGTTGAAAATTCCTTGGTATGCAGCTGTAATCCAATGTTGAGTTATACATATTTATAACAGATATATTACCATGTTTTCGTTAATTTTAACCCATAATTAACCTCAGACAACCTTGCACTTGTTGCATCTGATCTACATGTACACAAACTGATGCACATCTTAGAGGCTGACCATTTGATTTTTGGGGATGGGGGAGGCACCTGAGATTTTTAAAAAAAAATAGCTTGATACAAATAATTTACAGAAAGAAAACCTGTTATATTCCTGATATTATTGAAAAAATCATCTGGAGGTAAAAGACCCAAATAAATATGGATTAAAAGAAAATCTCAACTCTCCCCCCCCCACCCCCTTTACAAGGTTCGTCCCTTAAAGCACCAGTGTTACTAGTTGCAATTTGTTCTTGCTATATTCAAATTATTGTTGCCAGGCTTATTTTTAGTAGACCCCACATTGTTCGAAAGCATGAGACACAGCGGTCAGTTTTAGCACCCACAGTCTTGTTATAGTTTTGGTACAGGTTTTTAATATGCTTATATTTCCTATACCACTCGAACGATTTGGTTAATACTTGGGTTGATTCATTATAACAGAATCAGTTTCTTCTTGTTTTACACTCGCTTGTCCCTTTGACCTTCAGGTGAAGGTCACTGTCATTTCATTGTAGATTTTGGATAAGGTTTAGGTTTAATGTTCTCATTTGCTTTAATTTCCTGAATCTCTTAATAAATCTTGTTCTCATTTGCTTATATTATCTCAATCTCTTACTAAATCTTGTTCTCATTTGCTTATATTTCCTCAATCTCTTAATAAATTTTGTTCTCATTTGCTTATATTTCCTCAATCTCTTAATAAATCTTGTTCTCATTTGCTTATATTATCTCAATCTCTTAATAAATCTTGTTCTCATTTGCTTATATTTCCTCAATCTCTTAATAAATCTTGTTCTCATTTGCTTATATTTCCTCAATCTCTTAATAAATCTTGTTCTCATTTGCTTATATTTCCTCAATCTCTTAATAAATCTTGTTCTCATTTGCTTTAATTTCCTCAATCTCTTAATAAATCTTGTTCTCATTTGCTTTAATTTCCTCAATCTCTTAATAAATCTTGTTCTCATTTGCTTATATTTCCTCAATCTCTTACTAAATCTTGTTCTCATTTGCTTATATTTCCTCAATCTCTTAATAAATCTTGTTCTCATTTGCTTATATTTCCTCAATCTCTTAATAAATCTTGTTCTCATTTGCTTTAATTTCCTCAATCTCTTAATAAATCTTGTTCTCATTTGCTTTAATTTCCTCAATCTCTTAATAAATCTTGTTCTCATTTGCTTATATTTCCTCAATCTCTTAATAAATCTTGTTCTCATTTGCTTTAATTTCCTCAATCTCTTAATAAATCTTGTTCTCATTTGCTTTAATTTCCTCAATCTCTTAATAAATCTTGTTCTCATTTGCTTATATTTCCTCAATCTCTTAATAAATCTTGTTCTCATTTGCTTTAATTTCCTCAATCTCTTAATAAATCTTGTTCTCATTTGCTTATATTTCCTCAATCTCTTAATAAATCTTGTTCATATATGGGATGAATAACTATGCAGCAAAGACAATTCATACAGAGATACATTTGTTACTTTGACCTCAGGATCAAGGTCACAGTATTTGCATTTAAGTTTGGGTAGTATTTTATAGCTCTACTGATCATAGACCTTAAGAGCTTATAGGATGGTCTTTCATACATTGTCCATCAGTCTGCTTTGTGTACTTGGTAACATCAAATCTTTATCATATCTCCTGTGCTCAGTATACTCAGCGAGATCAAATTTCCATCATATCTCCTATGCTCAGTATACTCAGCAAGATCAAATCCTTATATCTTGTGTGCTTTGTGTACACAGTAAAATCAAATCTCCATATCTCCTGTGCTCAATATACTCAGTAAGATCAAATCTCCATCATATCTCCTGTGCTTTTGTGTACTCTGTAAGATCAAAATCTCCATCGTATCTCATGTGCTCAGTATACTCGGTAAGATCAAATCTTTATCATATCTTCTGTGCTTTGTGTACTCCGTAAAATCAAATCTTTATCATATATCCTGTGCTTTGTGTACTCAGTAAGATCAAATCTTCATCATATCTCCTGTGCTCAGTATACTCAGTAAAATAAAATCTCCATCAGATCTCCTGTGCTCAGTATACTCAGATCAAATTTCCATCATATCTCCTGAGCTCAGTATACTCGGTAAGATCAAATCATCATATCTTCTGTGCTTTGAAATAAATACAAATGAATGAAATCGCATCATATTTCCTTTTTTAGGCAATATTTACACGAAGTCTACCTACATTTATAATGCAGATACTAATTAAGGTGCCTCAGGGGTAGATTTCAGAGATGATGCATCCAAATATTATACCATTTTTATGTTTTTCATATGATATACTGTCTATATTTTAGGAGAGTCCAATAGAAGATGAAGAAGATTATGGTAAGCAACAAAACCTTTAAGATGTTTAGTCTCCATAGCAGAAGTCTGTATATATTGTTTTATTGTCTAAGTCGGTATATATTATTTTATTATTTTAGTCGGTATATATTATTTTATTATTTTAGTCGGTATATATTATTTTATTATTTTAGTCGGTATATATTATTTTATTATTTTAGTCTGTATATATTGTTTTATTGTCTAAGTCTTTATATATTATTTTATTATTTTAGTCGGTATATATTATTTTATTATTTTAGTCGGTATATATTATTTTATTATTTTAGTCTGTATATATTGTTTTATTGTCTAAGTCGGTATATATTATTTTATTATTTTATTCGGTATATATTATTTTATTATTTTAGTCGGTATATATTATTTTATTGTCTATGTCAGTGTATATATTTTTATTATTTTATTCGGTATATATTATTTTATTTTTTTAGTCTATATATATATTGTTTTATTGTCTAAGTCAGTGTATATTATTTTATTATTTTAGTCGGTATATATTATTCTATTTTTTTAGTCTGTATATATTGTTTTATTATCTAAGTCGGTATATATTATTTTATTATTTTAGTCAGTATATATTTTATTATTTTAGTCTGTATATATTATTCTATTTTTTTAGTCTGTATATATTGTTTTATTATCTAAGTCGGTATATATTATTTTATTATTTTAGTCAGTATATATTTTATTATTTTAGTCTGTATATATTGTTTTATTGTCTAAGTCAGTGTATATATTTTTATTATTTTAGTCGGTATATATTATTTTATTTTTTGAGTCTGTATATATTGTTTTATTATCTAAGTGGGTATATATTATTTTATTATTTTAGTCAGTATATATTTTACTATTTTAGTCGGTATATCTTGTTTTATTGTCTAAGTCAGAGTATATTTTTTTATTATTTTAGTCGATATATATTATTTTTTTAGTCCATATATATTGTTTTATTGTCTAAGTCGGTATATGTTATTTTATTATTTTAGTCGGTATATATTGTTTTCTTATTTTAGTCGGTATATATTGTTTTATTATTTTAGTCGAGATATAATGTTTTATTATTTTAGTCTGTATATATTGTGTTATTGTCTAAGTCAGTATATATTGTTTTATTGTCTAAGTCGGTATATATTATTTTATTCGGTATATATTATTTTATTTTTTTAGTCGGTATATATTGTTTTATTGTCTAAGTCGGTATATATTATTTTATTATTTTAGTCGGTATATATTATTTTATTCGGTATATATTATTTTATTTTTTTAGTCGGTATATATTGTTTTATTGTCTAAGTCGGTATATATTATTTTATTATTTTAGTTGGTATATTTTATTTTATTTTTTTAGTCTGTATATATTGTTTTATTGTCTAAGTCGGTATATATTATTTTATTATTTTAGTCAGTATATATTTTATTATTTTAGTCGGTATATATTGTTTTATTGTCTATGTCAGTGTATATATTTTTATTATTTTAGTCGGTATATATTATTTTATTTTTTGAGTCCGTATATATTGTTTTATTGTCTAAATCAGTATATATTATTTTATTATTTTAGTCAGTATATATTTTATTATTTTAGTCGGTATATATTGTTTTATTGGCCAAGTCAGTGTATATTTTTTTATTATTTTAGTCGATATATATTATTTTTTTAGTCCGTATATATTGTTTTATTGTCTAAGTCGGTATATATTATTTTATTATTTTAGTCAGTATATATTTTATTATTTTAGTCGGTATATTTTGTTTTCTTATTTTAGTCGGTATATATTGTTTTGTTATTTTAGTCGAGATATAATGTTTTATTATTTTAGTCAGTATATATTGTGTTATTGTCTAAGTCAGTATATATTGTTTTATGGTTTAAGTCAGTATATATTATTTCATTGTCTAAGTCGGTATATATTGTTTTATTGTCTAATGATCAATTAAGTAAGATTAACTGTCAGGTATTGAATTTTTAAATATAAAAATAGTAATCACATTCTCTGCTCAATTTACATACAGTTCTCTATGTTTGTTTATGAAAGACAGCACTCTCTGTAAAATGTATATCAGACAGAGCAGAGGATGTGGATAGATTAGGACATTGAAAGAGAATTCTAAATTTGTGGATCTTGATCAGAAAAAAATTAAATCTCAGTGGTAGTTGGAGAAATTGTTTGTTTGGAATGAAAAGCTAGTATTTTGAAAGCACAGGAATAAAATATCAAAAGATATAAGGTATCAGAAAATCCTTCTCTTCACAAAAAAAACTTTCTTTTCTATTCTATTTTTAAAGGAATTTCAGTGCCTTCAAGTATTCTCTGCTTTCTAACAGAAGAATTAGTTTTTCCTTTTACACATCCGATCCACTTATAAATTTTTGGCAAATACATTGTCATAGTTATGTGGTTAGATCTTCTATTGCCCTTTTTGTCATATTTTCCAGTTTCTTCACTGGAAGATGAGAAACTGTCTGAGAGACAATTGGGCCGACTTTCATTGAAAATTGGACGTGAGTTCCCCCGCCTCGGTTTAGAGCTGGAACTCTCTGAGGCTAATATCCAGCAAATACAGGATGACTATCCAGATGCAGCCACTGCATGTCTTATGATCTTGGTGAAATGGAAGCAGCGAAATGAGGACAAAGCCACTTTTAGAAACCTAGAAGAGGCATTTAAAGTTGTTGGCATCGATGTTGGTATTCTCAAATCAGTTGACGCAACAGGTTTGTTTGGCAGAAAGAGTTTGAAGATCATATGTAATTGAAATCTTTAAGTAATGAATGATTATTTCATGCAGAATTGATGAAGTCCTAGACTTACAGGAAGCAGGGCAGTATGTTATCTGAATTATGTATTACTGTTGCATATAAGCAAACTATATTCTGTTTAATTAGAACTGTGGTTTATGAACTCAGTGAAGACCTATAGTAAACACCACATTGCCTGTCTGTCTGTCTGCCCATCCATCCATCCATTTTTGCAACTCATTAAGATATCACGTTGTTTGTACCACACAATGAAATATATCCGATATTAACACAGGAAAAGAAAATATCCTCTGTATATTGATAAGACCACAAACAATTTGAAATTAAAGCCTTCCAGGAGGAAATTTACAAGAGTTGAGGTCCATGATTGTTTGCTCTCCCAACTTTGGTTTCTGCAGCAGCAGCATTACTTTATTAAGGATTCTTTCCTTTCATTACTTTATTAAGGATTCAGCATTACTTTATTAAGGATGCAACATTACTTTATTTAGGATTCTTGCCTTTCATTACTTTATTAAATATTCTTGCCTTTCATTACTTTTTTAAGGATTCTTGCCTTTCAACCAAATTTGTCATGAATCCTGATATTGATGAGACCTTTAAAGAAGTTTGATTTCCAGCATTTCAGACATCATTTAGAGGCTTAGGGCACCTGATTATTCCAGCATTTCAGACATCGTTTAGAGGCTTAGGGCACCTGATCATTCCTTCTCCTAACTTTGATTTCCAAATATAACTTGCCAAGAGTTGTTGAATTTCAGCAAAATTTGGCATGCAGTTTTTATATTGACTAGTCCTTGAATGAAGTTATTTATGGCATCCACAGATCCCCAGAATCATTTATGTGATTTAATGCTCAATCTCCTAAACCTTGGTTTTTATACCATAACTTTACCAAGGATTATTGGATTTCAACCCGACATGGTGTGACTATTACTATTGCTGAGATCTTGTACAAGTTCGGTTTACAGGTGTCCCCAGCATCATTTACTAGAGTTAAGGCCCCAGATTGCCTGTCCTTCTAAATTTGGTTTCCACAATGTAACTTTATTAAGGAGCATTGAATTTCAACCAGAATTTGTTGTGCACATATTTACTGATGAGACCTTGAAAAAGTTTGATTTCCAGCATCTCATGACATATTTACAAGAGTTATGGCCCCTTATTGCCTCTCCTCTTAATTTTCCTAAGATAATTTTACCAAGGATTGCAGGATATCAACTAAATTTGATGTGTAGCTTTTTATTAACAAAACCTCAGATGATTTAGAATACCAGTTGTGTGCAGAGCCCTTCGTATGCACCCATCGCAAATAGTTCTAGATATGAGCAGTGCCATTTGTAATGCACCCATCTCTAATAGTTCTAGATTTGAGCAGAGACACTTGTGAAGCACCCCTCTTTAATATCTCTAGTTGTGAGCAGAGCCCTTTATGATGCACCCATTGCTAATGGCTCTAGATGTGAGCAGGGCCATTTGTGATGCACCCATCGCTAAGAGCTCAAGATATGAGCAGGGCCATTTGTAATGCACCAATCTCTAATAGCTCTAGATATGATCTGGGTCATTTGTGATGCACCCATCACTAATAACTCAAAATGTGAGCAGGGCCATTTGTGACACACCCATCACTAATAGCTCAAAATGTGAGCAGGGCTCTTTGTGATGCACCCATCGCTAATAGCCCTAGATGTGACCTGGGCCCTTTGTAATACACCCATTGCTAATAGCTCTGGCAGCACCCTTTGTAATGCACAGATTGCCAATAAATCTAGCAGGGCCCTTTGTAATGCACCCATCGCTAAGAGCTCAAGATGTGAGCAGGGCCATTTTTAATGCAACAATCTCTAATAGCTCTAGATGTGATCTGGGCCATTTGTGACACACCCATCACTAATAGCTCAAAATGTGAGCAGGGCTCTTTGTGATGCACCCATCGCTAATAGCCCTAGATGTGACCTGGGCCCTTTGTAATACACCCATTGCTAATAGCTCTGGCAGCGCCCTTTGTAATGCACAGATTGCCAATAAATCTAGCAGGGCCCTTTGTGATGCATCCATTGCTAATAGCTCTAGATGTGGGCTGTGCCCTTTGTGATGCATCCATTGCTAATAGCTCTAGATATGGGCTGTGCCCTTTGTGATGCATCCATTGCTAATAGCTCTAGATGTGGGATGTGCCTTTGTGATGCATCCATTGCTAATAGCTCTAGATATGGGCTGTGCCCTTTGTAATGCATCCATTGCTAATAGCTCTAGATATGGGCTGTGCCCTTTGTGATGCATCCATTGCTAATAGCCCTAGATATTCGCTGTGCCCTTTGTGATGCATCCATTGCTAATAGCTCTAGATATGAGCTGTGCCCTTTGTGATGCATCCATTGCTAATAGCTCTAGATATGGGCTGTGCCCTTTGTGATGCATCCATTGCTAATAGCCCTAGATGTGGGCTGTGCCCTTTGTGATGCATCCATTACTAATAGCCCTAGATGTGGGCTGTGCCCTTTGTGATGCATCCATTGCTAATAGCTCTAGATATGGGCTGTGCCCTTTGTGATGCATCCATTGCTAATAGCCCTAGATGTGGGCTGTGCCCTTTGTGATGCATCCATTGCTAATAGCTCTAGCAGGGCCCTTTGTAATACACCCCTTGCTAATAGCTCTAGCAACACCCTTTATAATGCACCCATCGCTAATAGCTGTAGCAGGGCCCTTTATATTTCACCCATCACTAATAGCACCAGGCATGAGCAGGGAAATTTATAATGCAACCATCGCTAAATAGCTCAAGTTGTGCATAATAGTTATAATCTCAGAGCTAAGTTCCCACTTGTTTATGTTTTAATACCAAAACCTTAAATAATATGTGAAGAAATTATGTTTAATTTTTTGTTTTAAATATCCATCAAGTTAAAAAATATTTCTAAAAACCAGTTTTGGGATACAATCTGCACAAAAGTGAAAGTAAAAAATATATTACTCAAAACTCAGTGGTATGTCTTCTTTAATCTTTTCTCGTAGATGAAATCTTCATATTACTAATAAGAATGTTCTTAGTGTAGTTTTAAAAGTCATTCTGTGTATATAGCATATATTTTACAAGAAATTAAGCATAGAAAAATATTACTGATGAAGATTCCAAAGAATTCTGTATTTTACTGACTTGTTTGGAACTAATTGGGCTATTGGAAATTTTAATAGGGTATTTTGTGAACACTGTACAAAGCAACTTTTGATGCTTGGTCATCATGTCTTTTGAGAATATGTCAAACTTCATTTTGACCAGGACCAAGTCAGAGTGTACTAGATTAAAGGATCTTTTTGATGCATGCTTGATGGTATAGTTACTAGGATTAAGTCGGAGTGCACCAGATTAGAGAGATCTTTTTGATGCATGCTTGATGGTATAGTTACTAGGATTAAGTCGGAGTGCACCAGATTAGAGAGATCTTTTTGATGCATGTTTGATGGTATAGTTACTAGGATTAAGTCGGAGTGCACCAGATTAGAGAGATCTTTTTGATGTGTTAGATGGCATAGTGACTCAGACTAAGTCGGAGTGCACTAGATTACAGGGATCTGCTTTGATGTGTGTTAGATGGCATAATGACCAGGACTAAGCTAGGGTACACTAGATTACAGGGATCTGCTTTGATGTGTTAGATGGCATAATGACCAGGACTAAGCTAGGGTACACTAGATTACAGGGATCTGCTTTGATGTGTGTTAGATGGCATAATGACCAGGACTAAGCTAGGGTACACTAGATTACAGGGATCTGCTTTGATGTGTGTTAGATGGCATAATGACCAGGACTAAGCTAGGGTACACTAGATTACAGGGATCTGCTTTGATGTGTGTTAGATGGCATAATGACCAGGACTAAGCTAGGGTACACTAGATTACAGGGATCTGCTTTGATGTGTGTTAGATGGCATAATGACCAGGACTAAGCTAGGGTACACTAGATTACAGGGATCTGCTTTGATGTGTTATATGGCATAATGACCAGGACTAAGCTAGGGTACACTAGATTACAGGGATCTGCTTTGATGTGTGTTAGATGGCATAATGACCAGGACTAAGCTAGGGTACACTAGATTACAGGGATCTGCTTTGATGTGTGTTAGATGGCATAATGACCAGGACTAAGCTAGGGTACACTAGATTATGGGAATCTATTTTGATGCGTGTTTGATGGCATAATGACCAGAACTAAGAATACACTAGATTATTGGTATCTGTGTGATGTTTATGCTGGCTGTGTTTCAGTGCTGTCATTTTAAACAGGTACAGAACATTCAGAACTTGTCCCCATCACATAGTTTATATGGATTGAATGCACCATACTAGAATATTTATTGTTTTTACTGCAGGAGAAATACACAAATAACTTTTGATTATGTGGTTTATATTCAACTGGTCTGCATACTTTTAATGCATTTGAAAAATAATCTTTGCATTTTAGTCAGTGTGTTTGCATTTTAGTCAATGTGTTTGCATAAAATATGTACATACACTGCTTATGTTGAACAATGCTTTTATATGGTGCCACATTTTTGCCCCAAAACATTTAAAGTATCGTGAACCTGTTAAAATAATATTCTGATTTATTCTTATATGTTATATTGGTTGTTTAGTAGTAATGGGAATCAGATAATCAACAATTAAAATATCATGTTAATATGAGGAACGCTGGTTTACAGTATAGCTTCTACTGCCAAATAATTGATAATCTGGCAAATATTACAACGCACATTTTGAAGGAAAATGTAGAAGAAAGTAAACTAAACATGCTGTGTGTGTGTGCATGTGTGTGTGTGTATATATATGGTTTGAAGAGGGAGTTTTAAACTTTAGGTAAGTAGATGTTTTCAATCTGTTGTTTCGCAACTCTGTTTAATGACCTTTTTACAGGAGACAGAGTGTCTTGCCTCCCACAGAAAATGTTAGACAAGCAGCCAGAAGACAGGCATCTGAATCAGATCAGTAACGGGATTGGAAAAGAATATGTGCATCTTGGTGTTGAACTAGGAGTCGCAGTGTCCAGAATCGAGCAAATTCGTATAAAACACCCACGTGACATGCCAAGTCAATGCTTGGAAATAATGAGACAATGGAGACAAGACGAAGCTCAACAGGCCACATTCAGGACTCTGGAGCAGGCATTCAGATGTGTTGGTATTGATCCCAGCATTCTTAAACTGTGTGTGAAGTGATCCTTTCTAATGAGAAATTGGATACTGCATATGTTCTAATTGTTGTAGACAGTTTGAAATAATCAGTACAATATGACAAAAATAAGATTCCTTTAACTAGTATATTGAATATTTGTATCTGTTATAATTACAGTGTACATGTATGTAAATGTGGATAATTAAAATCATACTCTAATCCAAGGCCATTCATGTAGATATTCATGTAGATATTCATGTAGATATTCATTTAGATGCCATTAATGTACATATTCATTTAGCTCAAATCGCAAAATGACACTTTTATTTTTGCCAAAGAACACGGTATTTCAATAACCTCTGCCGAAGCTGTTCATCGTTCATTACAGGACATTTAATTTTGTACATATTGTCTCCCCCCGCACCCCCCGCCCCAATTCGGAGAAAGTGGGGTATCCTTTTGTCCTTTCATCCTTCCATCAGTCCATCTACAGCTCTTTCATTTCCACACAGTAACTCCCAAAATTATATTTGCATTTGCTGTGTAGCATGATATTGAAGAGAGACCTTAGCTGGGTTTGATTGTCTTGATTGTCAGCACTCTATCATTGATTAGCTGAGTTATAGCCCCTGATTGTCAGCACTCTATCATTGATTAGCTGAGTTATAGCCCCTGATTGTCAGAACCATCCACTTTTATTTAAGTACAATAATACAAATGACAATAATTCTAATTATGACTGGATTTTAGCCAAATTTTGTAATGTAGCTTGATAATGATGTGAGGTTACATACTTACACAGAGATGCTTCTAGGGCGCACGATTGCACGAATCGCACAACATTGCTATGAATTCGCACATTTGGAAAGCAGTGATGCACGAGAACTCCCGCAACTTGCTTCAAAGTCGCGCATATAAAAAATGTACTATGCGTGGCAGTATACAAGCGTTATTTGTAACTGTTAAGATAAATTGAATAAATAAGAGTTGAAAAATAAATTCAAAAGTAAGGATATTTTTTTTTTCTTCACAATACCTCTTTCCATTCTGAAGTCTGCAGATGTACGGTAAGACAAAAGGATACTTGGAAATCCCACTAATTATTTATAGCCGAAACACATGTATCCTATGTGGGGGTACTGCAATTGATTCCCTTTCCACTCATTTGCGCATGCGCTAACTTTTGTGCATTTCCGGAATGTGTAATTAAGCATGGTAGGACGTAAGATTACATATTACGTCAAATTAGTGGGAACGGGAATGTGGAAAGTGTACTTCAAGTCAGTGGTGGCGGGAATGTGGAAAGTGAAAAGGAGAATAAAGAAAGTAGTGGAGTTTCTCACGAAACGGAGGATGATAGTTCAAAAACAATGTCAGGTGCCAAGTTAGATGTACTGCCAAAAAAGAAACCAAAATATGAAACAAAGTTTCAGAATTCTTGGTTGTCAGAGTAGAAATAGTTACAACACAGCACCAAGACAGTAGGTATGTTCTGTGATATTTGCAAAAGTTGTGGGAAAAGTGACCCTTTTACATTGGAAATGGGCTGCTTGAATTTTAGGACTTCTACTCTTAAACGACACGCCGAGTCACAGGATCATATCCAGGCATTAAAGCTAATGCACTCAAATTGTACTTTCAAATCTTGTTTTGGAGCAGATATATCCAAGAGACAATACCTTTCATGCTGTGGAAGAATGTACACAACAATCATAAAGAACAGTTTCCCAGCTTGTTCAAACTGGCTAAGCTAGCTATGCATATGCCCCATCAGACAGCAGACTGTGAAAGGGGGTTCTCAGCACAGAACAATATTCACACACAGCTTAGAAACAGATTAAGCCCAGAAACAATCAACACATTAATGCTTATACAAGTAGAGAGAAAATCTTTTGAAGATTTTGATTTTGATAGATCCTTAACAGAGTGGAGCATGAAGAAAGAGAGACGGATATTTAAGTGTTAGTTAAATATTGAACTATATACTTTTCCTCCCCCCCCCCTTTTTTTTTTTACTCTCCCCTTATTTTCGGGATAATGGGGGAGCTCGCCCCCTTAAGATGAAATCCTGGCAGCATCCCTGCTTACACCTCCTCTAATACCACTCTCAGTCAATAAAAACATGTCAGAATGATTTGATTTAGAATATATTTGAGGTATCATGCTTAACACCTCTAATACCACTCTCAGTCAGTAAAAATATAGGAACAAGCATTCCGTTTTTTCATAGATCCTATTTTGGAAAATATAAGTAAATAAATAAATGAGTGAATGAATAAAACAAACAATTCTTTGCAATTCTTTTCCCCAGCTTGAATTTGTACATGTACATGTTTAGTATTTCTACAGGTTCAACCTTTTATACAAAATGTTTTGAAATTTCAAAAGCCTTGTCCAAGAGTGGCCATCATTATACAGGGTTTGCATGGTACCTTGAAAAGTACTTGAATTTAGATTCATCCTTGAAAAGTACTTGAAAATCGTTTTTACCTTGAAAAGTCCTTGAAAAGTACTTTAAAATAAGCCTCGGTCCTTGAAAAATATAAAATTAATCGACAAACGAATGTACAAACGTTTCTTTTCATGCCATTACATCATGTAATTGAAATAAAACTGTTTGCTATTGGATGGTTTACAACACCTGACCAATCAGATATTTATAATTGCGTGCAGACCTGATAGAGAGCATTAAAAAGTGCGCGAATCTTTTCTTTATTCAATAGTAAAATGCATTATTGTGTTTGTAACCTAAATTAATACCTTAATACGTATATATATTGATTTTGTTATATACGATACCAATTCTACTTGACATTAGAAATTTAAAGTTACATTTGGTCCATAAATCAACCCAAAATTGCTCTAAATGACTGAATACATGTTACGAAAACGAGAGCACAATATTTGACATACATGCAGCGCTCATGCATGTATAATAGTTTGTGTTTGTCTACGCGATATTTCCGCCATGTTTGTTTTATTTCTCGAGTTAATATAGTTAATCGTTAGACTGCGATAATAACGTTTTGATTAGTAAGCTACCGCGATTTATTGGGAAATTATTATCACGTTCTAAACAATCACTGACAATAATATTCAAGTAACACCTGCAAATGTTCACAGATAAAATTATCAGTTGTATCTCAATCATAATTATAATGCTAATATTTTAAAACAAATGCAATTAATGCATCCTTAATTTATTTGATTGTGACCAATCTTTTACCAATTTCAGTAATTTTAAAAGGCAAACGAGTGATGATTCCACGAATGCTGATTAAAAAGTGCTTCCAAACATTATAAATAAACATATGAATTCCTTGTTATTGAATAAACTATTGTTTTTAAATAATAAATAATATGCATATAATCGTCACAGTATATGTTTCCAACGATCATTCTTCTTTGTTGATTTATTTTCTCTGGCAGCGGTACATATTTGTACTTTAGATCATGGTGAATCAACTGCACAAACTCTCAAAACAAAAGATAATGTAAAATATACACAAAAATGGTCACAATTTGTTCTTATTGTACGTCCAAGCTTCTGATTTTCAGCGTATGATCTAAAAATTAGGAAGTCTGCTTGAAGTCTATTATTGACTTTTTTGGCGGCACGACCAAACTTTGGGCGTAAATTACGGCCGTATGCCTGTTAACAGAAAGGCTGCTTTCTACACAATGTACTTACATCTGCGTATAAATGTACCTGTAAAATTTCCATGAGCGATCACGCGACAGCAGATATAAAAAAATTAGACGTGGCATACTTTCGCGGCGAACGATTTTAAGATGCTGCATGAATGCATCATATCACACATCAAAGTTATTCCAGAAATCGATTTTGTCTGCCGCATACAACTTCAGGTATGCATAAATTATGCAAATCGCTATATACGATGTCGGCCGATGTGTTTTCATATAGTGTGTCTGACAGAGAAGGTGGGCTTCCGCAATCTCCGTAAACTCCGATCGCTACCGAATATTCAGGAGGCTACATTCACACCCTCCAAAGGATAAACACATGTACATGGCATTGAGAATACGGAAGATTTATCTGGAAATTTTTCTGCGGGAACTTACCCATTTCACTTGGAGCAAAATGTCTGGAAAGTGTGTGTTCAACCCCAATTGGTGTCAAAAACAAGAATACAAGACCTGGTAATTAATTTATCATATACTTGAAAGTGAAATAATGGTGGATTATACCTCCATAATGAAACATTCTACAAATTTGCCTTTACCAAATAACAGGAACTTAGTACTTAAAAAGTCAGTGGTTGTAGTGTGGTCATGTGTGCAAATTATATATTTGAGAGTAGAATTTAAAGAAAAGATTGTGACTATTCTACTTTGTCTACTTTTTATCCTTCCATTGTATTTTGTTCTTCATATGATGATGTGTGACTGTCATACAAGCAGACTCTGATCTCCAGTAGTTGTACTTGTAGTGTAGCTGGAGTTAAGAATTTAAAGAACTGTTGAACCTAGTGTACCTTATTTGCTATGTAATCTATAGGGTTTTTTTGTTCTTCATATAAAGATCTGAATTCATTCGTTTTTCTTAGAAATAAAGTGTTGTTATTCTCCTAAGATTTCTTTTATTTATTATTCTCTGTTATAAAGTCTCAAGCCTATTGCACAAATATTAGGAAGTCCCTTGTCAGGAAATCACAACATTCTCACTGATCCTTTAAATGGCCATTGATAAATATACCTAAAGTGCACTGGGCATCGGGGTCCTTGACAAAATTGGATAAAGTCCTTGAATTTTGTCACACCAAAGGTGTATGAACCCTGCTAATAGTATTTTATTGGAATTCAGGAAGTGGGAAGCTACTTTGTTATATAATGTATATGTCTTGACATAAAACTGAAGATAAGAAATAATGTAGTGGAATTCGGGAAGTGGGACTTTCTTCAGGTTACATACGTATATGTTTTGAACATATAAGAAATCAAACAAAGGACAGTTTTCAAATGTAACTTAGTTTTTATTTATATAAAATATTCGTCTATATTGATAAGAGAATATTTGATATATTAACATACAGTCTCAAATACATGAAAATATTTCCTATATGACTAAGACTTAATCAATTTGATTTCTAAAGTCGTCATTAATAAAGCTATGTATTAATAAAGCTATGTATTAATAAAGCTATGTATTAATAAAGCTATGTATTCATTTTGCAACAGTCTTTAAATCTAAATAAAACTGGGGAGAATGGCCCAGCATGATTCAAAACTAACTTGTAAAAATATGTGACACAGTTCAACATAGAAATGTGCTCAGCAAAATCTTTTATCATAATATGCATAACTTTAGATGTGTGTTGCTTTTAAAATCATTGATTTCTTCCTGTCACATTAAAAAGTTCTACAGGATGTTGCTTAATGGAGATAAATATAAATATAATAGATTACACATTATTTTAATTTGGCTTTTAAAACCTGGGACATTGTGCTCTTTGCATTGGAATAAATAAAGTAATATTCGTCGTCGTCGTCTTGGAACATTTCCCAGTCGGAGGATGGTCTGAGCGCCATGTTGTGGACTGGAACAAATCGATCTACTCCCTGTAGTCTGTAGATTGTACTCTGTCTCTCCATTTCTGTGCCACCATTTTGTGCATTGGAAACCACAAGGAAATGGTCCTCTCCAATCATGAAATGTTCCCAGTCAATTGCACTGAAAACATAGACGTTTACAATATACAGTGGTCCTTCACTGTAATTCTGTTCAAGGGAGTCATAAAAAAGAATCCCTTTATAGGCGAGGTTGCCTTATTTTGGAATATATTATATGAAACAAATATAATTCAACCAGTATAATTGGATCCATGACCATATCTGTGTTATAGTAGGGATCATGTTATAATGAGGGGCTTCATAGTGAGATCCATGACTATACCCATATTATATCAGGAATTGTGTTATAACAAGGGGCTTCATAGTGAGATCCATGACCATATCCATTTAATATCGGGGATTGTGTTATAATGAGGGGCTTCATAGTGAGATCCATGATCATACACGTGTTATATCAGAGATCGTGTTGTAACGAGGGGCTTCATAGTGAGATCTATGACCATATCCGTTTTATATCAGGGATCCTGTTATAATGAGGGGCTTTATAGTGAGATCCATGATCATACCCGTGTTATATCAGGGATCGTGTTGTCCCGAAGCTATTTATAATGAAGGGCCAATGCACTTTAGAATTCTTGCCATACAGACCTTACGAAGAATTCGAGAGAAGAAGAGGAAATCCAGAAAGGGAAGAAGAGAAAGTGCTTTACCTCTGGAATTGGATTGATGAAAATGCTATGCCCACTAATTGTCATATATAGTTATCGTTAGCTGTGAAAATTTCATGAAATTTGGACAAGGATATTCGGAGTTATAAACATTTGAAATTGTACATGTTATATAGCCAATTCAATCTAAGCTGGACAAGCTCTTGTCTGACCTGTAAAAATGCAATTAGGTAAACGTTTACACATAGCCGTGTGATCAGACTGGACAGCGGTTCATGGAAGGATTGCTATGCAATAGTTAAGTGACATATGTCACGCCCAGCCGTGACGTTCACTTTAGTTAAAATTTTCATTCTCTTCCTGGCACAACAATCGGGCCTGCACCAACTTAAGTAAAACTTGCATTAACTTCTCAGCACACCAATCAGGCCTGCGCCAGCTTTAGTCCAACTTTCGTTAACTTCTTCGTGCTCCAATCAGGCCTGCGCCAACTTTAGTTAAACTTTTCGTTAAATTCTCAGCCCACCAATCAGGCCTGCACCATCTTTAGTCAAACTTTTTGTTAGCTTTTCGGCTCACTAATCAGGCCTGTGCCGACTTTAGTCAAATTTTTCGTTAGCTTTTCGGCTCACTAATCTGGCCTACGCTAAGTTTAGTCAAACTTTTCGTTTACTTGTTAGCTCATCAGTCAGACCTGCGTCAACTTTAGTAAAACTGTTCGTGAACTTCTCGATCCACCAATCAGGCCTGTACCATCTTTAGTCAAAATTTTCATCAACTTTTCGGCCCACCTATCAGGCCTGCGCCAACATTTGTCAAACTTTTCGTTAACTTGTAGGCCCACCAATCACGTGGAATCTTCCATAAATTTCTGTAAAAATATTTGTATCATGACAAATAATTGACATATTAACAGTGGAAAACAGCGGTCACTAGGAGTCACCCATAGACAAACGACGATCAGGACTAATAATTTACATATATTGACAACAATGGAAAACAGTAGTTACTATGAGTCACCAATAGACAAAGGACAATCATGACTAATAATCAATATTGATAACAATGGAAAAAGTGTCCACCAAGAGTCAATGATAGACAAATGTGTATCATGACTAATAATTGATACATATTGCCAAGGATGGAAAGCAGCAGTGACTAAGAGTCAAGGACAGACAAACGGCGGACTGTGCGGTGAGTAATACATGTCATGTTCTCCATTTGTTACGATAATACGTTTCATACTATGGTAATAAATACGTTTACTCATGAGGACCAATTTCTTTCTAACTGTACAGCGCAAAGTGGATTAGCTTTGCCCTAACACCCTTAAGACGCGTTTTTTTATGTATTAACTTGAGATTGGATAAAACTTCTAAACAGAAATTTCAGTGTAAGGTAAGATAATTATATAAGTACAATAGTAATTTAGGAAATGGAAATTGTGAAAGCAATTCGAAAGTTGAGATATCTGGGTTACCTTGTAATCAGCAACGTTTGATCGAGATTAATATTTTTTTTAAAAGTATATCTCCTTTCGTCCAGAAAAATTTTGTGCAAAGTTTTTCTATCAGATTACTCATAGAGAGAGGGAATAGACCAACTGAAATAAATTTGCCATGTGTTTATGTAGATCTTAATGCAAACATATGATGGTATTATCAAACTCAGGAAGAGAAGTTCTTTATTATTATTATTATTATTATTGTTGTTGTTGTTATTTTTACTGTTGAGTAACAAGGGTGCAAACAAGAGCAGATTGGGTGGGTGGGTGGGGGGGGGGGAACTAGGATATTTCTGGATCCATCCTTGGTAAAAACACCTCACGTATCTATTTCGGACACTATTCTACGGCGAAAATAACGTTAGTAGTTCTCAGTTATCTTAAATTCATTATGCTGGGGGGGGGGGGTATAAATTCACTTGTTCCCGGTTGACATGTAAGATGGACTTAACCCGTTGTGTTTGTTGTTAGAGGTTGGATTCTTTTTAGTTTTGTTCTTTTACATACGGGTATTTTTAGGCTGTTTTATTTCCTGAAGTAAGAGAGTACTTCCTTATTGGACTGACTTTCTCACATTCATGAAGAAAGGTACACTATATAATAGAAGGGTTGTGTACCAGGCACGTACGCTATAAATAGAATGGTGTTGTGCCCGACAATATTAGACTGTCTTTCGCACCTTATTCCAAGTCAAAGTCATTTTATAATACCTGAAGAGTGTACCCGTCTCTTGCGAAATGTGTGCACGCGGCAAAAAAGTATTTTTATCGATGATATCATGCTTTTCTTGTTAGTGGCGGGGCAGTTTTAAAGCAAAATGCATGCTCTAAAAGAAAACTAAAAATAATTTGCTTCAAATAGATTGATCTTATTTGCTACATACACATCCTTCCCCAGTCAGACATGAATTGGATTGTGTCTGCGTAAATATATTAGACACTTTATAGGGTCGGCTCAAAATACATTTGACACAAATCATTCGTATATCTTCACATTATTAATGTTAGCAGCCAAAATTAGGAGCGACGCTTGAATGAGCACTAGTTTATGAATTTTCATAAATTTTATGTTTTTTTTTTTTTCTCTTTCTTTTTGTCAGATTCAAAATGTCGAAAAATCGTGAAATTAAGATTGTGCTCAATGTAAAAAGGTCGAAAATCGCGCAGAAAGAAGGACACATTTAGGCTTATGTAGGAGGTTTACCCGTCTAGAAATAGAGCATGACTGCGAGTAACATGGTCACACAACGCCTGTATGAGTAGTCCGAGACGCGAATTGCAGGTAGATCATGATATGCTTTCACGTAAATTTCTGTGGTAACAGAATACTATTTACTGCAGATAGACCACGATATGTTTTCACAGTAATTTATGTGGTAACAGGAGAATATTTTGGGAGCCCCGAGTGGTCTAAGGCGCTCGCCTTGCAGATGACTGACATCTCACCTCTGTCCGCATGGGTTCAAGTCTCGGGCTCATCCAACGTGGGTATGTGAGAAAGATTGCCAGAAGCTTCCCGTGGGTCGGTGGTTCTTCCCAGGTTCTTCCTCCATCAGACATACTGGCCGCCATGTATAGCCTATCATGTGCTGAAGAATGGCGTTAAACCCACAAAACCACAAACCACAATTACTGCTGCCGCCGATGGGATGAGATCGTTTTCATGCACAGCAATGTATACTCAAGGAGTAAAGCAGTTTTGATTTACAAATGTGAGAGCAGTAGATAAAGCAAATCATTTGTTGTGGCATCGTGGGGGTCATTCAATATGTTACTGAGTTAAATCTCTCTCTCTCTCTCTCTCTCTCTCTCTCTCTCTCTCTCTCTCTCTCTCTCTCATATTGTAGCTAGATATATACAGAGATCATAATTGCTTGGCAAAGTATGAGAGACATTCTTTATAGCTTGTACCTCAATTTCCTAGTCATGTGTGATCATGCAATTTCATGTGTGCATTCACATTTATGACTTATGTTCACACTCATAAAAAGTAAATTGTGGTTGAAATGACCTACTTTTATTGCTAAACTGGCTATACCAAGTGTTTGAACTATGTAGACTATATAGGCAAAGCTGGCAAGACACAGAACTTCAAATTTGTATTTAATTATAATCGTGAAAAAAGAGATCAAATGTTTCGTTTGGTTTTAATTTATGTTTCATGCAATATGTCACTCGCGACCTCTTCAGTACTTTTCTGGTGTACCAATTCTACCCTTGTTGACAATTTATCTCCTGTGAGCTATAGATACACTTATAAAAGGGACACAACTCACAAGTATAGACAAAGACCGTTTATTCTGGAGTAATTTCCCCTAGTTCATACATTTCTAGCCATCAACATTTTAAAGATGCAAACATTGTCTTGAATGAATCGCAAACTCGCAGTGCAGATGTTTTCTGATATGTGAAGCGATTCGTACATATACGTTGACAGCATATAAATACACGTCAAATCACGCTTATAAAATGAAAAAATAATGTCCTGTCGAAGTATTATCAATAAATGCCGGACTCTTACACAGGAGTACTGGGTTCGATTCCCAGGCGAGGTCACCTGCCGTATTGTGTCCTTAAACAAGACACTTTACTGAAATTGCCCAAGAAAGGCAATCAAAGTCTCATAGACATACTTAAAAGCGATCTTAGCCCAGCCAAATAAAAAAATACAATTCTTTTTAAAATGTTGTCGCTAATGCACATCAATTATATATTTAGGCAGGACACGAGTACCGGGTTCAATTTCTAGGTCAGGCCGGGTCGACTGCCGTGGTGTGTCTTTGGGAAAGACAATTTACTCTCGTTGCCTAACAAAACCAATACTGGGGCTGGAGAGGAAGATCTTAAGGGGGATAGATTTAGGTCAGCCTCGTCCCTCGTAAATATTACTAGCCTGTGAGTAGATTTTGCTATCCTGTCGACACACGTTGGAAAACAATCTTTTGTAGCCCTCCATATACGTTATTTTTCGGGGGAAAAAACGATTATAAGATATGAAAAACATGCGATAATGTGCGAGTACAATATGCGGATTGATGACCGCGAGTGAATGACATCACAGAGACGACGCATAAACATCTTTACCTCTAGGAAAAATGTAGAATTATCTATTTGCCCTATAAATATAACCCATATACCTGAATGTAGGGAAAGTCTGATATTTTTCGAAGGCCCGCTTCTGCCTGTTGAGTTTGTAGATGCTGGAGTTAGTGCGGTAAGTGTCCACTCCTTGGAAGTTCTGTGGACCGTAGTTGTAAGCGTTAGACACGACCAGGAATGCCTCCTCTCCAATCATGAAAAACTCCCAGTCTGTCGCCCCGTTAGTCTACAAAACAGGAAATTTGGCTGATCATATTTCAAAATCCTTTAACTTTTGTCTTATATTAATTTGTTTCATTCATACGTTTTACAGAGGCTGATGTTGATTGTAATCAGGTGGATCTAATTTCAAGAAATGTACATGAACAACTTATGATTACCTGTCTTAAAGATTGGAACAGGGAATCGGTGCTTGAATGGGACTAGTCATGGCTATGTTCACTTAAGAAATGGACATACATACATACATACATACATACATACATACATACATACATACATACATACATACATACATACATACATACATACATACATACATACGTACGTACGTACTGTGTGAACGTATATAAAACATGAATGGGTGGATAAAGTCATCAGTGAGTGAAAGAATACCATTCATAATTTCATAACATTTATCAATTAAAACCCTGATCTGCATTTAGTCTGCTATATGTATTTCCTTATTAATTATTTGCCTTAAATGATAGCAATTATATTCAACCCTTGAGCTACATTTCTTTCTTTCCAACACTTTCTTACCTCAATCGCTTGGAATGGTACGAAGTTTTTCTCTCGGTAGACATAAATCACTGAGTCTAGTAGTGTCGTCTGCCCGTCAAAAGTTTGGGCTAGAGCCAGAAAATGGAACCCGTCTACTACAAAATGTGTCCAATCATACGCTCCCACCGTTGGTATCGTCTGAATCTCATTAAACCGACGATAATTGTGATTCCATTTCAATATGACGGAGTCTACATATTGAGACTGCCCTGAAAAAGTCCGACAAGGAATTGCTGCTAATAGGGTTGACTTTAATAGGTAGAAGAATTACTTCTTGCAAAAGTCTAATAAGAGTGAGTTTTTCCAGACACTCTTTATAAATAGAATCTTTATATTATGAAACATTTAAGAAATATATATATTTTTCATATCATATTTATATATTATTCACATAATATTTTTGTAGTATTTCAGTCGTATCGTATAAAAGTTATGAGTGCTACTTTTGGTGTGAAAATTAAATATGGACTTCCATCCATGCAATATAAACTCAGTATCACTGAGTGAGACACCCGATGGCTAACTCAAATGACCAAAAACATTAGGAAACTGGGATACTGGGATACATTTTGTTCGGTCCAGAACAATCAATATTTTGTTTCAGTGTCTAGCCTCGGCAATGTTAACTTCTGATGTAAACGTTATTGGGTGGAACGCATCATGTAGTTTACCTTTTGCATGGTTCGCTACAGCAAGAAAGTGCTCCCCGTCTATTTGGAAATACTCGACGTCACGTGCGGTGTAGGTCGTGATTGATTGATAAACCCGAAATTTCTTCCTGTGATGGTGCCACCTGAATATCGTGGAATTTATGATGTCATCAGCGTCATCGCCATAGTTGGCAACTGCAAGGTAAAACTGAAAGTGAAATATATTCTCATTGCCCGGCATCAATGACGGTTAGTACATGTCCAAAAAACACACAGCTCGTCATATAAGCTGACAAGTAACACGATTTATTCATACACGTGTGCTACACAAAACATAATACAATACATTCATGCATGTGCACTAAACAACATATAATACGATTCATTCATACATGTGTACTACAGCTATGATTTTGAGCGTACATTACTGGGAGCAGTGGCGGCACAAGGGTTCGAAGCGCCCGGGGGCAAATTTATTTAGTGGCGCCCTACTGAACCGCCCGGGGGCAATATTCTTTAGTGGCGCCCCTACATTGCCGCAGAGAACAGTTTTTATGTTAGTTTCCAACCTCCAACACCCCACCACCACCACCACTATCTAAGCCCCGGTTACAGCTGCAAAACAAATTAATAAATAAAACGTGCCCGACGGCGCCTCCCTTCGTCTGGCGCCCGATGGCAATTGCACGCCACCCCACCCCATCGCGCCGCCACTGACTTGGAGAAAACACGTTTTCATTTACTTAAGTAAGAGTGAATCAAAGCCATTGATTTGGAAGTTAGTTTTGTATTTTGTACATTATGTGACGATCAAATCACAAGTGTTCGTATCGTTGATAACTAGTATGTGCTATATATAAGTAATACAATGGAAGACACTTCTTCCGTTTCTCCTGCGAGCTATTTAAGAATCGACACTGATATCTCAGGTTGCAAATCGCATAGCGTAATAACTTTAGCACCGATGTTTAACTCAGAGATTCGACTTTTTAGGTCTACATCAAATGTGACTCACTATTCCGTACTTAAAAAATGCCAGCCCGTTTTCCAACGTTACCACTCGACATGGCCATGATCGAGCCCACTTAATATGCAAGTGCAACGAGCTGAATTGGTCGACTGAACACGAGGTTATCAGTAGGCGCAGTGCGTCATTTTAAGGTCAACCAATGAGAGGGTTACATTTTTTTAAAAATCTGACAATACCATACATGCGTGCATCCATAAAAACGTCCCCTGTCATCTATTTTCATGTGTGCTGGCTTTCTGCAAAAATTTGAACTTTTATCATAGAACCTCGACATTGAAACTTGACGTTTTGTCTACATGAGATGACGTCTTACGTTCGATCCTATTGTGAAGTGACACCAAGACTGAGCTGACACAGTAGGCAGTTTCTGGTAAAGCTGAAACTTTTTATCCACCCATTTATACATCCCGGATACTTTACGCCGCTTCCGTCCATTAGACTCCGAATTAGCGAACACTGCAAAAATCCCCACACTCGGAATAGTAAATAATTCGACATCAATCGCGGCAGCAGGTGTTTCCAAATCCTGATATACCTCAAGGTAGTCTAGACGCTTCTTCTGACTTTCTGAAATAATAAGTCAAAAACACTATAAGGATTAAATCTTACGAGAAACATTTTACTACAAAATAATAGCGATGTTACATGTCATACATACACGTTTATTATGTAGTTTTTTGTATGCTTGAATCGTAACCAGATCCAATTACAATGTTACACACGACTAGGATAGATTGTTACGCGTTTCCTTGTTGATCTTTATTGTTTAACTGCTGCTCGGGGAAATGAATGGGATTTTGAATTGATCCTAGAATTGCTTTCCTTCTGAAAACTGTATGATTTCTTCGAACTTAGAGACAACATCTGTTGTAGGATATTAGAATGCTAAACTGAAAATAAAAGAAATCATCAACAACTGGGCTGGGTCCTATGAGGATGACACAAAACCATTCCCTTAAACAAATAGGATCTACGTGTAAATAATGTTATATGTCTAATTCATTTACATGTTTTGTATACCTTTATTTAGTAAGCAATCAAAATTAAATGTATTGATAAAAAAAAATTGCGCCTTTCTCTATCTCTCTCTATCTCTCTCTCTCTCTCTCTCTCTGATACATATCGTGAGTGTAATGAATGGACTTTTTTTTAGTAATATTTATTTTCTTACATGTAATAGATTGCATACCTTTGTGTATAGCCATTGCTCTAAATTTGGTGAATACATGGGCATCTTTCTCCTCCCCATTGTTATTATTATTATTATTATTATTATTATTATTATTATTATTATTATTATTATTTGTGTATGCTGTTTATCGTTTTGTGAAAATTAGTCATTTGAAATTAAGCCGATTATCTCCAATTTCAGAAAATGTAAAGAAAGTAAGTTCAATGTACCGCTGTATTTCAGAGGTAGAAACACACACACACACACACACACACACACACACACACACACACACACACACACACAAATATAACCTGGAAGAAGTACAAAGTCGCCGAATACTTGACTTTAAAGGCACCACAATGATGCTGAGTATACAAACGGCCAGAGAGACTGACGGAGAATGACACAGAGCATAAAAAACCAGACTAAAATTACCGTCAAGCTTTAAGGACACCTGTTTCCAAATGCCGTTGACACACACCTTGAGTGAATGAGAATAGACATCAAAAGCCAGATTACCCACATCCATCCAGGTACAGTCCTCCCACCTTGGCCCCGCTGACTGGTAGGTTGAAATGTCTTGAATAATAATAATAATAATAATAATAATAATAATAATAATAATTGTAAGAAGCAGACAAACAAGACAAGAAACACCTTGACAAAATGTGAAACATACCATGTTGTGATTATTAGAAGCATTTCAGAACAGAGAGAGAGTATAAAATGTGGTGTATTAAATGTTTTTATCCCATTTTCAAATGACTAACTTGTTCAAATAGTCGAATATACAAAAGGTAAAACAGTGATAAATTGTAAGAAATACATATAAAAATCTAGCCAGGTCATATACACATTCATAGGAACATATCTAACATGGATATAAATGTCTATCCAGGTTATGTACACAGTCATAGGAACATATCTAACATGGATATAAATGTCTAGCCAGATCATGTAAACATTCATAGGAACATACTTAACATGGATATAAATGTCTAGCCAAGTTATGTACACATTCATAGGAACATATCTAACATGGCTTTAAATGTCTAGCCACGTCATGTACACATTCATAGGAGCATGCCTAACATGGATATAAATGTCTAGCCACGTCAGGTACACATTCATAGGAACATATCTAACATGGATATAAATGTCTAGCCAGGTCATGTACACATACATAGGAACATGTCTAACGTGGATATAAATGTCTAACCACGTCATGTACACATTCATTGGAACATACCTAACATGGATATAAATGTCTAACCATGTGATGCACACATTCATAGGAACATACCTAACATGACTATACATGTCTAGCCACGTGACGTACACATTCATAGGAACATATCGAACATGGATATAAATGTCTAGCCACGTCATGTACACATTCATAGGAACATGCTTAACATGGATATAAATGTCTAGCCAGGTCATGTACACATTCATAGGAACATGCCTAATATGGATATAAATGTCTAACCACGTCATGTACACATTCATAGGAACATATATAACATGGATATAAATGTCTAGCCACGTCATGTACACATTCATAGGAACATATCTAACATGGATATAAATGTCTAGCCAGATCATGTACACATTCATAGGAACATACTTAACATGGATATAAATGTCTAGCCAGGTTATGTACACATTCATAGGAACATATCTAACATGGCTTTAAATGTCTAGCCACGTCATGTACACATTCATAGGAACATGCTTAAATTATTTTCGTCAACTTAAAGTGGTTTTAATTTTTGGCATAAAAGTGTTAAAATGGTTTACACAAAGTGTTCAATAAAACAAAAATGAAGCAAAAATTTGAAGAAAAAAAAACTAAAACAGAGTAAAATCGAATGAGATTAGACACAATCTGCAGATACATGGATAGTGGTTTTGGCTTAAGCGTACTAACGAGCTAGTCCGGAACGGATGGACATATGGAAAGACGGACAATTGAAAATCAAATGGCCACCGCTGCCCTTTAATAAAACCAGAAAAAGTGAATTTCGTGTGAAAATTGAACAAGAAACGTAAAATGATAGTAAAGATTGTCAAAATAGCATATTTGTTTTAGTATCATTGTCCATCTGTTACAAAGTAGAATTACATGGAACCCCTTGCACAAGAAGAAGAAGAAGAAGAGCAACAATTATCTGGTATTGCAAACAAAAAGCGGTATGACAGTTTGTATTAAGTTAAATTAGTAACACCTGGAAGGAGCGGAAGCCGGTTGTCTATTAAGGCATTCCTAGGTATCCGGGGTGGGCAAGTTCGTCTGGCTACATCAGCACCCGGCACCAAAATAATATCTTTCAAATTACCCTAAAATGAATGGAATGATAATATACGTTACATAACATTTTCTATCAAAGTATCCCGGAAAATATAATATACAATACATAATTAACTATGTACATGTATGTACGTTACATAACCTTTCCCATCATATATGCAAACACAGGCCTAGTCACGGTTATCTATGAAACTTACCAATACGTGTATGTGTTATACATTTTAAGTCTATTTACTAAAGATTGACACGTGTGCTATCTTTGGATCAAGATTCACCTAGATTACTCAAAACGACGTTGCACAACTGTACAATTGTTTTATCAAGATTCACTAAGATTACTGAACACGACATCCCACAACTGTTCAATCGTTGACCAAGATTCACTGAGATTACTCAAAACTACATTCAACGTGTGCGATCCTGTGATCAAGATTCACTGAGATTACTCGACACAACGTTGCACAGATGTGCGATCATTTTATCAAGATTCACTGAAATACTTAACACGACATTCCGAGGCTATGCGATCGTTTGATCAAGATTCATTGAGATTACTCAATACGACGTCCCACACCTATGTGAGTGTTTGATCAAGATTCAATGAGATCACTCGACACATCTCAAAGTTGTGCGATCGTCAAGATTCACTGAGATTACTCAACCCACAACTGTGATCGTTTAATCAAGATTCACTGAGATTACTCAACCCACAACTCTGATCGTTTGATCAAAATTCACTGAGATTACTCAACCCACAACTCTGATCGTTTGATCAAAATTCATTGAGATTACTCAACCAACTACTGCGATCGTTTGATCAAGATTCACTGAGATTACTCAACCCACTACTGTGATCGTTTGATCAAAATTCACTGAGATTACTCAACCCACTACTGCGATCGTTTGATCAAGATTCACTGAGATTACTCAACCCACAACTGTGATCGTTTAATCAAGATTCACCGAGATTACACAATGCGATATCCCACACCTATGCGATCGTCTAACCAAACTTTACTGTGATAACTCAGTATGCGATCGTTTGACCAAGATTCACCGAGATTACTCAACATGACATCCCTGTCCTATTTAAAATTACACTTGTATAAATGTTATCTTCTATAAAATGATGTTATAAAAAAGATGTAAACGATAAATTTTACACAATTCTTTATACTCATGCTGTTTTATTTTATTATTATTATTATTATTTATTTATTTATGTTTAGAGGGGTGGGGGTATGCTGCATTTGTGTGAGTGTACTATATAATTCTAAATCTAGTCTTAAACTGGAAGATGTTAAAGAAAATAGAGTTGCGTCCCAATGAGATGGTGTTTTATATGAAAACGTTTTATAAAACGTCCTAAATAAACATAAAAAAATAAATAGCTTCCAAAACTAAAAATGAAAAATATGATTCGATTACCCAGCATTACTTACGTTTATGGGTTTTATTTCAATTTTTTTACAGTCAGTAAAGTATTAAATTTGGTACAGAATAAAAGAAATACATAAATTTCGAAACTGTCTTCAAAGAAAAATAATCGGAATTTGAAACGCTGAAATATTATGCCTTACTCCATTAAAACACTTTCTGTAAACTTTTTTTAAAATGAAAATAATGTGTTTAGTATGTCAGTTAAGATTATTGTAACGTAGATAATGAAAAAAAAAGAGATGTGAATACAGATATTTTATTCTTAGATGGTAGTTATGTTCATTTTAAGCGGGGATGTAGTTCTAAAAAAAGAAGGAAATAATGACGCTATCCTGAGGATTTTAAAAATGTTATTGTTGTAAATATGTTCATATCGAGCGGAGTATCCATCATAAGAAAGAACGAAGTAAACCTATTACTCTAACAGAGGGTGTACTGTAGGGTAATTTATTGTGACATTTTTCATTCAAACCGCCGACATTTGGCAACCTTAATAACCCCTAATTGTCGGACTATCAGTTGCTATATTATTATTTTGAAATGGCCCTTTCAGAGTTTTAAGTAAGCGATAGTGTTAACATAATCACTTTTTAATGCTATCATTTTCTACAAGATTAATTCTGAACAACCGCAAATGGTTTCTTTAAACAATCAAAGAAATCTGAGCGTGGCTAAGGCAAACCGCACGTGGCTATCAAATTCACATATCTTCACTCATCCGGTGATACCCAACAACTCGTAAACATTCGGTTTTCCAACCAAAGAACAGTCTATAATTTAATAAAACAGAAGTAGATAATTTAAAACCAAAGTCACTCCCATCCTACGATTTACAACCTTAATTTTTACACATTTTTGGTTTGGCTGAAAAGAATATGGCTGTAATTATGGCTTTATGCAGAAGAAAGTTGAAGTTACGAAGTTACCCAAAATTACCAAAAGAATTCTTAGTTGGTATTTATAAAGCACCTCGTTCGTGCATGGTATATATTAGTGTCTCGTGCTGTAATTTTCGATTACATTTAAAACCAAGATCGAAAGGATAATAATCCATTATGTCATTTTAATTATGTTATGCAAGGTGTTTGCATACGTGTATTTTTTTTTTTTTTTTTCTTTTTTCATGTTCTGCAAAATGTTTATAAATCTATGCTGATGTTTTAGAAACGTGCTTGTCTGTACGACTGTTTTAAGTATCACGCGCGCACATATGTATTTACACATACGCAAAAAATAGACGCACCCAAAGACACACGCTTACATTTTATACGATAGAGCACCACCTGTATGTTTGGTGTATGGAATCAAGTTAGAGGATTTGACGTGGAACAACTGCTCATTCTTAACGTCATTTATAACACACACAGAAGACGTACGTATGCACAAATAGCAAACCAGAGTACACAAATAACGTATACACAGATAACAAGTACATATACACAAATGACGTATACACAGATAACAAGTACATATACACAAATGCAGTAAAGAAAATTTCCCAAGCACAAATGTACACGTTCAGGTGCTCGATGAAAACTCCAGGAATTCTATAAATGACATTTCTATTTATATAATTCAGAACTGTTTTTGTTTTGTTTTGTTTTGTTTTGTTTTAAAAGAGTTATTCTTATTTTTTTAATTACCAGAACTTTCAACCTTCATTATATTTAAACACACAAAAAATGTCATAATTTAAAAATGATTAAAACTTTAGGAATCATTTTATAGGAGTGGCCATCTTGCGATAGTAATAATAAGCTTACACCATTTAAGAGTCATATGTATTTACTTATCAGCTAAATTTCTACACAAAATGGACACGGTTGTTTCTCTCTAATAGTTGCAAAACTGCCTCTGTTAGTTACTTTTGTATTATTAAAAAGAAATCTAAATTTAAGAATTATGACTCGTGCTCCCTTGAAACAATCTTTTAGCAAAATTCTTCAAAAATATCCTCTTAGTCAAAGCCTCGGTATAGCCTTGACCTCTTAGTCAAAGCCTCGGTATGGCCTTGACCTTTTTGATACAAACAACTCCAAGAAGTGCAGGTAGTGCATCTCACGCATCTTCTCTTAGATTTGCATAGAGTAACATACGTGTATATGTCCATCACATAGTGCATATGTTATATTAAGTTCATCTTCTTCTCCTAATGCACAATCAATGTATTGAAGTCATTTTAGATGCCAATGTTAAATAAATTATATTTCCCATATTCAACTAATATTAATAATATTGACCAATACTACTCACCCGTAATACTGTTCCATCTCTGGGACACTTTGCTATGGTTACTGTTGAATTTTTCACTTCTATAAAGCTTGGAAACGTCCTTTTGAGGCGTTTTAATCTCATACTTAGACAATCTGTTGTCATAGCAACGAAACTTGCACTGACACTAAAGCCAACAGTATGCCAGCTATTGTCTTTAAATGCAACATTTCTAAAAGTCACTTTTATATTGTTATACTGAAATATAACTCTTCTCCTGGAAAGACTGATTGACAGTATTATATTTCTTTCACTTGCAATAGAAAAAATGCATTCTTGCCTTGCATAATCTCTGCCATGTTTTAATATGAAAAATATTGAAAATTCTTCAGGAAAATAACTACAATGTCTCAGAATTTTTTCTGTGGAGAACCCTATTTCCTCTATGTCTGGTAGAAACTGCAGGGCATGCACGTGCGATATGGCGTCATACACGACACTAACGCCATCTGGCAGACGACCTATTGTAGGAATGGCTTCCTCGATTAGATTTATCGGGACAAGCTCTGAAAAAGATATGAGAAACGTTTATTTTTTTTATATTTTTTTTAAGTTTGTATTCAATAAAAACTAAAAAAAAAAAAAAAAAAAAAAAGATAAAAGAGAAAAACAGTTACCTTTCAGCTAGCCACCAGCAATATATTTTTACGATGTGCATATACCATATATGGTATCGATTTGAGAACAGATACATTTTTACCACGATGTTATCGATCTTTCTCTCCTCTATTTTGCTCCTACTTAATCGTACCGATCATGTTCTAACCATGTCATGACAGTTGTATTCATGGCACATTTCTCTCATGGTGGTGAAAAGAAATAGATATCAACTATAGCAAATTAAGATATGTAATACATTTCTGAGCATCTTGTTGTATTAAGACGGACGGTATGGTTACTTTGAATATGATAATCTGTCTAATAAATCTGTAGAAAGTGGATAATCTCTAATTATCTGTCTGATTAATCGGTAGAAAGTGGATAATCTCACTTCTAAACATTACATATATATTAACATTATTTTGTGTGGGGTTTTTTTCTTCTTTTTTTTTCTTTTTTTTCTTCTCCCAATTATTATTACCAAATATATAAATATTCTTTCCAGCAGTATGTATGCTGCAAGACAGCCTGTAATACTATTACATGATGGCGTTCTGATGTTAGACTAAATTTGATTGAAGGGTCTGACCTCGCGTGACCCGCACGCGCCGATGCGTAGCCAGAAGCATTCCGCTTATTGCTGCCTGCGACTAATGATCTTTAAAAATGCTTTAAAAAAACACTCAATTCCGGAAATAATTAAATTAGCGATTTTGTCAAATTAGCTAAGCAGAGGAAATATATTATAGAATGAAACCTACTATTACCATCATAGAAGCAGTGGTATTTGGTTTCTCGCGCTGTTAGGTACACCTGAGAAACCTACACTTATTGGGGATTTGTTACATTACGCTTGGCTAAACGCTTTTGATCCTTGTCATTTTTGAGCGAAGTGTGTGACAAGACCCCTCACAAATGAATATCATTTTCGCCTTTGATGATAAAGGCGAAGTTTATACGATCATAAACGGAGAATAGTGTGTCCTCGGGAAATTTATTGCCCAAATTATTAAGTCAGTCATTTTTGCGGTTTCAATTCAAGCACTTTTAATACATTAATTCCCTGTATATGTTTCACGAATTTCTTACAACTTCCCCATATTAAAGGTATGAAAATCAAATTAACTCAACAAATAAATTCATTTTGACATATAAAATTAGGACAACGGCCTACAGATTGCCTGCTTTCTGTGTCGATGTCTCTTGGAGTTGAAGATTAAGACTTCCTAAGTAAAAACATATATCATATTCAATAGCTAAAACAGAATTATAAAAAAATTACCATTATTTTTAATACTGACTCTTTGTACCTGTTGGACATAAAAAGGCCCCAAACCCCTACGATTCTAAAGGCCCCAAACCCCTACGATTCTAAAGGCCCCAAACCCCTACGATTCTAAAGGCTCCAAGCCCCTACGATTCTAAAGGCCCTAAGCCCCTACGATTCTAAAGGTCCCAAACCCCTACGATTCTAAAGGCCCCAAACCCCTACGATTCTAAAGGCCCCAAGCCCCTACGATTCTAAAGGCCCCAAACCCCTACGATTCTAAAGGCCCAAAACTCCTACGATTCTAAAGGCCCCAAACCCCTACGATTCTAAAGCCCCAAGCCCCTACGATTCTAAAGGCCCAAAACTCCTACGATTCTAAAGGCCCCAAACTCCTACGATTCTAAAGGCCCAAAACTCCTACGATTCTAAAGGCCCCAAACCCCTACGATTCTAAAGGCCCAAAACTCCTACGATTCTCATTGTATGATTTCATACTTTTTTAGTTTAGTACGTATGTTCATATAACTGTATGGCAATGGGGCCTCGCACATATTTGAAAGGTGACGAATTGAACCAATTTACGGAATTTCAAGTCATTAATTTTCATGCTCTGAGAAACTATAGTCAAAATACCCACAACAGAATAAACGGCTGTCATATGTCACGTGGTTATCTTAAATTATCATTCCCTTCTTTACAGTCTGAAACAAAATTTGTTGTCTTCAACACAATTTTTAAAAAAATCTAAATAACAATGGACTTGATTTATATTTCGATGGAAGAACAATTCAACAGCCGAAGCCTACCGAACGGAAACATCATATTTGTGCAAATTGTCCAAATGACTAAGTATTATCCTTGGTGGTCATTAGTATCCAGTACTACGTCGGAATTTAAAGAAACGAATAACTATGGTTGTGGGCACAAGTTTCAAAGTTTTAAAAATTAAAACAAATTAAGAACTATTGGCCTATATATCATGGTGAGGTAACAAGAACTATTGGCCTATATATCATGGTGAGGTAACAAGAAGCAATTAACTCATTGGTATTTTGCTGCCTTAATCAAAATGTTATCAAGAAAGACGTACATATTAAGGGTGGTCCGTTATGGATAAAATGTCAAATGCTGTACGTATTAAGGGTGATCTGTCATGGATAAACTGTCAAAGACTAGATATATTAAGGGCGATCTGTTATGGATAAACTGTCAAAGACTAGACGTAATAAGGGTGGTCAGTTATGGATAAACTATCAAAGACTATGCATACAAAGGGTGGTCTGTTATGTATAAACTGTCAAAGTCTGTACGTATTAACGGTGGTCTGTTATGGATAAACTGTCAAAGTCTGTACGTATTAAGTGTGGTCTGTTATGGATACACTGTCAAAGTCTGTACGTATTAAGGGTGGTCAGTTATGAATAAACTGTCAAAGACTATACATACAAAAGGTGGTCTGTTATGGATAAACTGTCAAAGACTATACATACAATGGGTGGTCAGTTATGGATAAACTGTCAAAGAACATACGTATTAAGGATGGTGTGTTATGGAAAGCTGTCAAAGACTTAATCTTTATATCAAGCAAACATGAAGCGGGACCACTAGGATGATGTTCTTTCATTACGTTCTGACCATACATGTCTCAACAGCAACATGATCAATAAGGAAAAAGTATTTTTAAAAATGGTATTTACGATAAAAGAAAAAAAAAATTAGAAAGAAAAAGATAAAGGGCTGCGATTTATATAGTAAATTGTCCTTTATTTTCTTTCTTCTTAGTCAACGGGAATAATCCATCAAAGGGAAAAGTGATGCACACATCACTAATACATTTCACCTTGTAGATCCTAGTAGTAGTTGTAGTTGTAGAATGAGAAAAAGGAGGGAAGCAGCAATAGAATAAGTAGCACTAATAATGATAGTAATAACAGTAGTAGTTGTTGTAGTGATAACAGTAGTGGTAGAAGTAGTGATAACAGTATTGGTAGAAGTAGTGGTAACAGTAGTGGCAGAAGTAGTGATAACAGTAGTGGTAGAAGTAATAAAAGCAATACTAGTCGTAGCTGTAATAGTCGTCGCAGTAGTCGTTGTTATAGTAGAAATAGTAGTAGTATTAGTAGTGATAATAATTTTGTTGTTGTAGTAACTATCGTATTACTAATAGTAACACTAGTAATCCTAATTGTAGTAGTAGTAGCAGGACGAGGAGGGGATAGAAGTGAAGGGGAGGGTTATCCAATAATCGAAATTTGAAAGACAAATTCGACAGAAGCCTTTAGTACAGTTGCAAATAGACATAGATATGCTACTAAAAATGACGTCCTGAAGGGCTACAGGTAGTTCCCTGTTAAGGACAATGCCGTCCTGAATGATATGTCTAGCTACAGGGACATGTCTAGCTACAGGTAATTCTCTGTTAAGGATAATGCCGTCCTGAAGGGCATGTGTAGCTACAGATAGTTCCCTGTTACGGACAGTGGCGTACTAAGGGTAAATGGAGCCCGGGTCGACGACGATGGCCCAAAAGGCCAGAATACGAGGCCCTAATTTTTATCAGCTGTTTTGTCGCCCAAGACATCTAGCGCGTCTACCCCCATCCCCACCCCCGTTAGTACGCTGCAGATTACGGATAATGCCGTCCTGAAGGGCATGTCTAGCTACAGGTAATTCACTGTTATGGATAATGCCGTCCTGAAGGACATGTGTAGCTACATGTAGTTCTCTGTTAAGGATAATACAGACCTGAAGGGCATGTCTAGCTACAGGTAATTCCCTGTTACGGATAATACAGTCTTGAAGGGCATGTCTAGCTACAGGTAATTCCCTGTTAAGGATAATACAGCCCTGAAGGGCATGTCTAGCTACAGGTAAATTCCTATCAAGGACAATGCCGCCCTGAAAGGCATGTCTAGCTACAAGTAATTTCCTGTTAAGGATAATGCCGTCCTGAAGGGCATGTCTAGCTACAGGTAATTCCCTGTTAAGGATAATATTTATTTTCTCTAAATCAGTGACAGATGAGGAAATGCAGGTATTATATCAACGTTAGAAACGAAATATAAGCAAATGTTGAAATGAAAATAGAATTGCTTCATGTCAGTATTTGCTCGTTGTTATTACCAGGATTTTTAATGTAATGGACTGTTAAAGTAATTGCCTAAAGAAGGTACAGATGACATTGTTTTTTAATGAGATGGGTAGAGTTACACCCATGAACCTAAAGTTCGTGTATCTTGTCACAATAAATTCTGTTTCACCGATAGTGCACTAAATACCCCATGTTTGGCACGCGAGTTTTAAAAATGCAAAAGGACAAGATAAACATTCTTTGTCTCACGGCAGTCAACTTTTGAATCACACATTGTTTTCGATGACAGACGACGTTTGTTTGACGACCGGTCAGTCGCGTGCTTGCACAGCGGTCACTGAAGTCCAGTCCGAGATCATTCTGGTCATTTGAAATGCATACCAGGCCAGATTACAAATGTACTTTTGTTCTACCGTTGAATAATGAGTTCAGTTACTTTATATAGCGGCAAACTGCCTTGGACATTCTGCAAGAATACAGTCCATTCGTCCGTCCGTCCGTCATGCGCTCCAAAGTGAGGCATTAAGACAGACACTGGATCAGTCAACACAAAATTGTTTTAAACAATGTCTTAGAGTGGTATGCATTTGTGACAACGATTTGATAATTCAAACGATTTCTAAAAGTAAATATACTAGAAAATTAATATTTAAAATGTGAGCAAATAAATCTTTTAGATGAATTTCTCTAAATAGCAATATTTACTTATCATTAGCTCAATTCCCCCACCCCAAAGAGTCTTGCCGTATCTTAATTTTTTTACTCCAGGAAAATGTTATAAAATGCATGTTTCGGTATCAGCCGTAGAATCCAACACTACGGATTAAGATATAACCAGTTATGCAATTACAAATTACGTCAAATTTGTAAAAGGTAAACTATAAACAAAAAACATAATGCTACATATTAATATGGTTCTCCTGTTCTTTGCATGACTTCATAGTTCACCTGTTCTTTACATGACTTCATAGTTCACCTGTTCTTTACATAAATGAATGTGGTTCACCTGTTCTGTACATGATTGAATGTAGCTCACCTGTTCTGTACATGACTGAATGTGGTCAACCTGTTCTGTACATGATTTAATGCAAGCTTTACATAGCATTTTCCAAATCTTAAGTTTTTTAACAAATTCAATGGAGCTTTTATTCCAACGTCAAGGTGTGGTAACGACCATATGTTTTCCAGAAGTTGCAATTTTCAAATGCGACTTTGACAACTACGATTCATTTTACCGAGAACAATATGTTACATTTTTATTGGAAACCTATTGATATATTGGAAATCTATTGATATGATGCAGAATCTATAGTTTTTGGAGAGTTATTTTTGAAAATAAACTACTGTTTCCAAGGTGATCCCAAAATGCAAGTGTATGGTCAATTGTACTACGCTGTATTCCATTTCCGATTCATTTGGTACCCGTCAAAGCAATAAGACAACTTCGATTAAGAGATCGCAGTTTCCGGAAAAGCATACGGTAGCTTTACTACCCTGTAAACTTAAGTAGTTTGATAAAAACAGAGCCTTCAGCGATCTACACAAAACACGGTCGGGAAGATAACATCAGTTGTTTTACAAGAAAAAGTAATCCTTTTATTTGTAGTTGGATTTTTTTTTTTTTTTTTTTTCGAAGTCAAATTATGAGTGAGGACGCTATAGTGAAAATAGTTTTATTTCCTTTTCTTCCTTTTTTTCACTTATCTTCCAAAATACTTACACGTTCGCCTAAAAGTCCGAAAGGAAAGTTAAATACGAGACCGATACTTTCTCTTGATCCTGTCATTGGCCTTCAGATATATCTTCCGCGGTTGGTCGCACGTGAAAGGAACGCGCGTGTGCTGTTAGAGGGTATTGTAATAAAAGTAAACCTTGATCATCAGTATGTGGAGACTAATTAGAGGAAACCCCAAAAGTCAAGAGTACGCAACAATTCCAGTCAGCACCAAAAGTAAAGGGCACACAAAATTTCATCTAGCACCAAAGTGAAGACCACACAAAATTCCAGTCATCACCAAAAGCGCAGGGCACACAAAATTCCAGCTAGCACTAAAAAGAAAAGGCACACAAAATTCCAGTCAGCAGTGAAAGTGAAGGGCACACACATTTACAGTCAGCAGCAAAAGTGAAGGGCACACAAAATTACAGTCAGCAGCAAAAGTGAAGGACACACACAATTCCGGTTAGCAAATTCTGGTTCATAACTGCACTACGGAATTGAGGTGTCACTGGTGACACCATTGTTCTCCAAAATGGTGTGTGTGTGCGTGTGTGTGTGTGTTTGTGCGTTTATTACGTTTAGTTAGAGAAAATATACAGGTTTCCGGTTGAATCAACATGTAATTAATTTTACAACTGTATGACGAATAGTTGCAATTTTTAATTTGGCGCTTTTATTTGCATTGTTATCTGATAAAATTTTACTCCTGAATGTGAAGTCTCGCAGTTGTGAAAGTATGAGAACAAATACAAACATTTTTAATATTGGATATAGAAAACATTGAACTACTATTATCTGTATTTGTATGAATTATATTTACGTGGAATAAGATACAAGCCACATTTTGCAGTAATTTGGTATTATCAAAATGTATAGTACAATATTAATTATAATTAAAGCTATCCGAATAATAATAGATAATGAGAAAATATGTTTGCTTTCGAATATCTTTTGTCTGAACCAATCGCGTATTTTCTAATCATTTAGATGTTTATATAATAAAGTCTATGCCGCATATTTAAAATGTGAATACTTAAATATTCCCATCACCAAAACCACACACAACACCAGAATGGGTCAGTTATTTTGTAAATTACGTTATATATGATTGGGGCATTTTTTTAGGATAGCGCCATTTCGAAACGGCACCGGATTATTTCGCGAATATGTGCTGGTCAACTTGGAGCAACCTCGGCCTTTTTTAACAAGTCAGAAAATACTTTGGATGTATGAGGAAGATTGATTTGTCTAATTTGGGTTAAAAATATAAAAAAGCAACAGCAACAACAACAACAACAACAACCCCAAAATAAAAAACAGGTAGCACAACATTCTTGCGTAACAATCTAGAATGCAGCCTACGGCCTGTTTCCAGAACGTGTATAGACAAAATAGCAGGTAATTAAACACATCCAAAATAATAAATATATTGTTAACTAAAAGTGGCTTTGGAATTTTATTTTTTAATGTATCAATACTTTATTTTTTATATGCACAGTGATGTAGTATTTCGTCACGTGATAGGTTAGTTTTCATGATGTTCCACTCCACAGTTTCGTATTGTTCACAGGGTTGAATTTGCTAATTAAAACGTAAATCCCGACATTTGAACAATAGGATCACGTGTTATTGAAAGTGGAACCCAGGAATACTTATGTTTTGATGAATCAGCTTTGTTTAGGCGTTCAATATGCACATGATGCTGAAAATATCTAGCTCAGTTTGATCAGCACAGGGTTCGAACGGGAAACAATGCATTCAGAGTGAACGCCCGCTTTTAAAAGGCAAATTGTGTATCAAATTTTTTAATTAAATTAAATTTTAAAAGGTTCACTGATCAGATTTGCTTAAAATATTGCCTTGAGAAAGGTACGTTTATGTAGTTAAATCTCTATGAGTGAAGTTGCAGGGAAATTCATTTGTCAGAACAGGGACTGGGTAAAAATACGGAATTTCTGCTACTTTTGAAACATTTATGTAAGTTCACAAAATGAATTTAAACGGCTGCTGAATAATTCTGACTTAAAAAATACGATAAAATCATAACTGGACAGATGGAGAACTTTATTTTGGATGACTGCAAGAGATGAAGCAGTTCCCAGTACTTGGTAGTTTTCAACGCAACTATTGAACAAAACGCAGAAGACATACATGGGAAGAAGTGGAATTTTGTCAAAACTATAGAGTATAACCTGAATGAAATTCAGAATATCTCCCTCTGCTACACATTCGAATTTTTTTTCACGAAAAAGGCAGAGGATGCTCTGATTGGTGCTGGTCGCGAAATGGCGGCGCTTTTCGAGACGCTTACCTGGTTGTGAAACGGCAAAAGCCGTTTCGTAGCTTCAACCTGGTCCTGAAATGACACCAGATCGTTTAGTTACCGAGCAGAATTCCACTTATTTGACTTGTCCTGAAACGGTAGTGCGTCGTTTCGCGACCTTACGCGATCCTGGAACGTAACTGGTCCATTTTGTAAGCGATAAATGTGGTTACTTTTACCTATTTCTGAAGGTTGCGGCCTCATGGCATCCCGTTGAGATTAGAAAGCATTATTTTCCCAGCGATTTATCGACAAACTGATAGATAGATAGTCCATTTTGAGAATTCCTAATGACCATTTCCAGAATAAATGTATTGCTATTAATGATAGCTAATTAAAACAGAAATATATTATGTTACATTGTGTGCTTATAGATATGTTAAAAATATGCACACAAAAAATGCCATCCTTGAGATTTTTCTTTAGCCCACATGTTGATTAATAAGTATTTGAGAAGGGATCGAAAGTCATTGCTTTTTATGTGAAAATGATGTAATAACTATTTGAGAAGGGATCGAAAATCATTACTTTTTATGTGAAAATGATGTAAAAAATAATATTTTATATGTAACGGAACATGTTTTAAATGGCAAACAACAGCAAAACCCAGTTTGGGTAGCGAAACGATACTGGGCCATTTCGGAACAAGATAAAGTAAGAAACAAACTGCTTGGCTATGAAAATGGTCCATATTGCGCACATACCTGGTCCTGAAACGGCACCAGACCGTTCCGAAACAGTACTCGATCGCGAAACGACGTGTAACATATTCCATGTACAAGCAACTATGTATAACCACTTTGTAGCCAGTTTAATTTAGATTATTTGTTAATGATATATACAACCAAACAGACGTGTACCTTACATTTTGTTTGCTGATGATATATACAACCAAACAGACGTGTACCTTACATTTTGTTTGTTAATGATATATACAACCAAACAAACTTGCACCTTACATTTAGTTTGTTAATGATATATACAACAGAACGGACGTGTACCTTACATTATGTTTGTTTATTCTGTCGGTATTACATTCATTTCTTTCTGAATAAGAAAATCCAAGTCAGCAATACAAGGTATCACATTAAAAACGGGCGTGTATACTATAAAATTAACGCAGTTAGCACTTAGGCGTCAGTCTAAAACAAATTTGGTCTGACAATTTCGTTCCCCAATACATTAAGTCCCCCATTCTCCCTGAGAACAATTGTGACTGAGTCAACTTTTCCTTTAAGCAAACTGTTTGTATACAAGGGTATTTTGCCTCACACAGTACAGCTCTCTGTCATTATTTTTATGGTCAATTCTAACCAGTGACAAGTAGTTTGGATCGCAACTTGATTCACAGGTTGGCAGAGCATTTACTGTGTCTCAGAAATAATTTCCTTATGCAAAGCATATTATCGTTTAAAGCCTTCAATATAATCTTTGATATAATTAGTTCTGTCACTAATACCAATGTAAGATACAGTTTGGAACTAAAGAGGGTTTAAAATGGAATTATTCCTGAGTAGGATACGTGTCTTTGCATTGGTAAGAACTATTAGCACCTACTCGATCTTGATTTGCGTGAAAAGCGATGATGTAATCGAATCTCAGTTAAGGCTCATACCATGGGAATTTAACCTCATGACCACAAAGAGCATTGTATTGTTGCCAGATTAGGAATTTTGAATTTTCTGTTAATATGAATTAATTCGTCCTTCATTTAAACTATTTCCAGCAATAATGTTATGAAAACGTCAACAAAAATGTTTTTACATTAAAAATTAGTTAAAGGTCTGTTGAGAATATATATATATATATATATATATATATATATATATATATATATATATATATATATATATATATATATATATATATATATATATCATGAGACTAAGGACGATATATTATCAAGCCAAGAACTCGCTGAAAATGGTCATTGTGTATCAATGATATAATCCATGACCCCCCGCGCCGTGTTCAATTTCATGCTGCGAGAGAGTGACATTAGCTGTTGTATCACCTCTAAGATGCTTTAATAATAATAATAATAATAATAATAATAATAATAATAATAATAATAATAATAATAATCATGTATGCAATGGGGGGATGTATACATTGAGAGTATTGGACATTAGGGTACTATCAGAAGGATCTTACATAAGCTGCTGACTGGGAAAATAATTTCTAGATGACTGTTGTTGTTGTTGTTGTTATTATTATTGTTGTTGTTGTTATTATTATTATTATTAGTAGTAGTAGCAGCAGCAGCATCAACCCACCTGTGCACGGAACTGGTATTCTAATGGACAGAGTTGTTGTATTTAGAAGAAGATGCAAGAAAACGGTAAATCTCAACCGCCATGTCCAATCCAGGGTCTTCGACTGGTACATGATTTTATAATTCCAGTATTGACATAATAGCCTCCAGGTTTGGAACCAGTCTCGTCCCTCACATTGACTATTCTTCTTAAACTGGTACCATCCAAGACATTCTTGATCTATAAAAAATGAAAATATGCGTTTAAAGATTACGATATGACATCAGTTCTCCCATGATGAAGTACTTTTGCCGTCATTTTTTTTTTTTTTTTTTTTTTTTTCGCTTTCTATCTTCTTCTTGAACTCACATTACGAAAATCAATGCAGAAGATCAGAAGATTAAGTGGGAATTTGTTTTCTCTTCATTATATTACATGATACGTAAAGTAATCATATTACATGATACATGAAGTAATTATATTACATGATACGTAAAGTAATTAATTAGCCAGATAAGTTTAGTTCTAATTTGCATTTGCTGTGTCATTGCATCAATAGTTCAAAGAACTGTAAGGAATCTAAGGATAAAACAATACTGACTTACTGCCAGAGATACAACCTCATAACATGCAGACTTACTGTCAGAGATACAGCCTCATAACATGCAGACTTTCTATCAGAGATACAACCTCATGACATGCAGACTTTCTGTCAGAGATACAACCTCATAACATGCAGATTTACTGTCAGAGATACAACCTCATAACATGCAGACTTACTGTCAGAGATACAACCTCATAACATGCAGACTTACTGTCAGAGATACAACCTCATAACATGCAGACTTGCTGTCAGAGATACAACCTCATAACATGCAGACTTACAGTCAGAGATACAACCTCATAACATGCATACTTACAGTCAGAATTACAGCATCATAACATGCAGACTTACAGTCAGAGATACAACCTCATAACATGCAGACTTACAGTCAGAGATACAACCTCATAACATGCAGACTTACAGTCAGAATTACAGCATCATAACATGCAGACTTACTGTCAGAGATACAACATTATAACATGCATACTTACTGTCAGAGATACAGCATACATGCAGACTTACTGTCAGAGATACAACCTCATAACATGCAGCGATTAAAAAACTTCATCTAATGAATTTTCCTACGAATACTTGAACATCTTGATCAGCGTCTCCTGGGAATCTTATCCACTGCGCCTAAGTTTAGTTTAAGAATTCCACAATGATTTATTCACTTACATTTATATATAAGCTGGACCATTTTCATCATAAATATCAGATAGATCAATCAAAGATTCAACTCAGAAACACATAGCACTAAGATGATGCTATTTGTTATTGAAAAAGAAAGAAAAATACTATTAAAGATATGAACCAATAGCAATAGCATGAACTAATAAAACTAGCATGAACTAATAGCAATATCATGAACCAATAGCAATAGCATGAACCAATAGCAATATCATGAACTAATAGCAATAGTATGAACTAATAGCAATGGCACAGACTAATAGCAATAGTGTGAACTAATATCAATAGCATGAACTAATATCAATAGCATGAACTAATTGCAATAGTATGAACAAATAGCAATAGTTTTCGCATTTTTATATTAAATCCTCAATAGGGAGTCTCGTACAGTAATCTACGGTAGTGTTCACAAGTCTCTTTAAATGAAAGCTGTTTCGATTGATACTATAATGTAACTTCTATATATTATAAATATTCCATATTCACTTGAATGATTTATATTTGTTATCATGGCCCTTCGTTATTAATTGGTTTATATACTCCATCCCGTATAATCAGTACTTCATTAACTTTTTATAGCCAGAACACCAATAGATACTGTGTTATTTCCTTACCCATCTCAGTGCCCCAGCGCCATGTATACGTATTATTAAGTATCTGAGAACCTGAATGTATTCTACAAGAAAAGAAGCAAAGAAACAAAAACAAAAGTATTTCCGGAAGGAGGAGAGCCGGATAGAAGGAAATAGCGCAAGAATGAATGTATACAAAATATCAAGTCGGTGGCTGTTTGAATTATCTATTTTTATCACGAGCAATAAATTCTTCAATTAAATGGATTTAAAGGTAATTTTAAATGAAAATTAATCTTTTCGCCATTTATCTAAGAATATCTCCATTTTGAGCTCCAACAACTTCTGGAATGGACTCCTTGGAATGATGATGATGTTTAGGGCATACTGATTCAGGGCACACTAAAGGCCAGCATTGATATAACACTGTTAAATTGAACTACATAATACAGAGTAGATATCGTCCACCCGGAATTGAGATGTGGACACTCGGCTACTGAGTTACGCTGGAGACAAAAGCTTGTATCATTTGATATACTGTCATTTAACATCCATTCGTGTTGTCGTAAATTACTTGTCGTAATTGTTTACACGTGACAAGCAATCAACCGTTTCTTGTCATAGAAGAAATGTACATTTTGCTAAAGACATAAGACTGCACGAAGGGGGTGTGGGAAGGGAGGGGCGGGTTATGAGCATTCGTTAGCTAAGGGTTCAGCACTATTTTTGCTTGGACGATATTGGGATGTACGCGGTAAGTTTTCTAAGTTTTTTTTTTTTTTTTTTTTTTGCTAGAACTGGATGGGATGGGAATATAGGCAGTAAGACCATATGTCTCGGCATTCATTAGCTAAGGCGAGATGGGGATATACGAGCATTGTGCTCAGCATTCTTTTAGCAAGGGCGTGGCGGGGATTGACGAACGCAGGGTTCAGCATTCTTTTTGCTAGGGCGAGATGGGGTGTACGAACACAGCGTTCAGAATTATTTAAATACGACGAGATTGGGATGTACGGGCACGGTACTCGGCTTGCTTTTAGTTAGGGCGAGATAGGGATGTACAAACCCAGGGTTCAGGATTATTTTAGCTAGGACAAGAGGGGGTGTACGAACACAGAGCTCAGCATTAGTTTGGTTAGGGCGAGATAGGGGTGTGTGCTGTAAGAATTCAGGGTTCAACATTCATCAGGCTCGAGAATGATAGGGGTGTACGAATGCAGGGTTCGTCATTCGTTTGGTTAGGGTGATATAGGGATATAAACAGTAAGAACTCGGAGTTTATTAATCATTTGGTTAGGGTGATATAGGGATGTAAACAGTAAGAACTCGGAGTTTATTAATCATTTGGTTAGGGTGATATAGGGATGTAAACAGTAAGAACTCGGAGTTTATTAATCATTTGGTTAGGGTGATATAGGGATGTAAACAGTAAGAACTCGGAGTTTATTAATCATTTGGTTAGGGAACAGAGGGTTCATCATTCGTTTGGTTATGGAACGCAGAGTTGATCACTCGTCTGGTTAGGGAACACTGAGTTCTTAATTTGCTTTGTTCGGGCGAGATAGGGATGTATTCGGTAAGAACTCAGAGTTCAGTATTCATTTGGCTAAGGCGAGATGGTGGTGCAACAGCACATGGTTCATCATTTATTTGGTTAGGGAGAGATAGGGATGTATCCAGTAAGAACGCAGAGTTCGTCATTTGTTTGGTTATGACGAAATCTGGGTGTATGCAGTAAGAACACAGGGTTCATCATTTGTTTTGGTTATGGCGGGGTCGGAATATATGAAGTAAGAACACAGTTCATCATTTGTTTGGTTAGTACAAGATAGGGGTGTATATATAATAAACTCAGAGTGCAGCATTCGTTTGGTTAGAGCGAGATCTGGGTGTATGCAGTAAGAACTCTCAGTTCAGCATTCGTTTGGTTAGGGGGATATAGGGGTGTATAAAGTAAGAACTCTAAGTTCTCAGTTGGTTTGGTTATTGCGAGATTGAGAAGTATGCAGTAAAGGCGAATAGTTCAGCATTGGTCTGGCTACAAATTAATGCAAAATATTAAAAGGAGAACTATCCTTAAAAATAATGTTGGTCTGGTAAAACTGACACAACACACGTCCCAGATTGACATAACACACGTCCCAGATTGAATAAACAGTCTATTTAGCGAATGTAAAACTGACACAACACACGTCCCAGATTAAATAAACAGTCTATTTAGCGAATCTAAAACTGACACAACACACGTCCCAAATTAAATAAACAGTCTATTTAGCGAATCTAAAACTGACACAACACACGTCCCAGATTAAATAAACAGTCTATTTAGCGAATCTAAAACTGACACATCACACGTCCCAGATTAAATAAACAGTCTATTTAGTGAATCTAAAACTTACACAACACACGTCCCAGATTAAATAAACAGTCTATTTAGTGAATCTAAAACTGACAACACACGTCCCAGATTAAATAAACAGTCTATTTAGCGCTAATAATTTTAGTAATGTTAATGGTAAGCCTTAAAAAATTGATATTTGTTTTAGAATCGTACGTTGCAAAATATGCCTATGTTGGCACTTTCGGTGTTCAGTATATAACCTAATAATTCCAAGGAAAGATTTGATATAATCTACTGATAAATCCACATACTAAGCTGTGAAGCTCTCATGATGTGGTACCACTGTTATCAAGTCACGAAGTGGTACCACTGTTATCAAGTCATGAAGTCGTGCCACTGTTATCACATCATGACTTGGTACCACTTTAATAAAGTCATGAAGTGGTACCACTTATCACGTCATGAAGTGGTGCCACTGTTATCACGTCCTGAAGTGGTACCACTGTTATCACGTTTGTTTTTATAGAACCAGACTGTCCAGACCAAGGAAGGGACTCAACACGAGATCTCCAGCTATAGCACTAATGACACCAGTGTAATAACACTGGCCCGACCAAGGAAGGTACTCAATACGAGATCTCCAGACATAACACCAACGACACCAGTGCAATAATACAATCACAACCAAGGAAGGGACTCAGCACGAGATCTTTGCATTTCCTTTGTATATACTATTACAAATGTATACCTATGATTTTTTTAATGAAAATTGTATTAATATTTTATAAAACAGACTGGTAACTGAAATGAAAATTGTATTAATATTTTATAAAACAGACTGGTAATTGAAATGAAAATTGTATTAATATTTTATAAAACAGACTGGTAACTGTTAGTACGTGTAAAGAGCTTATAAAGTATGCGGACAAATTTTGCAACAGGAAACTTATCGCTTTCGGAAACGGATATACCCAAATGTCGCCATAAAGAGAGTTACAAAGCCATACATTTAATAACACCTAATTCTCTATAAATTTGAATTTTTACTTAAAATTTAAAACGGTCATATTGGCAGCAGTCTGTCTACTTTGATCTTGGGACTGCAGTTTTATCCATAGAAGTATTAATTATTGCAATGGTTGTATTAAGCAAATTATTATTATTATTATTATTATTAATGTGTATGTTGTTGTTGTTGCCGCTGCTGTTGTTGTTTACGTTTGTTTCTGTTTTCTTTTTCTTTTCGTCGAGTGTATCGACTTACAAAATGTGGGACAGACATTCTATGCGGGACAGACATTTTAAAGTGACAAATCTTTCAAGCAGCATTGTATGTTCCGCCAGAAAAAAAATGTAAAAAATCTTTGATACTCTAAGTGTTATATAAGAACATTTTATCCTTTATGCACATAACCCTTTTAACCTTCTAGTTTTATTTTAGAACTGTTGCATCTTTACCTTTTATCTTTTATCTTAAACGAGAACAATATTTACTTATATTTGGAAGGGTTTAACCTTGATATTTGCACAATCTTTTCTCAAGATGCTTACCTGCTATACTGAAGGACTACATATTTATGTTTATTTCGAACCTTGTTTTTTCCTAATTCTTAGCAGCTTTTCTCTTTGTAGTTTTAGAATTAAACATTCAATTATCACTATGTAGTAATTATCACTATGTAGTAAGTACTGTGCTGGTGTGACGTCAGACCTAGATATGCATCCATACCTTTCTTTTATGTCCGTCATTGTTGCCTTTAGTGATGTTTTCCTACTTGTTGTGGATATTGGTGGTGGTATTGGTTGTGGTGGTGGTGGTCCAACCTACCAAAAATCCTGACTCATTAAGCATATGTAATAATTGGATCCAGTTACCGGACGTGAAGATATACTTTGGAATTAGGTCTTTACCTGACAAGAAACATATATGTATGTATGTCTGTCTGTATGTATGTATGTATGTATGTATGTATGTATGTATGTATGTATGTATGTATGTATGTATGTATGTATGTATGTATGTATGTATGTATGTATGTATGTATGTATGTATGTATGTATGTATGTAGCAAGTCAACACAATAATAAAATGTTACTATCACGAATTGAAGAAAAAAAAACTGTAGAAAGATAAACCATTCCAAATAAACGTTGAAAGATAAACCACTCCATATAAACGTAAACATGGAATACAGTAAGATTCAAGATGAAAGGTACAGATATTGAAATATTGTAAAATGTATACAATATAAAAATGATAACAGTTAAATACTTGTCCTAAATCCTATACGGTTATTTATTAGATTGATGGGGTTGGTTATAGAGGAAGTACGACATAGTGTCAGTGTGCGTGTCCGTCCGTCTGTACGTACACTCTTTAACAAATCTAGATTAATCTCACTATTACATTCCTTTTACCGAGCAAAACAAATGGCGGACTTGACATAATGAGGGTCTCGTGTGTCAAAGATTCTTTGTACCAATATTATCTATACATGTGAGATGGTGTTATATTTCTGCACTTTAAGAGGTAAGGTTTTCTTTTCATAACCAATTGAGAGAAAAAAAATCAAAAAATTCTATTTATGAAAAATACCTTTATAATCAGTTGTCTGCTTGTACGATTCTAAGCAATTAACAGGCATTTTATTGCAATTTAATTGACCAGAAATTCTACTAAGCAACCTCGATATTAATTTATTAATATTTTAACCAAAACACCCCTGAACTTTCTCACATTAATGCTATAGAACTATAAACCTCATATGAAGACATATCAAATAATCTTAAGTGCCTTCAAAATATGTGCTTCAAAGGGAACACCGAAGACAGGTACCACATGTCATTGCCACCAATTAGTTGTGGGTGCGGATACAGGGGTATTATGCGTGCGCGTTTAAGAAAGGTATCTTGGTTCAGCAAGAAGAAAAAGTAGAAGAATGGGGCACGTAGAAGTTGAAGAAGAAAAAGAGGAAGAATAGGGGTACGTAGAAGAAGAAGAAGAAGAAGAAGTAGAATAATAAGAAGAAGAATAGGGGTACGTAGAAGAAGAAGAAGAAGAATGGGTTACGTAGAAGAAGAAGAAGAATAGGGGTACGTAGAAGAAGAAGAAAAAAAAGAGAAGAATAGGGGTACGTAACAGAAGAAGAAGAAGAAGAAGAAAAGAAGAAGAATGGGGGTCGTAGAAGAAGAAGAAGAAGTAGAATAATGGGGTACGTAGAAGAAGAAGAAGAAGTAAAAGAAGAAGTAGAAGAATGGGGTACGTAGAAGAAGAAGTAGAAGAATGGGGTACGTAGAAGAAGAAGTAGAAGAACGGGGTACGTAGAAGAAGAAGAAGTAGAAGAATGGGGTACGTAGAAGAAGTAGAAGAAGAATGGGGTACGTAGAAGAAGAAGAAGTAGAAGAATGGGGTACGTAGAAGAAGAAGAAGAAGAAGAAGTAGAAGAACGGGGTACGTAGAAGAAGAAGAAGTAGAAGAATGGGGTACGTAGAAGAAGTAGAAGAAGAATGGGGTACGTAGAAGAAGAAGAAGAAAAAGAAGAAGAATATTAGGGGTACGTAGAAGAAGAAGAAGAAGAATAGGTTACGTAGAAGAAGAAGAAGAAGGGGGTACGTAGAAGAAGAAGAAGAAGAAGAAGAAGAAGAAGAAAAGGTAGAAGAAGAAAAAGAAGAAGAACAACAACAATAAGAATAGGGGCACGTAGAAGAAGAAGAAGAACAACAACAACAAGAATAGGGGTACGTAGAAGAAGAAGAAAAAGAAGAAGAAGAATAGGGTTACGTAGAAGAGGAAGAAGAAGAAGAAGAAAAAGCAGAAGAAGAATAGGGGTACGTAGAAGAAGAAGAAGAAGAATAGGGGTACGTAGAAGAAGAAGAAGAAGAATAAAAAGAAGAAAAAACTAAAAATAAGAAGACTAGGGTATTTTCGTTTGAAGTCAACTAGGATAGCTGAAGTGGTAGAAGGCCTGGCTAGAATTAGAATTCATGCTCTATTAAGAAGGTGTACATTTTTCCTCTGTAACATTTGGTCGTAGCGATGAGATCAGTTATTTCAATACCTTTCAGTTATGATAGTCTTTCACCCCGAGTTAAAACAAAATAGTCTTTGTGGCTAATGAAGACATGAGAATTTATCTCCCAAAGGCAAGGGAGTGTGACTTCGGCATCTGCATGGGACATCTGTTAAACCCACATATGTAATAATCGACTCGGACAGCAGAGGATGACAACTAACATTCGGGAGATATGGGTTCGAGTCCCAGTTCTGCCGTGCACATTTGTCCCTTTTGACAATAACAACAATAATAATAATAAACCCAGTGGCTAAAAAAAGAAAACGACAAAAATGTAAACTAGCTCGTTTATCCGAATCAAAATAAGTCAATTCAGCTGCCATGCGTCAAATATGTTTGATTACGACGGAAGAGAGGAAGGGGAGGGGGGGGGTCGGGGAGTGGGTGTAGACCAAGAAGTGAAGGACGAGTCTGCAATAGGAGAACGCCTTGACAAAGGTTGGGTGGCAGAAGACATACATAATTGGGATAACTATAATATGTTTCTAATGAGAGGCTGCAACCATCCTTCTTTCCGTAAATCCGCAAGTACTCTCTGTCTGACATTGATAACACTGTTAGGATGTAGTTACAGTCATTAATACTGGTCCATCAAATTCTTATAAGTCTTAAATAATACTGATCTAATACTTATAAATCTTAGCTAATACTGATCTAATACTTATAAGTCTTAATTAATACTCATCTAATACTTATAGGTCTTGATTAATACTGATCCATCTAATACCTCTAAGTCTTAATTAATACTGATCCATGTAATGCCTATACGTCTTAGTTAATACTGATCTATCTAATACTTATACGTCTTAATTAATACTGATCCATCTAATATTTATAAGTCTTAATTAAAAATGATCAATCTAATACTTATAAATCTTAATTAATACTGATCTAATACTTATAAGTTTTAATTAATACTGATCCGCCTAATACTTATAAGTCTTAATTAATACTGACCCCAAATACTTATAAGTATCAAATAATACTGATCTAATACTTATAAGTCTTAATTAATACTGATCTGATACTTATAAGTCTTAATTAATACTGATCCACCTAATATTTATAAGTCTTAATTAATAACGATCCATCTAATACTTATAAGTCTTAATTAATACTGATCCACCTAATACTTATAAGTCTTAATTAATACTGATCCACCTAATACTAATAAGTCTTAATTAATACTGATCCACCTAATACTTATAAGTCTTCATTAACACTGATCCCCTAATACTAATAAGTCTTAATTAATACTGATCTGATACTTATAAGTCTTAATTAATACTGATCCACCTAATACTTATAAGTCTTAAGTAATACTGATCTCCTAATAATTATAAGTCTTAATACTGATCCATCTAATATTTTATAGGTCTAAATTAATATTGATGAATCTAATGCTTATAAGTCCTAATTAATACTGATCCAACTAATTACTTACAAATCTTAATTAATACTGATCCATTTAATACTTTTAAGTCTTAATTAATACTAATCTAAGTAATGATTATAAGTTTTAATTAATACTGATCCACTCATACTTATAAGATTTTGTTAATACAGTATCAAGATAATACGTATGTCTTAGTTAATACTGATCCCCTAATACTCATTAGTCTTATCACACGAATGCTCAAAAATCCCACAAACAAAACTCTACTTTTTAAATATTTAACGATTTATTTTAGATAGTTCCTAGATTTAAGGTTTTATAAAATATGATTTCTAAGAAGAAACCTAAGCATGCCCACGGCATCAAGAAGAATCGCAAAAATCAATGCTCATTTAAGTGTATAACGACTTGTCGGCATGATTTCATATCAAAATCAACCAGGTTTCCGCCGCCCCCCCCCCCGCCCCCCATTTATATCTTCTTGTACATAGATGCTGAGTATCCTGTCTTTATTAACGATTTAAACTCATATTCACCTCAGGGAGAATTTTTCTCAAAAAGGGATCAAAAATCAAAACCAATTGAATAAAGGCGCAAGGCGCAAGATTTTTTTTCACGCCCTTCAATAGCTTAATTGTGTAGTACATAGGACGTATTATTATAATTAAACATCAAATACATGCCAAGCCACTAGGTCAGTGTTATTCCTTTCAGAAAGTATGGCTTTAGGGGTACAGTCTCTCTCAATTTACTGGAGTTTATCTGAAACGAAATCTCTGAGAAAGGTGAGAAAGGAAATATTCATAGTTCAGTAAAAGTAACAAAGGCCTTTTGTATTAGAGGGATACATTTTGGTAAGCAAATTAATTTTACATGACTTAGTCAAAGGACAACATCATACTGAGGAATAGAAGCGCAAAATCATTAACTCTGTGCTAAATATTAAACAAAAATAGAAACATTTGTTCACAGCAAAAAATTTTATTTATGGGTCTCTTAAGATATAATTATTCTTTTTTTTAAACATTCTCTCTCTCTCTCTCTCTCTCTCTCTCTCTCTATATATATATATATATATATATATATATATATATATACATACATACATACATACATACATACATACATACATACATACATACATACATACACGTGTGCATACATATGTACATACATATATACATAAATATGCGTAAGTTTACGCGATTTTCCAGTTATAAGCAATTGGCGTGTTTAATGTTTGAAATTTTCGCAGTTTCCATTCCTATTTTTATTGCATTTCAGCAAAATGAAAGTTTCGTGTTTGTTGATTTAGTTGCAAAAATGGTATATATTAAACCAAGCGAACTATTAAAAATGAATTTGAGGTTCTCACTAGCTCATGCCAGAGTCTTGCCAAAGTAAAATATTGTAATAGTCATGGTACAACATTTGTCAAAACCTAAAATGAATCGCAAGTGATGGAGAACATTTACCGATTTTGATGATTTCTCCGCGCATATTCTCTAGTTCCTGTTTCTTTACAGTTACTTTACGATGACACTTTTCTAGTTGGTGATGTTTCAATCTAAATTAGTGTACACATGCCACGTGGTGCACAGGTAGATAGATAGATAGATACACAGATAGATAGATATGTGGATAGACAAACATACAGACAAACTGACAGACTGACAGGCAGACGAAGACAAGCAGACAAATATATATATATATATATATATATATATATATATATATATATATATATATATATATATATATATATATATATATAGACAGACAGACAAATATATAAGATAGAAAGATAGGAGGACTACATGACAGAGGAATATAAGCGGTAAGCGAAAATGATAGTGTTGTAGATAACTATGGTTATATTGATATTTGTTCGGTTGTTGTTTCCTGGAAACTATATGTATCTTAACTTTTCACCCAAGTGATAAGATATTTATTATACACACGTACAATATTGACTTGTCAGTAAAGTGACATTTATATTTAGTCATAAATGGCTTTTATATATCTCTGTTATATGTGGAGACCATACCTACATCATGTTTTCTATCAATAGAATTTACATATTAAACAGTTAACCTGTCCTTAACTAATTTATTTACTTTTCCCGGTAATCGAAGGAATTAGGTCAACAAATAGATTACACATATTGATGTATTGCCAATAAAGAATTAAGTATGCTTTGTACAATGTAGTCTTCTTGTGGAATATGTATTGTTACAAATGTGTACAATGTATTTTTCTTGTGGAATATGAATTGTTACACATGTGTACAATGTATTTTTCTTGTGGAATATGAATTCATACACATGTGTACTATGTATTCTTCTTGTGGAATATGAATTGTTACACATGTGTACTATGTATTTTTCTTGTCGAATATGAGTTGTTACACATGTATACTATGTATTCTTCTTGTGGAATATGAATTGTTACACATGTGTACTATGTATTCTTCTTGTGGAATATGAATTGTTACACATGGACTAGACGCTAACAACACAACACGTATGTACCAGTACGAAATGAAAGTAAAAATAAAAACATTATTCAATTATTGAAATATAGCTAACGTATGTATGTTCTTTCCCCATTGATTTGTAGTCACGTTGTCACGAAATGAAAGTAAAAATAAAAACATCAATCAATTATTGAAATATAGCTAACGTAGGTATGTTCTTTTCCCATTGATTTGTAGTCACGTGGTCACGAAAGAGAAAAATTACCAATATTAAACTTGTACTCAATGTTTAATTTTTCTTTGTTTTTTTAAAATTCGATCTTCAATAAATTTGTTCTGATTGTGGTTTAAAACAAAAACACTATGGGATTATCTTATTATAAATATCCCTATACAAAAATCAATACTATGGGATTATCTTATTACACCTATCCCTATACACAACTCAACACTATGGGATTATCTTATTATACCTATCCCTATACACAACTCAACACTATGGGATTATCTTATTATACCTATCCCTATACACAACTCAACACTGTGGGATTATCTTATTATAAGTATCCCTATACACAACTCAACACTATGGGATTATCTTATTATACCTATCCCTATACACAACTCAACACTATGGGATTATCTTATTATACCTATCCCTATACACAACTCAACACTGTGGGATTATCTTATTATAAGTATCCCTATACACAACTCAACACTATGGGATTATCTTATTATAAGTATCCTTATACACAACTCAACACTATGGGATTATCTTATTATACCTATCCCTATACACAACTCAACACTATGGGATTATCTTATTATAAGTATCCCTATACACAACTCAACACTATGGGATTATCTTATTATACCTATCCCTATACACAACTCAACACTATGGGATTATCTTATTATAAGTATCCCTATACACAACTCAACACTATGGGATTATCTGATTATAAGTATCCCTATACACAACTCAACACTATGGGATTATCTTATTATAAGTATCCCTATACGCAACTCAACACTACGGGATTATCTTATGATAATTATCCCTATACACAACTCAACACTATGGGATTATCTTATTATACCTATCTCAATACACAACTCAACACTATTGTGTTATCTTATTATAAGTATCCCTATATACAAACCAACAGTAATGATAGTATTACCGCTCGATACGCCTTTAGTCTCACGTTCCATTGCCAGTCATCCATTAAGGCTCGATACACAAACTGATTTTCTACAGTAACGTTTAAAAAGCTGTAAATGCTTGTTAAAAATGTTGAGCACACCTGTCAATCACTCCTTGAAATTACCGAGAAAATTACCACCATATTTAAAAAGGGCATTCTAATTGAAAAACGTATATCTTATTTAATTATATGGGCAGCACTACAGTATTCCAACGCATTTAAATTCATATTATTGTTTACAAATATAAGTTACAAACTTCTTTATGACGAAGGCCGAAAAAAAAGTTTGTTTCCTATGTGGTATGACAAGGAATCATCTAAACTGGTCAATATGGTATGACAGGGTATCATCTAAACTGGTCAATATGGTATGACAGGGAATCATCTAAACTGGTCAATATGGTATGTCAGGGAATCATTTAAACTGGTCAATATGGTGTGATGGGGAATCATTTAGACTGGTCAATATAGTATGACAGGGAATCATCTAAACTGGTCAATATGGTGTGACAGGGAATCATTTAAACTGGTCAATATGGTGTGATGGGGAAACATCTAAACTGGTCAATATAGTGTGATGGCGAATCATCTAAACTGGTCAATATAGTATAACGGGGAATCATCTAAACTGGTCAATATAGTATGATGGGGAATCATCTAAACTGGCCAATATGGTATGACAGGGAATCATCTAAACTGGTCAATATGGTGTAATGGGGAATCATTTAGACTGGTCAATATGGTATGACAGGGAATCATCTAAACTGGTCAATATGGTGTGATGGGGAATCATTTAGACTGGTCAATATGGTATGACAGGGAATCATCTAAACTGGTCAATATGGTATGACAGGGAATCATCTAAACTGGTCAATATGGTATGACAGGGAATCATCTAAACTGGTCAATATGGTATGACAGGGAATCATCTAAACTGGTCAATATGGTATGACAAGGAATCATCTAAACTGGTCAATATGGTGTGATGGGGAAACATCTAAACTGGTCAATATGGTGTGATGGGGAATCATCTAAACTGGTCAATATGGTGTGATGGGGAATCATCTAAACTGGTCAATATGGTGTGATGGGGAATCATCTAAACTGGTCAATATGGTGTGATGGGGAATCATCTAAACTGGTCAATAAGGTGTGACAGGGAATTATCTAAACTGGTCAATATGGTGTGATGGGGAATCATTTAGACTGGTCAATATATTATGACGGGGAATCATCTAAACTGGCCAATATGGTATGACAGGGAATCATTTAAGTTGGTCAATATGGTATGACAAGGAATCATCTAAACTGGTCAATATGGTATGACGGGGAATCATTTAAACTGGTCAATATAGTATGTTGGGGAATCAATTAAACTGGTCAATATGCTTTTCGTCTCTTTTTTCACATCGCTCTGCCCCTTGGTTAATTTCCCCGTTCGATTTACAAGATTTGTATCTGTACATATGAAGTACCTATAAAGCTATCAACAGATGAACCAAGATATCGTCCCCGAGCCATAACAACCAATTAGCGGCTCTAAATTTATTTCTATAAATACATCAATCATGTATTTTCCCACGGGTCTCGCAAGATATACGAACCATCTTGTCTTATAATATTTTAACAATAACCGAACATGGTTTCCACTCAGATATGACAAAAATCTAGCTCTTATTACCAACAGATTCTACATGTGCCTAATAGCACAAATCACGGTTGCAGGTTTTCCGCTCCTTCAAAATTGCGAAGTTATACTGACTTTAGTAAAATACTCGGGATGATTTACAATGAACTTTACTATAGTTCCCTCTTAATGCAAAAATAATTCATGGAAAAAAACAATTTGCATCAACACATAATATTGATTCTATATATCTTCCTTCGGTTCGAAGGTGGTTTTATTTGTTTGCTTGTTTTGTTTGTTTGTTGTTTTTTTCTTCTTTTCTTCATGACGTTCACTTTGATTAGTGCAGTGAAGTTAACGTTATGAAAGAAGCGTCTTTCCGACTAAGGAGTAGCACTTGGTAACGCCACATAGCAACGTTACTAAGGAAAGAAAACTCCTTAAACTGATGTGAAAAACAGAATCTCAAACTCTTGTTCATGAGATATGAAATATACACAGTTCGTTGAATGATACCATGTACAATACACTACAAGTAGCTCATGTTATATATAATAATATTCATTTCGTTACCTACACGATATTTCTTACGAAAAGGCATGTAATATCATCTATGTGGAACGTGGGCGCTGATCAAATTATAATTTCGATTTCTTACGAATTCCTCTGATGCATTTTACCTTAACATGAGACTGGACGTTTTATGAGAAATTGCATACATCGTTCATCGTCAAATATATTAGATTGAGGGAGTCGTGGTTATTAAAAGACAGAAAATTTTATTCTATGCACAAAAAAACCCATATAAAAATAAATGTCTATCGCAAGATGGAATTCAAGTTATTTCGTATTTCGAATTTTTATGTCATTTTCGTCCATAAACCGTAGGCGTCAATAAAAATGAAAATGGAGACCACCCATTTCAACTTATTTTATCACATACAAATAGAAAAAGTACATAAAAAATGTAACGTGTGCAATTTTCAAGCCATAAATATTTAATAGAAATCTGTTATCTACTGCTATGCGAATCCCAAATACACTGTACACAAAGGAATATGTAATTGAATGAACTCCTTTAATCTCCTTTTTAAAAAATACATGCTAACTATTATTATATGGAAAGAGTATACATTGATATTGTAAGGTTTGCAATATATATATTTATATTTTAGTACCATACAAACTCCAAAGTTTCACCTACTGTTTATATGGTATTTAGAAATCATTTCATACCCACATGGAAATGAAGTTTCGATGTATTCGATCAAGATTATTTTGTTCTTGAACAAATCAGTTTAAGTCTGATAGTACTTTTCTCTTGTCAGCTCGAGGACAGTAAGGTATCGCGATAATTTATTTTCTGCTACTGTGCATTCAGCGTCCAGCCGAAAATTTGTTCTCACCGAGAGAGAGAGAGAGAGAGAGAGAGAGAGAGAGAGAGAGAGAGAGAGAGAGAGAGAGAGTGATGACAGTTCAGTTACAGTTTCATTTTAATTTGATTGTTTGACATAAGCTCAAGGTTCGTAGTGTGATCAAATACTTCTGTTTACCTTTACAAGGACCTCAAAGATCAAAGAATTAATGACAGGAAAATGAATTCCACAGTTGTAACAACTCTCAACCTCGTCCTCAGACAGAATAGTATACTTTCTCAATACCACAAGCAAATAGAACTTGAGTAAATATTTAGGCTTCGGGTGGATGGGATATGAGGGATAATAAGATACAAGATTAAAAGATTTCCCTTGATTTAATCTCCATGTCTTCAAGTGCTTCGAAGGCTAGTAAGTGTCGTACAACATCATGAATATATGTCATTTACCAGGCCTAATTATATAGGCACCAAGTTATCATGTAATATGAGCGGACGTGAAAGAAGACAACCTAATTACAAACGTAAGAGACAACAAGCAAATTATTATTTGTAACAGATACGAAATGAAATTTCCTACGTTAAATAAAACATCAATTATATGTTACTATCAAACGACATATTATATATTATAAACAGATACATTAAACACAAAAAGTCGTGTGAAAAAATTAGCTGTAAGCCTGCTTTGGCATCGGATATCTTACGCTAAATGATCAGAAGAGGGACGATAAAATGAATATCAACATACAAATATTTCATAAAATACACTCTTTCAAAAGCTTTTCGATGCAGGGAGGGGTAAGGCATAATGACAACGAAAAGTATGTATGTATGAATGGATTTATGTAAGTAAGTACATTTTTATGTATGTATGCATGTATGTGCGTACGTAAATACGTGTGTGTATGTATGCATGCATGCATGCATGCATGCATGCATGCATGTATGTATGTATGTATGTATGTATGTATGTATGTATGTATGTATGTATGTATGTATGTATGTACGTACGTATGTATGTATGTATGTATGTATGTATGTATGTATGTATGTATGTATGTATGTATGTATGTATGTATGTATGTATGTATGTATGTATGTATGTATGTATTTAGGTCGTGGGTTATAGTCTTTTTCATGAAAGGTTCACATCACGTATGAAAATGATATATATGGCCATTCAAGTAATATATATGGCCGTTCAAATGATATCAAACCCTCAAAGAAGACGAGATTTGAGTCAAGAGTGTTAATCTATCTGTCTGGTCAGAGAACAAGGGCGCCATTATAAAGTTGTTATGTAAGCACCCCACACCTGGCTTTCTAAGGTGAAGCAGGTTTTTACATAAGACTATGAAGGCGACTTTTGTGCCAAATAGAAAAACTATTTCCATGTTTATTTTGATCTTTACCCAAGTGCTTACCAAATCTTATTTACCTAATACGGGGAAAGGTATAAGACTAGTTTTCCCTGAAGTTGGAATAACGTCTATCATCCGATAAAGGGAAACATCCTAGTATTGTCAACAGTTTTTAAAAATATAACTGAATGCAATAAGAATAACATCAACCATTATACATCATCATATTAACTATGACAAATGAATATAAATGGTTACTTTAACAAAGACAGCGCCTTGGTCCATCTGGTCATTTATTTAGCGTCTTGGTCCATCTAATCATTGTATTTAGTGAAATATTCGCGTCATTTGTTTGCTTTAACAATGCTTATTGTGGACTACGTAGTCTTTTAGTTAGTTCACATGGTCCTCTGGGAAAAGATGATCGAAACGTTTAGTTAGTTCCCATGGTCCTCGGTCAAAAGATGATAGAAACGTTTAGTTAGTTTTTATGGTCCGCGGGGAAAGGATGATCAAGACTTTTAATTAGTTCCCATGGTCCGCGGGAAAGGATGATCAAGACTTTTAATTAGTTCTCATGGTCCGCGGGAAAGGATGATAAAGACTTTTAATTAGTTCTCATAGTCCGCGGGAACAAAATGATCGAGACTTTTAGTTAGTTCCCATGGTACGCGGGAAAAGATGATCAAGACTTTTAATTAGTTCCTATGGTCCACGGTAAAGGATGATCAAGACTTTTAATTAGTTCCCATAGTCTGCGGGAAAAGATGATCAAGACTTTTAATTAGTTCCCATGGTACGCAGGAAAGGATGATCAAGACTTTTAATTAGTTCCCGTGGTCCGCGGAAAAGGATGATCAATATTTGAATACTATCATACAGATAATATAGACGTTTTGCATTTTTTTCCCTTAGATGCATTCGTTTACTTAGAACAGAAAGTGGTTTTATTTTTATCACGAATCAGACAAAGTTGTCAGTGTGTTAAACGTGTATTTCTTACACCATCTCTCCCCCCCCCCCCCCAGCACATGTTTGCTTGCTATATAGCCGAGATACGATACAAGCCATATATCTCTCCCGAGTGTTCTATTACCTGGGTTTTCAAACAATGAATGAATGAATGAATGAATGAATGAATGAATGAACTAGTGAATGATATTGTCAGTTATATATTTCTGCACACTAGGAATACATACATACATACATACATACATACATACATACATACATACATACATACATACATACATACATACATACATACATACATACATACATACATACATACATACATACATACATACATACACACACACACACATATACATACATACATACATACATACATACATACATACATACATACATACATACATACATACATACATACATACATACATACATACATACATACATACATACATACATACATACATACATACATACATGGTTATATAACAAAAAATAAACCTTCTGGACATTTGGTAAATTTATGCTTTTTATACAACAAATGTAATCCATATATGTAGTGACCTCCTTACATCTTCTCTCATGCTAATTAATGGGGTGAGGGGTCAGGGGAAATTGTTATTTCTGTCTCTGTTTTCTTTTTTTCCGTCTGACTGACCCGTTTGCATAAGATTGTCTGTATGACTGCCTGTTTGTATAAGTTTGTCTTTGTCTAACTGACTGACTGACTGACTGTATGTATACGTTTGCCTGTCTGTCTGACTGACTGTTGGTTTGAATAAGATTTCTATCTGTCTGACTATCTGCCCGTTTGTGTAAGTTTGTCTGTATGACTCACTGAACGTTTGTATAAATTTGCCTTCCCGTCTGACTGATTGCCATCTTGTATAAATTTGCCTGCCTGTCTGACTGATTGCCATCTTGTTTGTCAGTCTGACTGCCTGTTTATATAAGTTGGCCTGTCTGTTTGACTGATGGCCTGTTTGTACAAGTTTGTTTGTCTGTCTGACTGACTTTCTGTTTGTATACGTTTTCTGTCTGTCTGCCTCACTGTCCGTTTGTATAGGTTTGTCCTTCTGTCTTACCGAATGACTGTCCGTCTGCATAAGTCTGTCTGTCTGTCTGTCTATCCCTTTATATAAGTTTGCATGCCTGTCTGCCTGCCTGACTTTCCGTTTGTATAAGTTTGACTGGCTGATTGTTCGCTGGTATAAGTTTGTCTGTCTGTCTGAATGACTGTCCGTTCGCTAAAGTCTGTATGGCAGACTGATCGTTTGTACAAGTTTGTATGTTTGTCTGACAGACTATCTGTTTGTTCAAGTTTGTCTGGCTAACTGACTGCTCGTTTGTGTTAGTTTGTCTGTCGGACCGGCTGAACTGTCCGTTTGCATAAATCTGTCTGTCTGACTGACTGCTCGTTTGTTAAAGAGTGTCTGTCTCTCTGACTGACTGACTATCCGTTTGTATAAGTCTGTCTGTCTGAGTGACAAACTGCTCGATTGTAAACGTTTATCTGTCTGTCCGTTCAACTGACTGTCTGGTTGTATAAACTTGTCTGACTAACTGATTGCTCTTTTGTATAAGTTTTTATGTCTGTCTTACTGCCTGCCTGTTTGTACAAGTTTGTCTGTCTGACTGTCTGCTCGTTTTAATACGTTTGTCTGTCTGTCTGACTGACTGACCGTTTTTATACGTTTGTATGTCTGTCTGATTGCCTGTTTGTATAGGTGTGTCTATCTGTCTGACTCACTGATTGTCCTTTTGTATAAGTTTGTCTGTCTGATAGACTGCTTGTTTGCATAAGCTGTCTGTCCGTCTCATTGACCATAGTATAGGTTTGTCTGTCTGTCTGACTGATTGACTATCCATTTGTATGATATGTTTGTCTGTCTGAATGCTCGCTTGTATAAGTCTGTATGTCTGTCTAATTGACCGTTATTATAGGATTGACTGTTTGTTTGATTGTTTGTCTGACAAACTACCCGTTTGTATAAGTTTGACTGTCTGTCTGACAGACTACCCGTTGGTATAGTTTCGTCTCTTTATCTCTGACTGACTGACTATCCGTTTGTATAAGTTTATATGTCGGTCAGTCAACATATACTATTTATTTTATCTATATATTTTATCTTATTGTAAATTATTGTTTATTTGTAACTGTATCACTATTTCCTAAAATACATATATTTACCTATTATATATACAACCATATACATGTCTGTAAATATAAAAAAACAATCGACACAGGTTGCTGAATTTTTATTTGAGTCCTTCTTAAAATATTTTGGGAATAATCATATGTCATGTCTCACAATTTGTAAATCGCTAATTGAATTAATAAAATTAATTTGAAATGCAAATAATCTTTGAATCACGTTTCAAATCCATTATTTATCTCCTGAAAGACAGCCAGACATTAGTCACTCACTCGCTTTTTACTTATTGTTCGTTTTACAAACTCCGGTCTAATTTTTGCATGGAATTTAATGAACTGAATGCACTCAATTACTTCTTCTTAACGTAATACACAATTGGGTATATGGTGAATAGACACTTAAATGTATATAATGAAATAAGAGGAATTAATGAGTATGTTTTTTTCTCTACTCATATTCCCGTCTGTTATACAGTCTTTATTTCAAAAGACCTTCGTTTTTGATAAATAAGACAAGTTTTGCAGCTTTTTACACAAAGATATTGCAAACACATTTTCTGGTAACTTTCATTCTGACTTACTTTTTTTTTTTTTTTTTTTTGTTTCTTATATATTTCAGGAAAATTTATTTTCATGTTGTTTCTCGGCGTCTCAAAGCGAAAAGTTTGAGGGTTATCGCCCATTAAAGAATGGGTATCCTTGGGGGAAAAGAAAAGAACAAAAACAACAACTATATTACCTTATGACGTACATTTCTTGAAACGAATTTTAACTGCACACATAAATGACCTTAAAATGTATACATTCGTAATGTTTGTTTAGTCTTTAGGTTCAGTTAGGACGATGGTACAGTTTAATTACATGCTTAGTATGTAGACGATGGTTTAGCTTTAATTACAAAATTCCAGGTCGAGAAATCTGTCGAATATTCTTTCACGAGGGAAATAAATGATATCCATTGCGAGTTTATGCTCTCTATGTATCACCGTTTTAGTCTGTACATATCAACTGTGCATACTCTCTCTCTCTCTCTCTCTCTCTCTCTCTCTCTCTCTCTCTCTCTCTCTCTCTCTCTCCTTACACAAACAATATAGTGTATTCATTCGCTGTTAGCCGACTAGTCATCTGTCTCCGTCAATATATTTGTAGTCACGTCTTTCCATGTCGGCAAGATCAAAGGCCGCAATTTCCACCTTAAACAGTCGATTGATCGTTTAGTATATATACTTTCCTCAATGTACCGTACACTTCCATATAATACATCACCAACTTACCGAAACCAATTTACTCGATATACCATACACTTCCATATACAACATCTGCAACTTCCTGAAACCAATCACCTCAATGTACCACACACTTCCATATACTTTGTCATCAACTTACCGAAACCAATCACCTCAAAGTAATATACACTTTCATATACTACATCATCAACTTACCCAAACCAATCACCTCAAAGTAATATACACTTTCATATACTACATCATGAACTTACCCAAACCAATCACCTCAAAGTAATATACACTTTCATATACTACATTATCAACTTACCCAAACCAATCACCTCTGTTACAGCTTAGCTGTTGGAGAGTACCCACCCTATAAGTTAAATTCATGAATATATCAGTCAATTTTCTATTATAACTTTGTAAATATCTACAGCAATAAAACCGTGTTCATAAAACTGGTTTATATAATACTAAATGGACTGTGATCACGGAAACATCTATGTCTCTATAGACAGACAGGGTTAATGAACTCTGATCACAGAAACATCTCTGTCTCTATATACAGACAGGGTTAAGAAATCTGGGGTACTAGGTCTATGGGGTCTGAATTGGCTATGAAAAATACAAGGCGATAAGTAGTTCATTACTTTATGAAAATTTCTCTAATAGGCTACTTTCAATTTACTGTATGTATGTATGTATGTATGTATGTATGTATGTATGTATGTATGTATGTATGTATGTATGTATGTATGTATGTATGTATGTATGTATGTATGTATGTATGTATATATGTATGTATGTATGTATGTATGTATGTATGTATGTATGTATGTATGTATGTATGTATGTATGTATGTATGTATGTATGTATGTATGTAGGTCAGTAAAGAGAAATAAAGACACGAAGAGAGAGAGAGAGAGAGAGAGAGAGGGAGAGAGAGAGGAGTAAAAGAAGACTTGCAGATTGATGGATGCAAAAATAAATCTTAAAGAGAGGTAAGGCTATTACATTAAATTGATTTAGAGCTTATTCATATATTATTATCATTATGGTCTTGTTATTGATGCTATTATATTATATTATATTATATTATATTATTATATTGTAATATGCTGTATTATATTATATTATATTATATTATATTATATTATATTATATTATATTATATTATATTACCACTTTTTCTAGTCCTGTTGTCTGAGTATGAAGGTAGGACTATTTAAGTGGAAGTGTGATACAAATCATACCATTTATTTTTCGTCGTCTTTAGACGATAACTATATTCTCAAGTTGTAGATATTCAACAGTTAAAAAGTTGATAAATATATTCTCTAGTTGTAAATAGTCAACAGTTATAAAGTTGATAAATATATTCTCTAGTTGTAAATAGTCAACAGTTATAAAGTTGATAAATATATTCTCTAGTTGTAAATAGTCAACAGTTATAAAGTTGATAAATATATGCTCTAGTTGTAGATATGCAATAGATTATAAAGTTGATAAATATATTCTCTAGTTGTAGATATGCAATAGATTATAAAGTTGATAAATATATTCTCTAGTTGTAGATATGCAATAGATTATAAAGTTGATAAATATATTCTCTAGTTGTAGATATGCAATAGATTATAAAGTTGATAAATATATTCTCTAGTTGTAGATATGCAATAGATTATAAAGTTGATAAATATATTCTCTAGTTGTAGATATGCAATAGATTATAAAGTTGATAAATATATTCTCTAGTTGTAGATATGCAATAGATTATAAAGTTGATAAATATATTCTCTAGTTGTAGATATGCAATAGATTATAAAGTTGATAAATATATTCTCTAGTTGTAGATATGCAATAGATTATAAAGTTGATAAATATATTCTCTAGTTGTAAATAGTCAACAGTTATATTTAGTTGATAAATATATTCTCTAGTTGTAGATATGCAATAGATTATAAAGTTGAAGTTTTTGTTATTTTCCCCCCTTTTCAGACCCTTTGATTTTTACAAAGAAAAAAGAAAGTGAATATTTTGCGTTAAAAAGAGGGTTAATTTAAAGACGCAAATATTATAGTGAAGATCTGTGTATAGGATGTTTTACATCCATTTGTGTATAGGATGTTTTACATGCATCTGTGTATAGGATGTTTTACATGCATTTGTGTATAGGATGTTTTACATGAATTTGTGTATATGATGTTTTACATGCATCTGTGTATAGGATGTTTTACATGCATCTGTGTATAGGATGTTTTACATGCATCTGTGTATAGGATGTTTTACATGCATTTGTGTATAGGATGTTTTACATGAATTTGTGTATATGATGTTTTACATGCATCTGTGTATAGGATGTTTAACATGCATTTGTGTATATGATGTTTTACATGCATCTGTGTATAGGATGTTTTACATGCATTCTAATTGAAGTAAATATTGGGATTGAGTGAGTTTATGTTTTACATTGTGTATTGGATGTTTTACATTGTGTATTGGATGTTTTACGTGCATTTGTGTATAGGATGTTTTACATGCATTTGTGTATAGGATGTTTTACATGCATTCTAATTGAAGTAAATATTGGGATTGAGTGAGTTTATTCAGTGTAAAATAGCATGTATGGAGTGCTGAAGAAAAATGACGAAGAAAATGTAGCTATTTATTTGTCACTGCCATTATATTAATTTCACATACATGTTCTTGTTTTAAAGTACTCGAAAAAAATACAAATAAAGTTGAAAAGAGAGAAATCAAATTAAAATTGGTTTCTAAAACAAAGACTATTTAAAAGCATTATAAATAGTTTATGATTATTAACCTCTCTCTCTCTCTCTCTCTCTCTCTCTGCTTACTTTTTGGAACGTGAATACTATTCAGGGTCAGGCGTTGTTTTTAAATCAATGATGGGATATCCATATTTGAATGCAGATTTTATCTTTAGCATCTAACGGCACACACAAATACACATACAAACGGACACACACATTCAGTCCTACCCACTCAAATTTTGTCTTAAAAATGGGAACGTCTTTTTCATACAATCCTGATGCTTCACGGAGAAAATGGTAGAAACTACCTATATACATGTGAGTGTGTAGAAAGATAGACAGACAGACAGACAGAGAAATAGACAGAGAGATAAATAGATAGATAGATAGAGACGAAAAATAGATGAATTTAGATTTCTGTAAGTAAAAAATAACTTGTATGAGCCAACTATAAGTACGATGTAGTAGCATATAGTAGCGTTTTCCAGCACGTCAGCACAATGGTGGCTACATGGTTCCTACAAGTACAAACATAAACATTTCCTAGCTCAAGATCAACCCTTTTGCAGTATTACTCTGCCAGTAACATATATAACTTTTTAGTCATACTTATCCCATTATTAGTCATACTTATCCCATTATTAGTCATTATTAGTCATATTTATCCCATTATTAGTCATATTTATCCCATTATTAGTCATATTTTTTCCCATTACTAGTCATATTTATCCCATTATTAGTAATTTATTAGTAACATATAAATGTTATTAGTTATCTTTATCCCATTATTAGTACCTTGTCATTTCAGGATATCAATATTTCTCCCAAAATTTTAAAGTGACTGTTAGGCTAGCACATTATGCATAAGTGTATATATATGATATAAAATCATCGCTTCATCAGCAGGAGAGAATAAGTGTGGGACATGAGAATGGATATCCACCATACGATATACACAACCTTATAATGACTGTTACCCCCGTCACGAATATACATATATTCTTTAATTGATAACTTTATTTTAACTTATCGCCTCTGTCTCACTTAAATGTAACATTCAACGATATGTACCATTCAAAGATATGTACCAACATCGGGGCCTAAATAATTTGTACTGAGAAACCTGTAGATGTAATTTATTGCAAAAATGTGTAATGGATACATTACTCATAAGCCATAATTACTCAATTATAGGTGTTAAAACTTAGTCATTACTCATATCTTAATATGAGGTATAAAATGGCTATTTAAAGATCTTCATGAAGAATACTTTACCAAATAAATTGCCTCGAGTTGTGTAAATGAGGACAAAACTATGAAAATACGGCAAATTTAAGGGATTAAATGCAATCTAGTGCAGTTCGTTTCTTTTGAATTAAAGCAAATGTTTCATACATTTTTACATACTTGTGGTTTTCCTCCATTAAATAGAGATATATATATCCATGGTTCATTAGCGATGACGGAATGAAAATTCATTGCTTTTCACGTCCTGTTATTATTATTATTATTAGTAGTAGTAGTAGTAGTAGTAGTAGTAATAGTAGCAGTAGTAGTAGCAGCAGCAGCAGTGGTAGTATCAGTTATAGTAGTATTCCTCAAAACATTAACAATAAATTAAATTACTACTACTACTATAAATTGCTTCATCTATTTCAACCCTTTCGTCCAAATTATTTTAATTCAGAATTGTCAGTGTATTTACAGACATTTGTCTCATTTTCCAACTGCTGAAAATTGTAAAGATTTAAATAAATATTCAGTACTATACATGTTTTGATTTTTTTTTCTAAAGATGTAAGAAGCTGAAATGGACCTAATTTACAAGCTAAAATGACCTAATTTACAAGTTAAAATGCTCTAACAGAAAGGAATGTTATTAAAAGAATTTGGGAAATGCGACGATATAACACATAATTCGTACTATATTGTCACTTAAATTGTGTATTTAAATCGTGTATTTGATTCAAAGTCAAAGTGAAATAGATGTATGAGAATTTTTTTCTTCTAATAATATCAAATCATTTTTAATATCTTTCAAAAATAAATAAGCACAGAAAAACAGAATAATACATACATACAGACAGACAGATAGACAGACATAACTGAGTAAGTAATGTCAAAATTATTTGTTTGCAATTATGAAATGAAAAACATCAATTAAAATAATTTTATCAATGAAAGGAAAACTATTATAACATTATCTTACCTTTGTCTTTGAATCTAAATCACATTATCTGTTCTAATAGTCACTTTCTTTGACATGAACACGTACGTTTATAAAAGCAATGTCCACCCCGGGTGAACGACTGGATCACAGCAAGGTCGCCCGACTGAATCTCATTTTCACTTCTCTGCCTTTTTATGCCTGCCTGTCGAGCTAATGCCGCTATAGTTTGTTTCAATATTAGACCTTCTTGGTGTATCGAATCAGCATTTAAACGGCCAACTTTAAGATCTCAATAGGCCAAAAATCCTCACTCTGTAGTGCAACTGAATACGTTTTTCATTGTAATCGGAATAATAATCAACCGTATACATGAGTGTACACCTCACTACACCAGGAATGTATTTGGGTGGAATATTTTTATTTATAGTCTGGTGCAAGTTCACTCTTAATTTACTCTTACATGCCATAACGGGCCCTTGAGTGTACTGGTATACTCTCTACTGAACAATGACGATTAATATTTAAAGTAATTCAGAGTGTACATGATTGTACGTTTGGGTGTATTTATGATTCTATTCTCAGTTTAATATTTATTCTTGCTTTTACACTTACACGATGTGGCATTATGGTGATTATATAGTATGTAAGTTACTTGCATGCAAGTTCAAACAACTGAGTACATTACTTCGAGAATACTCTTGCATGTTAGGGTAAAAGACTCAATACATTACTTCGAGAATACTCTTGCGTGTAAGGGCAAACAACTGGGAACATTACTTCGAGAATACTCTTGCATGTAAGGGCAAACAACTGGGAACATTACTTCGAGAATACTCTTGCATGTAAGGGTAAAAGACTCAGTACATTACTTCGAGAATACTCTTGCATGTAGGGATAAAAGACTCAGTACATTGCTTCGAGAATACTCTAACATGTAAGAGTAAAAAACTCAGTACATTACTTCGAGAATACTCTTGCATGTAAGGGCAAACAACTGGGTACATTACTTCGAGAATACGCTTGCATGTAAGGGTAAAAGACTCGGTACATTACTTCGAGAATACTCTTGCATGTAAGGGCAAACAACTGGGAACATTACTTCGAAAATACTCTTGCATGTAAGGGTCAAAAGACTCAGTACATTACTTCGAGAATACTCTTGCATGTAAAGGCAAACAACTGGGAACATTACTTCGAGAATACTCTTGCATGTAAGGGTAAAAGACTCAGTACATTACTTCGAGAATACTTTTGCATGTAACGGCAAACGACTGGGAACATTACTTAGAAAATACGTTTGCATGTAACGACAATCGACTGGGGAAATTACTTGTGACAGAGTACGTGCACTATCTCCTATTGCCATTTTGTTTTTGTTTGTTTGTTTGCATGTTTGTTTGTTTTTGTTTTTGTTTTGTTTGGCTTTTTGGGGTGGGGGTGGGGGTGTCTTATTTGGCTGTGTATTTGTGCGGATTGGTCCATAATCAAGCTGAGCATACTAGCGGTGCACTCGGGCGTCCAGTGGCGTAGCAAGGCAAAGTGCCGCCCAAGGCCAACTACCAAAATTACGCCCCCACTCCATTCGTATTATTTATGATATATACGGTACTCTTACCAAATTGCCGCCCCCTAGAAAGTGCCGCCTGGGGCCACCGCCCTCTTCGCCATCTCGCTACGCTAAGTTTTAAGACTACTGCGTTAAGACGAGTGACAAGCTACTCTAGAGCGTTAGCTTGAATGTGGTGGTGACTTAGGAATAAATAACAGTTTGCCTTTACATTGTACCTTGAAGTAAAACAAGGCATTTACGGGTTGCACATCTTCAAGGAAAAAAAAGGCATTTAGGGGTAAGCATGAGTTTGCACATCTTCAAGGAAAAAAAGGCATTTAGGGGTAAGCATGAGTTTGCACATCTTCAAGGAAAAAAAGGCATTTAGGGGTAAGCACGAGTTTGCACATCTTCAAGGAAAACAAGGCATTTAGGGGTAAGCACGAGTTTGCACATCTTCAAGGAAAACAAGGCATTTAGGGGTAAGCACGAGTTTGCACATCTTCAAGGAAAATAAGGCATTTAGGGGTAAGCACGAGTTTGCACATCTTCAAGGAAAATAAGGCATTTAGGGGTAAGCACGAGTTTGCACATCTTCAAGGAAAAAAAGGCATTTAGGGGTAAGCACGAGTTTGCACATCTTCTTGCCAATGGCATACTCTAAAGTAAAACATGCTCGCATAAACTGTGCATAGAAAACCCTTGAGTTAAGAGTACATTCATTTTGATCTCCGAAAGAAGACTGTAGTCCATTGCAATATTACGAAGAAATGTCACATCACATAATTCACACGCCATGTCACATCACATGATTTATGCTTAATGTCACATCACTCGATTCACACTTCATGTCACATCACATGATTCACACTTCATGTCATATCACATGATTCACACTTCATGTCACATCACATGATTCACACTTCATGTCACATCACGTGATTCACACTTCATGTCACATCACATGATTCACACTTCATGCAGATCGCAAATTTTAATCATCATAAAATGTGGGTCTGTAGAGGTATTTAGTTTGCATGAAGGAAATGGCTGAGATTTCTTTAAAGAGCTACAGGTCATGAAAGTTCATTGCCACGAACAATTTTCGGTTTACGGGATCCAAGTAACATTTTTATTGACCACAACGGAGTCTGAGTTTCCAACAAGAACACTTAAGGCAAACATGACGATGCATTTTAAGCTAATCTGAAACACAACACCTATCTAAGTTTGCACGTGTGTGTGTGTGTATGTATATATATATATATATATATATATATATATATATATATATATATATATATATATATATATATATATATATATATTGGTACCACTGAAAAAGAAAAGAAAAAATACTTATAAAATAGCTGTTTTTGAACACAAAATAACTGTGTCAGTTACAGCGGTAACAAAAAGTTGTGCAGAGATACTCTGGCTTACTTTTAAGTTGCATCTTCGTCTGATAATTTAAGTATAATATTTTCTCAGTTTAAAAGAAAATAATAAAACATTTTTTTTATAGTAAAAGATTTTTTTCTTGTTTTAAGTTTATTATTATTTTAGCTTTTGGTTAAATGCTTTGATTCCATTTGTAGTCATTTTTTCTAGATTTTCCACAATCAGATTACAACTGAGTAACTGCCTCAAGAGAGAGAGAGACAGAGACAGACACAGAGACAGAGAGAGAGAGAGACAGAGAGAGAGAGAGAGTCAGAGAGAGAGACAGAGACAGTCAGAGAGAGAGAGAGAGAGACAGAGACAGAGACAGACAGACAGAGAGAGAGAGAGACAGAGAGAGAGAGAGAGAGTTGATTCAAAGCGCTCTTATGGAACAGTCCGATTTAGATGTAATTTTTATTGATGGTTTTTTTTTTCTTCTTCAGAATGTCAAAGCATTGCCTTTGATTGAGTTATTATTAGTCCGATAGTAACACTAGTAAAGGTAAAGATAGAGGAGACATGAACTCATATAGGACAAGCATATTTTATGTATACACTGTATACTACATGATACTCATATAGGACACTGTATACTACATGATACTCATATAGGACACTGTATACTACATGATACTCATATAAGACACTGTATACTACATGATACTCATATAGGACACTGTATACTACATGATACTCATATAGGACACTGTATAGTACATGATACTCATAAAGGACACTCTATACTACATGATACTCATAAAGGACACTCTATACTACATGATACTCATATAGGACACTCTATACTACATGATACTCGTAAAGGACCAGCATGTTTGATGTACACACTCTATACTACATGATTCTCATATAGCAGGGATGGTGCTGGCTTTAAAAAAGTTGTCGCCAAAAAAGTCGCCAATCTCAATATTTTGTCGCCAATTTTCAAAAATGTCGCCAAGCAAGGAGTCAATATTTTTCCATTTCTATTAATGTAGTAGGCAATGAAAATTGAAAAAGATGGGGTATTTATTACTTTACTGACAACAAACAATACAATACCACAATATTACAGAATAAATCATTACATGACTGTTTTGATTGCTTATTTATAATGTTTTACACTATTAAAATGTTGTTTCATAAAAATAATAAAATCGAATGTCACATGAGAATGCGTCATGATTTTACGGCTGCCCATTTGCTTAGTACTTATACAGAACGATTAGAAAGGTAATCACTTTTCTTTGAAGTTTCAGCAAACCTATTTTTCTGGTACATTTTCAACAAAAAAAAAAAAAAAAAGAAAAGGATTAGCCGTAGTTTTTTTTATTGTAGCTAGTCCCGTAGGCATGATTATTTGAGTGTATCACAGCATACAGTACTCGGGTCAGATGTCAGCATAAGTAGATTGTGATATAACAATGCACTGGTAAGATGGTTTGTCAATATGAACAAAGGATTTGTTTATATAACAATAGATAGATTCCAGAGCATTTTATATCCAAGTTTGCAGCTTCCTCTTATGGTGCCTTTGAATTCCTCAACTCCAAACCCACGATTGTATATAAGTTTTAACAGCCAAAATATATAGGACACTGTATACTACATGATACTCATATAGTACAAGCATGTTTGATGCATACACTGTATACTACATAATACTCATATATATACTGTATATTACATATGCAATATAAATATAGGTTATATCATGTGTACTATCTGATATCTCAGGCGGATAAGTTGTTTCGACATGTGACGAACAATCTTGCAAGTCATCTACGCCAAAACAACGAGTAGATACAATATATCAGACAACACACATACAATAATATGTCTATTATATACTCTAATCTATAATTAGCATCAGTTACCAGATATTTAACATTACTCTAATCTATAATTAGCATCAGTTACCAGATATTTACCATTACTCTAATCTATAATTAGCATCAGTTACCAGATATTTAACATTACTCTAATCTATAATTAGCATCAGTTACCATATATTTAACATTACTCTAATCTATAATTAGCATCAGTTACCAGATATTTAACATTACTCTAATCTATAATTAGCATCAGTTACCAGATATTTAACGTTACTCTAATCTATAATTAGCATCAGTTACTATATATTTAACGTTACTCTAATCTATAATTAGCATCAGTTACCATATATTTAACGTTACCCTAATCTATAATTAGCATCAGTTACCAGATATTTAACATTACTCTAATCTATAATTAGCATAAGTTACCAGATATTTAACATTACTCTACTCTATAATTAGCATCAGTTACCAGATATTTAACATTACTCTAATCTATAATTAGCATCAGTTACCATATATTTAACATTACTCTAATCTATAATTAGCATCAGTTACCATATATTTAACATTACTCTAATCTATAATTAGCATCAGTTACCATATATTTAACGTTACTCTAAGGAAGAAATTTAAAATATACAAATTATTCTTTACCCAACATCTTTCACAATTTCAATCCTAACGCACATAAATATCTGGTGTGAGTTGAACTATGTCATTTTTTTTTTCTTTTCATTTTTTTATTTTTTATTTTAACGGTACCTTGCGTGCTGCTGAAATCTGTCCCGGCCTGTCCCGGCCTGCCTAGACTGCATCTGCAGAGAGAATTTGCAGATATTAGTCTGAGAATAAAAACGGTAAAAAGTATGGTCCCTTACGGTCTGCTTTCATCAAACGGATATATTTTGATCTCTTCCAGTGAGAATGTGTTGATATCATTGATATTATGACGTCACATTATGCAAAGCGTAAAAACTGACGACAGGCTAATATGCAACTAAATTGAAGTTACAAATTGTTCATGACTATTATATATTTTACTTTGTATTCACCCTAAAGATGTCTTTGATTCACTCCATTTTTTTCACAGGGCCTGATTTGACTTTTCATTGCAGAGACCATGTTTTAATGATTTTTTAAACTTTCTGAATTTATATTTTATTTTATATACATTTTACAGAATTTTAACATCTTCGCCTTTTATATTTTATCTTGTAGTACTTTTTGTTTTCATTTATTTCGAAGGGTTTATTTTCCTAAAGTTTCTGTGTAATTCTGAATTGTTACAACTTTACTTGTAATTGCCACCATATAACAATTATTGTGCTAAGGTACCTGTAAACGCTAATAAGTATATACATTCAAAACACTGCTTAACGACGAAACCCGAAGCGGGCCGTATGATACAGGAAATGGGAGCCAACTGCCCTTCTCACACGCTCCTCACAGTTCATACACTTTGAGAATATATATCTGTTTTGACTCTTAAGTTGTATAAACCTTAATACATCGTGCATTAATACACTAGCACGTTAACTAGAACCTTCCTACTTTTCTTTTCAAAGATAGTGACCTTATCGTCTGCCGCGTGCTATCTTCTAACATCATCAGCATTGTGATCCACTACTGCGAGTAAAGAATTCTTGACTTATCCCCTACATATCTGGCAAAATCTTCCCATACTGCGCTAAAGCTATTGTAGAGAAAAGATCGCCGCAAATGCAATCTAAATTGAGTGTGATGCAGTTATCAACGCGTAAGGTTTTTCTTCAGAAAGCATTTTACCGCCAGATTTACAGTGCTGAGACAGTGGTTCTATCCTATTCAAAAAAACGTAACCCTCTGTGAAGAGTATTTACACAAGTGGGTAAAACAAAATGGCGGACTACGTGTAGATTGCATTTGCTGTGATCTTTTTTCTACACTTTCTTTTTTGCGGATTGGGAAGATTTTGCGAAATACATAGGAGGAGAAGTAAGGAATTATTTACTCGCAGTGATGGAGCACAGAGCTGGCGATGTTAGAAGGTAGCACGCGTCAGATTCACAATACACAGATGACGTCAATATGAAGCGCATCTATGCTGCCACACACAGTCTGGTTATTTATCCATTGGATTTTACTCGATTTCAATCTGTGATGGGAGAAGCAAGGTAGAATCCAGTCAACGTGCTCGAGATCTAACAAGCGGAGACGATGTACTAAGGATTAGGTGACCCAGGGGTCAAATACAGCCTTATATATTCCGACAGAGTATGAGCTGTGACGAGAGTGAGTTGTGTATTGCTAATCGGAACATCTCGTGATTTTTCTACAAAATACCGCCTCGGAAATACTTGAGTGGAGTGATCCAGCGTAGAAAGGTGGAAATCGCTGGAAGTCTCTGCTCAGTCACACGCAGAAGTACTCTTGGAAAAATAGAATCATGTCAACAACAACATGATACCTTTATAAAATTATCTGCACAAGTTCCGTAAATAACAATTCTTTAGGAAGTTCATACTTTAAAGAAAAGAAACTTGGGAAAGTCATCTCAGTCGAGTCGACATAATTAATGCTATGAATGCTATGATGGTATGTGACGTAATCATTACATCACTTAATAAACAATGCATATGTACATGCAATGGTGGCTACTGTACTATTTCCGATTTATTTTTACAATCTTTGGCGGAAAGTCCCGAGCTTGTTCCAATTGTTGCATTGCCAGTAGTCATGTGATTTACATACACCCCACTTGTAAGTCACATGATCTAGTTATGACCTTGTTAGAGCTCTTTCACCTCCTGAAGAATTTTTAACAGAAACACTTGATTTTATATCTTATAAATTGACCAATCATATTCCTAGAATTTAGTTTATTAGGTAATAATCCCACATATAATTGTATACTCTCATTTCGTCCCATAGACTTAACATAAAAACAACTGAACAATATTTTCCCCGTATACGCTACTGTCAAGCTCTATACATCGTCGATAAGGACTAGCGTTATGACACATCATTATCAGGAGCAGGCGGACCCGGTGCGTCCCACTCCCCCCCCCAAATGTTTTCTACAGTTAGTTTTCTTTACAGTTAAATGGTTCAAATTTTGGCCTGGAAACGCTTTAAAAATGTCCAATAGCTTTGCCCCTGGTCCCCCACTAGTGGTTCCATTTCACAGACCCCTTGCCTGCTTGTTTAGCCCCTGGTCCCCACTAGTGGTTCCATTTCACAGACCCCTTGCCTACTTGTTTAGACGCCCCCCCCCCCCCCCACACACACACCAAACACACACATGATATTCCTGGCTCCGCCCCTGGTTATGGCGTCATCCAACTTGTTATATTATGATGTCATCCAACTCGCCTGATATATTCATGCGCGTCATGAATTAAATTATGACTGAAGATATGAAGATGATTAAAGAATAAAAAAGAGCGAGGAATATTAGCATTAGAGTATTAATAACCAGGTCATTGTATATATATTGCCTGATATCTCGGATGTAATCGTTGTTTTTTACTGCATGCCAAAACGAACCGTGCAACCGGGATATCGACAATACACACTCAATAACCGATAACAGTATACTCTAAATTCATCTAATGATTTGGTTTGATTTTGTGGATTTAACGTCATATTTCAGCACATGATAGGCTATACATGGCGGCCAGTATATTTGGTGGAGGAAGAGCCCGGGAAGAACCACCGACCGAGAAGCCACTGGGAAGCTTTCTTACATACCCACGTTGACCGAGCCGAGACTCGAACCCACACAGACAGAGGTGAGATGTCAGTGATCTGTATTGGCGAGCGCCTTAGACCACTCTGCTATCTTGGGCCTCTCATCCAATGAACTTAACATGGAATATATCAGATAGTACACACGCAATAACCTATGGGATATATCAGATAGTACACACGCAATAACCCATGGGATATATCAGATAGTACACACGCAATAACCCATGGGATATATCAGATAGTACACACGCAATAACTTATGGGATATATCAGCAGATAGTACACACGCAATAACCCATGGGATATATCAGATAGTACACACGCAATAACCCATGGGATATATCAGATAGTACACACGCAATAACCCATGGGATATATCAGATAGTACACACGCAATAACCTATGACTATATACTCTAAATTCATCTAATGGTTTGGTTTTTGGTTGTTGTGGGTTTAACCAAGAGGTGTTTCAGCATATGATAGACAATACATGGTGGCCAGTATATTTGGTGGAAGAAAAAGCCCGGGAAACCCCCAGGAAGAACCACCGACCCACGGGAAGCTACTGGCAAGCTTTCTCACATACCCACGTTGACCGAGCCGAGACTCGAACCCATACGGACATAGGGGAAATGTCACGGATCTATAAAGGCGAGAGCCTTGGACCACTCGGCCACCCGCGGCCCCTCATCCAATGGACGTAACATGGGATATATCAGACAGTACACGCACAACAGCCTATGAATATATACTCTAAATTCATCCAGTGGACTTAACATGGGAAGTAACTGAACAATATTCTCCCGTATATATGTCATCGTCAAGTGGCAAATGTTGTCGATAAGGATGCGGGTTATGATTTTACGCTATAAATTTTTATTTTGTTTCAACTCGCTCGATATATCCATACGCGTCATTATCGAATTATCAATGAAGTTGATATCTCATTTGGACTCGTTGTTTTTGTCATGTTTCATCAGCCACATCCCAATTCGTCCACAAGATATATCAGAAAGTGCACATATAATAATCTCCTAAGTATATATACATAGTGTTCAGCTTATATTTTTCAGGTACGTTGAGCCAACTTAGAATAATTTAATTGATCAATCATTTAATCAATAATTAAGTCAATAATTCATTCAACTGTTTATAATATATTTATGCATCCATTTGTCTGTCTGTCTGTATATCCATCTATCTATGTATCTATTTATATATTTGTCAGTCTGTCTGTCTGTCTATGCACATGTCTTGATGGGTATAGGTGCATTTTATCCTTCTTCCTTTTATGTTCCGAGTACAATCAGGTTTTTTAAAACATTTCGGATGTGTTCTTAGAACAATAGAAAATCGATATAACTAATACTGCATTTTTAGAAAGTCATTTATGTCTCCAACTCCATGAAACACTATTTCATAGTCTCCGTTAATCACGGTACTTTGACATATCTTTGGTTACAACTATTACGTGTAAAGTTTTGGGTGATGGTTCACTTTACGGTGTCTTAAAATAAGCTCTTCTTCGCTTACGAAACATACATAAAGCCAGGCATGTGCAACTTCCTCCGTAGCGCGGGTCGGATAAGCGTTTTTTAAAACCACATCATATGATGCAAATAAGCTGATACAACCAGTTCGCGGGCCAGATCGGGCTGTAGATTGCGCATGCCTGTATTAAGCACTTAATAAGTTAGGCAGTTATCTCAACATATATCTTTTCTTTAGAACTTTTACAATGAAATAAATAAGAACTTGCAAGCATAAATGTATATACCAAGAGAAAGTAATGAATTAAATCCAATAACCCTTTTGTGGATCTGGTGAAAGTAACGAATTCATTCCAATAGCCCTTTTGTGGTTCTGGTGAAAGTAACGAATTCATTCCATTAGCCCTTTTGTGGATCTGGAATTTATTAAAATAGCCCATTGTGGATCTGGTGAAAGTAACGAATTCATCCCATTAGCCCTTTTGTGGATCTGGAATTTATTCCAATAGCCCATTGTGGATCGGGTGAAAGTAACGAATTCATTCCAATAGCCCTTTTGTGGACCGGGAATTTATTCCAATAGCCCTTTTGTGGATCTGCTGAAAGTAACGAATTCATTTAAATAACTCTTTTTGTGAATCTGATGAAAGTAACGAATTCATCCAAATAGCTCTTTTGTGGATTTGGTGAAAGTAACGAATTCATCCCAACATTCCTTTGTAGATCTGATTTGCAATCTTAGCTATAAAAATAATTACCTGAACCATATCTATTTTCCCTCAACAATATTTGACTTGATAGTATGTATTTTTGAAGTCAATATTTATGTCATATTTGACTTGATAGTATGCATTTTTGAACTCAATATTTATGTCATATTTGACTTGATAGTATTTATATTTGAACTCAATATTTATGTCATATTTGACTTGATAGTATTTATATTTGAACTCAATATTTATGTCATATTTGACTTGATAGTATTTATATTTGAACTCAATATTTATGTCATATTTGACTTGATAGTATGTATTTTTGAACTAAATATTTATGTCATATTTGATTTGATAGTATGCATTTTTGAACTCAATATTTATCTCATATTTGACACGATACTCTGTTTATTTGAACTCAATATGTATGTCATATTTGACTCGATACTGTCTTTTTTGACTCAATATTTATGTCATGTTTGACTTGATACTATGCATTTTTTAACTCAATATTTATGTTATATTTGACTTGATAGTATGTATTTTTGGACCCAATATGTATGTCATATTTGACTTTATAGTATGTATTTTTGGACTCAATATTTATGTCATATTTGACTTGATAAAATGTAATTTTGAGCTCAATATTTATGTCATACTTGACTTGATACTATGCATTTTTGAACTCAGTATGTATGTCATATTTGACTTGATAGTATGTATTTTTGAACTCAGTATTTATGTCATATTTGATTTGATACTATGCATTTTTGAAAGCAATATTTATGTTATATTTGACTTGCTAGTATGTATTTTTGAAAACAAAAAATTTAATTTTGGACTACACTATTTATTTTTGAAATACACTATTTATCTTTGGACTACAATTGGCCTGATACTTATTTGTACAATCACCAATTTTATATCATCCCGTTAAATTAAATAATACATGTGAATAATTTGGAATAACACTGCAGTGCCTAAGAAACTGTTTCAAATATGGTCTTCTCTGGAAGAGGTCGATTTGTATTTCCTTATTATTATAAAAATTATTATCTAAAATGAATTTTTTTAGGATTTATTTTTATAATTCCTCTTCTGATATATGCATATTTACATGTACAGAGACTAATGGAGTATTTCGTTTCCCTTTCCAAGTCATATTTGATGATTACAGGTCATAGCGCATACTTTTACATTTCACTGCAATTTTAGAACAAACCTAGCCGTGCATGTCAATATAAAATACATTTCGCTGCTTTTTCACAATAAAACTAATCATGCATGTCGATATAAAAATATTTAACATTTTACTTCCTACACATGGCATGTAAGAAATGTGAGTTGTAATTATTGGAGCAATAAACCTGTTGACGCATGGGTTGAAATTAACTCGGAGAGAGAGAGAGAGAGAGAGAGAGAGAGAGAGAGAGAGAGAGAGAGAGAGAGAGAGAGAGAGAGAGAGAGAGAAGGGAAAGCAACAATTATGTAGTGAATAAAAGTGGATTCTTTGAATTGTGTAATACAACTATATAAATCGCAACTGTCTCTTACCATTTGAAAGTTACGATAGATTTTGTGTTGTGAACCAGATATCCGTGTTGTTTTGACAAAAGGATCCATGAGCACTATTGTTGTATTTTTAGGTTTATTTATAAGCAGATTAATTTGCGGAATCCAATGGTTCATCTTCTTCAGCATGTTTGAAAATTAGGTCAACTTGACTTAGTATACATTTTCGCCTCATTCTGAAGAACTCTCTCACTTTCTCTCTCTCTCTCTCTCTCTCTCTCTCTCTCTCTCTCTATATATATATATATATATATATATATATATATATATATATTGGATACTAAGGCACATAAATTGATGACGCCCTGACATGAAATGAGAATTTAACCTTCTGTGATTCTCCGCCACTAATGTTAAAGGGGCCTATAGTGTTCGGCTGCCTGTACGTCCATATGTTCTTTTAAAGTCTTGCATTTAGGTCACTGTGTAATGGCATTTGTATTTAATGACGAGCGCATCAGATGTCCATGTTACCAATTTTTTATTTTTCTTCTCTACTAAATCCTCTTGGTTCATGAGCCACTGAGACACATGTATGGTCCGTAAGACACTGAGACACATGAACGGTCCTAAAGACACTGAGACACATGAATGGTCCGTAAGACACTGAGACACATGTATGGTCCGTAAAACACTGAGATACATGAATGGTCCTTAAGACACTGAGACACATGTATAGTCCGTAAGACACTGAGACACATGAATGGTCCGTAAGACACTGAGATACATGTATGGCCCGTAAGACTCTGAGATAAATGATTGGTCCTTTTTACACTGAGACACATGAACGCTCCTTAAGACACTGAGACACATGAATGGTCCTTAAGACACTGAGACACATTAATGGTCTGTAAGACACTGAGACACATGTATGGTCCGTAAGACACTGAGATTCATGAATGGTCCGTAAGACACTGAGACACATGAATGATCCTTAAGACACTGAGATACATGAATGGTCCTTAAGACACTGATATACAGGATTAATCCATAAGACACTGAGATATATGAATGGTCCATAGGACACTGAGACACATGAATGGTCTATAAGACACTGAGACACTGAGATACATGAATGGTCAATAGGACACTAAAATACATGAATGGTCCATAGGACACTGAGATACATAAATGGTCCATAGGACACTGAGATACATAAATGGTCCATAAGACACTGAGACACTGGGATACATGAATGGTCCATAAGATATTGAGACACTATGACACATGAATGGAGATTAGAGATGAGCTTACACTTTGTGTCAGTCCATATATAGCCTGGTAAATTACCAATGTCTTGGGCACATACTCATGAATGCTAAAACCGGGCCTGTCTTATATTGAAAGATGTTTATGTGTGCGCATGCGTGTGTGTATGTGTATGTGTGTGTGTGTCTGTCTCTCTTTAAATAATCAGTCGCTATCATGTGCTATTCTAAAGTTTTTGATTTGATGCATATTGAATGAGCAAACAAACAAATTAATAATATTAATAATAATAATAAATACAAGGTGCACCTTTTTTTCTCGTAAACCGTTCTGCACCTATTAGGGATAATTCGACCAACCGCCAATAATAATAAAAAAACACGCCATGAATTAAAAAAAAAAACACACCCACTACATAGCATATTTGTCTATCTATCTATATTTCTACTAGTACATTCAAAAGTCTCTTATCCTAATATAGATTTTTCTAGATAAACAATCATCTGGATATATGATAATAATATAAAACAAAGACTGTAGACTTCAATTTGTCCAGATAAAGTCTGGATAAAAATCAGGATTGTGTTTTCACTGGGCGTATCTATCTATCTATCTATCTATCTATCTATCTATCTATCTTTCTATCTATCTATCTATCTATCTATCTATCTATCTATCTATCTATCTATCTATCTATCTATCTATCTATCTATCTGTCTATCTATCTCTAAACTTTTCTGAGATCGATAACTAGATCATGCATATTATTTTAAAATCAGAAATAAAATTAAAAAAACAAAATGCGTAATTGACTGATATCTGCAAAGTAAGGTTATACTTAATTTGTTTTAGAAATGTAAATAATGGAAGTTAATTGTCTACATTCATATTTGGTACTATAAATTGTGATTGTCTTGTCTTTTTATAAAAGGTGGGAAATTGTTACAGAATTGCCATAACATAGAATGAATTCCCTATCCAACACAAATATTTATAGAATTTAACTTGTGATCATGATCACCGTCTATTCAAACTGTTCCATTCTATTATAAGAATATTTCATTGCGTCACATTTATTTATTCAAAGACCAATATTTACTGCTTTACTAAAGTTAATAACTCTTTATATGACAGTAGATTTACAATATATTACACTCCATTCCTTATATTTTACTTTAGCGACAATTGCACGTTTGCTAATATAGACAGTAACTTATTATTGTAATGACTAATATTGTCAATGACTTGAAAGAGAAATGAAGCCAGTCAAATTAAAATAGTTACCATTAAATGGTTCGATGTATCTTTCAGAAAATGCAATAGAGTGATAATAAGATTTCTTGGGTATGCAAACACTAATGTTGGAAAAGAATATACATGAATTGATCCGATACGGCACGTGATCAAGCGCGATATAGCTATACATGTCTATTTTAATCGGCCATATTGAAATATCATTATTTGTCTAAACTCTTTTGTTTTCTTTGACGGGGTATATTTTCTTTCAGTAATGATGCGGTAGATATATATGATCGATCGATTGATGTGGTAGATATATATGATCGATTGATTGATGTGGTAGATATATATGATCGATTGATTGATGTGGTAGATATATATGATCGATTGATTGATGTGGTAGATATACATGATTGATTGATTGTTGTTGTAGATATATATTTATGATCGATTGATTGATGCGGAGATATATATGATCGATTAATCGATGCGGTAGATATGTATGATCAATTGATTGATGCGGTAGATATATATGATCGATTGATAGATGTGGTATATTAATATGATCGATTGATTGATGTGGTATATTAATATGATCGATTGATTGATGTGGTATATTAATATGATCGATTGATTGATGTGGTATATTAATATGATCGATTGATTGATGTTAAGAACTTGGGAGGGGGAGAGGATGAGAGTGGAGATGAGATCGCTTCAGATAATACAATCTAGTGACTTGTGGAGAAGAACTGCAGAAAGAATGTGCACTTGCAAGGGAGGTAATCTGAAAAAGCATGCATTTTGCTAACTTTATTTATTTCCCATTACATTATCTATGGGCGCAAGGGACATTTTTATGGACAAATTTTTGATGTCGCGTCAACCTGCCTAATAAAAAATTCATTAAAATAAATTGGATAAACCAGTGAGGTTAAAAAGGTCCATATTTTTGGATAGCTATAATAAAGTAAAACATAAGAACATCATTCACTTGATCTGATAAGTCAATGGAAGCTCATAGCAAAAGAAGTTTATGCACCCCAGTCCAAATGTACACATGCATTTTTCATGTTCGAAGATCATTTTTGACAAACATTATGCTCACAGTGCAAATGCAAGCCCTTGACCTGTGTGATAATTTTGAAAATCATTGTGTACTGGATGCAATTCAAAATAGTCTTGAACCCACGCGTCTACTGCTATTTGTGGTTTAGCTCTGCTTCCTAGCCGATGTAGTTCCAGTCTATTTTTAGATTTCCTCTCATTTTTGTGGTGATAAAGGAGTTAGATTTTGGCATTCTTGGTACTGATTGAAAGGAAATTGTTTATTCTTTAGAATATAAGCATTATAGTGTAGTTGTTTGTGTGTATTTTGGCGAGAGTGCACAGTGAGTAATGGGGCATTGATACTGGTCCGGAAGTAAAATCTGTGACTTACTGCACGTTGTTTTGTTTACAGAGAAGCCTCTCCAGAAAAAATGCTGGATAACCTGTGACAGGAACTTCACCGTGAGTTCATCTTTGATGATACTTTAGATTAACATATGATTTATTAGGATTTGGACACAATGGAAAGTTTGGCAGTGACAAACAAATGTAGGGAATATATAGAGAAAATGATTGTGACCTGAGTCCATAAACAGAAGGGAGGGGTGAATGGGTCTATTTCTTGAGAATGTGAAAATATGTAACGACATTTACAATACTTTTAAGAATACAGTTTTGTAAATACAAACAGTAATATAAATTTCATATCTGTGATGTGATAAGATCGGTCTATAAAACTTTGTTCATGAGGAAAAAATAGAAAATCTATAGTGCAAAAGGCCGATTTGGCAAACAAACAAAACTTGATAGTGATTTGGATTTGTGTTTTACGGCACATGAACACAAGTGGGTTATTTCGTGATGAGGAGATTGGAATAAAGTTCCTTGCCCAAGGACACAGAACTGTAGCCGACCGGGGCTGATCCGTTGGTAGAATTCGAACCCGCACACTTTTGATCGGCAGTCCGGCACGTCAGAACATTGAGCCACAGTGGCTAATACACTTCCGAAGGATACCATATTTTTATACGCTGTAATTTGCAACAATTTGGAAATTAATAATAATTAAGTCACTATTTAGATATCACGATTTCTCAGTGGCGTAACTACCTGTTCGCAAATTCGCAGCTACGTACACATAGATCTAGAAAAAAAAGCGATTAAAAAAGGAAATATAACAAATTTATTTTCCACGTATAAGCTCTTGTCCATTCAGATTGCACTATAATGCACCATTAAATTCTCATTGCATTTTTCAAAATTTTCGTGGCGGAGGGTCACCAGACCCCCACCAGCAATGGGGAGGGGCTGGAGGTGGGGGTAACACACCTTCTTTATCCTTCACCCCATCTCCCGCAGCTTCCCCCCTCCCCCCATGCAGTGCCATGTTGCTGTATTAGGAATCAGTTTTGTCCAAAACAATTGTTTTCTTCATCATTTAAAGATACATGTGAGCCCTTTTCTTTAATGCGATCTCTCGATTGTAACCAAAATTAGGTTTGTGTGGTAGTATTTAGCAGGAATGTAAAGAAGAGATGTCTTTCAAACAATTCTTCTGTTGTAATAAATATTCCTTTTTGTGAGACATCTGTCCGCTCTCTCTCTCTCTCTCTCTCTCTCTCTCTCTCTCTCTCTCTCTCTCTCTCTCTCTCTCTCTCTCTCTCTCTCTCTCTCTCTCTCTCTCACACACACACACACACACAAATATTCATACCATGATAACCTCGTACTAAAAAAAATTAAGTTCTATTTCTGTTTCATTTTCTCTTCTGACTGTGATTACTATTTTAGTTCTTCCATCAGTTCCCCAGGCATAATTTTGTCTGTATGTCAAATTATTGTTTTTGTCCTGACCTCTTCTGACTGTCTTATACAAAGTCGTTCACTTATGACACACACACACACACACACACACACACACACACACACACACACACACACATATATATATATATATATATATATATATATATATATATATATATATATATTGAGAGAGAGAAAGAGAGATCAACTAGTTGTATTAAGGTAAGGGAGACAGTGGTAAGTGGTAGAGTTTAAACCAACCGATGACTCACAACGGTATCACTCTAGAAATACAGGTAACAAGTGAGAGATAAGTGGACATTGGGGCCCAGGTGTAGCACTTCGCTATGTTCACATTAATTAACTAGCCCCCAGGTTTTGTGTATGCCAACAAGACACATGTAGTATCATTCATTTTCCGATCTCTGGACCTACGGGTCTCTGTTTATCATGAAGTGGCATTAGGTATTACAAGCTGCGTGGTCTATGTTTATCATGAAGTGGCATTATTATTATTATTAGTATTATTATTATTATTTTTTTTTTTTATTTACTTACTTACTAAACTTGTAATATCATCTTGTTTTTCTTGTTCCTCTTCTTTATTATCACCATCAGCATCAGCAGCAGTATCATCAACCCTGTATGCTTTTTGCACGTTCTCTTGATATTCAAAAGCATACGTATTTTCTAGAAGCCTTCTTCAGTAATCAGTAGCGGCGCGAGGGTTCGAAGAGCCGGGGGCAACGTTCTTTAGTGGCGCCCCTACTTTGCCACAGAGAACAGTTTTTATGTCAGTTGCCAACCTCCAGCAAACCCACCACCCCCAATCTACGCCCCGGTTACAGATGAAAAAAAAAGCTCTCGACGGCGACCCCCACGCCCGGCGCCCGGGGACAATAGACCCCCCCCCCCTTTCCTCGTGCCGCCACCGTCAGTAATACCCCAGATACCTTATACATCCCGGGTATTGCTCCATACATCCCGAGTATTACCCCCATATACCCATGGCATTATCCCATACACCCATGGCATTACCCCATATACCCATGGCATTACCCCATATACCCATGGCATTACCCCATACATCCATGACATTACCCCATACACCCATGGCATTACCCCATACACCTATGGCATTACCCCATACACCCATGGCATTACCCCATATACCCATGGCATTACCCCATACAGCCATGGCATTACCCCATATACCCACGGCATTACCCCATATACCCATGGCATTACCCCATACACCCATGGCATTACCCCATATACCCATGGCATTACCCCATATACCCATGGCATTACTCCATACATAAATGGGTTTAGATCTGGCAGCCAATTCGTTCAGCTAAATAAACGGCAAGCTTTTATAAACACTAAAATCAGAGGCTACCTCATCGTTTGATCGGTACACAATGTGAACCAGTAATAGATGAGTATATAACGTTAGCCAGTAATATATCAGCATATAACGTGAACCAGTAATAGATCAGTATATAACGTTACCCAGTAATAGATCAGTATACAACGTTAACCAGTAATAGATCAGTATATAACGTGAACCAGTAATAGATCATTATATAACGTTACCCAGTAATAGATCAGTATATAACGTTAGCCAGTAATATATCAGTATACAACGTTAGCCAGTAATATATCAGCATATAACGTGAACCAGTAATAGATCAGTATATAACGTTACCCAGTAATAGATCAGTATACAACGTTAGCCAGTAATAGATCAGTATACAACGTTACCCAGTAATAGATCATTATATAACGTGAACCAGTAATAGATCAGTATATAACGTGAAGCAGTAATAGATCAGTATACAGCGTGAACCAGTAATAGATAAGTATACAGCGTGAGCCCGTAATAGATCAGTATACAACGTTACCCAGTAATAGATCAGTATACAACGTTACCCAGTCATAGATCAGCATATAACGTGAACCTGTAATAGATCAGTATACAACGTTAGCCAGTAATAGATCAGTATACAACGTGAACAAACAATAGATCAGTATACAGCGTGAACCAGAAATAAATCAGCATACAAGGTGAGCTCGTAATAGATCAGCATACAACGTGAACCAGTAATAGATGAATGACATATGGACTATTATTGCGACTATAAGTCTATAGTGACTTATAGCCAGTATAATAGTACATATATCCTTAGGACTTCTGTCTATTACTAGTTCACGTTGGTTACCGATTAGGTAGCCTGTGTTAGTGGGCCTCCAGATAGTCTACCGTTATGTTTTACTAATCTATTATATAATCTTTTATATAAATTGACTTCATTATTTTGCATTACTTTTTATTGTTGTATTACTCCACCAATATTTTTCGATTCCTATATATCGTTGTCTCTTGGAAGAAATGGCATGAAGATGAACCATGCTCTCCTTACAGATTACCCTGTTGCACAAGATTCAGGTAATGAAGATGAACGTTGCCCTCCTTACGGAGTACCCTGTTGATCCATAATGTTTCTAATAAGAATGAACCCTGACCTCCTTACAGTGAACCCTGTTGATCCATAATGTATGTAATGAGGATGAACCCTGCACTCCTTATATTGAATCCTGTTGATCCATAATGTATGTAATGAAAATGAACCCTGACCTCCTTACAGTGAATCCTATTGATCCATAATGTATGTAATGAGAATGAGCCCTGACCTCCTTACAGTGAATCATGTTGATCCATAATGTATGTAATGAGGATAAACCCTGCACTCCTTGTACTGAACCCTGTTGATCCATAATGTATGTAATGAGAATGAACCCTGCACTCCTTATAGTGAACCCTGTTGATCCATAATGTATGCAATGAGAATGAACCCTGACCTCCTTATAGTGAATCCTGTTGATCCATAATGTATGTAATGAGGATGAACCCTGCACTCCTTATAGTGAACCCTGTTGATCCATAATGTATGTAATGAGAATGAACCCTGACCTCCTTACAGTGAATCCTATTGATCCATAATGTATGTAATGAGAATGAGCCCTGACCTCCTTACAGTGAATCATGTTGATCCATAATGTACGTAATGAGGATAAACCCTGCACTCCTTATGGTGAACCCTGTTGATCCACAATGTATGTAATGAGAATGAACCCTGCACTCCTTATAGTGAACCCTGTTGATCCATAATGTATGTAATGAGAATGAACCCTGACCTCCTTATTGTGAATCCTGTTGATCCATAATGTATGTAATGAGGATGAACCCTGCACTCCTTATAGTGAACCCTGTTGATCCATAATGTATGTAATGAGAATGAACCCTGACCTCCTTATTGTGAATCCTGTTGATCCATAATGTATGTAATGAGGATGAAGCCTGCACTCCTTATAGTGAACCCTGTTGATCCATAATGTATGTAATGAGAATGAACCCTGACCTCCTTACAGTGAATCCTGTTGATCCATAATGTATGTAATGAGAATGAACCCTGACCTCCTTATAGTGAATCCTGTTAATCCATAATGTATGTAATGAGGTTGAACCCTGCACTCCTTATAGTGAACCCTGTTGATCCATAATGTATGTAATGAGAATGAACCCTGCACTCCTTATAGTGAACCCTGTTGATCATAATGTATGTAATGAGGATGAACCCTGCACTCATTGTAGTGAACCCTGTTGATCCATAATGTATGTAATGAAAATGAACCCTGACCTCCTTACAGTGCACATTGTTGCCACACAATGTATGTAATGAAAATGAACCCTGCCCTCCTTACAGTGAACCCTGTTACTCCATAATGTCTATAACGAACATTAACCATGCCCTACTTACAGTACACCATGTTATTCCATAATATATGCAATGTAGATGAACACTGCCCTCCTTACTGTGAATCCCGTAATATATTTAATGTAAAGCAAACTTGCCCTCCTTACAGTGAACTATGCCCTTCTTACAGAGATGAACTCTGCCTATGTACAATGAACCCTGTCCTATTTACAGTGCACCCTGTTACTCCATAATGTATATAATGAAGACGACTCTTGCCCTCCATGCAGTGAACCCTGTTGTAATGTATACAATGTAGATAAACCATGCCCTCGTTACATTTTGTGTCCCATAATGGATGTAGTGAAAATGAAACCTGCCCTCCTTACAATTAACCATGTCCTGTTGCTCCATAATATATGTAATGAAGACGAACTCTGCCTCTTTACAGTGAACCCTGGCCTATTTACAATGTATATAATGAAGATGAACCCTGCCCTCCATATAGTGAACCCTCGCGCCGCCACTGATTACTGAAGAAATCTTCTAGTTACATAATGTGTGTAATGAAAAATGAACACTGCACTCCTAACAGTGAACCGTGTTGCTCCATAATATATGTAATACACATTCACCCTGCCATCCTCACAGTGCACCCTGTATCCTATAATGTGTGTAATTAAAATGAACCTTGCCCTCTGTACAGTGCACCTTTATGCTCCGTAATGTATGCCATGAATATGAACCATGCCCTCCTTACAGTTAAACCTGTTGCTCCATAATTATGTGATAAAGATGAATCCTGTCCTCTTTACAGTGAACTCTGTTGCCCCATAATGTTTTATAGGGTTTAACGACACATCAGTACAATCATAGCTATATGGCGCCGAGAAAAAGTTAAGCGTTTAAACTTGAAAGGTAAATAATAGATACTGAAATATTTAGGAAGATAAATAATTCTAAATAAAAGTAAATATATAATCCTCTAAGATCAATAACTGCCAGATTAGATCATGTACAACTCCTTCGAAAGGTATAATAATAGAAGATAATGCTTTGAGTAAGAATGTGCCACTTTGCAAGTTCAACCAAAAATCTTTTTATACTCTAAAAATGCTTGGAATTTGTGAATTTTTAGATTTTTTATTTTAAATGGAAAAATCAAGGATCACTAACAGAAGTGTGTTGCAATGAATGTCCAACCACTGATTAGTTTTGCCCTTAAAAGTTGAAATATCCCTCTTCAAGTACCCTCATAGGGAAACTGCATCCTGCCTTATTTGATGGTCAAGGGAGATCACTACCATAGTGGTAATATCCCTCTTCAAGTACCCTCATAGCGAAACTGCATCCTGCCTTATTTGATGGTCAGGGGACATAGCCGCTATGGTAACTTTGACACTTAGCATGGTTAGTTACTATCATTATTAAGGTTGTCGTCGTCACCTTCACCACTACGTCATCTTCTTTATCTTCTTAATGTTTTCTTGTTTTTTCTTTCTTCATATGTCACATTCCTTCTTTATATATATATATATATATATATATATATATATATATATATATATATATATATATATATATATATATATATATCGCATTTGTTCTCCTCAAGCTACGTGTCTACGCCATCGCAAACTCGACTTACAATATTTGGGTAAATGTTTACACCTGTCAAACATCATTTAATAGATAGTCTGTTAAATATAAAGAAAGAAAAAGAAGGAAAGAAGAAAGTAATTTTTTTTGTTTTATTGGTTTGAACGGCAATTTTAACACATTATTGGCTATATCATATTGAGGAAATGGGAGCTAAGTGCCTTTCTCAAGGACACACAGAGACAGCCAACCCGACAGAATGAAGGAAGGAAAGAAGAAAGCTAGATAGATAGATAGATAGATACATAGATAGATACAACGATTAATTAAATAAATGATTGACAAACTGATTGGCTGATTAATTGTTTGATCGATCTATTGATTTATTGATCTAAATAAATTACCGCATTACAGCGTATTTCATAGTGTACTGTCATTTATTCGGTTTTCAAATGATTAGTAAATGAAGGGAGTAAATCTCGAAATCAGGAAGCGGAGAGAGAGAGAGAGAGAGAGAGAGAGAGAGAGAGAGAGAGAGAGAGAGAGAGAGAGAGAGAGAGAGAGAGAGAGCACAGTAACTGCAGTCAAACATCTCAAGACCGAAACCTCAGTAAAATTAAATCCTTTTAAAACTGAAAATTATTTCCTGATCCCAAAATGTGTTTATTTTTCATTCCAATAAAATTAACTCATTAACCCTAAACCCCTCTACCATTGAAACCAAAATAAATATTCGGTCCTTAATATGATTTTGACACACATAAAACATAAATAATTTATATAGAAGACATGTACAGTGTTTATTCCACTAAAAAGTACAAGACATTTACAGTGTTTATTCCACTGAAAAAGTACAAGACTTGTACAGTAGTACTATATTGGGGTGACTGAGGGACAAATGAGCCTCTATAGGGACGTACGGGAGTTTAATGTGGTGGGGCCTCTATAGGGACAAGTGGGCCTCTATAGGACAAAAGTGCCAAGATTTATAGGGACAGTTGGGCCTCTATAGGGACGTACGGGAATTTATCATAGCGTCCGTATGTAGTGACGAAGACAACGTCCTCTACCATCAAAACTGGGGGGGGGGGGGGGGTTGATAGTAGAGGACGTTGTCTTCGTCACTACATACGGGGGTCGTGTGTGTAGGACATGGCAATGATGGAAAATAATTAATCTTTCTTGAAAAATGGGTGGTCCTGATAAGGACCGTTGGATTTGCTGAAGAGTTCATTTAGAGGAGGTGTGGGCACCTCCCAGGCTTTGCCCTGCACGCGGGGCAACTCCCCCTCCATGTTTTAAAACTCATACATTTGTTTGAGTTTTTTAGTATAAAGGGAGGATGGTCCGCTTCTGGATCCCAATTCTCCTTATTGGTGTCCTGCTCCTCCATCATCCGGTGGGGTTTGATGGGGATATTCTTCTCTTTCTCCTCCTTCTCTTTCTTCTCCAAGTCTTGGAGGAGGTGCCACGCCACCTCTAGATGAACTCGAATCTGTCTGATTGTTTCAGTCTTATTCATTCTCTTGAATAAACGAGGGTAGCTCTATCGGGGAAGGTGTTGTTTTAATATACTAGAAGCGCGGACGTGAAGGAAAACATCCCTTACACCTATAAAAAAAAAAAAAAAAAAAAACATCACCCCACTACCCCGCGTCTGACGTCATTCGTTTAACGTCATTCTAGGCTTCGCGGATTTTGCACTCCATCACCACTTACTCTAAAAAGCGCGGACCTAAAAGAAACTACTTTTAATAAAAATCAAACACAGACCATACCATCCATATTTTTTTTTTATAAACCAAGCACACTCCACAAACATACAATTTATTTTTTATATTTTTTTTTTATATCAAACACAAACTTACACACACCACACTATCCTTTTTTTTTACTTTTTTAAAATTTTTATATTAAACTTTCACACACCACACAAACCCTTTTTTTACTTTTTAAAATTTTTTTTATATTCAACACACGCCACAAAACATACAAGGGGAAAAGGTTTTTTTTTTTTGTTGGGTTGACTATCACAAACATACAAACATATAAAACACATTATATATGGCAATATGAGAGTAGTAATCTTTTCTAGAGATTGGGGTGGGCCTTGAAAGGACCGTTGGGTATTAACAAGTTATGTTGTTTTTTTAACTTCTTAGGGGTGAAGTAGTAGCAGCAGTAGTGGTAGCAGCAGCTCCAGCAGGGCGGCCACGTTTAGCAATGGGTCTCGCAGCTTTAAGGCAGGCAGGTCTCTTTCGGGTGAAAGAGAAGGCAAATTCTTCACAGTCAATCTTGCAACTTACTTCTCCGTCAGGTAGTTTGTTAGACTGCATAAGTTGCTGTTGTTGTCTTTGCTGTTGTTGTTGCTGCTGTAGTCGTTGTCCCACCTCCCATTCTATTCTTTCCCGAAGTATTTCTTCTCTCAGGACCTCTTCTACTAGATCATGCGCCATTTGAATGAACGTCATCGTCTTTCTCTCCGGCTGGGTTTCCATCAAATGATTCTTCACCCTCATAATGTTTACCGTAGCTTCATTCAGCTTTGTAATCTTGGTTGCTGCCATCTTCTTTTGGAACTGTTGAGATCTTGACGAGTCAACGAGAATGACTACACTGGCCAACGCACCGCTTTATATGCTTAACGCGCGGACGCGATGGAAAACATGGTAGGGTTTTCAGATCGACAGTGAGATCAAAGATAGAGGAAAGAGGATAGTTTGTTTTAGATCGATAGAAAGAGAGAGAGAGAGAGAACATAATTATTTTTTTTTCAAATTCAATAAAAAACCACACAACACCATTTTTTTTCAACAATAACCATTTTTTTTTAATCAACAATAATCATTCTAACATAAAAATACTAACAATTCAACAATAAAATTTTTTAAACAGGAACATATTTACAAGGTTGACAACGTTGGGGTGGTAAACTAAACCTCCACCTTTCTACATCTACATCATTCTGATTGACATTACGTTTCTGAGCTAAAGATAAGAGATATCCATAATGTTCACAAAACCATTGTTGTACTTTAGCATCGTTTCGAGTATAGTTTCTATCAAACCAAGTCAGTAAATGTTCTAAGGAATATCCAAGACTGCGGTGATGAAGAAAATGTACACAATATTGTCCACACACCATGGAATCCGATCCTTGTAATCGAAATTTATTGAATCGAGTCGAGACGGCATTTCTTCTCATAAAGTCAATGATGTCGTCTTCCAGAGGAGGTAATCCATAAGAATCAAAATATTCCACACAGTGAGCGTTGGGAAAGTACACGGCAACCCAATGGGTTCCTGGTAGATGACTGTCGTCAGTATTGATGACATAGGCATGAACGTTTTTCGGTTTACGAAGAGGTAGTTCATCTTTAGCACATACCACAGGATTCCAAGAAGAAGTGTAGGAACTACGAGTCAATAGGTAATAAAGTTCTCTAGTATCCATTTTTTTCTTCTTCTTCTTTTTTTTTGTCTTCAATGGAAATAATAGGTCACCAATTCACACCTGACTTTAAACTTGAATTGATCTGTCTTGTAATTCCAGGAATATTCACGTCGGATAGGCTCTGCACTCTGTTCAATGAGTCCTTCGATTCGTCTGATCTCCAGAGAATTAAGTGGAGGAGAAGAATAATTCTGCAAGACTTTATACCACTGTTTCAACACGTGTTCATCTGAGATTTGTGACCAGGCCATTTCCAAATATTCATCCAATTTTTCTTCGCCTGTCAACATCATACATTGGTCGTGTTGTATCTGACTGGGATGATCGTTTTGACATCCATAACAATGTTCTTTATTCAGACTGTTAATTATTTGACTCAGTTCCTGAGCATAACAGGACACTAACTTTTTTTCTTGTTCTGGCAATCGACAAGCCATAAATCCAGTAAACTTTGGAACTGAATTGTTTTCTTCTTCTTCTTCTTCTATTCGAGGTACTGAATGAATGACTTCGTCATCATCATCCTTTGTGGTAGTTTGTGACTGTTGAATCACTTCACAAAATCCCTCATCTATCTCCATAGGTTCTTCGTGCTGCATCTTTTTTCTTTTCTTCTAATAGTCTTGAATCACTTCTCTCAAACTGTTGATCTCTAGAGTATTATCAAATTCTGCATACAAGACGACGTTCACTGTCTCAGGTAGAGGATTTGTAAACTGAAGTTCCACTCGAAGGGGGCCTGATTTTATAGGGTGGAAATGTCCTTCGTCGCTGCCTTGGTCCGGAGTGAAATCAAATCCCCACAAGGCATACCCTCCTGCATAATCGTCGTACGAAATGCCGTGGCTGGTGTTGGTGCCTAATTGTCCTGTGGCTTCATACAGGGTCAAGTAAGATCGTAAGTAATTTTTTGCGTTGACGCTAAAGTCAGGTTCAAAAGGTCTGGTACACAAGGTCTTGCCATCTCGACTGAATTCTATCTTGGAGACGTTAAAGTGCTGAAACTGGAACGGATTCTGATCGTGGACTCCGTTGAAGGCTGAATTTCTGACCATACCAATCAGCAAGCGTTTGGGGAGCTGCCCCTGGAAGATGTGATCTTCGACTATAGATCGGAGTCCAGCGGCCACAGTAAAGGTTTTCACTTCCACACGTCTAAGAGGATACTTAGCAGTGGTTCTGCTCAAGGTTTGACTGATGTCGTTGGCCACTTTTGGTAAGACTTCTACACGTCGCACATAAAGTTTGGCTTCTTGGATGACAGTTTTCCACTCGTTAACATTAGCCATCAAATGGAAAGCGGCACTACTGCGATTTAGTCTCAGACGTACATCTACTCCGTTCAACAAATACTTGTCTTGCAACCACATGTCCAAATGCAAACGATCCATCAATTCTAAACTGTGCCCTCTGATTTACTTTCGACGGTCGTTAAATCCCACAATGTGCGGCTCTGCTGGAATTATATTTCCACTAACTTTTTCATCAGCAGCAACCTTCTCAACCCTCGCCGGTACTGACACCTCTGTGTCGTTGAAGGTATTCTCTCCTGCGGTGTCAGGTTTCCAGACCAATGAAGCATCCAGATGAGTGTTCTTGGCTTCTTTTCCATACGTCAAGAGATTTTCCAAGTAAGCACGGTAAGGGTAAGTATCCAAACTGCTGCTGACCAGTTTGTTATTCAAGTGCAAATCTATTCCACTGAGCAAAGAATGCATGAAATTATTGACGGGAGCGACTCTGGAATTGCCATCAGGAAGGCTGCTGTCCGGCGTTTTGATCACTTTGAGTTTCAGGAACAAGTAGCTGTCATTCAGATCGATGTAATCTTCGGTTTGTCCTTTGCTTTCAAATTCAATAGGAGCTGAATCCGACAAAGACGATACAGGATGAAATTCCACCCATTGGGATTCTTGCATCGTCATCATGGTGGGAGGCATAGAAAACAGATCCAGTTCTGACTTGGTACATTCGCAAGAATCTCGGTGCATCATTTCCAATGTTTTTTTTAAATAATCAAACACGTCTAATTCTCTGATGGTTCTTTTTCTTTTCCTATTCTTTTTGGAACTGGTGTGTGGCCTTTTATGAACTTTGAAAGGATTTCGATGTCGTCGTAGTCTCTTTCTACTTTGTCCTTGCTGTGAAGTAATGCCAGAGCCTGAAGCGTGAAGCGTATTTATAGGATTTTCTCGGAGACCTAAAAGATCTTTACCGGTGGTCATCAACACATTTTTGCCTGCTCTCATAAAGGCTTCTTTTGGATTTTGTTTGTCGATGAGGACATTTTGCAAAAATTCTTTTCCTTGTGTCAAAGCAGCATCTTTTAAGGCATGAAATCCTCGAGTCACCATTGGTTTCAAAATAGGAGCTACCGTCCGAAAAGCTGATCTTAACATATCTCCTAATCCATGTCCTCGTTGTCGAGCCACTCCTCGGTACACCGGATACATTTTTTTTTTGTTTGGGTCAGTTACAATTCGTTAAAGAACTTGTTTTTTTCGAAAATGTAGTTTCACCGTGACTTTTCCTTGGTCAATGAATGGTACATCTTGTCCCAAATCTCCTTTTATACTAATGTTGACACTGTCAAAATACGATTTACTGACTGGAAGATAATGAGGATTTACAAATTCACGGTGAACGTGAAACGTGTTTCCACCTTCTTCGTACGCACCAGCAGCAGTATCCACTTTGAAAGGAATGACTATCAGTAAGGGAGCAGATGTGTGTCCCACCACGTTGTACTCTACCACATAGGAGTACACAAACATTAAATTCAGTCCCATGTTCAATTCCAAAGAGTGTTTAAAAGCATCTGCGGATTTTATGTTAGTTGAGATTTTTCGATTCGTATACTCTTTATTTCCACCCAAAATGGCATACAATCCAGGAGAAAATTCGATGGTCATGAATCTTCTCTCCTCGGAGGGTATGTTTCTTTCTTTAGCAGTTTTGTCGTCAATGAATTCACCAGTAGCTGTATCCATCATAGCAAATTCTATGTGGAAACGGCGTGCCACCTCATTTAAACCGATTTGTACAAGTTTTTGGTTACGATTTAAGGCTTTGCTAAATTGCTTGTCAATGGTGGACTCAATGGTGTCCCACAATTGTCGGCTACTAAAATAATACCCCGTAGGGATTCTCAGGGTATACTGCCCAAAGACCCTTATGTCAGAATCTTTTTTTTTTTTGGATCTGAAAACTTTTTGAATTCTCCATTCATGTCTGGATTATTTTTGTCTCCTTCCCAGATTTTAGGATCGTTTTTTTCTAATTCATCTTGTATATTTTTGTTCAAGATTTCCACGACGATAGTGTTTTGACCTTTGTTGATGTTCATGATTTGCGTAGGATGAATGATTTCTACCAATCCTACTTCCCAATGAGCATCGTGATCCAATTGAATGGATTGAGGCAATTTGGTGGTGAAATAACATAAGGTGTTGTTGGGAAACACATTCATGGAACTGTCACTAGGTAACGTTAAATAAAATTGGTCATTCATAGTTCCAAAGTGGTTCTGGTCTCCGAGGAGTCACTCAAGTGAACAGAAGAATGATGTTCAAAGGGTTCTAAAAGAGGACTGGTATTTTGGTGGTGACTGGAAGAAGAAGGTGGACTGACGTTGCTCGTACTACCGTGATTGCTGTGGCTGCTGTTGTCCGTTGTCGTCGTAAATTTCAAAGAGGGATTGGGTAAAAGATAACCGATGCAACTGCTAAGTAAAATAGTCCACAATTGTTTGTCTCCTTGTTGCAAACTCAAATTGGCAATAGCTGCTCCGATGACACAATACACTACAAAAATTTGGCAGAAAAAGACGATTTGATTTTTAGGCACTGTTATGTATGATGTTTATATAATATTATATATATTTTAGGAAATTATAAATGTTTCTTCACTTTAATATTTGCTTAAATCTTTATGTTTATTAGGAAAGACATGTATAACTAGTGTTCTTGAATTAGGTTGTTTTGATCAATATGTTTTCTCAATTTGAAGGTCAAGGTTGATTTTTGTTTACAAGTAAAAATTCCATTAAGATGACACATGTTCTAGAACATTCTGTCATATGACCAATCTTTATATATATCATGTTTGGTGGACATTTATTCAGTTTTGACATTACCATCAGTCTTGTAAAGAGCTATTACAGTTGTGAAAATTCATTCCAAATTCTAAGAGAGGAATTATTTTAAATATTCATTGGATTATAACAGTGCTCATAAACTTTTGGATTTTGGATTTTTAATTGATGATTTTGGAATTTAAGTGAACTTATTCAGATATTTTGGAATACTTCATTTTGACATCAGCATATCAAGATTACTAGTACATCAGGACTTTGGAGACCATTAGCACATCATAACATTCAAGGACACAGCCGTGAATTTGGAACATTCTATATTTAGGACTTGTGATTAGAACAATCATTCTTATTGGATTATTAGGATTTCAAAACACATTATTGTAAGTGACTTTTTGATTTTTCATTTTAATTATCTAGTAATAAATTGTTTGTTGATTTTTACTTGATTTGTTGGTTTCACTTTCTTTCTGTTACATTTTTCTTAGACCATAGAGTCGTAACAGCACACATTCTCCGCACCACACCCAAAGCGGTTGTTCTTGTAATTCTTGAAGAGAAGAACTCTGTGAAGGAGTCGTTGAAGTCGTGGTTGCTGTGTTGAATGGTATGTTGTTGAGTTACTTCTTTTTCTTTTTATAGTCGACGACTTGAGAAGCAGCAATCCAAGAATCAAAACTAGGAGGATATCCTTTCCAACGTACTTTGACTTCTTCTACTCGTCGTTTGCCTACTTTACGTGTTCTTTGTTCGAGAATGCTTTCAATGTCGTACAAGACGTCTTCTTTTTTGGTCACTCGTTGTACTGAGGCAAGTAAAATGTTCCTTTGAGTACTTTACCGTGCATGTCTTCCAATTTATAGACGGGAGGATCACGACCACGGACGGGGGTAGTGACACGAAACAATTCGGTTGTCCAGTTGGTAAATAACCTTTGTCAAAAGTACGTTTGGTTTTTCCGATGCGAACCCAATCTCCCGTCTTTAACTCCAACAAAGGTTTCTTCTTTTTTCTATCTGGGTGAACCAAACAATTTATCAAACACGGTCACTTCGTTTTCAGGGCTGACCTCTTCGGGGGCACATCCGATGCTACGATGGTACGATTGATTGTACGCTTTAACCAAACGGGGTAACACGTCGATGTACTTGAGAATATGTTGATGTGTAAAATATTTCCACGTACGTTCTTTCAAAGTTCTTTGAAAACGTTCCACGATACTGGCTTTGGTTTCAGGATTTTCGGTGGTAAAAAAATGAATTTGTCTTTGTTTCAATTCCTTTTGAAAAGCTTGGTTTAGAAATTCGGTGCCTTTGTCAGTTTGCCATCGTAAAGGTTGGCGTCCACTTTGTTTCAAGATCAATTTTAAGGCCCGAACCAATTCGGTACTGCTTTTAGAGGTCAAAGGCACGACCCAAGCAAATTTGGAAAACACGTCGATGACACAAAACAAATATTTGCGACCACGATTGTAAGTGGCTAAATGAGAGACGTCGGCTAAATCGGCTTGCCATTGATGATCGATGCATTCCACTTGAGTTGTACTTCTAGAAAATTTACGTCGAATGGGTTTGTGTAACGTGTACGTCGATTGTTCTTGTAACCATCGTCGTACTTCGGGTAAACGTACACTTTTCAATTTACTTTTGGCAGCTCGATATAATTTTTGAACTCCTCCGTAACCAGCAGCATGACCAGGATTGTAATAAATGGTAGCTAAAAGTTTCTCCATGATTCCCTCAAGAATAAGTCAACCAAGTACCAATGCTCTTTTCTTCGTGGGGTATCTTTTTGGATTGTTTACGTGTCCGACGTGCCACTGGTGTAAAGTTGGATGTGGTTTGAACAGGGGTCATCGGTTCTGTTTTGACTTCTGACTTCACTTCTTTCTTTTTCTTTTCTGAGGGTAATGGGGTGGACAACATCTTTTTTATCCAACCCGGTGTGGCTAACTTTTTTTTCTTTTTAAGAGTAGGTGGAGTTGGTAATTCTTCTTCTTCTTCTTCTTCTTCTTCTTCTTTTTCTTCTTTTACGGTCATACCTGTGCCGGTGTCTGTTTTAGTGGTGGTGACTTTAGGTTCGCTTTTCATCAGGGTCTTAAAATCTCTCAGAGTGGGTGGAACTGTTTCGTCGACTGCTTTTTAGTGAAAGAGTTGTAGACGTTGAAAAAGTTGACCGTACCGTTGCGATTTTTCTGTTTCTGACAAATTGCTTCGTTCCATCAGGGATTGTAATTCTTTTTGTAACTGGGACATCTCGTTGAGATTAGGATTGGGTGGTAAATGAGGTATCCGTTGTTCGTTCCAACGATGAAATTCCATCCATCGTTTGTAAGGTACTAAAGTCAGTTTTCGTCCTTCCATTTCATCCAAAGGTACCAAAAAGGTGTGGTCTTTTCAGAGAAGGGTGGTCCTTTTTATCTTCTTTTTTTTTTTTTTTTGGTTATCGCATGACCCCTCCTAAAAGCGGTCCAGCAATCGTTCCTAACAAAGGAGCGGCTATTTTTAACAACGGTCCTATCAACATAGGTAGAAATCCTCCTCGTTGCACCAACATTTTTTTCTTTTGTTGAAGAGGTATTTTCTTTTTCACCATTTGACGAAGAACGTTCCGATGTTTCCTAATTTTTGTTTCTGTATCTTGGACAAAGGTACCGTTCCTTTCAACACGTTAAAACAACATTCACACACGGTATCGATGATTTCTTTGGGGGCTGTTTGAATGAGTTGTTTTCGCATGGGAGGACTGGATTTGGTCAGGACAGACAAGGCATCCCAATGTTTGGTCAGACGAGGTGGAAGTCGTCCTTTTTTGGTGGTTTTACTTTTCTTCTTTTTTTGGTGGTGTATACGTTTAGGAGTCATCTTTTTTTAGTAGGGTAGAAAAAACAAGTCTGAAGTCTCTGGCAGGGTACCCTTCTATTTTATACTGGAACACGTCTCCACTGATTGTCTGCACGGCGTACCATCTTCATGACAGGCCTCACTCGACGTTGAGGTGTTTTCAAAGGACTAAATCGTCTCAGTTCTTCTTTGGATAAATCCACTAAACTTTGTAAGATACCAGTTCTTTCTTGGACTTTGGTTTTAGGGGACGGTACTTTGTTCGCGGCCGCTGCCATGGCCAAATCAGCTGAAGTCGAGGGTCCCGACGTGGTGACTTTCGAAATAGGTTTCCATTTTTGCATCAAATTAGGAAACACGGATCTTAAGTCTGGTTTGACAGGCATCATCGTAAAGGGTGGTGAAGAAGAAGAAGACAAAGATGATGAAGTGGACGCAAAAGGAGACCTCGTCATCATTGGGGACTGTTGTGATGGTGATGGTAATGGTGGTGGTGTTTTGCGGGTGTACGTTTGCTTCCTGGCCGCAGTACCTCTCTTACGGCGGGTGCTAGTGGTGGTAGGTGTTGTTTTCTTCTTCTTGGCACGACTTTTCTTTTTCTGGTGGGTGACTTTCTTCTTCTTTTTCTTGGTGGTGGTTTTCTTCTTTGGACTTTTCTTCTTTTTAGGAGTTTTGGGTTTTTTGGCTTGGGCATTAGGATCCCATTTCAAAAGGGAACGAATCATGACTCCTCCTAAAGAACCGCTTCCACCAGGGGTTAAAATGATTTGTTTTTTAGTCCGTGAATCGATTCTTGGATCAGCTAGTTGTGACAATGCCCCTTTATGTTTTTGAAAAAAAAGTTGAGTTTGATGAGGGATGTGAATGATGCCTTGCAGTAATTGACGTGCCGTCAAAGTAAACCATCGTAACACTTCTTTAAGACTCGCTTCTAACAAATGAGCACGGACTTGTGCATTTTTTTCACGACTGATACCATACAAGGCACGAATCAATTTAGCCGAAGGATGAGCTTGAAAGGAAGTCATCTCAAAAGAGTGTGAGACAGAAATGACGTAGTAGGTTGTTTTTATAGTTTTTTTTTCAGAATGTGGCTGAAGGGGACGTGTAAATGACAGGACCACCTTCTTGACCCCAAGGGTGAAACAATTGGGCACGAAATCTCAAATAGTCAAGAGTGGTGGGTTTTAAGTCGATGAGTAAATACTCGTGATTGGTTTGAGTGGCATCGTCGTACTCACAATTCAACCAAGAAGCACCTGACTGTTTGGCTAACACTTGTACTTGAGATTTATCTCTGGGGCTTTTAAATAAGACCAAGTAATGGGCGTTCAGACTGATGGTCCGATGGGCTTTACTTTGTTGAAATAAATTTTGAGTAATGTAGACAATACTAGCATTACGATGGTGTCCTTTTCGTGTACCCCAAAGTTTAATTTCTTCTTCGTCTTCTCCTAACATGTCATCAAAAATAACCAAATGGGTTTGACTCACGTCAGACACGATTCCATCGTCTTCGCGAGGGATGCCTTCTACAAATGAAATGGTTTTTCCTTGACTTTCTTTCAATAACGTGTAAGACGATTGCCGCTCTTTGTAACACCACACGATACGTTGAGGTGGATGATCAAACAAATCAGCTTTTTGTTCGATCAAACGTTTGACAAATTCGGTTTTACCTGAACCACTCGGTCCAGCAATCAACATGTTAAATGGATGGCGCAGATACAAAGCATTCCAACTTTGACGATCTAACTTTTCGTCAATCACTTTAACCACAGAAGAGGAGGTAGACGAGGTAGACGAGGCAGAAGAAGAAGATGATGTAGCCATGACTGAGGTAAGAAGATTTTTGAGAAGAAGACAAAAGACCCAAGACATTTTATACGTTTCATACACGTTTATTTTTTAAAAAAAAAACAAAAAAAAAAACAACCAACACAACAAAAAAAAAACATATTTTACAAGTCATTAAAGCCAACGAGTGATAAAATAGCAAAGTAAAATCATCAGGTACACAATTAAGGCTCCTACTGAAACAATCAAACTGTCATATAAACAAGTCAATGTACAACAATATTTTCGTGTCCTAGAAAAAATGGAAGGCCTAGGCACTGCTTGGGGTGGTGGTATTCTTCTGGTCGTCTTTGGTTTGGTAGAAGAATGCTCTGACGGCAGCGGTAAGGAAGGGTTGTGTTCCTCAAGAGGTAGTGATATTTGAACAACGGTGTTGTGGCCATCTTTTTCTGTGGTGTCAGGTTCTTCTTTTTCTTCTTTCAGGGTTTCCCATTGAGGTTCCCATTTTTTCACTTTTGAACCCTTATGGACATGTTGCCAAATCTTTGGCAAACTGAGCCACTTCTTGTAGCCAAGATTGGAAACCAAGGTTTCTCCAGGGCCGTACACCTTTCCAATTGAAAAGTTGTTGGTGTAACTCACTAGCAATACACACTTCTTGAAATGTTTTATAGACAGATAAGAGGTAAGAAGATTTTTGAGAAGATGACAAAAGACCCAAGACATTTTATACGTTTCATACACGTTTATTTTTTTTAAAAAAAAAAACAAAACAAAACAACCAACACAACAAAAGAAAAACATATTTTACAAGTCATTAAAGCCAACGAGTGATAAAATAGCAAAGTAAAATCATCAGGTACACAATTAAGGCTCCTACTGAAACAATCAAACTGTCATATAAACAAGTCAATGTACAACAATATTTTCGTGTCCTAGAAAAAATGGAAGGCCTAGGCACTGCTTGGGGTGGTGGTATTCTTCTGGTCGTCTTTGGTTTGGTAGAAGAATGCTCTGACGGCAGCGGTAAGGAAGGGTTGTGTTCCTCAAGAGGTAGTGATATTTGAACAACGGTGTTGTGGCCATCTTTTTCTGTGGTGTCAGGTTCTTCTTTTTCTTCTTTCAGGGTTTCCCATTGAGGTTCCCATTTTTTCACTTTTGAACCCTTATGGACTTGTTGCCAAATCTTTGGCAAACTGAGCCACTTCTTGTAGCCAAGATTGGAAACCAAGGTTTCTCCAGGGCCGTACACCTTTCCAATTGAAAAGTTGTTGGTGTAACTCACTAGCAATACACACTTCTTGAAATGTTTTATAGACAGATAAGAGGTAAGAAGATTTTTGAGAAGATGACAAAAGACCCAAGACATTTTATACGTTTCATACACGTTTATTTTTTTAAAAAAAAACAAAAAAAAAAAACAACCAACACAACAAAAAAAAAACATATTTTACAAGTCATTAAAGCCAACGAGTGATAAAATAGCAAAGTAAAATCATCAGGTACACAATTAAGGCTCCTACTGAAACAATCAAACTGTCATATAAACAAGTCAATGTACAACAATATTTTCGTGTCCTAGAAAAAATGGAAGGCCTAGGCACTGCTTGGGGTGGTGGTATTCTTCTGGTCGTCTTTGGTTTGGTAGAAGAATGCTCTGACGGCAGCGGTAAGGAAGGGTTGTGTTCCTCAAGAGGTAGTGATATTTGAACAACGGTGTTGTGGCCATCTTTTTCTGTGGTGTCAGGTTCTTCTTTTTCTTCTTTCAGGGTTTCCCATTGAGGTTCCCATTTTTTCACTTTTGAACCCTTATGGACATGTTGCCAAATCTTTGGCAAACTGAGCCACTTCTTGTAGCCAAGATTGGAAACCAAGGTTTCTCCAGGGCCGTACACCTTTCCAATTGAAAAGTTGTTGGTGTAACTCACTAGCAATACACACTTCTTGAAATGTTTTATAGACAAATAAAGTGTGAGGAATGTCTTCTTCACATGGAGGTTCCTCACTGATTTTCATTACCACTCTCAACGCTTTAAGTACAATTTGTCTTTCGTGTACTGATAAAATCAAGTTTTTATAGTCTTCTTCTTCTACTAAGTCCGAAGAAGAACAAAGGGTCATATTGTTTTTTTGAACTCAACAATTGAGTCCAAAACAACCACGGATCCTCCAAAATAATCCAAGGCAAACACTTGTCCTCAAAAATATTCCACAACGAATGTCCTGGAAAACGAATTCCAAGATAAGTAGTCACTAAGACACACACTGCATAGCGTCCAAAATTCAATGGAAACAGTTCTTGTATCAAGTTTTTATAATCCTCTAAAGTCTGAACACGTTCGTTGACTTCCTTCCACGGAATCCGTTTCACAAGTGACGAGTAGAGCCCAGACATACCGGTACATGATACGGGTCGATGGCTAAGGTAGGTATCTTGGGTGGCATGTTTTTATAGCCAGGCTCCCAAGGTTGGTACCTTTTGAGAAAGTCTCCGTGAACGTAGCTATTGCAATACATGTTTCCCAGAATCAGTCTTCTATGACTTTGGAAGAGAGCATAGTGTACAGCTCGAGAAATGACTTTGAGTTTACGTTTCACTTGGATCTTGACGCACTCTTGGTTAATCATTTGGCGCACTTCCAAAGGCAAGCCACGAATGTACTCTGGTAAAGTTTCCGACTTGGAAAGAAGTAACTCTCTTTTGTGTTCTTCACGATACTCGTGATAGTTTTTCTTCAAAATCAGACTTCTGATATGTCGAAAATCACGGTAGTACGCAAATCGAGGAATGAATTGAAGTTTACGTTTCACTTGAATCTGGACAAACTCATCGTAAATGCGTTTTCGCAACTTCAAAGGCAAGTCACGAATACGATCTTCTAAGCTTGGTATATACTGAAAAATGTGTTCTTGCAACTCTAATGGTAAGCCACCAATGTACCATTGTAAAGAAGTATCCTTCTCCGACATGGAAATTTTTTTTTACTTCTTCAACTTTTGTAGAGGCATAACATGAGACTCATTGTACTCATACTCTTTTAAGACCACAGGTAACTTGCAACTTCAAAGGGGAGTGAAGTTTCACATTACAAATTGGGTCTTCTAAAGAGTCCGTCTTCTTGGTGACAAAATACTCACATACCAACCAAATGGAATCGGTAGGTAATTCAAATCCCAAAAAAGTATTAGTGATTATTATATCTAATTTTAAACGACGTAAAGGCGATTCGTCTTGAGGTGACAGTTCTTGTAACAGTTTTTGGAATTCTTGTCTGTTGGTCACATTTTTTTCCTTCAGTTCATTCCATCGAATTCTATATTCCACTGCCACATTGTAGGTGGTACACTCCAATTTCTTAAAAGTGTCCTGTAGTTTTTCATGAATGTCTGACCATTTGAATATCTTAGCCCAAATCAGATGTCTTATCACATTCAAATACCAATGGTTAAAATGTTTGTGTCGTAAAGGATGTAACTGTTCTTTACGTTTCACTTGAATCTGGACAAATTTTTTGTAAATGCGTTCTCGTACCTCCAAAGGTAAAACACGAATACGATCTTCTAAACTAGGTTTGATAGTGACAAAATACTGATAAATGCGTTCTTGCAACTTGGTAAATCACCAATGTATTCTTCTAAAGAAGTATTCTCCTCCGACATGGAATTTTTAAAAAAAAAATATTTCTTCTTCTTCTGTTTGGCATCTGGCTCATCGTACCCGTACTCTTCTAAAGCCAATAAAGGAAAGAACTGGCAGTGCGGAGACCATCTGGCATGTTCAATGTAAGCTGAGTCGGTAGGCTCCCATTGGTGAAGTTTCAAACCACAACTGAAACATTGAACTTTATCTCCTTCTCCCGCGTATTTAAATCCAGATCTAGCTAAAGCTTCGGGTTTAGGCCCTTGTAGATATTTTGGCCACTTGTCTTTGAATGACTCGAGTCGACTTTCATACTTGGAATAACCAGGTAAACTCACAGGTATTCTGACATGCGAATATTGACCAATACCTATTCCCTTGTTGTCGTTATGGTCAATACAGGTTCCTTTAGTATTTCCACTAAAGCAAAAAGGGCGTACTGCCTCTTTAGAGGGTTGTCGATGAGTGAGACTTGGAGAGGGTCCTGAATCCAAGATGTTACAAGATACGGAATCCGTTTGAACGTGTGAATCGGGGATGCCAAACCGTACGGAATCCGTCTCATCGCATGGTACTGCATCACACTCCAAGTCGTGACTCATCTTCTTGCTTGGTTAACGTTGAAAGTCAGAATGAAGGGTTAGGCTTGGAAGGGGTTCCTTTTTTATACCTGTCGACTGTACCATCCGAAAAGTATTGTAATGTGATCCGTGGAAACGCTAAAGAAAGGTAAGCACAGTTTGGTGACCACCTGACATATTCCAGGAGAGCTGATTTCTTACAATCCATACGAATAGTGGCACCACAACTAAAACACTGTACTTTGGTTCCCTGTCCAAAGTAAACAAATCCTGCTCTGGCTAAAGAGTGGGAAGTAGGTAATCCATTTTTCCTAAGTTTTTTTCCTTTTTTGAATGTGCTCCATCGATGAGGACAATAACAATAGTCAGGCATGTGTTTAGGCCAATTTTTGAACGTCTTCAAGCGACTGGCACACTCACAATAGTCAGGCAAGGCAAATGTTGAAGTCATCTTTGGTGTTGTCTTGTTTTTTCTGTTCAAGAGGGTTTCCTTTTTTTATACTCCAAATCAGCGTGTCCGTAAGGTAAAGTCGTGTGATCTGGAAGTCTCACTCGTTTTTGGTACACGATTCGGTATACTTTTTGTACAGGTCGAGTAACGATTTGATGATTAGGTAGTCGTACAATCTTGTGAGGTTCTAACGTGGGTACTTGAAAGTCTTCCACTTGTCCAGACAGTAAAGCATTTTTTTAAACCTCAAAGTTCACCACTTAGTTGGTTCGATAGTTGAGAGTCAAGCCTTTGACTTTACAGGAGGTGTAAAGTTGCCCTTGCGGGTCTCGGTATCGGTACCCGTAATTTTTAGGGCCACCACTGGCAAAACTCAGAATGGTGTCTTGAGGGTGCTCGTCTGTCCAGGCTCCTAAACGATCTCCTTGAATGGTAGGGTGTGGGCAACCGGGGCGATGGATGTAGATGCAACTGTCAGTATCAAAGTACAGGACACGATCTCCCAAGACTTCTAACGCTTCGTCGTACAATTTCAAACGAGCATGAGCGGTCACGTAAGCGGCAATGACTACGTTGCTAAACTTGTCAGGTTTGACAAACTTGGGTTCTTCTTCGAAATTGACTATGATTAAATCATCGCGGACGATTTCGACGTGTTTGACTAGTATACTTTTGTCGTGCACCAGTTGAAAGTAGCGATAAGGATCGGTGACGTATTCCGTTTTGGGTAAGATCGTACGTTGAGCCATTTTTCACGACAAGCAATTAAGCATCTCTTTGGCAAACGATCTTTTTCCTTCATTTTTTTCCACCTCTTCCAAAGTGATGCCTTCGATGTTACGGTACTCTTCTTTGAATCGTTTTTGGTCTTCGGGAGTCTGACACCACAAAGGATAGCCACTAGCTTCTTGTTTCAGTTTTAAAAACTGATTGACGTACCCCGAAAAAATGCCTGGAATATTGGTGGCGTCGTCCTTTTGGTATTGGGCTGTAGTTGGAAAGTGCCAGATTTCGTACACTTTCAACAAATGGTATCCACGATCCAGTGCCCGAAACAATTCGGCGCTAACCCACTTTCCTGTCAAAGACCGTTCTTCCTCTGTGTGGTGACAGGGATGATCTTGGTTGCACGTTTCGGCACACGTCCGACATAAAGGAAACATCAGTTTTCCTTGGCAATGGTGAGGCAAGATGGGATGGTACAAATTTGTCGGAGGTAAGACTTTACATTTAATTAATCCTTCGTATTGACGAATGTGTTCCACGTCAATGTGTTCTGTCAAAATTTCAGGATGACCGGTGGGAAAACGAGCATATTTACACACCCAAGGATACAAAGAACACACGTCGATGTATTTGATTTCTTCTCCTTGGGATTCATTCACGTCTTACAGCAAGCGAGTGGCATTGGTTCGTCCTCCAAATAAACTGTGGCGCGGATCTAAAGGTTCGATTTCGACCGCGTCGTAACTTTGAGTAATGTTCTTAAATTCAGGATCGGTTTTCAAACGTCGATCGTACTCGTGCTCCCACATTTCTACCACTTGGTATCCTTGACTTTCTAACTTGAGTCGTCGTTGCCAAGTCTGTTTGTATAACTGTTCCATGGTAGAATTTGAATAAGGGCCTTTCATCTCTCGATCAGGATAACAAGTAGGGCATCCGTGAAACAAACAACCCTGAAACTCGTATACTGTGTGTGGGTTTTCTAAATGAAAACCATCCACGGAATAACCTCTAATCTTCTTTTATCCTCCTCCGTTTCTAGCATGTTGTATCCATTTGTCTTCTTTTTCACACAAGTAATGAAACCAACGTAAAGCTTTGACCGAATATTGACGACTAGCAAAGAGAGACGTGTTGGAGTCGATGATGGCCAGTTGGTTCTCGGGCATGAAATTTTGCCTGTAGACTAAGGAACAGGCTTTAGGTAAGGTGGCTGCATCTTTCAAAGGATCAACCTCTCCGTGATCGAGAAATAACTCTCGAAACTTTCCACAACAACGTCTTAAAATATCCACATCAGATCGACAATATTTGAGCATCTCTTCTTGAAAGTCAAATGGATCGGTCTGGTGAGCGCGGTACCAAGTCTGAAAAACTTCTCGCTGTTCGGGGCGCATTCCGTCGGGGTCGTAATCATGAAGGTCAGGCAAATGAGGTAGGACAGCATGTTGATTAGCTTCCGTGTTGAAGAAGTGAGGAAAGTAGCGTTTAGCCATTTCTGTCATTTGGCATGCGACTCAAAGGCATGGACAAATAACTCATAGAATCTTTAAACTGTACTTGTCCTACTTTCATGTAGATGAGCTTTTTTCCGTTCATGGTGACTTCAGGACGTTCGGTGCCATGGTTCAAATAATAATTGAGTAAAAACTGCCCATCGTATCCCGAAAAATTGTGAGCTATGACGGTCGCATACCGATGACAATCTCCATAACGTTGAATGTCTTCTTCGCTCCAACTGTCGTGGGTGGTAGGGTCTAAAACCCATTCAGCAAACTCAGACAAAGTGTTAACTCCACGAAAGATTTTTTCACGTCCTCCTGGAATTCGACTACAATGAGGACAGTGAAAATGAATCGATTCTTGAATACACTGATCACAAGCCCGATGAGCCACACATAAATTTGGACTGTGAATGCCTGTTTCTTGCATGCATTCAAAATCAAAAAAGATGAAATCCACTTGTTTCTTGTTCTTGTTCTTCTTTATTCCTTTCTTCTCTGTCTTGTCAAACTTTTGAATAAAACATCGATGATCAAAATCGACGATCTGATGACAAATAGAACATTTTTTCTTGCCAGCACAAATGTGTGCTTTAGGGTTGTTGGTTCGAATTAGCTGTCCACACGTAGAACACGATTTCAATAAGTCGCAAGCACATTTTTGTTGGTGACCTTGTGTCTTGCGATGCTGCTCGTAACAAGAGGGACTGACAAAACTTCGTCGACAGGTTTCACAATGGACGTGATTTTGTTGTTGTTGTTGTTGTTGTTGTTCAGGAAGGCATGGTTGGTCAGCTAAACAGCCCCGACATCTTGCTCCGCAATGAATGTGATTCTCTCGACTATTAAACCCTTGGTTGCATTTCTCACAGTAGTAAGGGTATCCCAAAAATCCGGTAATACTAGTGATGGTATCAAAATGTTCTTGATGGTGATAGAGGTGAATGTATTTTCCCTCGGGAAAATCAGGGCCTCGAAACACCATATCTCCGCGCACTTCTTGAGGGAGAACTTTCAAAGTATGATGAGGAGCCAAAACATCTTGAAGTTTCTGCATTTGAGAAATACCACACACGGTCTCTTTAGGGATCCCCGCTTGTTGTAACAGGAGTTCTGCTTCTTTTCGTTGTTGAGGTCTTTGCGATCGTCGAATGTTTTCCCAGGCTTTTTTCCATTCTTTACTCTCGTTCTTGATGGCAAACGTACGCCCTACCACAATAACCCGAGCCAAGCACATCTGGTCTTGAGTATTGTCAATTTGGACGACACTACGTTTGGTAATACGAAGATCGTCCACCAATAACGGTTTTCTTTTTAGTCCACTTCCTCGAGGAGGAGCAACGTGTGTCATGTAGAGTGTCGCCTTTCCATCGGTGATGGTAAACTTGTCATTGGATTGTTGCACATGTTCTATTTTGGACATGACTTTGTCTGGCGTTAATTCTGCCGGGGTGCTGAACTCAATCCAAACGGGACTCTTCAAATTGTCATGATGGATGGACAGTCTCAAGCGATCATCTTCTTTGGCTCCACATTGCCGTTTCAAGTTCTGTAACACAGAACTCCACAAATCGCTAATGAACCCCGCGGCTTTCTCGGGAGGTACTTCGGACTTGAAGTCTTTGAAGTGTACTGTGTGAGTGTAGGCAGTGGTTCTAAATTTTCGAGAGGTAATTTTTTGACTCTCTCGAATCCGATAGTAATTTTCAGGAGCAGCCAAGGTACTAGATTGTGTTTCTTGGTCTGGGGTTCTGGTGTTGGTAGTGGTTGATTTTGTTTTGGGTGGTTTTGAAGGTGTCAAGGTTTCAGGTTCACTCATCTCCTCTTCGAAGTCACTTGCATGGACTTGAGCTAGTAGTTCATCTAATGGTGTTTCAGGAGGTACGGAATGTCTTCGTCGTCGTGGCCTCTTGGTTTCTTCTTGTTCTTCTGGTTTCTCATAGTTTGGGCGTGATCTTTTCATCTTTAAGTTTACTTTGAAACTGATTCAGTTTTTTTTAACCCAGGTACCTTTATATAGAGAGAGGTGAGTATATAAAGAGAGAGCTTCGTACCTTCAGAATCAGTCTTTGGTGATTGAACTTTCAAACTGTAAAGATGGAAGAGTCAAGAAGACGTATTCCAAGAGGTATGCATCCTTCTTGGTATTATTGGAATTATATAGCCCGAGGAAGTACAGTGAGAGATAAAAGTCAAGATACTTGTTATATCTGCAAAGAGAAAGGTCATTGGGCTACACAATGTCCACAACGGCAACACCAAATCAGAGATAAAAGTGAAGATACTTGTTATATCTGTCAAGAGAAAGGACATTGGGCTCCAGAATGTCCACAACGTCGAAACCCAAAAAAAGAAAAGAGAGACAAAACAAAAGATATCTGTTATCATTGTAAAGGACCAGGACATTGGTCATCGGAGTGCCCTCAGAAAGAAGAAGAAGAAGAAAATCTAGCAGAGGAGAGGGAGGAAGAAGAAGAAGAAGGATCTTCAAACCTAGAAGAAGAAGAAGAACATATCATCAAGAAAAGTAAGAAGAGAGTGAGAAGAATGGAAGACAGTGAGAATGAAGAAGAAGAAGAAGATATGATTCCTGTGACGATCAGGGTCCCTATGAAGAAGAAGAAATTCAAGAAAAACAAGAGAGATAGTGAGAATGAAGAAAAAGAAAAGGAAACTATGATTCCTGTGACGCAATTCAAGAAGCACAAGAATTTCAGAAAGTGAACTTTGTTTTTTTTTTTTTTTTGGGAGTGTGGTGTTATATGTTCATTGGTAAATTATTTTGTAAAAAAAAAAGGAGAGAATACACCAGACTAGAAAAAAGTAAGTGTTTTTGTGTTATTTTGTTTTAGAATATAGATGCACGCACGCACGCACGCACTCACACTTATATACAACACAATGGGATTTTTTTCAGTTTTACTTGATTTTTTGGAAATTTGATTTCTTTTCTAGAAATCTGGGGGCCCTTAAAAGGACCGTTGGGGTGTTTGTTTGGTTGAAAAAACAAACTTATGAAGTTTTTACATAATCAACTTCAATTGTCGTAGTCCTTTACCACGACCCAATCCAAATCCTGCTGCTACTGCTGGTGTTTTGCTTATGGTGGTAGTCACTGGTGGTGTTTGTGGTGGTGGCATCTCACTAGAACTGGTAGGCTTGGAATGTTTAGCCCGTGATGGTCTTTTTCGCTTTGGCTGAGTTAAAGAATACTTATATGCGTTTGTCATCCATTTTAACTCATATAATATCTCTTCTAAAAGACTCGCCGATTTTTCTTCAGGACTGACGACTTCCTTTGCTGTTTCCTTCTTCTCCTCCTCTTCTAACTGTTGTCTGATTTCTTCCTCACTTTTTCTTCTTCTCTCTTCTTCTTCTTTATGCTGCTGAAGAAGAAACATTTCTTCATCCTCTCGTTGTTTCTTTAAAAAATTTTCCATCTCTTCCTGTTGTTTCTTTTTAAATTCATCCATCAATTCATCCACTGCTGTAGCAACAACAGTAGCAGTAGTAGTAGTAGTCTCAGACTGAAACTCTTGATTTAGAAAATCTAAATCAAAGTCTTCCGGCCGGAAGTTCAGCAAAGCAGCAGCAGCAGCAGCATTAATCATTGAAGGCTCACTCCAATACATACTTGTCTTTCCGGTCTCCATGAAGGCTGTCGAAAAAGTAATAAACCCTACGAACGCTACGATACCTTTATACCCGAAATGACGTCATACCCCTACTCTCTTCCCATTGGAAGAAAAGCCGACCCACTTGTAGATTAGTGTGTTTGTATGGTTTTTTTTTTTTTTTTGGAAAAAAAGGGGGATGTTTTCCATCACGTCCGCGCTTCTAGCATATAAAAGCGGTGCCTTCCACAGTTGAGCCATAGATTTAACAAAAGATGCTGAAGGTGTGGGGGACCCCACGAGGGTCAATGTAAATTCCAGGGACAAAAGTGTGCAAACTGCAAAGAACCCCACCACCCACGATCACGTGAGTGCAGATACAGCATCAAAGAAAATGCTATCATCGAGTACATGTCAATAAACAATGTACCATACCCAGTCGCTAAGACTGAAATCAATAATAATATGCAAATCACCAATTGCACCAAAATTACCGCCACAACCACCAAACTAAATCAAAACCTATCAGAGAGGTCCCAGCGCACCAACACAACAAAACAGGACAAACAACCAAACAAACCAACAGACAGACACCCGAATCAACAAAAACAACACCCCCCAACCCCAATAGAGCTAAGGAGCAGGATAAAACAAACACCATACCCGACAACAAAAAAACATCCCCCCCAGCGCGGCACAAAACAATAATAACAGAAATACTAAATCAACCCCGGATACAAAATCAACTAAAGCACCATCCACCGGCAAGGAAGAAATCCCTAACAACATAACAGCTATTCAAGTTCTAGAACTTATCCGGGACATAATTGACGGGGTCATCAAACTAACTAAGGACAATCAAATCCATGCCGGTACCGTACTTACCCAGATATTAGACCTTGCAATACTGCGGATTAGACCCCAGAACTCTACACAAACCGATAACCACGGTAGAGAAAACATAAACGTAAATAGGGGGACCCAACAATGAATACAACAGAATCAATTTACATACTACAGTGGAATAGTAGGGGAATACGGAAAAACATTTCCGAATTAGTCCTTAGAGTAAATAGCGCCCTAAACAAGCCGGACGTTGTGTGCATTCAGGAGACTCACTTGAATGAGCAGAAAAACTGCCCTAAACTACCAGGGTACTCTACTTGTTACACCAAAAATCTACCTCAAGGGCAGCAGGGAGGCGGACTGGCAATCTATGTCAGTGATGCTGTATCAAGTGAGTCTGTCGAATGTACACAACTAGTACCAGATCCCGAGCCGAAACCGGAACATCAAATTGTCAAAATAAACAATGGTAGTAGACCAATAACAATTGTAAACATGTACGACCCAGGTAGGGAAGTCATTAAACCGGAAACATTCAACGCAATCGTTGGCGAGCTCGGGGATCACACAATTATATGCGGCGACTTTAATGCCCACAGCGAGCAATGGGGAGGGACCCACTTGGATAGGAGGGGTGTCAATATTGAAAGATGGGTCGCACTATCCAACCTAGTCATACTAAACAATGGTGCAGGTACCAGACTTAACCCAATAAATGGGAACATGTCAGCAATCGATCTAACTTTGTGCACACCCAAGGTAGCGGAGATAGCCGATTGGGAAGTAGATCATACCAGCACACTAGGCAGCGACCATTTTTCCATATTGATCACAGTTCAACTCAAAACACATAAAAATAGTACACAAATGCCCCCAAAATGGAGATATGATAAGGCGGACTGGGAGATGTTTCGCACTCTCTGTGAGGAGATAGACGACGCCCAATTATATGACGAAAACATTGAAACCTTTAACGAAAACGTCATTAAAGCACTATCATCAGCAGCGGAGCAAAGTATTCCCAAAACGGTTTGGGCGGGGCATCAAACAGTCCGTACCATGGTGGAATGAGGATTGTAAACAAGCATTTAGGAGATAAAAAAAGGGCCCTAAACAGGTTTCGGCACTCCAAAAACAACCTCGATTTCCTTGTTTACAAAGAAAAAGAACGCCTGGCGAAAAACATCATATTTAAGGCAAAACAAACCTCATGGCAAAAATTCTGCTCATCCATAAGTCTTAAGGCTAATTCAAAGCAGGTATGGGATAAAATTAGGAAAATAAGAGGAAAAAAATCCTTTGCAACCCCTAAACTCCCAGGACTTACAACTGACAGGGAAAAAGCAGAAAAATTAGCATCACACTTCGCCGGGATGAGCAGCAACACAAACCATACAGCTAATTTCCAAATGCACCGCAACAGGGTTGAAACACAATACCCTCACTTATTCACAGATAGGAGTAACCAAGACAGCCCCCTAAATGTTGATTTCACCATTCATGAATGGCGAAAAGCTCTATGCAGAAAAAAAACTACCTCGCCGGGGGAGGACACACTAGGCTATGAAATTTACAAAAATCTCCCCAAAAGAACCGAACTGGTGATTTTAGATCTGTTGAATGCGATCTGGCGATCGGGAGAGATTCCAACAAGATGGAAACAAGCAATTGTCATCGCAATCCCAAAACCTGGAAAAGATCCAACAGATATAAATTCGTACAGACCAACATCGCTAACAGATAACATATGCAAGGTTATGGAGACCATGATAAATAATAGGCTTAAATTCCACCTAGAGAGTAAGAATTTGATATCAAAAAATCAAAGCGGATTCCGCAATAAACGCTCCACATTAGATCAACTTATACGACTGGAGTCAAGCATAAGACTGGCATTCAATGCAAAAAACATAAAAGTAATCGACATCTAATCGCCGTCTTCCTTGACCTCGAAAAAGCCTATGATCTAATCTGGACCAAAGGATTAATTGCCAAATTAAACAAATATGGAATCACTGGCCACATACATAAATTCATATCAAACTTCTTAACCGGTCGAACTATCCAAACGAGGGTGGGAGGAAAGTATTCGGAAATACATGAGCTGGAAAACGGCACCCCTCAGGGGAGTGTACTGAGTCCCACCCTTTTCAATATCATGATAAATGACCTGGAAAAGTCAATAAACCAAACTCAGCTGGACATATCTCAGTTCGCTGATGACAGCGGAATCTGGAAAACGGGAAACCCGTCCAGTGAAGCTGTGGTGAGCGAAATGCAGATGGGACTAGATGGGATTGGTAGATGGGCAGATAGGTGGGGTTTCAAAATATCCCCCGGTAAAACAATAGGGGTGCTTTTTACACCTAAACTTAAAACACGCAGGGACCCCCCCAAAATTATACTTAAACGGTACAGAAATAAAGTTTGAAAAAGTGCCCCGTTTCTTGGGAATGCTATTCGATGAGCGCCTTACATGGAGCAAGCACATAACAGAGCTAGTAAGGAGATGCGGAAAAGATCTAAACCTCTTACAAAACCTTAAAGGGACTGAGTGGGGGGCGGATCAGACCACACTCCTTACATCATATAGGACACTCATTCGATCGAAAATAGATTACGGGGCCAGGCATATGCTTCGGCTCACCCTAATGTACTTAAACAACTAGATCGAATTCAGTACCAGGCTCTTGTTATTTGCACCGGCGCTCTCAGTAGCACTTCTGGGGACGAGCTACGAGTTTTAACAGGGGAACCCCCTTTACACCTTAGAAGGGAGGAGTTACTCCGGCGCTACGAGACACGGCTGTCAATTCACCCGAAATCTCACCCCACCCGCATTATCATAAACAAGTGCAACAAGCCCTTCCGACATAAACTAAAAGCGAACTTACCAGGAGGGAAAAAAATCCATGAACTACACAGGGAATTAGAACTAACCAATACCCAAGCGGAAATAATACAACACCCAGACACCGCACCATGGACCTGTAAGGCCCCCAAAATCAATGTTGAAGCATTAAACTATGGGGACAAACAACATAACCCGTTAGAAATCAGGGCAAAAATCTTAACTGATCTTGCGAATAGATATGAGGGCTACACACAAATATACACCGATGGGTCAAAATCACTGGAACCCATGCGTACGGCAGCCGCAGTCGTAATCCCGGGGGAGAATATCACACTGGGGGCAAGGCTGCCTGATCACTGCTCCATTTATACAGTCGAGTTTTGGGCAATTAATGAAGCTATAAAATGGATTGAAGAAACCCACACAGCCAAAACAGTGATCATCAGCGACTCCCTCAGTGTGCTACGAACCCTGGAAACAAATAACTCGTCCAGCAGGGAAAACATGTTAAGGGAAGTATATTTAAAATTAAAAACCCTGGACCAACAAAAATATACTGTGGAATTCATGTGGGTACCCTCCCACATCGATATTCCAGGGAATGAAAGGGCAGACCAAGAAGCCAAAAGAATGCTTAAAGAATCTGAAATACACCAAATGGATTATAGCGTACTGGAAATTTACAGTTTAATAAGGCAGAAAATAGATACTAAATGGCAACGGGAATGGGATAACTCAGCAAAAGGGAGAAAACTCTATCTACTGCAAAAACAAGTTAGCAGGAATATAACAGCCCCTAAATTGGTAAACCCATACGACTCCAAAGTCATAACTCGACTCAAAACTGGCAAAACCCTTTTAGCCAGCAGTTTTGGAAGGTTTATACCAGAGATAAGAGCAGCAGGCATAAATTGCCCTCACTGCCCCGTCCCAGAAACATTAGATCATATCTTTAATACCTGCCCCAAATACACACCAGAAAGGACAATTTTCCAGGAAAAACAAACAAAAGTAAACGCACCAGCCCAGTACCCGACGTTTTTTACCACCAAAACGAACAACATCAACTCGATGTATGCAAACATCTTAGGGTTCGTCTCTGCCATAGGGAAAAGGGGAAAATTATAACCAAATTAAAACACCCCACCTCCACACACATACACACAAAGTTCCGGTCTCCTCACAAAAATCTCAAATAAACTTAAAATGTAAAATAAAATTAAAAGGTCAGATCAAAACGCAGGGAGGAACCAGGTAAATCCCCAGCCCTTACGGTGGAGGGTACGTCTAAACGAACTTGGGCCCTCGCACTGCAAGTATTTGAACCACAAATCATTAGGACAGTCAGGCAAAACTTGGACGCAAAATCTAAAATAAACTTAAAATTTAAAAATAAAATCAAAAGGTCAGGTCAAAACGCAGGGAGGAACCAGGTAAATCCCCAGCCCTTACGGTGGAGGGTACGTCTAAACGAACTTGGGCCCTCGCACTGCAAATATTTGAAAAATAGGACAATTAATCACAAGCAAAGCAAGTTTTGTCTTCGCTTTTCTTTTTTTGCATGACTACTAACGAAAGGAAGGAAAAGAATGGATGAATTGATGAATGAATGTTTTTTATTATTAGAAAAAAAAAAAAAAAAAAAAAAAAATTATAAAAAAAAAAAAAAAAAAAAAAAAAATGTTGTTTCTGTTTTAATTAATACATGCATGACTATATACTCTGCTTTCTCTAACGCTCTTTCTAAACACCCACACTGGTACCGATATTCGGAAAAAAACAGTCCAAGGAGTATCAGAACAACGCACCAATGAATCAATAATAGGACCCTTACAATGGCCCCAATCGAATCTAAGAGTATAAGGTGGTCACAAGTCCAAACCATCAGGGGCCGACTGCACAATGCGGTATATAGTTCATGCTTTATCCCAGATCCACTGAAACTATCTAAATAGGACCCTCTCAATGGCCCAAATCGAACCTAAGAATATAAGGTGGTCACAAGTCCAAACCATCAGGGGCCCACTGCACAAAGCGGTATATAATCTTCAACTTAAACCCAGTTTCCAAACAAAAAGGCAGCAAATTCAATTGCTAACAAGAAACTTAAAAACCTTGACCCAAAATCCATAGACAATATAAGGTGGCTTAAAAACCAAAAGCCATCAGGCCCAGCCGCACAAAGTGGCAACGATTACTTCAACATGCATAGAATCAAGTATAGGGCAAAGCTCCTTGGACTTAACCCAACTTCAACACGGTACCAGTCAGCCAATCATATAGAGTTCATTAAAATTAAAATTTTTTAAAAAGAAAATAGCGACACGTGCAAGACGACATCAATATTTAGGCAAAATCACACCCTGGACCACAGACACCACCTTGTGACGCAGAAGCTCCTCTCTGGCCGTTCCTGACTCCGCCTTTTCCGCGCCCGGACATTGCAAAGCAACAGACAGTGTGCTGGGCACACAATTAAATGGCGTGAGGGCTATTCGCACCCCCACGCCGATTAATTAAATAGCATGCGGTGCATGCAGTAAAGCGCAAGCGGTTTTTACAGCTCTGTTTAAACCGCTTGACGAACCCCAAACTGATGCTACAGCAACAGTTTGGGGGCAAATTAAATAGTTCGCTGTGCGCATATTAATCAGACGTACATGACGAGATTCGTCGCACACGTCTATAATTCAAATTCAGTCAGTCAGTTGAGCCATTCACACTTTCACTCTACAAGAATGAATTCTGTTGAATTGTTACAAGAAGCTTGGGATAGAATGGTGGATGTGGAGTCCTTGATGGAAAGGTTGGAGTATTGGTGGAGATATCCTGCCACCAAACCATACGTCACCAGCCAACTAGCGGCTCTCACTTCAGCGAGAAGGTTGGTGACTGATGTCTTGGTGGAGGAAAGACAAAAAACTTCCTCAACCCCTTGCCGTGTGGGGTTCATCAAGAAGAGCCTGGATTTACTGGATGAGGTGGAGTACTTCCTGAACCGAGTTCAGGAAGATTGTTATATTTATCCACCCGCCAGTAACGTCAGGCGCGAAGAGGTGAACCTTCACATGGTGAAGGTATTGTTAAAGAAAGTTTTAGAAAAAGGAAGTAACCCACATTAAGATCTTGTGGGCTCTTGAACGATCCAAGAAAGAACAGACCAGGAAAGAAAAGGAATTCGAACGCCTGAATTTAAATTGGATGAAAAGCCAGGATAAGTTCAGGCGGATGAAACATCCTGACTGGCTACCTGCTTCACCAACACTTCCAACCAAGAAAAAAAGATCTCACACCACCTTCCTAAGTTTCTTTACCCAATGTTGGAGGAAATAATAATCCTCCTCCAACGGTCCTTATCAGGACCACCCATTTTTCAAGAAAGATTAATTATTTTCCATCATTGCCATGTCCTACACACACGACCCCCGTATGTAGTGACGAAGACAACGTCCTCTACTATCAAAACACCCCCCCCCACCCCGTTTTGATGGTAGAGGACGTTGTCTTCGTCACTACATACGGACGCTATGATAAATTCCCGTACGTCCCTATAGAGGCAGAACTGTCCCTATAAATCTTGGCACTTTTGTCCTATAGAGGCCCACTTGTCCCTATAGAGGCCCCACCACGTTAAACTCCCGTACGTCCCTATAGAGGCCCATTTGTCCCTCAGTCACCCCAATATACTACTTACAGTGTTTATTCCACTGAAAAAGTACAAGACACGTACAGTGTTTATTCCACTAAAAAGTACAAGACACGTACAGTGTTTGTTCTAATAGGATATTACGCATTACTTGAGATGAAATTCACCAAGTACTAATAGAACACAACTTTGTATATTGTTAGACCTGACTTGGTAATAAAGTCATGTTGTGTTGTGTTGTGTTCTCTTCTGTTTTGTTCCGTTCTGTTCTGTATTACCAATGGACATGTACCAAAGGACAAAGATGATTTTGTATTATTTTCTGGACTAAAATCCTGGACGCCATATTCGATTTCGAGGTCTGTCTAGTATAACACAGATATAGATAAAATAGAGAAATTCAGTAAACCGAAAGCCCAACCAAAACGGAAAGTTGATTTGGTCCTGTGGGTTTACATTTTAATAGGACGCAAATTCAGCTGTTTAGAACCTGAGAAACTGAGACCCGCTCTCCGGAAAATGGAATAACCTATATGTCGGAAACAGAGGGATTTACTTATTTGTAAAGATGTAATGAAAACTTTGTGGAGTAAGTAAAGGAAAACGTCTCCTCTAAAGTCTGTAGCTGTTTATAATGACAACAACCTATTTGTACAATGACTTGAAGTTGATTGTATGACCTGCTGGCCTGGTGACATGTGCCTGGTGTCATGTGCCAGAGAAATCATCAGTCTGTAGCTATTAGAACGGTAACTTTAATGACTTGAGTCTGATAGTATGGATTGCTGACCTGGTGACATGTGCCAGAGAAATCATCAATTAGGCACATACAGAAGGCAGCGATTATAAAGTTGTATTGGCCTTATTTGAATTGATGCGGCGACAACACAAATGAATGGATACTTTGTCGAGTAAGGAAATTGCTTCTGTTTAGAACTTATTAATTCATTTGATTTGTGGGAATAAAGTCATCACAACAAAGAGCTTACGAATTCCATGAGTGTATTCCTTCTATCATACAATTATATAGTATATGGGTACAAGTGTATTCCTTCTATCATACAATTATATAGTATATGGTTACAAGTGTATTCCTTCTATCATACAATTATATAGTATATGGGTACAAGTGTATTCCTTCTATCATACAATTATATAGTATATGGGTACAAGTGTATTCCTTCTATCATACAATTATATAGTATATGGGTACAAGTGTATTCCTTCTATCATACAATTATATAGTATATGAGTACAAGTGTATTCCTTCTATCATACAATTGTATAGTATATGAGTAAAAGTGAAAGAGGATACAAGTATCTAGTAAACGATTGCAAATGAAAGAGGATACAAGTATCTGGTATACGGATGCAAGTGAAAGGGGTCACAAGTATATGGTATATGGGTATATGTGATAGGGGATGCAATTATCTGGTATATGGGTACAAGTAAAAGGGGATACAAGTATCTGATATATGGTAACAAGTGAAAGTTGACCTGTCTATTGAAGTATTGTTCAAGTATATTAATTGATTGATTGATTGGTCGATTGGTTTATAGATTGATGGATAAATATATAGATGGGTAGATGGATGGATAAATTGACTGGCATACAAAAAACTTGATAAGAGCGCTGAAAGCAGAACATTTTCCACACCCTGGTCACAATTTCGAGGATATTTTCAAAACCGGCGTAACCAACAATAGAATCAGAAGAGAGAAGAAAACTTCCTGGATTCAGCGGCTGGAGTCAAAGGGCAGCATCTGAAGGGACTAGACACAATATGGGGCCAAATAAACGAGTTTCACAATGACTGATAATGAAAGGTATCGCATTAACTTACTGATCGAAAGCGAGACTTAGAATGTATGCGTCATGTATGTACACTGAAGTCGAAAGACAACGGTGGATTAATATAGCCCAGACAGCCGACTTTGCTTTGTTATTGTACATGAATGGTCCTATTTTTTTTTCTTTCTGTGGACACGCAAAGACCTCTAGTTATGGAAAACTAGCAGGCCTATGAGGTGCCCCCCCCCCCCCTCCCTTTGTTAGGAAGTCAGTAGGTTTTATATCTGTTTGTTACTCCTCCCCATCTGCATTGCGGGTATTATAACTCTCTCTCTCTCTCTCTCTCTCTCTCTCTCTCTCTCTCTCTCTCTCTCTCTCTCTCTCTCTCTCTCTCTCTCTCTATATATATATATATATATATATATATATATATATATATATAATGTAAATTTGGATGGGGTCCATCTTATTTTTTTATAGGGATTTTTTTTATAGGGATGTACTTGTTTAGATTCCTGTTACCAGGTTTCAACTGGTTTATTCGCCCATTTTGTAAGTGATCCTTGAAAGGGATCAATCTATTTTTTGTCCTTTTCATGTATGCATATGAGTGTGATGTAATTGTTGTACATGTAACATTAACTCTTCATCTGTGCATTTGTCAGGACAGGCATTCCTTGGATCAAATATATTTAACAAAAACTTAAATTATTTAAGAAAAAGGAAAAGTTGTTTCTGGTACTCACATTTATTAGTATACGTATATGTTTTCCCCCGTTTTCTTGTTGTATCTTGTAGATATTCTGCTTTATCTTGTAGATATTTTTGTTGTTGTATCTTGTAGATATTTTTGGCGTTGTATCTTGTAGATATTTTTGTTGTATCCTAATTTTCTGAGACTCCTGGCGTAGCACCTTGACAAGCATGGCTTCTAATCATCCTCACCTCTAAGGGACATAACCCCCTATTATTTGTTACATCGAAATTTGTTCCCTATCAAATTTGGCTTACACTTACGTTTGTGAATGCAAGTCTTTTTTGTAAACGTAATATTTTTTTAAGTCTTGTCTATTTATTGTATGAGTGTACCTGTTCTCCTCTATTTGGATGGGGAGATTTTTTCCGCATGTGAGGGTGGGGGTTGGGCAAGCTCGGCGCATCAACCCCCTAGTGGGAATGGTATATATATATATATATGATAGTCGTACATGGCCGAATGGCCGCACACGACTTTAATTCAACAATCAATCATCATATATGTATGTATGTATGTGTGTGTGTGCGTGTGTTAACAAAGTGCTTAACATATAGATTCCATATCAAATATATGTTTGTTCATATGTATGTACATCATTATTATTTATTATGAATATGTTTGTTTCATAGTCACTCTCTGTAACCTCACTCTTATATACGAAACCGAAAGTACAAGGCTGGAGACTACAGATGTAACCCTTAATTTTGATTATTTTCCTTTTGTGTGGACGAGATCTACATAGGGCATGCCCCTTGCCAGCCCTCGATGAAAAGGGTTCTTCCTCTCTGTGAGATAGTTTTTGTTGTTCCATGATGTCATCTTTCGAATTAAGCTACGATATGCCTCTATATATTTTATTTGCTTGTAATATATATATATATATATATATATATATATATATATATATATATATATATATATATATATATATATTCTGTTACATCTATGTAGATGATTCGCAAGATGGCCGCTATCGCTTAACAGGCTTGAGGCAGCTGCTCCGGATTTTTGTGCCGTTTTTCATGATTTATATGCTTGTTGTCTGTCTTCGTCTACGTTATTGTGTTCATCATGCATTGGCTGTTCTGTTGGAATGTGTTTCTTCATCATCTTGTCTTGGAAACGAGAACTATTAGACTTTTTCTCAGCCGTCTTGCACCACTGCTACAACTTCCTTTGTTGTTGAACATACCGCCATCACATGATACTCGCCAGTCCACCCGTTTACGCTATGACAGACCCTCATTAATTGCTTTAAACGACCACTCCTTGGCTCTCAACACTACATTGTCCACTAGACAAAACGACCTGGGACTACATTCATCATTGCTTAAATGTAAACAGAAGCGAAAAAAGAAACGTTGTTTTAAAGCTGGCCGGCGTAGAACAGGAAGAAGAATTCCAGTTATCTCCCTTTCGCCATTTCCGGCACGCCAATTTGAAAACTCGGCCGTTAATTTAGATAACCTAATTCAAATTCCTCTTAAATTGTCAACCTTTGTGTCAACTATCCAAGAGATACCACTACGCATCGCATTATTCAATGCCCAATCAGTAGGACCATCGGAAAGCGCACAGAAATAGTTAATTTTATCAACGATCATAATATTGACGTCTTTTTCCTGACAGAAACATGGCTAAAAACATCAGGCGATGAGCCCAAGTGCGCGGATCTAACACCCCCCGGTTACTCCATCAAGTCGTTCCCCCGCCACTCCCGCGGAGGTGGAATTGCTGTCATCGCAAAGTACTCCATGATCAACCGTCTTAATCACACTACAACCTTCTAGCCCAAACCACACTCGCACTGAAACAAAGGTCAGTCCATTTTTTCTGCCTCTACCGCCCTCCTCCTAGTAGAAAAAACAAGCTGACTGAATCTCTCTTTTTGGAGCAGTTTCCGAATCTCTTAGAGTATGGAAATTCGATAGGTGGCAACCTGATTATTCTTGGAGATTTAAAATTTCACTTTGACTGTCCTGGAAATCCATACACATCAAAACTGCTAGATTCCATTCACGTTTTCAACCTCAAACAGTCAGTTAGCCAACCCACCCATAAACATGGTCACCTTTTAGACTGGATTCTTTATAGACCTGTTGATAATATTCTACAGTCCTCCCTGGTGTCCCCCGAACTTGCATCAGATCACCTCTGCATTATATGCCATCTTGACGTATCAGTCCCTAACCCTCCACCTTTATTTGCTAATAAGAGAAACCTCCGTATGATAAATAGAACTCAACTAATGCATGACATCCAAGCAATCCTAACAACTTTGCTACCTCCTACATCAAAACAACTTGATAACTGCCTGTGTTCAATGCTTGACAAACATGCCCCAGCAACCAAATGCAGAGTATCAATTAAAAAGTGTTCTCCATGGTATAGCAGCGTTAGGGACCAGCTTCGCACTGCTAAAAGAGAAGGCTGAGAGGCTTTGGGTTTCCACCAGACTCACTATTCATAAGCAAATCTATGAAGCTACTAAAAAGAATGTCACAAACATAGTCCATGCAGCGACATCAGCCCACTACAGTACTAAGATCACTGAAAGTTCCAGCTGCAAAGAGCTCTTCGAGATTACTAACCAGCTAATGTCAAGGAACAAATGTACACCACTTCTAACTACCTTCTCTCCAGTCGACCTTCCGGACCAGTTTGCAAATTTCTTCCGTGACAAAGTACAAACCATTAGAGATAAGCTTGACAACATAATTTCAATTGAGTCGTCGTCACCATACAGTTGCGATACAGAATTTCAGCGGCAACCGTTAGCAGCATTTGAACCGGTCTCTATCGATTTAGCGCGTACAATCATGATGAAGAGTGCCCCAAAGTCATGTGAACTTGATCCGATTCCGACATCACTGCTGCTTGAGTGCTTAGATCCAATATTGCCTTCACTAACTGATGTTATTAATACTTCTCTCTCATCCGGGGAATTCCCATCATTTGTCAAAACTGCCATTGTAAAGCCTCTGCTGCAGAAACCAACACTTTACCATAACGGTTTAAAGAACTACCGCCCTGTTTCTAACCTACCATTCATGTCAAAAATCTTAGAAAAAGTTGTTCTATCCCAACTTGTAGCTCATCTGAATTCAAACAGTCTTTTTAGCGATGTACAGTCTGCATATCGCCCTCGCCACAGTACTGAAACTACCCTTCTGAAAGTAGTTAACGACCTTCTCTCTGCTTTGGATAGTGGAAAGATTACAGTCCTCACCCTCCTTGACTTGTCTGCAGCATTTGATACAATAGACCATGATATATTACTTCACCGTCTCCATCATGTATTTGGCATTCACGATACAGCCTTACTATGGTTCAAGTCCTACTTGGTCAACAGGACACAAATTGTGTCCGCAAATGGAAAACACTCCAGCCCAGTTGATCTATGTTTTGGCATTCCACAGGGTTCTGTTCTTGGACAGGTTCTCTTCATTTCTAGGTGTTATATAATGTTGTAAAGCGCTTAGAGCTTCTAAAGATTAGGCGCTATACATTGTCCTCATTATTATTATTATTACTATAGATCGATGCTCATGTCAATTTGATTGGTGTATAGTATTTGGTTAATCTGATATTTTCAATATTTCTCAATCATATTATCTAAAATGGATTTCCTTATTGCTGCTGTTTTCCCACATTGAATCATAATGTTTTGTTGTTTTATTTGTTTGTTTGTTTGTTTGTTTGTTTGTTATTGTTTTTTTGTGTGTTTTTTTTTTTTTTTTTTTGGGGGGGGGATCTTTGTTTAAAGTTCCGATTTACTTAACGGGCATGGGCTAACATAGTTTGACATGTGTCTTTTGTAAACTAATACCCTTGTCATCCATACATCGTGCAAGTAGGTAAATAATAGTGCTTGTTTGAGTTATTTTTCCCACATCTTCCGTACTGTTTCCCAATTTAAATTTAGGTTTCTTTGTTCTATTTTATTTCCAAATTTTGTGTTTTCACATTTTCTAATTAAGTTGTATGTTTTCTCATTTTCATTTGTATTCCAAAAATTGTCTTGATCTCTATTGCTTTTTGTTTGATTTCATTTTGTTTCCTGAGCGGTTCAAGTATTTTTACGAAATTATTATTTTATAGGATTTGCGGTATATTCCTCAACGTAAACCCAAACCAGTATTATGTATACTGCACTCCAAGAATATATATTTTATTTTGTTAGATTTGTGAGTCTATTCGTTTGGAGAACTTCCTTTTTAAATTTTAGGTTCACTATATTTAACTCACCTTCCAATTTAAATTGAAACAAAGTATCTTTTTAATATAATGTGCCCCACTCCCATATGGTCTGTAATTAATTGATCTTATTGATTTAGCTGCTCATTGTTGAAGTCTACAGTATCTCTGTTTGTGTATGTGTGTGTGTCTGTGTATGTGTGTGTCTGCTATGTGGGGATCTATGTATTATTTTTAGTTTCACATTTTTCCATATTCCTTTATAATATTTAATGTTTTCTGTTAGCATCATAAAGTTTAATTTTTGGGCATTTTTTCCCACCTCTTTTATATAGTGTGGTGGTAAACCAGGATTATTGCCTCTCCAACCCCCAGTAAGATGTATTTCTATTTTTGAGTGATTTAATTTCTACCCCGATACTTTACCAAAATTGTAAAATTATTCTTCTAAATGTCTGAAAGAGTTCCCATTTCTAATGAAATTCGTACGGTCATCTGTGTTTTGTAATATTGTTATGTCTTTCTTTAGATTGGGTATATAGATACTATTAATATTTCTATTTTCATTTATTTTATTACAAAGTGTTTCTGTTGAAATTACATCGAACAACATGGAAAGTGAGCTTCGTTGTCTGTTTTAGACCCACTAATCTGCACTTTTGAGAAAATGTTTTCAGAAAGTATTTTTACCCACCTTCGAAAGATTGTTCCGAAAGCAAGTTTCTTTAATACAGTATCTATACAGCTGTATTCCATTCTATCAAAAGTTTTTTTTTTTTTTTTTGGTCGAATAAAACCAGTATCCCTTTTCTCCTATACGGCTGTATTCCATTCTATCAAAAGTTTTTTTTGTTTTTTTTGGTCGAATAAAACCAGTATCCCTTTTCTCCTATACAGCTGTATTCCATTCTATCAAAAGTTTTTTTTTTTTTTTTTGGTCGAATAAAACTAGTATCCCTTTTCTCCTATACAGTTTATAACTCTATTATACTTTGAATATTTAGGGTGTTATTTAGGGTGTTATTTAGGGTGTTATTTAGGGTGTTATTTATTTTACATTGTTCTACCTTTCTTTCCATTCTATTTCATTTTAAAAAAATAGAAATCTGCGGTTAAGCCATCTGACCCTATAAATTTTCCTTTATTTCAGTGTTTTATTCTTTTTTGAAACCTTTGTTTGCTGTACAATTTTAGCACGAATTCTTAGATACTTCAGTTATATGTTTCAAAATCAATGCTATCACAATAATCATTTTTAGTTTCTTGCGGTATATTTTGTTTGTATATAATTTTTTTAGTATTCTCAATTTTCCTTTATGATTTCCTTTCTATCTGTTTTTTTTTTTCCTATCTCTGTTAAATTCTCCAAAGTTTTTTTTTCCTTCCCTTCTAATTTCATCTCTTCTGTATATTCCCTTTGCTTTTCATATATATCCCCAAATTTTCACACTCTTACTTTCACTCCATTTGCTTTATATTATTCCAAATTATTGCATATTCATTTTTGCTTTTGCCGTTTAGATATTACTTGTTTTGACACTATTCATTATATTAGTGCATTCTTTTTCTATATTTTCTCTCTGTCTATGTTTATCTGTACATATATGTTTGACTAATATTTCAATTTTCCTTGTTCCTGTACCCCATTTTTGTCCTTCCATCATTTCAAGTTTTAGGCTTACTGGACAATGATCAGCGACTTTTATTTGTCTATTTTACATTTTTATACCATGTGTTCACAGTATATAACTGTCTAAAATTTATCAATTCTACATCCTTCATTTTGCTTATATATATATATATATATATATATATATATATATATATATATATATATATATATATATATATATATATATATATATGTGTGTGTGTGTGTGTTCTCTTTTGTATATATTTTTCCTTCGGTATAAGTCTACTGATCTATTATTTTCAATTAGATTTTTAATATGTTTTAGTAAGAGCTTGTCTTTTCCATTCAATCCCGTACCTTTGTCAATTTCTTTTTCTATGGAGTTAAAATTCCTTCCTATTATTATATTTTCCATATTGTATTGTCACAAGCCATTTTTAGGTCATTCATATAATTGACGTTTAGTTGTCCATATTTGGATGATGCATATACATTTACGAGAAGGCAATTGTTAGTTTTTAAATGGATTAATCTCCCTTTGAAAGTTTCTCCAGTATGTATAATCCGACATTGTGATTTACTCCATTTATTATATATTAAGATTCCTACTCCAGTGATTTACTCCATTTATTATATATTAGGATTCATACTCCTGTGAATTACTCCATTTATAATATGTTAGGATTCATACTCCTGTGAATTACTCCATTTATTATATGTTAGGATTTCATACTCCTGTGAATTACTCCATTTATTATATATTAGGATTCATACTCCTGTGATTTACTCCATTTATTACATATTAAGATTTCTACTCCAGTGATTTACTCCATTTATTTCTCATTAAGATTCCTACTCCTGTGATTTACTCCATTTATTTCTCGTTAAGATTCCTACTCCAGTGATTTACTCCATTTATTTCTCATTAAGATTCCAAATCCAGTGATTTACTCCATTTATTTCTCATTAAGATTCCAAATCCAGCGATTTACTCCATTTATTTCTTATTAAGATTCCAAATCCAGTGATTTACTCCATTTATTACTCATTAGGATTCATACTCCTGTGATTTACTCCATTTATTTCTCATTAAGATTCCTACTCCTGTGATTTACTCCATTTATTTCTCATTAGGATTCATACTCCTGTGATTTACTCCATTTATATCTCATTAAGATTCCAAATCCAGTGATTTACTCCATTTATTTCTCATCAAGATTCCAAATCCAGTGATTTACTCCATTTATTTCTCATTAGGATTCATACTCCAGTGATTTACTCCATTTATTTCTCATTAAGATTCCTACTCCTGTGATTTACTCCATTTATTTCTCGTTAAGATTCCTACTCCAGTGATTTACTCCATTTATTTTTCATTAAGATTCCAAATCCAGTGATTTACTCCATTTATTTCTCATTAAGATTCCAAATCCAGCGATTTACTCCATTTATTTCTTATTAAGATTCCAAATCCAGTGATTTACTCCATTCATTTCTCATCAAGATTCCAAATCCAGTGATTTACTCCATTTATTTCTCATTAGGATTCATACTCCAGTGATTTACTCCATTTATTTCTCATTAAGATTCCTACTCATGTGATTTACTCCATTTATTTCTCGTTAAGATTCCTACTCTAGTGATTTACTCCATTTATTTCTCATTAAGATTCCTACTCCTGTGATTTACTCCATTTATTTCTCATTAAGATTCCAAATCCAGCGATTTACTCCATTTATTTCTTATTAAGATTCCAAATCCAGTGATTTACTCCATTTATTACTCATTAGGATTCATACTCCTGTGATTTACTCCATTTATTTCTCATTAAGATTCCTACTCCTGTGATATACTCCATTTATTTCTCATTAGGATTCATACTCCTGTGATTTGCTCCATTTATTTTCTAAGATTCCAAATCCAGTGATTTACTCCATTTATTTCTCATTAAGATTCCAAATCCAGTGATTTACTCCATTTATTTCTCATTAAGATTCCTACTCCTGTGACTTACTCCATTTATTTCTCATTAGGATTCATACTCCTGTGATTTACTCCATTTATATCTCATTAAGATTCCAAATCCAGTGATTTACTCCATTTATTTCCCATCAAGATTCCAAATCCAGTGATTTACTCCATTTATTTCTCATTAGGATTCATACTCCTGTGATTTACTCCATTTATATCTCATTAAGATTCCAAATCCAGTGATTTACTCCATTTATTTCTCATTAAGATTCCAAATCCAGTGATTTACTCCATTTATTTCTCATTAAGATTCCAAATCCAGTGATTTACTCCATTTATTTCTCATTAAGATTCCAAATCCAGTGATTTACTCCATTTATTTCTCATCAAGATTCCAAATCCAGTGATTTACTCCATTTATTTCTCATCAAGATTCCTACTTATGTGATTTACTCCATTTGTTTCTCATTAAGATTCCAAATCCAGTGGTTTACTCAATTTATTTCTCATTAAGATTCCAAATCCAGTGATTTACTCCATTTATTTCTCATTAAGATTCCAAATCCAGTGATTTACTCCATTTATTTCTTATTAAGATTCCAAATCCAGTGATTTACTCCATTTATTTATCATCAAGTTTCCTACTTATGTGATTTACTCCATTTATTTCTCATCAAGATTCAAAATCCAGTGATTTACTCCATTTATTTCTCATCAAGATTCAAAATCCAGTGATTTACTCCATTTATTTCTCATTAAGATTCCTACTTATGTGATTTACTCCATTGATTTCTCATTAAGATCCAAATCCAGTGATTCACTCCATTTATTACTCATTAGGATTCATGCTCCTGTGATTTACTCCATTTATTTCTCATTAAGATTCCTACTCCTGTGATTTACTCCATATATTACTCATTGGGATTCCTATTCCTGTGATTTACTCCATGTATTATATATTAGGATTCCTACTCCTGTGATTTACTCCATGTATTATATATTAGGATTCCTTCTCCTGATTTTCTATCGTCTTCACTTTATTTTTTGTCTAGAATTGCATTAAATGTTTCCTCTATATATACTCTTAGATCGTCTTGTATACAATTTGTTTCCCGAAGAAAGATGATATCATAATTTGTATATCTAATGTGTAATTCATCTATTTTATTTTTATCAGTTCCATTTATGTTTATAGATATTATTTGCAACATACACTTTTCCATAAACAGGACTTAAGTTTTATGATTTATTAATGTCAAATTATTAGTTTTATTTATTGTTTTACAATCTTTGTACAGAGTAAATTATATATTTTAAAAGTATGTTATTAATTATTCAGAATAGAATGTTCTGCGACATCTTGTTGATTCCACTGTTTTTGCTCTAATTCGTGCTTCGGTATTTATTTTGGTTTTCTTGTTGTTGTTTGTTCTGCTGTTTATTTAAAACTTTTCCTTGGTTGCATTCTTGCACTTGATTTTTTTTACAGTGGCGTCGAGCCCACTGTCGTTGTTGTTTGATCCCTTTCGTATGTTTCAAGCGAATGTGTTCTAATTGAAGATTTGTTCTTCCTCTTTATTGTTTTGCCTCTTCGTGTTCATACCAATCACTTGTGAAGGTGCTCTCTGCCTCTTCATGTTCATACCAATCTTCTTGTGAAGGGTGCTCTAGTCTCTGCCTATTCGTGTTCACACCAATCACTTGTGAAGGGTGTTCTGCTCTCTGCCTCTTCGTGTTCATACCAATCACTTGTGAAGGATGCTCTCTGCCTATTCGTGTTCATGCCAATCACTTGTGAAGGGTGCTCTCTGCCTCTTCATGTTCATACCAATCTTCTTGTGAAGGGTGCTCTGGTCTCTGCCTATTCGTGTTCACACCAATCACTTGTGAAGGGTGCTCTGCTCACTGCCTCTTCGTGTTCATACTAATCACTTGTGAAGGGTGCTCTCTGCCTATTCGTGTTCATACACATCACTTGTGAAGGGTGCTCTCTGCCTCTTCGTGTTCATACACATCACTTGTGAAGGGTGCTCTGCTCACTGCCTCTTCGTGTTCATACCAATCACTTGTGAAGGGTGCTCAGTGCCTCTTCGTGTTCATACACATCACTTGTGAAGGCTGCTCACTGCCTCTTCGTGTTCATACCAATCACTTGTGAAGGGTGCTCTCTGCCTCTTCGTGTTCATACCAATCACTTGTAAAGGGTGCTCTGCTCTCTACCTCTTCGTGTTCATACCCATCACTTGTAAAGGGTGCTCTGCTCTCTACCTCTTCGTGTTCATACCAATCACTTGTAAAGGGTGCTCTGCTCTCTACCTCTTCGTGTTCATACCAATCAATTGTGAAGGGTGCTCTCTGCCTCTTCGTGTTCATACACATCACTTGTGAAGGGTGCTCTGCTCACAGCCTCTTCGTGTTCATACCAATCACTTTTGAAGGGTACTCACTACCTCTTCGTGTTCATTCCAATCAATTGTGAAGGGCTCTCTGCCTCTTCGTGTTCATACCAATCACTTGTGAAGGGTGCTCTGATCACTGCCTCTTCGTGTTCATACCAATCACTTGTGAAGGGTGCTCACTGCCTCTTCGTGTTCATACCCATCACTTGTGACGGGTACCTTTTGCCTCTTCGTGTGCATACTAATCACTTGTGAAGGGTGCTCACTGCCTCTTCGTGTTCATACCAATCACTTGTGAAGATTGTTTTTTGCCTCTTCAAGTGCATACCAATCACTTGTGAAGGGTGCTCTCTGCCTCTTCGTGTTCATACCAATCACTTGTGAAAGGCGCTTGAGAGAAGGTGGGACCAGAGTCCGGCATATTATCTCCATCATCTTCTCCGTCTTCTTCTGTCTGCAATGTCCCCCCCTCCCCCCTCCCATTTCTACATCTTCATCTTTTGATGCTGAGCTATCTCCTATTAGGTCATTTGGGGCGGTCACTTCTGGATATCTTTTCTTTTGGGTTTAACAGGATACTGCATTGCTGTGCAATCTTTGGCCATGTGCTCTACATTTTTACATCTCCCGTATAGCAATGCTGTATACAGCCATGGTACCTGGTCTTCAGGAGGAAGCCCACGCGGTAAAAAGAGGTTGGTACTCTCTTGGCATCCCTATTTGGTATTTGAAACATTTTCATCCCTGTGATTATATTTTCGCATCCCCGGTGAGTAGTCATTCTTTTGGAATTTTTCCTCTGTCTGAAATCTACTTTCAAATTTCTTTATTATTTCATCATTTTGGAATTTCCAGGAGTAAGTCAGTTATCCGGATCTCGATAAATTTCTTTTCTATTTCCCTTTTCAATTAGAAGGACTTCTTCTACTCTAAATCCCTTCCCGCAAAATCTCTATTAGTCCCTATGTGAGGCGGTTTTTATTTCCTTTAGCACACAGGACAACGTATCCGTTGCCGACGTTCTGCAGGGCTTTAATTTGGTTGATGGTGACCCCTCTCGCAATGAGTGCCGACATTATTTCTTGGTCTTCTATTGTATTCTATCTCAGATAGGTTAAGTACCTGTATGTCAAAAGGACCTTTCAAGGTTGATAATTACATTAGATAATCACTGTAAATTACCTGTAGTGATCTTTCAAGGTCGATAATTACATTAGATAATCACCGTAAATTACCTGTAGTGATCTTTCAAGGTTGATAATTACATTAGATAAATTGCCTGTAGGGATCTTTCAAGGTTGATAATTACATTAGATAATCACCGTAAATTACCCGTAGTGATCTTTCAAGGTTGATAATTACATTAGATAATCACCGTACATTACCTGTAGTGATCTTGCAAGGCTGAACATTACATTAGATAATCACCGTAAATTATTTCAGTATCTCTTTTCAATGGATCTGATGGAAATACATCAAGTAACTCATCTTGACTGACATGGTAAAAGTCAGGCAAAATGTTGAATTTCGATAAATAAATGCTCCTTTGCAGCCCTCATACATTATTAGATAAACCTATTTAATGGTAAATCTGGTATGAATCTGGTATAGAAAGAAAATACTTGTGCTACCCATGACGACGAGTAAGAGCTAAAGCACCTAAAAGTCGCCGCTTACTCTTTCATTATTTTCAATATTTTTTAAGAGACAGTTAAAAATATTTTTGTAATAATTGTAAATAGTGTCATTGATTGCATTAAACTATAATATTAAAAATTATCTAACCCAGATATGTCACGATGCTCCTTTTTAACAAAGTACTGTCATTTTTAATAACACATGATTATATCTAGAGGACAAAGGGAACATGAACAATTTACCCTGCGGAATTGAAGAAAGATGACTACAAAGATCGCGGTCTCCAAAATAATACACGTTGCCTTCAAAGGTGAGATACGTGCTATAAATCGGTAAGATGTCATGACACATTTTGTGTGGTAACACCCTTATTTAACACGTAGTGACTTATGTACATATAGCGTGCAGAACACTGATAAATACAATATAAATACAAGATAAAGTAATGGCTATCATGTGGAATGAGCTGCTTGTCACTGATAAATTTGACTGTCAAAACAAAAACAAGGTGTGCGGTCATTTGATTGACTGTCAAAATAAAACAAGATGTGCGGTCATTTGATTGTCTTTTTCTCATGCAGCTAGGTTATCTTTACGGCAATCACTTTTCACTTTTGAAAGTTATCATCATGTTGAGATTGTTTGATGTTATATTATAATGACTGGTTAATATATATTTGTATAAGGATACCTGCATATATTATCATATTGCACGTGCACCAATACATTCTACCACCTCTAAAGTACATTATTATATGTTTACATTATCGCTGATGAACTTATGGACTTTGCGGTGTAGATGGCGTATTTTTCAGATAGAAGGAAAAAAGAAGACAGAAAAAGATATGAGTGACACATATAGGTAACAATAAATTGTACAGACTTTTTCCAGACTCACGGTCTCGGAGTCACGTGGGAGTCTGATTGTAAGACTGGTAGTGACCATTTGAATATATATATATATATATATATATATATATATATATATATATATATATATATATATATATATATATATATATATATATATATATATATATATATACAACCAGACTCATGTTTGACTCTTAGAGATCTACGCCAAGCGACTGAAGGTCCATATAAGTTTGGTTTTGTGGATTTAACGCCATTTTTCAGCCCACATGGCGGCCAATATACATTTGGTGAAGGAAGAACCCGGAGATATCCCGTGAAGAACCACCGACCCACGGAAGCTACTGGCAAGCTTTCTCACATACTCACGTTTGCCGAGCCGAGACTCTAACCCACGCGGACAGTGAGATGTCAGTGATCTGTAAAGGCGAGCGCCTTAGACCACTCGGCCACGCGGGCCCAAAAGGTCTATATAAACAACTGTATCACAATATAAACAACTGTATCACAATATAAACAACTGTATCGCTATATAAATAACTGCATCGCTATATAAACAACTGCATCGCTATATAAACAACTGCATCACTATATAAACAACTGTATCACAATATAAACAACTGTATCACAATATAAACAACTGTATCGCTATATAAACACCTGCATCGCTATATAAACAACTGCATCACTATATAAACAACTGTATCACAATATAAACAACTGTATCACAATATAAACAACTGTATCACAATATAAACAACTGTATCGCTATATAAACGCCTGCATCGCTATATAAACAACTGCATCACTATATAAACAACTGTATCACAATATAAACAACTGCATCACTAAAAATTAGGCTTAACAAAAATCTGGTTAAGTAACTGATTGGTCGACAGACTACTTTCCTTAAACTATTAATTGAGGCCTAGTTCTACTTTCCTTTTACTATTAACTGAGGCCTAGTTCTACTTTCCTTATACTATTAATTAAGGCCTAGTTCACTTCAGAAAAGGTTATAGTCTGTGCATGCACCATGTCATCTCCTCTAGTCTATGGACTTTCAACCACTTCTTTCCACGTTGTGGAACGAAGCTGATCGACGATCTTTGACTAGAGAAGTGGGCACCGTGCAAGCGTAATCTGAACTAAATAACTCGCATAACACCGGCACCCATGAATTGACTATGACCCAATTAATATTCAAATAATGAGGTCAGACGGCTAAGTTCATACTGATCAAGTACATGCACGCGTGAGGTTACTAGGACCTTATGAATATTCCAATAGCAAATACAGACGGCTAAGGTCACTCTGGTCACTATAAACATGCACGGTGCTTTTCTTTTTATTTGTATTTTCGACTCAGTAAATAGGACCTGTCAAGATAGAAAGTTTTGTTTAAGTAAGAGCCCTGCAAATGTTATACAAAAAGACGAGCGACACCTATCGGTAACATTTGTGCAGACCTTTACCAGACTCCTTAAGCGTGAGTCTTTCAGAGTAACCGGAGAGTCGACTGAATGAAACTATCGCTCAGCACAATCGCCGCTAAGTAAAGCACCTCTGCTATCTGGTGATCCACTATGGAGTCGCGGTAGCTCAGTTGGTACAGCGTCGAACTTGTAATCTAAGGGTCGCGGGTTCAATACCCGCCCAGGTCTGCCCGGGTCGGCAGCCTCAGTGTATCCTTTGGATTCGGGATATATAAGGTCACTGCAAACTGGCACACAGTGTTCCAAATTATTCGGGATATTTATCGTCACTACAAACTGGCACGCAGAGTTCCAAATGAATCGGGATATTTGCGGTGACTGTAAACTGGCAATCAATTTTCTAAATGAATCAGGATATAATATGAAACCACAAACACTTTTCAAAATTAAAAAGAAACATTCACAGGGGAAAGGAAATAATGGTCTATGTTCTCCTTTATGTAGGGAAACGTTTAGTGAGGAAGATGCTGTCATGGGTTGTTTGTGTTAGACGTTTAGTGAGGAAGATACTGTCATGGGTTGTTTGTGTTAGACAGAATAACAAACTCCAGAGATTTAGTAGTCATATTTTATTTTTTTAACAAACTAGTCACGTGATTAAATATCACCTGATTTTCATGGGTTCTGCGAATACAGGTTACGTGTTTATATTCTGAATCCACTATGTCCTTTAAATGGTTCCCAGTAAATTCATTTAATTTCGATTTTGCAGACATTAAAATGTAAAAATATGTACACATTCAATATTTCTAAATTTAATAAATTGTGTATCCAAATTGCCTTAAATGTTTACTATCAACCGAAAATGAATTTAAAATAAATTGATAATATTTTTTTTTTAAATTTAAACAAAAAAAAATTTAAAAAAAAAAAATTAGTCTATGCAGATAAGTAGGCGTGGTTATCTGGCAATTTGTAATTTATTCCTGCTTATTATGTGGTTATGGAATTACCTTCTTGCAGTTAAGTAACTATATTGACAGCCTGAGCAAGTCTTTAAAAATACAACATATGCTCCTATGTATGACTTAGTAAGGACTTGGGACACGTTGACTATTTTGAGGAGTTAATCAGTGTTGACAGACGATACTATGACCAGGATGGGCATCTGACCTGTGGTCATTCGCCCCGCTTGACAAATTTGGGCGTGTTGCAAATGGCAGTATGTCGTATGTTTCACTCCGTACAGACTAAGTTATTATACGTATTACGAGTATGAAGTAGTTAGATATATTAGCATAATAATCTCTCTCTCTCTCTCTCTCTCTCTCTCTCTCTCTCTCTCTCTCTCTCTCTCTCTCTCTCGTGATGGGGTAATTATTTTATTCCAAATCATTTAACTCGCAAGACTTTTCTTTAATTTGCAGGAGTGTGTGCATCGTTTTGCTTCAAAGAGCAAATTTCTACTTTATTTGCTAGTATTGTAACTTTATCCTGCGAGATGCAGTGTCGGTGTTATTCACTGGGATGCAGTGTCGATGTTATTCACTGGGATGCAGTGTCGATGTTATTCACTGGGATGCAGTGTCGGTGTTATTCACTGGGATGCAGTGTCGATGTTATCCTGTAGGATGGAATGTCGGTATTATTCTGCAGGATGCAATGTCGATGTTATCCGGTAGGATGCAGTGTCGGTGTTATCCTGTAGGATGCAATGTCGATGTTATCCTGTAGGATGCAATGTCGATGTTATCCGGTAGGATGCAATGTCGATGTTATCCAGTAGGATGCAGTGTCGGTGTTATCGTGCGGGATGCAGTAACGGTGTTATCTCAGTAAATTACATTTTAAGTTGCAAAAATTGTTATCTCACTTTGACATTTTAAAAAAATATCATAATCTGCTCGCATTTTCTTGGCTATTTCCTTGAAAGTGGGTATTCTGAACAAAGGGAGTTAAATTATCAACTGGAAGAGCTATTTACTAATAATAACAAGTCTCATGTTGGGAACCATGTACCTTGAGTCTGCGCAAGATTTGTGATTGGTGATTTTTGGGGTTTAACGCCATTTTTAGCACATGACAGGCCATACATAGCGGCCAGTATATTTTTGGTGGAGGGAGAGCCATGGAAGAACCACCAACCCCAAGATTTCTCACATATCTTTATTGGTCGAGCCAATACTCGAACCGAAACGGATAGAGGCTAGATGTGAGTCCACGAAAGATTTAAAGCAGCGAGCTTTTGCATTTTGTTTAAACATATTTTATTGCCATAAATGTTGAATAATGGCGTCTGGCTACAATTTCTTATAAATTAGAATAACCTCTTCCCCTACAATCAATTAAATATTTGCATGGATAGATGCATACAATCAATTAGATATCTGCATGGATAGATGCATACAATCAATTAGAAATTTGCATGGATAGATGCATACAATCAATTAGATATTTGCATGGATAGATGCATACAATCAATTAGATATTTGCATGGATAGATGCATACAATCAATTAGATATTTTCATGGATAGATGCATACAATCAATTAGATATTTGCATGGATAGATGCATACAATCAATTAGATATTTGCATGGATAGATGTATACAATCAATTAGATATTTTCATGGATAGATGCATACAATCAATTAGATATTTGCATGGATAGATGCATACAATCAATTAGATATTTGCATGGATAGATGCACAAAATCAATATGGTTTCGTATAGTTATATGTAAATATACATAATTCATGCGAACTTTTGAAAATATTAAAATAATGTAGTTTAAATATTTAGTATCTAAAATGGGCTAATTGGATAAAAATTATGTCATACATTTTTGCATTTGTTCTTTAAAAATTGCAGACAAGTTGATTATGTGTCTTTGATAGAAAAAATGTCTGGTGCACTAGGCGGCAAATGGAAATGCTTTACTTAATGAAATAAAGTGCCGCAATTTTCCTTTTCCTTCATATTTCTTTGTATTTTCTCTTTTTCTTTCTTTCTTTCTTAAATATTCAATTGTTTTCCCAATATTTAAAACCGTCTGTTACCAAAATAACCGAGTAAAGTATCCTTTTCGACGTGTTACCAAACTGGCCCATACAATTATCCATTTCGACGTGTTACCAAACTGGCCCAGTAAAGTATCCATTTCGACGTGTTACCAAACTGGCACAGTAAAGTATCCATTTCGACGTATTACCAAACTGGCCCAGTAGAGTATCCATTTGGGCGTGTTGCCAAACTTTCCTGATCTCCAGTAAACAGCATGCAGGACGTTATTTTTATATACAAGACATGAATAATTCTATATATAAAAAAAACTTGCCACTTGCATTATTTTAAAGTAATTTCATCCATACATCCGCCCGACAAACAGAATCACAAACTTTGCTAAAATTGATAAAAGAACAGAATAGCTTTGTTTCCTGAATTTCAGAAATTCTGTAAAGGCATATAGTATAAATATATGATACCTTGTTGAGTATCCAGCTCGAAATCCAGCTTGGCTTTCCTCCAGTATATTGTGAGAACTAAGAGAGGTATTGATTCCTAGATTTTGAATAGCAATTAATAATTTACCAAGCAACTTAAAATTGCTATTGGACGATAGATTTCAGGGAGAGTCGGATTCCAACTATGCTTATAAATATGCCTTATGATTTCCTCAAGCCAAGAACGTGGAATTATTCGAGTCTCAAGTCTTAGGTTGAAAAATGAAACATAAGTTGGCATCATTATATCTGTGGTATACTTGATATATTCATTGATAATTTTATTATTTGATGGTGTCTTTTTAATTTTTAGGGATTTAATACATTTCAGGATCTCTTCCTCGGTTTTTAGCGAGCTCAGTATAACATCATGATTGCCCAGATCTAGTTCAGGATCTCTTCCTCGATTATTGGAAAGTTCAATTTAACATTATCATTGCCCACATTTATTTCAGGATCTCTTCCTCGCTTATTGGAAAGTTCAATTTAACGTTATCATTGGCCAAATCTATTTTAGGATCTATTCCTCGGTTATTGGAAAGTTTAATGAAACATTATCATAGCACAGATCTATTTCAGGATCGATTCCTCGGTTATTGGAAAGTTCCATTTAACATTATCATTGCTCAGATATATTTCAGGATCTATTCCTTGGTTATTGGGAAATTCAATTTAACATTATCATTGCCTAAATCTATTTCAGGATCTCTTCCTCGGTTATTGGAAAGTTCAATTTAACATTATCATTGCCCAAATCTATTTCAGGATCTATTTCTCGGTTATTGAAAAATTCAATTTAACATTATCATTGCCCAGATCTATTTCAGGATCTATTCCTCGGTTATTGGAAAGTTCAATTTAACATTATCATTGCCCAAATCTATTTCAGGATCTCTTCCTTGGTTATTGGAAAATTAAATTTAACATTATCATTGCCCAAATTTATTTCAGGATCTCTTCCTCGCTTATTGGAAAGTTCAATTTAACATTATCATTGCACAAATCTATTTCAGGATCTCTTCCTCGCTTATTGGGAAGTTCAATTGAACATTATCATTGCCCAGATCTATTTAAGGTTCCTCAATGTAATCATAACCATACAGGTTTCTTTTTACGTTTTCACAGTTTGCATTGTGTGTTGCTTGATTTCATTTATTTATGTGAAAATTCATTACTTGTTTGTAGGTTTTACTCGCCCTTTCCATATATTGTTTGTAGGTTTTGCTCGCCCTTTCCATTTATTGTTTGTAGGTTTTACTCGCCCTTTCCATATATCGTTTGTAGGTTTTACTCGCCTTTTCCATGTATTGTTTGTAGGTTTTGATCGCCCTTTTCATATATCGTTTGTGGGTTTTACTCGCCCTTTCCATATATTGTTTGTAGGTTTTACTCGCCCTTTCCATATATCGTTTGTAGGTTTTACTCGCCTTTTCCATGTATTGTTTGTAGGTTTTGATCGCCCTTTCCATGTATTGTTTGTAGGTTTTACTCGCCCTTTTCATATATCGTTTGTAGGTTTTACTCGCCCTTTCCATATATCGTTTGTAGGTTTTACTCGCCCTTTCCATATATTGTTTGTAGGTTTTACTCGCCCTTTCCATATATTGTTTGTAGGTTTTACTAGCCCTTTCCATGTATTGTTTGTAGGTTTTACTCGCCCTTTTCATGTATTGTTTGTAGGTTTTACTCGCCCTTTCCATATATCGTTTGTAGGTTTTACTCGCTCTTTCCATATATCGTTTGTAGGTTTTACTCGCCCTTTCCATATATTGTTTGTAGGTTTTACTCGCCCTTTCCATATATTGTTTGTAGGTTTTACTAGCCCTTTCCATGTATTGTTTGTAGGTTTTACTCGCCCTTTTCATGTATTGTTTGTAGGTTTTACTCGCCCTTTCCATATATCGTTTGTAGGTTTTACTCGCCCTTTCCATATATTGTTTGTAGGTTTTACTCGCCCTTTCCATGTATTGTTTGTAGTATTTGCCGACCCTTTCCATATATTGTTTGTAGGTTTTACTCGCCCTTTCCATATATCGTTTGTAGGTTTTACTCGCCCTTTCCATGTATTGTTTGTAGGTTTTGATCGCCCTTTCCATGTATTGTTTGTAGGTTTTACTCGCCCTTTTCATATATCGTTTGTAGGTTTTACTCGCCCTTTCCATATATTGTTTGTAGGTTTTACTCGCCCTTTCCATATATTGTTTGTAGGTTTTACTCGCCCTTTCCATATATTGTTTGTAGGTTTTACTCGACCTTTCCATGTATTGTTTGTAGGTTTTACTCGCCCTTTCCATGTATTGTTTGTAGTATTTGCCGACCCTTTCCATATATTGTTTGTAGGTTTTACTCGACCTTTCCATGTATTGTTTGTAGGTTTTATTCGCCCTTTCCATGTAATGTTTGTAGTATTAGCCGACCCTTTCCATGTATTGTTTGTAGGTTTTACTCGCCCTTTCCATATATCGTTTGTAGGTTTTACTCGCCCTTTCCATGTATTGTTTGTAGGTTTTACTCGCCCTTTTCATATATCGTTTGTAGGTTTTACTCGCCCTTTCCATATATCGTTTGTAGGTTTTACTCGCCCTTTCCATATATTGTTTGTAGATTTTACTCGCCCTTTCCATGTATTGTTTGTAGGTTTTACTCGCCCTTTCCATGTATTGTTTGTAGTATTTGCCGACCCTTTCCATATATTATTTGTAGGTTTTACTCGCCTTTCCATATATCGTTTGTAGGTTTTACTCGCCCTTTCCATGTATTGTTTGTAGGTTTTGATCGCCCTTTCCATGTATTGTTTGTAGGTTTTACTCGCCCTTTCCATATATCGTTTGTAGGTTTTACTCGCCCTTTCCATATATTGTTTGTAGGTTTTACTCGCCCTTTCCATATATCGATTGTAGGTTTTACTCGCTTTTTCCATGTATTGTTTGTAGGTTTTGATCGCCCTTTCCATGTATTGTTTGTAGGTTTTACTCGCCCTTTTCATATATCGTTTGTAGGTTTTACTCGCCCTTTCCATATATCGTTTGTAGGTTTTACTCGCCCTTTCCATATATCGTTTGTAGGTTTTACTCGCCCTTTCCATATATTGTTTGTAGGTTTTACTCGCCCTTTCCATATATTGTTTGTAGGTTTTACTAGCCCTTTCCATGTATTGTTTGTAGGTTTTACTCGCCCTTTTCATGTATTGTTTGTAGGTTTTACTCGCCCTTTCCATATATTGTTTGTAGGTTTTACTCGCCCTTTCCATATATTGTTTGTAGGTTTTACTCGCCCTTTCCATGTATTGTTTGTAGGTTTTACTCGCCCTTTCCATGTATTGTTTGTAGTATTTGCCGACCCTTTCCATATATTGTTTGTAGGTTTTACTCGCCCTTTCCATATATCGTTTGTAGGTTTTACTCGCCCTTTCCATGTATTGTTTGTAGGTTCTGATCGCCCTTTCCATATATTGTTTGTAGGTTTTACTCGCCCTTTCCATATACTGTTTGTAGGTTTTTACTCGCCCTTTCCATATATTGTTTGTAGGTTTTACTCGACCTTTCCATGTATTGTTTGTAGGTTTTACTCGCCCTTTCCATGTATTGTTTGTAGTATTTGCCGACCCTTTCCATATATTGTTTGTAGGTTTTACTCGAACTTTCCATGTATTGTTTTTAGGTTTTACTCGCCCTTTTCATATATCGTTTGTAGGTTTTACTCGCCCTTTCCATATATCGTTTGTAGGTTTTACTCGCCCTTTCCATATATTGTTTGTGGGTTTTACTCGCCCTTTCCATGTATTGTTTGTAGGTTTTACTCGCCCTTTCCATGTATTGTTTGTAGTATTTGCCGACCCTTTCCATATATTGTTTGTAGTATTTGCCGACCCTTTCCATGTATTGTTTGTAGTATTTGCCGACCCTTTCCATGTATTGTTTGTAGTATTTGCCGACCCTTTCCATATATTGTTTGTAGTATTTGCCGACCCTTTCCATGTATTGTTTGTAGTATTTGCCGACCCTTTCCATTTATTGTTTGTAGTATTTGCCGACCCTTTCCATTTATTATTTGTAGTATTTGCCGACCCTTTCCATATATTGTTTGTAGTATTTGCCGACCCTTTCCATATATTGTTTGTAGTTTTTACTCGCCCTTTCCATGTATTGTTTGTAGTATTTGCCGACCCTTTCCATATATTGTTTGTAGTATTTGCCGACCCTTTCCATATATTGTTTGTAGTATTTGCCGACCCTTTCCATGTATTGTTTGTAGTATTTGCCCACCCTTTCCATATATTGTTTGTAGTTTTTACTCGCCCTTTCCATGTATTGTTTGTAGTATTTGCCGACCCTTTCCATGTATTGTTTGTAGTATTTACTCGCCCTTTCCATGTATTGTTTGTAGTATTTGCCGACCCTTTCCATGTATTGTTTGTAGGTTTTACTCGCCCTTTCCATGTATTGTTTGTAGTATTTGCCGACCCTTTCCATGTATTGTTTGTAGGTTTTACTCGCCCTTTCCATGTATTGTTTGTAGCTTTTACTCGCCCTTTCCATGTATTGTTTGTAGTATTTGCCGACCCTTTCCATATATTGTTTGTAGGTTTTACTCGCCCTTTCCATATATTGTTTGTTTGTTTTATTGATAGAGAAGGACTTATGTTGTGCAGTTACTAGCAAAATGTTTTTTTCTTCTTCTTCTTTTCTTCTGCACTTTGAAACTGACGCCAGAACAAACGTTTCGCTGAATTTTTATTGTCATAATCATCGTTAATACTGGTATTTTTTTCTCTAAACTTTTATTAGCTAATCATTAAATAGTTTAGAAACTGACAGGCTAATATCGGTATTCATTTTTTTATTTGTTCATTTAATATGTTGTTGTCCTAGTTTTATGTTGTTATTTATTTCAGCAGTTTAATCAGAATTAATGTTACTGACAAAATTAATCTTATTTTGTTCTCTCCATTTTGGCTTCCCAAACGATATTTTATTTTCTGTGGATACATTTATAGAATCGCAGTGAGCGTGAATTTAAGTGTAGTTGTGAATAATGGGGTGTCCGTCTTTTAAAGTGAGTCACGTTCTGTGCTATTGAAATTATCAGCGTATGGATGGAATGGTGCTATTGAATAGCAAATCACAGAAATATTACGGAATGTGAATGCTTTTATGTTTTTGTCTTCACTGTATTTACCATTTAGGATAAAAAAATGTTGTTATTTCTGCTGATTTCAATTAAGATATTAACTCTTATTGTGTGGTACAGTATCTTGAGAAATTCTGCGGTTAGCAAGACCAAACTGTTGTACTATAGATGAGATAGCAAGACCAAACTGTTGTACTATAGATGAGATAGCAAGACCAAACTGGTGTACTATAGATGAGATATTATAGCAAGACAAAACTGTTGTACTATAGATGAGATCGCAAGACCAAACTGTTGTACTATAGATGAGATAGCAAGACCAAACTGGTGTACTATAGATGAGATATTATAGCAAGACCAAACTGTTGTACTATAGATGAGATAGCAAGACCAAACTGTTGTACTATACATGAGATAGCAAGACCAAACTGTTGTACTATAGATGAGATATTATACAAATCATAAAACGTTTTATCAGAGTCAAACTGTCGAGAGAAAATTTCATCGACAGTGATAAAATCGTCCTTTGTATAAGTTCTCGAATTTAAATCTCCCATAAGTGACGCATAAATATGTAAAATACACGTATTTGTTATTTCCATTCCGAATACATAATTATGTAAAATACACGTATTTGTTATTTCCATTCCGAATACATAATTATGTAATATACACGTATTTGTTATTTCCATTCCGAATACATAATTATATAATATACACGTATTTGTTATTTCCATTCCGAATGCATAATTATGCAAAATACACGTAATTGTTATTTCCATTCCGAATACATAATTATATAATATACACGTATTTGTTATTTCCATTCCGAATACATAATTATGTAATATACACGTATTTGTTATTTCCATTCCGAACAAGTTTATTTCAATAGCAGTGTAAAATCGGTATGAAAACAAATAGCACTGCTTTATTTTATACATCTGTTACGTGTAGATAAAATTACATTATTTATGGCATATACATTAAAATGTCTACGAAAATTTGCGTGTTTTTCTGTTGATTTAAAAAAAAAAAAAAAAAAAAAAAAAAAAAAAAAAAAAGTTAAAATTGTAGGACTTTTTATCGGAATAAAAAATGGGGAGAAACCAAGTGGAAAAAATGTCTGGGTGATTGGAAACTAAAAATACCACAACAATGGTTAGATGGCAAGCAGTACATTACAACACCGATGATTCAACCAGTTCTCCTCCATATTTACATTTGGGACTTCTCTATTTCTTTCATTGCTCTTTATGCTCCCGGGTGACGTAAGGGCACGTGCCTCGCGGGTTTTCGCGTCACTTGACAGCAGTATATATGGTTTCTTAAGATACATCCTTGCATCAAAAACACGGCCGCAGGCTGAACTTGCCACTTACACTTTACATGACCGCTTATGTCCTCAGCTATTGTACAACAAACTGTGTCTGTCCAAGACTTAAATCTGATCAGCGCGCGTGATGAAGCAGTCGGCTGGGCACTGTGGATGAGTAAACTTTTAGCATCCACAATGGACAACATGTGGTTGTGTAGAGCGTAATCGGATATTTAAAACTCTGTGAAGAAATTTTTTTTATTTCACGCTAGAAAGTGGCAGACTATTTAAAGGATCTTTAAACAATACATGCGTGCCGAATACAAGGTAAGATGTTTTATTAATTCAGCTTGCACAGTCTGGCACTGTGCTTCAATTTACAAACGCAATATTTCGCTTTATTCATTTCAGGAACCTATGTAATATTTCATTTACGACTAAGGAAACTTAATATGGAAGCCCGTGGAAGAAAGCAACCTGTCCTAGGAGATGTATTTTCCAAGAAAATTAGAATTTAAGATGTGCTAAGCCAGATGTGCATGTTTTTCCTCTTACGACAATATAGAGGTCTTCAAACTGTTTGCTCTCTCTCTCTCTCTCTCTCTCTCTCTCTCTCTCTCTCTCTCTCTCTCTCTCTCTCTCTCTCTCTCTCAGAAACCATTTTCTTTCAACCAGAATCCCCTGTTTAGGTGGGAAAAAAGATAAACATTCGTTATCAATCATTTTATAGAACACAGTCATGTGCAAGGGCCAACCGTTACCAAATAGCGTCGTTTTCTTAGTCTGGTTTCTTCTAATTTCACTATCATTTTTCGTCACTTTCTTTCGTGTCAAGAATTATTAAACTTAGTTGCTAGGACAAGACGCGAAAGCGAAGTTACCCGGTTAAGTTCACTATTTGAGTAAGACTAGTTTGGATGTAAAATCAGATGTTATTAGTGTCTTTTCTTTTCTTTCCGTCTTCCTTTCTTTTCCACTTAAAATGAAGGCATTCGAATTATATATGCTAGTGTCCAAGTTGACATTCAGTCCATAATGTTATCAAGATGTAGATGATTTCATTGTTATCAAGATGTAGATGATTTCATTGTTATCTAGATGTAGATGATTTCAATGTTATCTAGATGTAGATGATTTCATTGTTATCTAGATGTAGATGATTTCAATGTCAAATTCTTGTTGATCTGCCTTGACAATTTTAGTACTTTTTAACTAGATGTTTATGCATAGAAACAAGATGTTTTAGACATAGAATCAAGATGTTTTTACATAGAAACAAGATGTATATACGCAGAAACAAGATGTTTATACATAGAAACAAGATGTTTAATCATAGAAACAAGATGTTTATACATAGAAACAAGATGTTTAATCATAGAAACAAGATGTTTATACATAGAAACAAGATGTTACTCATAGAAACAAGATGTTTCAGACATAGAATCAAGATGTTTATACATAGAAACAAGATGTTTATACATAGAAACAAGATGTTTATACATAGAAACAAGATGTTAATCATAGAAACAAGATGATTCAGACATAGAATCAAGATGTTTATACATAGAAACAAGATGTTTATACATAGAAACAAGATGTTTAATCATAGAAACAAGATGTTTATACATAGAAACAAGATGTTAATCATAGAAACAAGATGATTCAGACATAGAATCAAGATGTTTATACATAGAAACAAGATGTTTATACATAGAAACAAGATGTTTAATCATAGCAACAAGATGTTTATTCATAGAAACAAGGTTCTGCCTTTTATTCTCAATGATGGTCTATTCTAGAATATAAAATTAGATGCGAGGTGTGGACAATCTTCTTGTATTAAAAAGAGAAATGTCTTAAATATGGGATGGATTTAACGAAGAAATAAAGGTATGGTGCGTTTTTCGCGCATTTGGTAGATTTTTCGCCGCGATTTTTCTTAAATTAGCGTGAAGCCCGCAAATGGGCGCTATAGAATAAGAGTAGTCGGATGACTTTGTATGACAAATGTTGGCATTGCAATTGACGTCAATTAATGTATTTAGATGTACTCATTGCCATTGACGTCGGTGTATTTAATGTATTTAGATGTACTCATTGCCATTGACGTCAGTGTAATTAATGTATTTAGATGTACTCATTGCCATTGACGTCAGACGTCAATTAATGTATTTAGATGTACTCATTGTTATTGTCATTGTGTATCTGAAGGTCAGCAGTGTTTGATCTGCTCGTTTTGTTTCTTATCTTGCATTCATTGACGTGGATGTATCTACCAGTACTAACCATCCCCGTGTAATTTTTATTTATACTTTTTTATTTTTTATTTTAGTATTGTTTATTTTCAATCGTATTGCCTGGGCATCACATGATCCCATTTGTCCTTACATTAGATCATGAGTACGTGTAGTCACATGATTCCTCATCATATTTGAAACATCTCACCTCTGTCCGCGTGAGTTCGAGTCTCGGCTCTACCAACGTGGGCATTTGAGAAAGCTTGCCAGCAACTTTCCCTGGGTCGGTGATTCTTCCCGGGTTCTTTCTCCACCAAATATACTGTCCGCCATATATAGCCTATAATGTGCTGAAAAATGGCGTTAAACCCAACAACAACAACAACAACAACAACAACAACAACGACATCATATTTGAAGATCGGGACTTGATACTTTGAACATAACACGTATAATGCATGATTTGCCAAACTTTTTTTGTCCTTTAAAAGATAGATCCGTCCCTGGTGCGAGGTTCGAAGGCTGCAACTAGGATGGAAGGATGGGGGGGGGGAGGAGGGGGGATTGAGGCGATAGTAGGGATACTCATCGTGGATAATTGTAAAAGCTCAGTGACAGAGTGATAGGGTAAACATTTCTGTTTGCTTCGTATGTCGCTGGAAATCTGTATACTGTGGAAACATCTGTTAAAATAGAGTTAGGTCCATTGCAATAACTTGAGTCCAGCTCATTTCTCATTTTGTCTTATTTCGTTTTGTTTTGATTTGAGAAAACCTCAAATACTCGAGAAAAATTTGGCACAGGTCGGAGATACATATGTATAATGTATTGTCACTCATTTTATTACTTGTTTCATAGCGCATTAAAACAGGGAGAATAGCATAATTGGCGTTTGATGGCATGGCATAGCTGGGCTTCCCAATACACCATGTAGAACACGACAGAACACATAATTCCAAGTAATCACACATCAATCATTTGACGTGGAGACAGAATGGGCCACGTGACATGACTTGTAATAATGATACAAATGAACACGGTCGCTGACTCAGTGTAAATCGCACTTCCGTATCAACCAACTATCTAGCAAATTCCGGCTTATGAAGTAATGATTTGTCTGTCCGTCCGTCTGACTAGGGTTTGCATCGTGTCATTTACTATGCCAATATTGCTTGAAGAGTCATATAAGTTGGTAGTCAGAAGTATTATGAGGTATAGTATACTTATGAATGAAAATTAAATTACTGTGACTTATATTGCACGGTCCAGTCATTTTGGTAAACCTTTGCATTTAGCTCATTTTGTTCAGGCACTATTTCCTGTGGAATCACATAATATAGTATGTAATGACGTCATGAGGAGTACTGCATCCGTTAGGGAAAACAAGGTCACTGTAATTCTTTTAGGCACTTTTGCCTATAGAGTCACATAACTTGGTGTGTAATTGCCTCAATAGGAGTACTACAGCCAGCAATGAAAACGAGGGCACTGTGACTTATATATAATGTTAGTAATCTTTTCTTTGATCTCATTTTCTCTGGAATAGGGTTTTTGTGTTTAGGCCATTTTCTCAGACATTAGTGCTATTTGAATCACTTAAGTTGGTATTTAGATGTGACAATCTGTTGTTTAAAAGAACTAAAACATCTACAAAGTTTGATATCCAAGAAATCAGTATGTATGTATGTATGTATGTATGTATGTATGTATGTATGTATGTATGTATGTATGTATGTATGTATGTATGTATGTATGTATACTCTCAACTTGTATATCCTGAATAGTCGGTTGTCCGAATGAAATGGAATTCACTTGCAGGCATCACGTTATGTGCTAGACATTATGAAATGTAGAAATTCGAACTGTCTGTCCTAGTATGTGATGTTCAATACCGACATGACTGTCATAGATTACTGTCTGTCATATTATGTGATCGTCAATACCGACATGACTGTCATACATTACTCTCTGTCCCAATATGTAAAGTTCAATATCAGTATGTATGTCATAAATAACTGTCCGTCCTAGTATGCGATGATCGATATCAACATGACTGTCTTTGATAACTGTCTGTCCTAGTATGTGATGATCGATATCAACATGACTGTCTTTGATAACTGTCTGTCCTAGTGTGTGCTGATCGATATCAGCATGACTATCATACATTACTGTCTGTCCTAGTATGCGATGTACAATACCGACACGACTGTCATAAATTACTATCTGTCCTATTATGTAATGTCCAAAACCGACATGACTGCCATTCATTTCGGTATGTCCCAGTATGTAATGTGCAATACCATTATGAGTCACGCAGTACTGTCTGTCATAATATGCAAAGTTCAATTTCCACTTGACTGACATACATTACTGTCTGTCCTAATATGTAATGTTCAATACCGACATGACTGTCAAACATTACTCTCTGTCCTAGTATATGATATTCAATACCGACATGACTGTCATAGATTAATTTATGTCCTAGAATGTGATGTTCAATATCAACATGACTGTCATACATTATGATTTATCAAATAAACAATAATGACATACGATTGACAGGATTGTCCACAACATAATTGAATTTCAGGGGGAAAATCATTGATAGAGCAATGACAAACCCATAAATCACACATAATTTAAGAGCACCATCTTTGATAGAGCAATGACAAACCCCTAAATCACACATAATTTAAGAGCAAAATCTTTGACATAAGAAGCAAACACAAATTTCTCAGAGGACGTATATGTTGCATGTATGTTTTTCTCAGAGTCCAACTTATTTTCACTTTGGAATTATGGCTGTGTGTAATAGTGCTAGTGTTATAGTATGTGAATTTCACTTCAAAACTCTGTGTAATAGTGCTACTGTTATAGTATGTGAATTTCACTTCAAAACTCTGTGTAATAGTACTGCTGTTATAGTATGTGAATTTCACTTCAAAAGTCTGTGTGTAATAGTGCTACTGTTATAGTAAGTGAATTTCACTTCAAAAGGCTGTGTAATGGTGTTAGTGTTATAGTATGTGAATTTCACTTCAAAAGTCTGTGTGTAATAGTGCTACTGTTATAGTATGTGAATTTCACTTCAAAACTCTGTGTGTAATAGTGCTACTGTTATAGTAAGTGAATTTCACTTCAAAACTCTGTGCGTAATAGTGCTACTGTTATAGTATGTGAATTTCACTTCAAAACTCCGTGTAATGGTGTTAGTGAAATAGTATGTGAATTTCACTTCAAAAGGCTGTGTAATTGTGCTAGTGTTATAGTATGTGAATTTCACTTCAAAAGGCCGTGTAATGGTGCTAGTGTTATAGTAAGTGAATTTCACTTCAAAAGTCTGTGTGTAATAGTGCTCGTGGTATAGTATATGTATTTCACTTCAAAAGGCTGTGTAATGGTGCTAGTGTTATAGTATGTGAATTTCACTTCAAAAGGCTGTGTAATGGTGCTCGTGGTATAGTATGTGTATTTCACTTCAAAAGGCTGTGTGTAATGGTGCTCGTGGTATAGTATGTGTATTTCACTTCAAAAGGCTGTGCGTAATGGTGCTCGTGGTATAGTATGTGTATTTCACTTCTAAAGTTCAAAACAAATACATTTTTGTTCAATACCAAACTTTGCTGCATCGTTATTAATTAAGCCTTTGATTATCACGTGACCGGATGCAAGAACCAGTCGTTTATTTCGTCCTGGCAAAGGTGAAGAAAATAATAATAATAATAATAATAATAATAATAATAATAATAATAATAATAATAATAATAATATATTTTTAAAAATGTCGGTAAGTAAACCTCTGATCCAGGTACCGTAACTTTACAAAGTTATTGATTTGCCGCAACAGGATTTACTAGTTAGAAAAAAAAATATTGCATGGTGTTATAAATATATTTGGTGACATATATTGAAATAACACATATATACCTTCAAAATGTGGAAAGAATCTCGAGACGCAACGTCAGAAAGGGTATTCACGACTCCAATGGACCTCCATCTTTGGAAATTCTCATTAAAAAAATCAAACTTCATCGTAAAGAAAAAATTATTTCATTAATGGAAAAAAGATAAGGTATTTACCAACCCTACAATACGAGTGTTCTTTCGACCTGAAGTTTTGTAAAATGTCGAAATACCGCGAGCAGTGGTGGTAAATTTATGTAAGAAAACATTGTATATAATAAAGCACACACAAGCAGAGACATGAAATTGATATACATGTACGTGTATTCGTTTGCAGTTCTTTTTTTTCTCCCTTGATTGTCTTGTTTTTTTGCTCTTTTTCCCTCTTGCTACGTCATTACCTATACACGCTGTTGAATGTAGAGAAGCAGAAAACCAAACGGTTGTCGTTTCATGACGTAGAAACATAGATGTAAGTATGCCGATAACACATGTTGCTTTACCTGAACCTCCTCTGAAGACATGTAATAACATGTAGTGATACTGGACCTCCTCTGAAGACATGTAATCAAATACAGAGTTATACTGGACCTCCTCTGAAGACATGTAATAACATGTAGAGTGATACTGGACCTCCCTCTGAAGACATGTAATAACATATAGAACGATCCTTCTCTTTCTAAGGTTAAAGCCTCAAAGAGTTGTCACGAAAGTGTTTATTGAGAGAGATGGATAGGTAGACACATAGAGCAACACACACACACAAACACACACACACACACACACACACACACACACACACATATGTATATATATATATGGAGGGAGAGAGAGAGAGAGGGACGACATAGAAACAAACTTACAGATAGACAAACATATAGATATATAAACAGACAAACATACATTTATAGATAGACATACAAAAATATAGCTAGACAGAGATCGATTGATAGATAGATAGACAGAGAGACATAAATATATCGATAGACAGACAGGTAGGTTGATAGATATATAGACAGAGAGATATATAGATAAATAGATCAATATATATATATATATATATATATATATATATATATATATATATATATATATATATATATATATAGAGAGAGAGAGAGAGAGAGAGAGAGAGATGGAACGTACCACGTTTTGTTGATACAGAAGCCAACATCGTTGATACATGTGATTATTCATACAAGTTGTGAGTCAGTTTTGTACAATGACAACAGGGTAAAATTAATTAAAAAAAATATACATTTGCTAGCAAAGAGAAATGTATGTATAGAACAGAAATAAAGTAGAATAGATGACAGTGTAACAGGAATTTGAAGGATACTGAAGTTTGTCATCCATCCATTTTTTTGAAAAAGGTAGAGAAGATAGAAACAATTTATATTTAATTTGTATGAAATCAGCAATTATCCAATCAAATGCTGGTTTACATAGAACCAGAAATCATCCAATAAAATGCTTGTTTATATAGAACCAGGAATCATCCAAACAAATGGTGGTTTATATAGAATTTTAAATTGAAGATAAAATGAAAGTATCCCAGACTAAATGAAAATTTGTATGAAAAAGCTTTAATTTCCTGGAATCATATGTCATTTCATGTGAATGGATATGAAAATACAAAGCATCAGTGTTTTTATAGAACGCAATGGAAACAAATAGAATAAAATATAACAGAAAAACTAGAATATATCAAGAACAGAATTGCATATAATATTTACGCATACAATTACTATTGTTTGAATAGCGCATATAAAATACTTGGAATAGAATAGAATGGAATGGAATAGAATAGAATGGAATAGAATAGAATGGAGTAGAATAGAATAGAGTAGAATAGTATAGAATGGAATGGAATAGAATGGAATAGAATAGAATAGAATAGAATAGAGTAGAATAGAATGGAGTAGAATAGAATAGAATGGAATGGAATAGAATAGAATGGAGTAGAATAGAATAGAATAGAATAGAATAGAATAGAATAGAATAGAATAGAATGGAATGGAATGGAATAGAATGGAGTAGAATAGAATAGAATGGAGTAGAAAAAGTATGCGTAAAAATAACGAGATTTGTACACACGAGGAAAATGAGTAGAAAGGTAAGAAACATGTACAAATGTGACAATAGAAGCTAAATATTCCTTCTATAATATCTAATTTATTCGTGGTTCTGATAACAAAAATATAGCATCCATCGTAGTATGCATGTACATGTACTTGTTTACTTGCTTACCAATTTAACACATCATTTACAAAAGAAAAGATGTAGGTATAAATTAGTCCCCCTTTTATCTCTATTTTTGCAAATTTGTCCACAGGCAAATACTGAGAGTATTTCCGTGTTAGCTTTCGTCGGGTTGATACAATTTGACATCACAATTTTATTTCGACCACATACCTTTTAGGCATATACCTGTTTGAAGTGATATTAGTAGCTGGAAATAATTAGTCCAAAAGAAAAAATATTCACGATAATTGACACATCATGTTAGCTACAGGAGAATCAAATGACTTTGATAAATGTTGGCAACGTTGTCACCGTAATTATTTCCCAAGTAAGAGCGATTGAATAATTGGACCAAATAACACAAAACAAAGCTATTGGCTTTCCTCGTGGCGCTTTCTTTTGCAAGCTTATCCTTGAATTGACTGATCATACTGAATATTTCTAGTTTGGACGTTTGATTTCTTGCTTGGCTGGTTGTTTTATTCGTTGGTTTGTAGCAAAATAATATTTCACGGTTTCAAATCTGTGTTTTTTTCTTCTCCTAATTTCAGAAATAACAAGATGAAGTGTATTGCAATTGTTATATTTGTGTTTACACAGATGCAAAGCATTACAACACAAAGTAAGTAATTACAATTGTATCCTTGCTATTTTCCATTCACATCATTCAATTTGTCGATATATATATACCTATAGCCAGTCTTCACGGTTAATGACTAATCTCTGATAAACTCTCTCTCTCTCTCTCTCTCTCTCTCTCTCTCTCTCTCTCTCTCTCTCAGTTAACAAGAACATATTTTCATATTGCCAAAATGAACGCATAGAACGTTTCATAGATTTCAAGAAACATCTGTCTATATCTCGCTCTGATCCACATTTTGTGCAGTAGTAGTACTCTAAAGATTCAAAGCAATACAAAATTTAGTTTTTAAAATAATATTAAACTTTATACAGTCTTTCTGATTAATCCGAATGCTGTAATGTGTGATTAATCCGAATGTTGTAATGTGTGATTAATCCGAATGCTGTAATGCAGCAAACGGTTCTTTTTTATTAAAAAAAAAAATAAAACTAGCACTCGCGACTGTAATTGACATAACATCAACTTGTTGACCTACTCTTTTGATTTGATTCATTTAAAGTTTCTGTTTATTAATTTAAAGCAACGCGGTCGGTTCTGAGGTTTCGCAGCAATCTTTTTATACACGTATCTATGCACTCTTATTATCAAAAAGGCAATTCTTTCCTAGATTTGGTCTGCTCAAATCCAGCGGACATCATGTTTCTTATGGACGGTTCTGACAGCATTGACCAACAAGAGTGGGAACAAGAAAAGAGCTTTGTCTCTCGTTTGATAAATGATCTAGACATTTCCAAGGACGCAATTCACGCTGGCGTCGTAATTTATAGCGCCGATATTGGTGACCATATTGGTCTGACACCATACAAACCTAAGCCCGTGCTCCGAGCCCGGCTTACGACGCTCCGTCATCCCACCGGAATTTCCACTAATACTGCAAAAGGAATAGAAAGGGTCCGGGAGACCTTCATATCCCAGCCGGCAAACAGAAAAGGAGCTCAGAAGATTCTTATCGTAATCACCGATGGAAGCTCTGAGAACCCTCAAGCCACGTTAGAACAGGCAAAAATGGCGAAAGAAGAGGGGATTAGGATCTTCTCTGTGGGTGTCGGAAATAACATCTTCACAGAAGAGCTGAAGCAGATTGCATCCAGCGAAAAGAAGTATTATCCTGTACCAGATTTCAACGCCTTGAGAAGCATTGAAGCTGATGTTAGGGCAATGATTTGCAGAGGTAAATGAATAATTTCTTCTGAATATTTGCTCAGTGATTAACTTCGCCAGTACCTGTGTCTGGTTATTTATTAATGTAATTTTGATAATGTGATAGGACCGTGTGAATAACTATGATTTCTTCCATTGCTTTGAAATGGCACACCATTTATGACACTTATAATTGAGGTATTTTAGGAAAGGTTCTATAGGGGACGGGTTGGCATAGTTTTGGAACAAAGTTATAATATATACAGCTAAACTGAATTCCTTTTTGAATGGACTTCCTATGTGACCAATTGAAATATAACATTTCTTTTGCTCCAATAGCAACATAAAGAGACACTCGGCCAATAAAGTTTCTTGGTGGCCCCTTACATTTTCAAATGGCGTATTGTTTTCCTTAATTTGGCATCGATTTATATCGGAAACCATTGGCCTATCTAAAGGGCTTACTGATTTTCTGAGCTATGGAGATTCCTGTATTATTGATAGTTTAAAAAAACTCCTGATCTACCTTAAATCTGAAATGTTTAGAAGAAAATGGGATAAGTAATTAAATAAATTTGTAAAAGAGATTAGATAAAACCAAGTGAAATGGGTTTTTTCTTTCTTATTTTCTTTCTTTTATCAACTGCAGCTTTAAGACTGTGTATACTATACAAGGGTATATGGTATTTACGTTTTGACATAAAATCGTTACTTACCAATTCACTGACAATAAAATACAGAATAAGGTATTTTTATCAAATTTAACCACCAATTACAATGCACCGCACTGGATCATCATTTTAATTGTTGTTGTTTTGTTATTATTATTATTAATTATTATTATTTTCAGTGATTACCACTACCAGGACGCCAGCGGTTTCATTTGGACCTCCAACAACACCACCGTTCATCCCTCTACCCCAGAGTAAGTCTTTCTGCCTATCAATCAATCAATCACGACTTGACCTGTCATTGTAGGCATTGCTTTTAACTGTCAATCAATTCATCAAATATTTTTTAATGTGTTATTTAACCTCTCGAAATCTTGATTTAAAGAGACTCCTTAATTTTGTTAGAGAGACTCCTTAATGAAGACTTTAGAGAGACTCCTTAATAAAGACTTTAGAGAGACTCGTTAATAAAGAGTTATTGTAAAGCTAACATATGGAAATAAATGATTTCTATACTTTACACTGACAACAGATTACATTTTTTGCACTTTGACAGATAAATCTGAAAGCAGAATTTGTGCCGTATATGTATGCTATCCATAAATGATGTACATGCATTTTAACATTATCTCCAGTTCTGGTGTTTATACGGGGAAAAAAGACACAGCAAAACAAAACAGATAAATTCTACATTGACACATTACAAAACACTAATTCTTTAAATTTGATACAAATTCATAGATTTCGCTGAACAGTTGAAGTGCAATTAGACCATTATATAAATTGCATATATGGAAGATAGATTTCCAAAAATTCTCAACGCATAAAATATTTATTGTGATACGGCTAAAAATTATTGATCAATTTATCGATTAAGAAATAGATTAGCTATATTAATAGAATTATCGTTCTGAAACAGATCGTATCTGTGATGTTCCTGCTGACATTGTTTTCGTCATTGACGGGTCTGACAGCATCAGTGATCCTGATTTTTCCCGCCTGAAGAACTTTGTTGCCAACTTGATCGATAACTTTGAAATCAGTCCGCAAGCCATCCATATCGGCATGATTGTGTATAGCACACTCATCGGAGAAACTGTGGGGTAGAGATTTCACTCTTTTTCTCTCAGACATACACATAGACATACACACGTACCTACGTGCCCCTATTTGCTTTATCTAATTACTTCACTATTTGTACTAAGGACGAAAGTAAAAATAAATTGTATTCCTTCTTACAATGCAAAAAAAGCAACAAATAAAAATAATTAAAACTAAAAAACAACAGAAAAAAAAGTTTAGGAATGTTGTGAACCAGACATCTCCTAAAAGTTACATTTAGTATTTACAGAGGGTTTTTGTTTAGTTTGCATCATTGCCGTGCATATGTGAAGGATGGAAAGGATTCAGGAAATATAGATTTTGTTGAAAATGATTTATTGTATGGCTTTCTGGTTTATATCATTGTTTAAGGGTACTTCATGTACATATAGCATAGCACATATTTATCAAGCTAACCGAACCATATTTGCATTGTAATTCTCATTAATGACACTATTTCACAATTTCATACTAAAATGTTTTGCATACAACAAATCCAACAACAAGCAGAAGACGGGTAGTTATCTCCACTCCGTCGTCTGTCTCCAGTCTCTAAATTAGATCTATTCCCCGAATCGTCTTATTTGTGATGGTATTCCATGTTGTACGTGTATAAATTTACTGGATGGATGATGCACAGCGATAAGTGACATAACTGTGCAACCTTAAATGTCACAAGAAGTACAACTCTTGGAAGCTTGGCTGTTTTCTTCTTCTTCCTTTTCTTCTTCTTCTTCTTCTTCTTCTTCTTCTATTATTATTATTATTATTATTAAGAACAACGACAACAACAACGACAACAACATAAGCAATATGACTAGTATTCTTTTTATTCATCAGTCTACAGCCCTTTAAGAGTAAGCTGGTATTGAAAATCTTTGCTCGGAACTTAGCCCACCCGAAATTCGGTACGAACACTGCCAAAGGAATATCCGCCGCCATAGAAATGATCGGTGAACAGGGTCGGCAGCACTCCCCCAAAATCATCGTGGTCATTACAGACGGACGCTCAACCAACCCACGAGATACCATTTATCAGGTATATATATATACAAATCTATCCATTGCTCAATCAATAAATCAATCGGAAGAAAGTGAAGAGATGTTAAAGACAGATAGTTTAAAGCATGTATGTACTTCATAACGCACTTGAGTACGTAAGTCAGCAAGGTAGAAAACATTTACGTATAAATTTATTTATTTTTGTAGGCCAACTTGGCTAAAATGCAAAGGATTACCATTATTTCCGTTGGAGTCGGGTCTCAAATTTTTGATGCTGAGTTGAACCAAATTGCTTCCTCTGGGGAACATTTCTATGTCCAGGACTTCGCAGCGCTGGAACAGACCGTGCAGGCGCTACGGAACCTCATCTGCCTCTGTAAGTGAAACCTCAACTTTCCTTTGTGTATACTGACATTTTTTGTCAAAGTAAATATGTCAACCTTTCTCAGTTTATAGAGTTGTAGGTCGAGGCGAATATCTCACCTATCAGGACCTAATCTGTACTTTTAAGTTAAAACTCTTCCTTTCTCAGCCTGGAGGAATTTTCATCTGTCTGTGTGGCTTAGTTCATATCTTATCTATCTGATCCTTATAAATGTAAGCTATGTGCCAGTGTCTATTTATACTGACATTGTTTACCTAAATAAGAATCATATGTATATGCAAGTTTCACGCCATTCTCTATTTATACAAACATAGTTTGCGGAGGTAAACATCATGTGTCTATGTAAGTTATACTGCGACACAGTTCTCTGTTAATACATAGTCTGCCAAGATAAACAGCATATGTTTATGCACGGTATATTGCAACCTTCCTCTGTTTATAAAGACGTAGTTTTCCAAAGTAAACTTCACATGTCTTTGTACGGTATTCTGCACACTTTCTCTGTTTATAAAGACGTAGTTTGTCTAGATAAACGTCATGTCTATGTAAGTTGTACTACAGCATCTTTTTTGTTAATAAAGACGTAGTCTGCCAAGGTAAACATCATATGTCTATGTACGGTATACTGCACACTTTCTCTGTTTATAAAGACATAGTCTGCCAAGGTAAACATCATCTATCTATGCAAGTTATATTGCAACATTTCTCTGTTAATACAAACGTAGTTTACTGAGGTAAACATCATCAAAGTTAAAATCAGCAAACTTTCTCAGTTAATACATACGTGGTTCACCGAGGTAAACACCATATGTCTATATAAGTTAACCAGCAAACATCGTTGTTAATACATATGTGGTTTAGAGACGTAACATCGTAAAAGTGAAACTGCACCCTTTCTCTATTAACACAGACGTAGTTTACAGAAGTAAGCATCATCTGTCCATGTGAAACTGCAATCTATCTCTATTAACACAGAAGTAGTTTACAGAAGTAAACATCATCTGTCCAAGCGAAACTGCAACCTTTCTCTATTAACACAGACGTAGTTTATCGATGTAAATCTCATATATGTATATTAAACAGCAACCTTTCCCTGTTAATACATACACAGTTTACCGAGGTAAGCCTTGTCTAAGTAAAACAATACTTTCTCTGTTAATAAATATATAGATTACCGAGGTAAACTTCGACTGTCTGTGTCAGCTAAACCTCGCTACGCGTTTATAAAGACGTATTCTGTCAAGGTAAACCTCATCTGTCCGTGTAAGCTTAACCGCAGCTTTTCTCTGTTAAAGAAACTGTTAACGTATTTTATTGAATTTTGACATAGACAATTAGATGGAAAACTGATTATTTTTCTATGTTTCATATAATATTATGGGCATTGTGTAATTACACATTTGTAAAGTGCACTGTAGCAAAGTTTTAGTGCTTAGATAATTTGAAAAATGCAACCTGCTTATGCCGTGTGAAAATGTTAGTGTGTGCGTGGTTGCCTTGGGCGCAGTCGAACAGAAATAAAACAGTACGCATACCATAGAAAACAAATGATATAAGAATTTGTCTGTAATGTATGAACATATTGCATTACCTGGAAAATAATAATTTCGATAGATATAGAACCACACGTGTGCAAAACATGATCATCATGTTCATTCCCATACATGGTAATGAAGGTAACAACCAGATAGCGTGCACTATACATGTAAGTGCTCAACCCTCAAGGCTGCACGTGCTGCATATCGGTCTTGTTCATTTATTTCCGTGAGCCCCTGGAGCTAATAATACACATTCAACTGGATTTACAATCGCCTGTGTCGAGACAAACGCAGGTTATATTTTTCAGTTCATCTTCTTAGATCTTTGCTATGATGCACTTTACAGTTGTCAAGTTAACAGAAAGTTCATAACTTTATCGGACCTAATAAAAACTAACATTTTCTTCTCCAACTTTGTAAGTCAAAATCTTTTTAAAAATACGTATTCAGTCCCTTTAATACGGACTTAGTCTGATGCAGAAAACATCATCTGTCTGTGTAAGTTAAGAGCGGAACCTATCACTGTTAATACCAACGTCATCAATAGAGGTGCACCTCATCTGACTTATACAACATACTTTCATTTTATCTGTTTAGAAAGAAAACAAATTCTTAAGGTATGCAATCATCATTTTGTACAAAACTGAGTTTAGACTCTCAAATATAAATGTAACTAAAACTTGTATGCACGCAGAAGTCAATGTATTAAGGAGAACAGCATCAGTCTATACCTGTATGCACGCAGAAGTCAATGTGTTAAGGCGAACAGCATCAGTCTATACCTGTATGCACGCAGACGTCAATGTATTAAGGAGAACAGCATCAGTCTATACCTGTATGCACACAGAAGTCCATGTATTAAGGAGAACAGCATCAGTCTATACCTGTATGCACGCAGACGTCAATGTATTAAGGAGAACATCATCAGTCTATACTTGTATGCACGCAGAAGTCCATGTATTAAGGAGAACAGCATCAGTCTATACCTGTATGCACACAGAAGTCAATGTATTAAGGAGAACATCATCAGTCTATACTTGTATGCACGCAGAAGTCCATGTATTAAGGAGAACAGCATCAGTCTATACCTGTATGCACACAGAAGTCCATGTGTTAAGGAAAACATCATCAGTCTATACCTGTATTACGCAGAAGTGAATGTACATCATCAGTCTACAACTGTATGCACGCAGAAGTCAATGTATTAAGGAGAACATCATCAGTCTATACTTGTATGCACGCAGACGTCAATGTATTAAGGAGAACATCATCAGTCTATACTTGTATGCACGCAGACGTCAATGTATTAAGGAGAACATCATCAGTCTATACCTGTATGCACACAGAAGTCAATGTATTAAGGAGAACATCATCAGTCTATAAGACTTCATTATACCGTTTCTCATCAATCTGTTAAACAACCGTTACCTTTTTCCTTGTATGCAAGCATCATCAGATTATGGACAGAGTTTAACTCTCTAGCGTAAATGTAAATAAACACTATCTTTGTGCTGATATAATTATATCAGTGAGAAGCTTATCTATGTGCTGATGTCATTACATCAGTAAGAACCTTATCTATGTGCTGATGTCATTACATCAGTAAAAACCTTATCTATGTGCTGATGTCATTACATCAGTGAAAACTTTATCTATGTGCTGATGTCATTACATCAGTGAGAACCTTATCTATGTGCTGATGTCATTACATCAGGGAGGACCTCGTCCGTGGGCTAATGTCATTGTATCGGACAGAACCTCATCTGTATAATGATGTCATTGTATCAATGAGAACATCGGATAACGTCATTTGTGTGCTGATGTCATTGTATCAGGGAAAACCTCATCTGTATGTTGATGTCATTGTATCAGTGAGAACCTCCTCTGTGTGCTGACGTCATTATATCAGGAAGAACCTCATCTGTGTGTTGACGTTATTGCTTTAGGGGGAACCTCATCTCTGTGTTGACGTCACTGTATCTGATAGAACCTCATATGTGTGCTGATGTCATTGTATCAGGGAGAACCTCATCTGTGTACTGATGTCATTGTATCAGGGAGAACCTCATCTGTGTTCTGATGTCGTTGTATCAGGAAAACCTCATCTGTGTGCTGATGTCGTTGTATCAGGAAAACCTCATATGAGGGATTAATATATAAACTCCTTGTCTGCTGAGGCAGATAACATGTCATTCGTGTACTGTACTCCGAGCACTGGATCCATTTGTTGAAAATAAAGATTAAACCTTAGTTGTGGGTGCTATTGAGTCTTCAGCTGTCCAAGATCGGAACAAGCTCTTTCGCTCTTTATTTAATCATCACCTTTCGAAGTTCACCTGTAGCTCGCAGCACATTAGAAAAGAGCCGTCGATCGGTGTAATATATACTCCATCCTTCTTTGTGTATCCAAACGGCATTTGTTGAAGCTAAAACTCACTATTTGGGATAAATAACACATTATCAGTCTTTGCTAGCAACATTACGGATTTTTCCTGAAATGCAAATATCATCTATCCGGACAAACATTGTCTGCATCTAAGAAAAAAGTGCATATTTTTGTATTAATAAATTCTGCATTCTCATTACTTCATTTTCATCCAAAATCAAAATATAATTTACTTAAATGAGCAATTTTTTTGTTTCTGCAATATCTCAATCTTCTGTTAAAGGAAAACCTGATCGATTATCAATAAGGAATTACAATACTCTGTAGAATAGATCTCACACAAGTTCGAGGTAAATTCCTTAATTCCTTCTGAGATCTTTCTGTGCAGAGGAACTTTATTTAGCGCAATATATGTAGTTTATATAATAAACTTGTTTTTCTGTTTAAAACAATTATTCTTCTTTTTAACGAGAAAATAGTGGCATTAGTGGCATGTACGTTTACAATTTGGTTTGAAATTTCTCTTATTTTAGCCCTTACTACAACATCTACAACTACAACAACTCAAGAGCTACCCACAACACCACCAGGTATTCTTCCGCTTCCGGAAGGTAAGTAATTCTTCTAAATTTTGGTACGACTCACAATTTTCTTTTATATAAGTATGAAAATGATAAATACTTTCCGTTTCCCGTACTTCAGATTAAATTGAAAATAAATAAATAAATAAATAAATAAATAAATAAATAAATAAATAATTCCCACGTCCAAAATTGTTTACATGCTATAAATAGTTGTTGGGTGGACTACCGTGGTGCAACCTTTGGCAAGATATTTTTCGTGCCTCAGCATGATAAAAGCTTCAAAGGGTTGCCTTAAAAGACCAAATCATTTTCCTTTCGCCTCTTAAGATGACAACTTGTGAATTTTATGATATTTAACTTCATATTTTACATAGCTAGAGATCCACGCGATCCAATAATTACTGAAATATATATAGGTTGGTGTGGAATTTTTGCGTATTGATGACGCCATTTCGAGCTGCTCAGTAAGAGTAGATTTTACACAAAAAGGCTCTAGTTAAAACAGTGTTGTCATATCGATGGCGACCTAATGTAATGATCACGTCATTGCGAGCTGAGCAGTAACCGTTGATACTACTGCCGGATTTTGTAAAATCAAATTTGTTTTCCTGCACAGCTCGAAATTACGTGAGCATCTATATGACGTCACTTTTTCACGCAAGTGTATCGTAGCTCTATGAACTCAGGCAGATATTGGACGTAAAATTGTGTGGTTAAGACTCCTATCTCTTATTAAATAATGAAAAGGAAAAACTCTTATATAATTTTAATAACCGCAAGAATAGTCTTATCAATGAAAATAATAAAGTCAACGCAAATTATACCAGATTTTTAACAGTCTTGAGCGTTGTGACACCTACCGTAAATCTACCTCACATCTATTTTGTTGCAGGAAACATATGTGATTTGAATAAATTGGTCATATTGAAATAATTCGCTCACCAACATACCATTTTGTTTCTGTATTTTATAATAGGAGTCAATTATTTTCAACCTGTTCAAATTCGTTGAATTTATAAATACTCATTCCGCTATTATTGTATGGACAATTAGTGACAGGGTTCTTTTTTCCCTTACTGTTCTATGTAATGACCCATACTTGGGGATATACAAAATTAAGAGTAACGGAATAAAATGAATAGAAACCTATGATTATTTTATTTATTTTTGATGCCTTACATCCTTAGTTATGTAAAAATAAATAAATAACAATATTTAAAAAATTAAATACTCCAACATTTCACAAGCGATCATCCTTAATCCAAAGGTAATCCATATCCTTGTCTAGGCTTTAACTTGGAGGGACACATATCCTTGTCTATGCTTTAACTTGGAGGGACACATATCCTTGTCTAGGCTTTAACTTGGAGGAACACATATCCTTGTCTAGGCTTTGATTTGGAGGAACACATATCCTTGTCTAGGCTTTGATTTGGAGGAACACATATCCTTGTCTATGCTTTGATTTGGAGGAACACATATCCTTGTCTATGCTTTAACTTGGAGGGACACATATCCTTGTCTATGCTTTAACTTGGAGGGACACATATCCTTGTCTATGCTTTAACTTGGAGGAACACATATCTTTGTCTAGGCTTTAACTTGGAGGAACACATATCCTTGTCTAGGCTTTGATTTGGAGGAACACATATCCTTGTCTAGGCTTTGATTTGGAGGAACACATATCCTTGTCTAGGCTTTAACTTGGAGTAACACATATCCTTGTCTAGGCTTTAACTTGGAGGAACACCGTCTATATCCTTGTATTAATTTCGACTTGGAGGGACGCAGTCTATATCCTGTCTAGGCCTTGACTTGGAAGATCACATATCCTTGTATTGATTTCGACTTGGAGGGACGCAGTCTATATCCTTGTCTAGGCCTTGACTTGGAGGGACGCAGTCTATATCCTGTCTAGGCCTTGACTTGGAGGGACGCAGTCTATATCCTTGTCTAGGCCTTGACTTGGAGGGACGCAGTCTATATCCTGTCTTGGGCCTGACTTGGAGGGACGCAGTCTATATCCTGTCTAGGCCTTGACTTGGAGGGACGCAGTCTATATCCTGTCTAGGCCTTGACTTGGAGCGACACAGTCTATATCCTGTCTAGGCCTTGACTTGGAGGGACGCTGTCTATATCCTGTCTAGGCCTTGACTTGGAGGGACGCAGTCTATATCCTGTCTAGGCCTTGACTTGGAGGATTACTTATCCTTGTCTTGGCTTTGACTTGGGTGGAAACATATCATTGTATTGGTTTTGACTTGGAGGAACGCAATCTATATTCTTGTCTTAGATTTGACTTGGAAGAACACGTATTCTTGTCTAGGCTTTGACTTGAAGGAACACATTAATTTAGGAGTATTTGGACAGTCCAGCTTCGATCAACCGTAATTTCATCATCCAAGATGTACTGCATAAAAAACCTACATATTCGCAGAACTGCGTTAACCCACTGTCACACTTTTTCAATTATCCAAACTCTTGATCCAGATTAATATCAAGTTCTAAAATGAGATTTGTACCCACTACAGCCTCAGGGATGTATAATAGACCTATAAGCTCTCCTGCATGTCGTAAGGGGCGACTAATGGGGGGGGGGAAGTGCCGCGGTGGCACAGTTAACGAGCCGGACTCACGATCGAAAGGATGCGGATTCAAACCTTACCATCATATTAGCCCGAAACAACTAACTTGGTGTGTTTTGGGGCAAGGCACTTTACTCCATTTGCCTCGTTATTAATCAACCTACATGTGCTACTGTGCCTTAAAACACCAAACCAATCCAGTGAGTTCAGATATTCGAGATTTCGCTGTATTTGGTTCTCGAATCAAACAGGCCATTTGTAAAAACAAAAAAACAAAGATAAATACAATTGAATTTTCTATCTTTAAAGGCTTATAATTAGATAAAGTGTCACTTACGGCAAGTAACGAAAACAATAGATCCGTACAGTACATAACATTGTTCATACCTAAGTAAAGTGATACAATGTAACATTGTTTATACCTAAGTAAAGTGATACAATGTAACATTGTTTATACCTAAGTAAAGTGATACAATGTAACATTGTTTATACCTAAGTAAAGTGATACAATGTAACATTGTTTATACCTAAGTAAAGTGATAGAATGTAACATTGTTCATACCTAAGTAAAGTGACACAATCTAACATTGTTCATACCTAAGTAAAGTGATACGATGTAGCATTGTTCATACCTAAGTAAAGTGATACGATGTGACATTGTCTATACCTAAGTAAAGTGATAGAATGTAACATTGTTCATACCTAAGTAAAGTGACACAATGTAACATTGTTCATACCTAAGTAAAGTAATACAATGTAACATTGTTCATACCTAAGTAAAGTAATACAATGTAACATTGTTTATACCTAAGTAAAGTGATAGAATGTAACATTGTTTATACCTAAGTAAAGTGATAGAATGTAACATTGTTCATACCTAAGTAAAGTGACACAATCTAACATTGTTCATACCTAAGTAAAGTGATACAATGTAACATTGTTTGTACCTATGTAAAGTGATAGAATGTAACATTGTTTATACCTAGGTAAAGTGATAGAATGTAACATTGTTCATACCTAAGTAAAGTGATACAATGTAACATTGTTCATACCTAAGTAAAGTGATACAATGTAACATTGTTTGTACCTAAGTAAAGTGATAGAATGTAACATTGTTCATACCTAAGTAAAGTGACACAATCTAACATTGTTCATACCTAAGTAAAGTGATACGATGTAGCATTGTTCATACCTAAGTAAAGTGATACGATGTAACATTGTCTATACCTAAGTAAAGTTATAGAATGTAACATTGTTCATACCTAAGTAAAGTGACACAATGTAACATTGTTCATACCTAAGTAAAGTGATACAATGTAACATTGTTTATACCTAAGTAAAGTGATAGAATGTAACATTGTTTATACCTAAGTAAAGTGATAGAATGTAACATTGTTTATACCTAAGTAAAGTGACACAATGTAACATTGTTCATACCTAAGTAAAGTGATACAATATAACATTGTTTATACCTAAGTAAAGTGATAGAATGTAACATTGTTCATACCTAAGTAAAGTGATACAATTTAACATTGTTCATACCTAAGTAAAGTGATACAATGTAACATTGTTTGTACCTAAGTAAAGTCATACAATGTAACATTGTTTGTACCTAAGTAAAGTGATACAATGTAACATTGTTTATACCTAAGTAAAGTGATAGAATGTAACATTGTTCATACCTAAGTAAAGTGACACAATCTAACATTGTTCATACCTAAGTAAAGTGATACGATGTAACATTGTTCATACCTAAGTAAAGTGATACGATGTAACATTGTCTATACCTAAGTAAAGTGATAGAATGTAACATTGTTCATACCTAAGTAAAGTGACACAATGTAACATTGTTCATACCTAAGTAAAGTGATACAATGTAACATTGTTCATACCTAAGTAAAGTAATACAATGTAACATTGTTTATACCTAAGTAAAGTGATACAATATAACATTGTTCATACCTAAGTAAAGTGATACAATGTAACATTGTTCATACCTAAGTAAAGTGATAGAATCTAACACAGTTCATACCGCAGTAAAGTGATACAATGTAACATTGTTTATACCTAAGTAAAGTGATACAATGTAATATTGTTCATACCTAAGTAAAGTGATAAAATGTAACATTGTTCATACCTAAGTAAAGTGATAGAATCTAACACAGTTCATACCGTAGTAAAGTGATAGAATGTAACATTGTTCATACCGCAGTAAAGTGATACAATGTAACATTGTTTATACCTAAGTAAAGTGATACAATGTAACATTGTTTATACCTAAGTAAAGTGATACAATGTAACATTGTTTATACCTAAGTAAAGTGACACAATGTAACATTGTTTATACCTAAGTAAAGTGATACAATGTAACATTGTTAATACCTAAGTAAAGTGATACGATGTTTTTTAATGGAATACTATATATTACAAAAGAGTTCGCTGTTAAATGGCTTCTCTTTCATTCTATTTGAAACTTTATTTCCAGGAAAAATATGTGACGTCCCAGCCGACATTGTATTCCTGCTGGACGGGTCTGACAGCATACACCCCAGTGACTGGATACGACAGAAGAACTTCGTGGCCAACCTGGTCAACAACCTCCAGATTGGTCCTACAACCATCCACGCTGGTGTCGTAGTGTACAGCTCCCAGATCGGCGAGACGATCGATCTTGCGCCATTCAAACCAAAACCGGTAAGATTACGGTGACAGTCTTCCTTAGGGTCAGCATCTTTAGTCTGTAGACACCGTATCTCATACTTTATCTCTCCTTCCATACATCTATCTGTCCATAAGCTCTTGTGTGAAGGATAACTAATTTGCAATGATATGTTTAGCTATTACTTTGAATGTCGTTGTAAATAGTAATGATAACTACTGTTTGTTTTTAATTTATTCTTCGTCACTTTTCAGATCATCTCTCTATGCAAAATCTTTTTAACTCTGTCTCCTTTTTTTGCGTAAATTAAATCTTCTTTCAATGTCAAGTTTCCTCGATCTAGCTAGAGTGATGGCTCATCGCCTTTCGACATGCTGTCATCTCAGAGTCCTTGGTGATTGCAGTACTCGTCAGATCGACCAATCTCTTGTGAATTCCTTTGTGAAAGTCAAGCAAATTAGCATAAATATACGATTTATCACAGTCTTCTGTTCAAAGATGTAATAGCATAATAAACGCACATACAAAATGCTTCTCAAATTTTGCAATGTTCCACAAGAATCTAAAATTATTCGTTATCTGTAAAGGAATAATCGCTATTTTCTAATCTATCGCACAGGTAATCATGGCTAGGTCGAAGACCTTGTCACAGCCTCGTTTTGGTACAGACACGGCCCTAGGGATCCAGAAAGTGAGGGAGATGATAAAGACCCAGGGTCGGCCCAGCGCCCCGCGGGTTGCCGTGGTAATCACTGATGGCCGGTCCACTTACCCTGCCCAGACCATAAACCAGGCCAGTATGGCCAAGGCTGACGGAATCGTGATGATAGCTGTGGGTGTAGGAGATCAAGTGTTTATGGACGAGCTTAGTAACATCGCCACAAGCGAGAGGAAACTGTTCAACGTAACGGATTTCAGATCGCTGCAGCTAATTGTCAGGTCACTAAGAGACCTCATCTGTCAAGGTAATGTGGTGGCAAAAAGGTTCAAGTAAATGCTACTTATCTTGCCACTTTATTTCCTAATTTAACCGTCGGGCTGCACGCGGAATGCAACATCAATTTTATATACCTTGAGGGAAGCTTGTTGAACTTTGTCAAGTAAACGCACGCACAGAACGAGATTTTGTAATTTCGCTGGGGGTCAATATTTAATTCTTTTGTTTTCCTCTTTCCTTATCAGGCTTTTGGGGCTGGTTATTTTTATGCCGTATTCGCTAATTATAAATAATTCACTGGTATAAAAGGTATAATTATAAATAATTCACTGCTATAAAAGGTATATTTATAAATAATTCACTGCTATAAAGGTATAATTATAAATAATTCACTGCTACAAATGTATAATTATAAATAATTCACTGCTTTAAAAGGTATAATTATAAATAATTCACTGCTATAAAAAGTATAATTATTGTAGTTTCATAGTTGTGAAAAATATAATTGGATTTTCTTTTTACATTTTAGTTATCAAGACAACAACGCTGCCGCCAACTAGCACCTCCACAGCAACACCATCGACAACACCAATGACAACACCAATGACTGTGCCATTAACTCCATGTAAGTGATACTGATTCTGAACTTTACAAATGTACATTTCTTATTTCAAGGATTCTAAAATTCAAACTAAATAAAATGCAGTTTCTTATTCCGGCAAGTACTAATGCACTTATTTATACCTAGATTTTTTTAAAAAAGCCCACAAAAAACAGAATCATGACAAAAATTCAGAATTTAAAAAAAAAAAAAAAACCCACAATTTAAAATTGTCCCTCTTTTGCCCTCAGATAGAAAGATAGATCGATAGATAGTCAGGTAGGTAGATATAGATGGGTAGGTAGGTAGCTAGGGAGATGGATAGTTAGGTAAGTAGGTAGGTAGCTAGGGAGATGGATAGTTAGGTAAGTAGGTAGGTAGCTAGGGAGATGGATAGTTAGGTAAGTAGGTAGGTAGCTAGGGAGATGGATAGTTAGGTAAGTAGGTAGGTAGCTAGGGAGATGGATAGTTAGGTAAGTAGGTAGGTAGCTAGGGAGATGGATAGTTAGGTAAGTAGGTAGGTAGCTAGGGAGATGGATAGTTAGGTAAGTAGGTAGGTAGCTAGGGAGATGGATAGTTAGGTAAGTAGGTAGGTAGCTAGGGAGATGGATAGGTAGGTAAGTAGGTAGGTAGCTAGGGAGATGGATAGTTAGGTAAGTAGGTAGGTAGCTAGGGAGATGGATAGTTAGGTAAGTAGGTAGGTAGCTAGGGAGATGGATAGTTAGGTAAGTAGGTAGGTAGCTAGGGAGATGGATAGTTAGGTAAGTAGGTAGGTAGCTAGGGAGATGGATAGTTAGGTAAGTAGGTAGGTAGCTAGGGAGATGGATAGTTAGGTAAGTAGGTAGGTAGCTAGGGAGATGGATAGTTAGGTAAGTAGGTAGGTAGCTAGGGAGATGGATAGTTAGGTAAGTAGGTAGGTAGCTAGGGAGATGGATAGTTAGGTAGGTAGGATAGGTAGCTAGGGAGATGGATAGTTAGGTAGGTAGGTAGGTAGCTAGGGAGATGGATAGTTAGGTAGGTAGGTAGGTAGCTAGGGAGATGGATAGTTAGGTAGGTAGGTAGGTAGCTAGGGAGATGGATAGTTAGGTAAGTAGGTAGGTAGCTAGGGAGATGGATAGTTAGGTAGGTAGGTAGGTAGCTAGGGAGATGGATAGTTAGGTAAGTAGGTAGGTAAGTAGGTAGGTATGTAGATAATAGATAGATGGGACTGAATCTATGATCCCACGAAATGTTTAGTAAAAAGTAAAATAACGTTTGAGAAAAGAAATAAAAGAAATAAAAATGCACAAGACTACTATCGAGTTTACAACTTCGGTTAAATTTCAAAATTAATGTCAGCTTCTAAACGATTAATCTAGAAATGAATTCTGAATAAAAAAAAAGTTAGGCATGCTTTTGTTTCGAATGTCAAAATTACAATTGTGTGCATCCTTTGATGCATGAGCTGTCTGTCAACTGTCAACTGGCTTTGTGTTTAAATTTAGATTCACGAAGCTGCTTATTCCGCTTTTGAGTTGCCAAATATGTGAAATGAAATTTTACCGACAAAAGTTTTGAAAAATATTTTATATCCTCATTCAAAGTATCTATATTTTCCGGTGTCCGTATAAAATTGAGACCATTTGAAAGTAAACCGGTGTCCGTATAAAATTGAGACTTTTTGAAGTAAACCGTGCTTCTCAGAAGTCAGAATGTGACGTTTGGAAAGATTTACTACTGAAGTTCTGAGTCTGGATTACAAAGCGATACAAAATGTGTACCAGTGATAAGCGTGTATAAGTGTAGTCTCGTCCGTCAATTGTATGTTGTCAGTCCCTGTTCAGACTTTGGAGTCCTCTAGTTTAGGGATACAATCGTTTTTGGAGATGAAAGGATTTGGAATGACCAAGTTCCTGCGTTCATCAAAAGAACGTTTCGGAGAGTAGTTTACCAGCTGAAAGATTTTTGCATTGGAAAACGCATATTTTGCCAAAGCAACTCCAACTTTCCGAAGTTCTGCAAGTATAGTCTGAGCACAACTATTTTTATCTTTCATTCCGATGTCTACGATTACTTTCTTGACGTATGTTTGCGGCTCAGACTTCTTGACCCAATGTGTCAGGTGTTGTATCTTGGCAACAGGAAAAGACTCTGTCTCGGCGCTCCCGAGGTGGCATGTGTCTTGTCGAATGCGTGTTAAGTTTGAATTGCCAATTACTACCACCTCTTTAAAAAAATTTAGATATGGACCAGTCATCGTATTTCCGTTGTTCTCTCGTGTATGTCTTCGATGTCATTTTGTTGCGTGTTCGAATTCTAGTGGTTGGATGGGTTAGTCCAATGAAAGATCGCACGTTAATCGAATTATGACTTCGGGTGCGTACACAATCTGTATAGGATTTGTCAGAAGTTGGGAAGTTCGAAGTACTAGGTCGCGGTACTGTCAGTGGAAGCGAGTTAGGGGAGGTAACAACGACAGACGGACCATCTTTCAGAAACGAGCTCTTTCTACTTGTCCATCTGTCCGAGTTGTTAGACAACGATTTGTTTAGTAACAGGCTGTGATATGCAAAATGCAGGGATGTCGTTAGAGGAAATTGGTGAAAACCTATTAGTAAGTGTGATTGGTGAGGGAGGGGGTGGCTAATGCATTTGTTCAAACGTCTTTGATTTGGTCTCTGCCAGTCCCATTGAGAAGGATATAATGTTGCGTCTCTTCCAGAGTGCATATGTTTTTTTTACAGAGAGTTTTGTAATGAGGATCCTCACTTGAGAAAATGTATTTGCCGAAATGTGTTTGTACTGTTTTCTGGACCACTGTTGTGCTTTTTGGAATGCATCCGACACTCCATAATTTAAAATTAGCCATAAAATATTAATTTCACCTAAAGCCTCAGATATCAAATTTTGATCGTGCTTCCTCATACAGTCTGGACCAAAAGTCGACCAAATGTTTGCTGCTTTTCTCAGTTCCGAAAATATGGTGGCATTGGGCTTACACGGCTGAATGAAATCATGGAAGTAACGTTCTTTGTCTCTGATTTTTGGCGGCACTCAGTCCTCAATGTATCTTAAATTGTGAAAGGCCTGAATGAGATTGAAGAAAGTCCTAACTAAGCTTGCAAAGTCTGTTCTAGTTTCGTCAATTGCCACTTGTGGGTTAGTAAAATTGCAGAGTAGGCGAAGAAAATTGATATTGCAAATTTAGGAGTAATTTAGAATGTAATTTCCGATTCAATTTATTTATTTATTTGCTTATTTTGTTGCTGTTGTTGTAAATGTTTAGCTAAACGTTTAATAAGAGAAATGCAAAAGTAAAATTTGGAAAAATGCATAATTCAGTTTTATAGGAAAGTCAAAGCATGAGTAAAATTGTATGCAGTTAACGATAAAGAACTTGTAAGTCACTTAGTAAATTAAATTTAACAGTGCATATATATATATATATATATATATATATATATATATATATATATATATATATATATATATATATATATATATATATATATATATATATACAGAGAGAGAGAAGGAGAGATGGGTGCATGGGTGGGTGGATGGATGGATGAATGGATAGATAGTTAAAAAGATATAATATAGATGGATGGATGGATGAATTGGTGGGTGGGTGGTTGGATAAATAGATGCTATCTATGGTAACAGCTACCGTTAAACAAAGATTGATACATTTTAGGTAAGTTTAGTTTGGAACAAATATATAGACAATGGGTAAATCAGGTTCCATTTTATTATTCTGCATGTCACTTTGACAAAAATATCCAGTACTTTCACAAGAAGAAACGTCGATTTTGATCGAATCTTGTTTTTGTTATAAATTTAGGAATCCAGCAAAATCACTAAAATATTTGCTTCACTGTTTCAGGCATAGAAAGCCGCACTATGGCAGACATAGTGTTTTTAGTTGATGGTTCTTCAAGACTGAATAAATATGACTGGGTTAAACAGACACATTTCGTGGCCAACTTGTTAGACGGAATAGAGATCGGTCCAGAGTATGTCCATGTGGGCATGGTGGTGTACGGGACCGCAGTGGGAGATACAGTTGGCATCAAGCCGTTTAAGCCAAGATACAAACTCCAGGTAGGTACAGTGTGGAAAGAAGCCAAGATACAAACTCCAGGTAGGTACAGTGTGGAAAGAAGCCAAGATACAAACTCCAGGTAGGTACAGTGTGGAAAGAAGCCAAGATACAAACTCCAGGTAGGTACAGTGTGGAAAGAAGCCAAGATACAAACTCCAGGTAGGTACAGTGTGGAAAGAAGCCAAGATACAAACTCCAGGTAGGTACAGTGTGGAAAGAAGCCTTTAACTTTTTTTTGCCATTCGGAAGCATGATTATTATCGGTGATATGACTATATAGGAAGACCTAACTTGTAATTCTATGTCCGCTCGTGATGTGGATACAGGTGTAGAATTTAATGTAATTCGATGTCCGCTCGTGATGTGGCTATATGTAGAAATTTAAAGGTAATTCTATGTCCGCTCGTGATGTGGCTACAGGTGTAGAATTTAATGTAATTCTATGTCCGCTCGTGATGTAGCTATATGTAGAAATTTAAAGGTAATTCTAATTCAGATTGTGATATGGCTATATGGAAAAACCTATTTGTAATTCCATGTCCTGTTGTGATATGGCTATATGAGAAAACCTAAATATAATTCTATGTCCGGTCGTGACGTGGCTATATGGGAAAACCTAAATTAAATTTTCTTTGTCCTGTTTTGATATGGCTACAGGTGTAGAATTTAATGTAATTCTATGTCCGATCGTGATATGGCTACAGGTGTAGAATTTAATGTAATTCTATGTCCGATCGTGATATGGCTACAGGTGTAGAATTTAATGTAATTCTATGTCCGATCGTGATATGGCTACAGGGGTAGAATTTAATGTAATTCTATGTCCGATCGTGATATGGCTACAGGTGTAGAATTTAATGTAATTCTATGTCCGATTGTGATATGGCTATATGGATAAACGTAAAGGCAAATCTATGTCCTGTTCAATGCTTCTCAACCATTGAATGTTTTTTTTTTGTCGAATTAGCGTTTCCGTGATTCTGATAGTTTTTAAAATGTATCCAATAAATGTAATTCATTCAATGACTTTGCATGGGTTTATCAAGTTTATCTAGTCTGTTTTTAAGTTTCCATTATGACCATATTTTACACCATAATTTCTGTCTTGTTCCCTGGAGTTTGATGCTGTTTTTTTTTCTTTACGTATTCCGTCCATTCATCGTATACTTGTTCGTTGTTCTTTACATTGACTCTTGCTTTCACTCTTTGTTCCTTCCTAGTTTCGTTCCTAGTTTCTGTTTAGTAAATTTGTATATATGTAAGAATGCTTCAAAGCTCTTCTGTATTCTTATACTAGCGCACTCAAAGTTTAGTGTGTCAGCTATATGTTCTTTATTTCTTGCGTTCAAACCTTTTCGCCACCAAGAAATTTTGTTGACCAGTGGAATTTCATCACTATAACCATCAATGATAGGTACACAAAACGATTATATTGCGACTTTCAAACAGTGTGCACTTATAAAATTATGTTTTTGTTCCAGGAACATTCCCATGGTCTCCTTCATCCACAAGGAGAAAGTAATGCAGCTGTGGGGATCAAGAAAGCGCGGGAAATATTCCAAACCCAGGGGCGTGTTGGTTCACCACAGTTCATCGTCCACATGACAGACGGTCCCACCTCAAGTCTAAGTGAAAGCGTGTACCAGGCAAACGCAGCACGTGTGGAGGGAATAACTATCATTTCTGTGGGAGTTGGGAATGTACCAACTACCGAACAACAGGCAATTGCCAGTTCTGCCAGCACTATTGTGAACACACAGAGTTTTGATACTCTACCATATGCTCTTGAAGGACTGAGGGGACTGATGTGCAGTTGTAAGTACAGGGCTCTTAAGGGATTGAAAGGGCTGATATGCATTTGTATGTACGGGGATACTGAAGGATTGAGGGTGCTGATATGCAATGGCAAATACAGGGTTTCCTGTACCGTTGACTGATATACACGTATTTCCTTTTATTTTAGCGGCGCAAAAGACAATCATCCAAGACATTTTTTATTCATTAAGACGTAGGTTTGTGCTTCGCAATGCATCACTGCCTTCAAATAACGCAACCTGACCCTATGCGTAGCACTGAGTAACACATACACGAATCTCATGTAGTTTTGAAATTTGTATTTCTCTTTTAAATGAGGTTCATGTAAAAACTAAAACTGCAGTTGACGGAAATCTGAAAACAAAATGGAAGCAATGATATCAATTTGATCTTGTTTATTAAATAAAAGTTTATATATAATTGCAAATGCAAGTCTTAATGACAAAGTCTTTCGCAAGTGATGGTCCCTGCGTTGTTAGAGTGTCACTCAAGGGAAGAAAGTAGTCCCGGGAATATGGCTTCCAGATTACAACGAAAAGTAACTCTTGGTTCGTACCGGTAAAATCGTACGTTCCCAGTTTCACTTCCATGCTACTCTGCGCTGTCACGTTCCATGACACAGTTTTGTACTCGATTATGAAACCAGTTTTTACTTACAAAATATGAAATGGAAGGCTTTGCAACCACCACAATCCCTTCCTTTTCAAAAGGGGCCAAAATCCGATACACTGTTATTAACTACAACCATTAGACATGTATTCAGTCATTTATGTAGCATACAAAGAAAGAATACCCGTAAAGAAAGAAAAGATGAAGGATAAAAGAGTTGCAAAGGACAATATACTGTCTTAAAGTGAGAGGTTTTTACCAATAATTTCCAAAGAATGCACAGGGATCTTTAATGCCCCTACACAACTATTTACCATATTACTACATTCATTGGATGTCATGCTCCGTGTTCTAGAAGCAACACCAGCAGCAGTAGTAAAAGTAGTAGTAGAAATAGTAGCGAAAGCAGTAGTAGAAGTACTATTAGAAATAGTAGCTGTATTAGGAATTGTAGCTTCGTGATACTAAACTTTGACATTAATATTGTGTCTTGTAACAAAAAACATAGGAATTAGATTTACACAACGTACTTCTAGTCCCACCAACAAATACATTCTTTCACATTTTCTCTCTCTACTCATTTTATTAATTTTTTAAAAACTTTTTTTTCAGTAATGGCCGTTACCACGCCCGCACCTCCGACCACGACATCAGCTCCAGGTAGCTAAACCAAACAATACCCTCTGTCGGTCTGTCCGTCCGCCCGTCTATGTCTGCCTTTGATCGTCTCTCTGGTTACATGTGCTACCTTTATCTTTTATTTTATATACCTTTTACAGAATTTTGACATTTTCATTTTTATAGTTTATCTTGTACTTTATGTTTACATTTATTTGGAAGGGTTTTTCTTAAGTTTATATGTAATTCATCACTTTTACATTATTCAAAACTTTACCTGTTGATGGCACCTTATAGTGCTATTGTACTGAGGTGCCGTTAAACGCTACTTCATACATACATATCACCTGTCTGGATTATATCCACAATGCCCCCACAGTAAAACTGATGCATAGTGATGAGGGACACTTCTTACTTATATACTTATATTACCAGAGAAAGAACTAGCCACACAGCTAGAAATCGGTAGAGATGGAGATTTTCAAATTTACTTGCTTCAGATAAAACTTCATTGTAATGCTTGTCATGTATTATTCTCATGCCCATACTACATTATTCTGTCTACTAGTTCAAAAAATATTTAGCATAAGCACTTTTCTTTACGGTGAATATAGCCAAATAGTATGTATCCAAATATACATTCTTACGGGCTGTACCTAATATAGCTCCATACCCGCTGAGGGATGGCCATATCACCATTATCCTCACGAGAGGAGACTTCCGCTACCGCCGAATGGCAGGAACCATCTTTGATCGCATAATGCTGGAACAGTACAAGCCTTACACGTGCATACATACACTTTGTTCAATTCTTGTCTTTTTTGTGTGTATTTATGTACGTTTTGGAAACTTGTACTAAATGTATCACTTTCCATTTGTTCCCACGTTTTTCTTCTTTCTTTCTCTCTCTCTTTCTCTCTCTCTCTCTCTCTATATATATATATATATATATAGCCTAACCCTAACCCTATATATATATATATATATATATATATATATATATATATATATATATATATAGAGAGAGAGAGAGAGAGAGAGAGAGAGAGAGAGAGAGTCGGCCATATTATACTCTGTGTTTGCTTGTTGCATTGTATATAAAATCTCCAATTTGTGGGAAATAAAAAAGGAAGCAGACCTTACATTATCTATATATATATAACAGTTTTCTTAATTTGTTTTGGGATTAAATGTGCGTGTTGCTGTTTTAAATTGAGAATGTATCAAATATGTCACACGTAAAAAAAAATTTGATGAACACGTACCTCTGTAGATAATTAAGTTTTCTTCTTTTTCCCTTTTTTGCATTGTTTATTTATATGTTTCACTATTTGTATGTACTATTTATATATTTCACTGTTTGCATTGTTTATTTATATGTTTCACTATTTGCATGTACTATTTATATATTATTTATATATTTCACTAATTGTATGTACGGGTGTCCCGGATGGCCGAGTGGTCGAAGGCGCTCACCTTTACAGATCCCTGACATCTCACCTCTGTCCGCGTGGGTTTGAGTCTCGGCTCGGCCAACATGGGTATGTGAGAAAGCTTGCCAGTAGCTTTCCGTGGGTCAGTGGTTCTTCCAGGGTTTTCCCGGGTTCTTCCTCCACCAAATATACTGTCCGCCATGTATAGCCTATCATGTGCTGAAAAAATGTCGTTAAACCCACAAAACCAAACCATTTGTATGTACTATATTTCCCCTTGACCTTGAAGATATTATTATGCATGACTTCAAAGACAGGATCACGCATGTCAGAAACTTCTATAATAATACCTTACCAAATATCTTATCTAAACAATCTCCTACTGGATTAAATAACAAGGAGGAGGAGGAGGAGGAGAGGATGACGAGCTACTATTATTCTCACTTGTTGTATATTTCTATTAGTTTATAATGTTTCATAGTTAACTAAATTTTGATTTCCTTAACTTGCAACGATGCATTATTTGCTTGTGCATATGTTCCACAATACTGATATATTCTCTACGAAGCCTGAAGTTATGTTTTATTAGTTTTCTTCAATGCATGAACAAATATGTTATAGGCCTTTGCGACGGATGCCTGATTGACAATGGAGTTGGATTCAACCCTTTCCCCGGGGACTGTACAAAGTTTGTGCAGTGTTGGAAGGAAGGGAACACAGTACAGGCAGTTATAAGGTCATGTCCATTTGGACAGTTCTGGGACACTGACGCCATCACATGCCGACCATCGTTTCTGGTTCGTTGCGTTGCGGGTAAATATATTATCTCGGTTCATAAAACAAGGTCTTAATAATGATCAGTGAATATTGAAGCATTTCGTTTTGCGTCATGCCCAAAGAACTGACTTTTGAACTGACTAGAGGCTATAAAAATTGTTTTAAAAAATCCTCAAGGCGGTTAAAATGTAGAGTATATTATGTAATGCATAAAATGGGTCATATTTTAAAACGGTAAACCATAGAGACCGTGCTTTATCTTGAAAAGTTATAATGGTAAACCATAGAGACCGTGCTTTATCCTGACAAGTTATAATGGTAAACCATAGAGACCGTGCTTTATCTTGAAAAGTTATAATAGTTAACTATAGAGCCCGTGCTTTATCCTGACTAGTTATAATGGTAAACCATAGAGACCGTGCTTTATCCTGACTAGTTATAATGGTAAACCATCGAGACCAGGCTTTCTCCTGATAAATTATAATGGTATACCATTGAGACCGTGCTTTATCCTGATAAGTTTTATGGTAAACCATAGAGACCATGCTTTATCCTGAGAAGTTATTTATTTTATTTATTATTATATTTTATATTCACAACTAGTGAGATTGTGGGATCTCATAAGAGTTGCATCAACGAGAGTACGACTGTTTTACGTGCCGTTTTTACCTAACGACATTTAAACCCTTTACTCTTGGATAATTTGAAATTGTAATGATTCCATTGATATCGCACTTACTATTGGCAATAACATCCGATGTCTTACCAGATGACTACATGTACGATATAGCATGAGGAGCACGAGTCGTAGAACATGCACATGAAATCTTTCTGTACAACACCACAAACATGCGTTTTGCATTCCAAACTTAAATGGACAACATTTTCTCTAATTTATAAGTGTGCAAATCTTTTCATAATTAAATTCTGTATTATTTTTGTTAGTAATATTAGTTGTAAAATGAAAAACTAAAATTCATTGGTTTTTATTTCAGCAATTTGATTAAGTTGTCATCAGCATAAGAAATTCCAAGTTGCAGAGGCAAAAGAGAGACGTGATATGTGCACGATGGGAATATTCCATTTAATTTTCATACTTTTTTTTCGTATGAACAAGGTTGAACACCTTATTTGTATCACTGTATATAAAGTTAAATACGTTTAAAGGAAACCAACAGGAACAAGTGCAATGTATTTGTTATCACAGAATTTCGCAATTCAAACGAAGAAATAATTAAATGGAGCATGTCTTCATTCGAACATGTAAATGTATTTTACTACATCCGTAAATTCGCTGAAGCAGGGCTCTTTATGCCTGGGTTTCACTGTGCATTATTATTACTGTGGTTATCCCCCTTTAGATCCGTGTGCCACAACACAGGCCGGTTTCACGTACGGGATGCCCAAGTATGGCTGTCGAGCGTACTTCAAGTGTTTGGATGGACGCAGTGTAGGACACTGCTGTGCTTTGGGAACGGCCTATGTGGAGGGGCTGGGATGCATGGAGGACAAAATGTGTACTGATGTGTGCCCACCAGAAGGAGGGATAGCAGTGTCACGTAAGTTTCTTATAGTTGTGTGACCCGAGTTTCTGGAAGTCGCGTCTTGTAAGGTTGTGTCACGTAAATTTGTTCTTGTCAATCATGTTTCTTTTTAACAAATAAATACCTATACTGTTAAACATTTTGATTGATCTGAAATAAGAAAACCCCTTTTAAAAACAACATTACGCAAATACCATGTATAATGTTATAAAAAAGATTTTAAAAAATGTACTCTGTGATGTTAGGACCCCCCCCCCTCCCATTTAATATGCGTTTTTCTTATCCATTTGACAATTATCCAGATATGGAGGATTTTCTGAGAGCATTGTACTATTTTGTTCAAATTAACTCTTCCAGAAAATGTTCAGCATAAGAATTAAATGTCCTGTACAATTACAGAAACATTGTTTGCTATATTGTATGTGTATTGTTCATTATCAGATTCCAAGAGTGTAAAGTGTGTTATACATACAATTTGAATACCTGTGTCTACTTTTTGAACCGATGTTATTTTTTTAACTCTAGTGCCTGGTAGCTAATCTCTAAGCTAAGTCGGAAATTCAGTAATTATGCACGAGTGACGCAAAGTCAGTAATTATGCACGAGTGACGCAAAAGTCAGTATATATGCACGAGTGACGCAAAATTCAGTAAGTATGCACGAGTGACGCAAAATTCAGTAAGTATGCACGAGTGACGCAAAATTCAGTAAGTATGCACGAGTGACGCAAAATTCAGTAAGTATGCACGAGTGACGCAAAAGTCAGTAAGTATGCACGAGTGACGCAAAATTCAGTCTCAATTTTAAGGGCTGAAATACTGAGTCAAGGACAAAAAGTACATCAAATACTTAGAGGGTAAATTCATAACTAGTTGCTAAGATCAAATTTGATTTCAGTTCTTGGAGTTTTTTTTTCTTTCAGCGGGATGCGATAAAAAGCAGCACTGGGACAAGCGATATTACATAGAAGTAGTTATCGGCAGAGGAGAGATTGTTCGCCCCTGTCCCCCGGGAACTGAGTTTTCGGGGGATCGATGTGAATGTGATGTCAGCATCGGAGACATTCTACCTTTCCCAGGCGGTAGGGCTTTACTTGGTTTAGGTTATGGTTTTTTTATTTAAAAAAGTTTGAGTATTAAATTTCTCATGTTTGTATTTTTCACCAACACGTAGATTTATAAGATTTTTTTTCAAAAATATTGGGCAATATGAATTTCCAAGTCTTTTCAATTCGAATCATTAAAGTTTACCTTAATATTTTTTAACTTGTGGTATTCCTCATTCACACGAATTACCAATCAAAAGAGTAAATATTAGAAACTATTTCCCTTAATGTTAAAAATACCATTTAATTTGTAGGATATATTCTTCAGTCATTTGTCACTCTTGCCATCCACTCTTTTTCATCTTGTTTAAGTTTCTCTATCAATAAATCCCGAGTATACCTGATTCTCAACTTGTTTTCTTGCTTTTTTATTGCAGAGACTTGTACTCCCTCTGCACACTATCCATTTGACGTCGATTTGATGGACCATTCACCGAACCGGATCCCCACGGGTATAACAAATGTTCGCCTGACAGATCTGGGTACTGCCTACTTCAGTGGAAGAAGTGATATGAACCTCTGGCGATTTGCTGGCGTAGATTGGAGAAACGCCATTGTTATAAAATTCAAGTTCCGCTTTGATCACTGGAACAAACACGTGGACTATGGCGGCTTGCCAGTGGACTTGGGAGTGGATATGAATGTTGATACTGGCCTCACAAGTAACATGACAATGGGCGATATTGATTGGAGTCTATGGAAAAGGTTACAGATGGTTAGAAATATTGGAGATTGGAGGCAATTCCTGCAAGATTTTGGAAAATCTAAAGATTTCGCCATGTTTTTGACCCAACTAGGACTAAAACCTGCAACAACGAATACTTTACAAATAATACGAATCCTGGGAACGCCAGAAGCATTCGCTGAAATGCAAATAATGCTTCAAAAACTTCATTCATGGTTCTTACAAGGTTCGGGTGATGTACTGCTTTTGATGAAACAGTTAGGCTCAATGAAAGGTTTTGTAAACTGGAGGGATGTGGTAAACAGGTTGAGTAGGGGCGGCGCTGCAGCAGGCTCTTCGGACAAGACGACAGCAGTGGATGTAACAGCTATTAATGATGGACAATTGGGCAGTGGCAGCGCAACCTTAGGAGGTGGGCAGATGTTTTGGAACTGGGAGGGTGGCAGTGGGTCATTTGGGATGGGAGGAGGAAGTCAGAGTGGTCTGAGAAGTGACACTTGGTCGACTGGTAATTCACAAAGAGGTGGAATGGGAGTTGAAAGTCTGACTGGTCTTGATTCAAGCGGTACTTGGTCGACTGGTCATTCACAAAGAGGAGGAATGGAAGGAGAAAGTCTGACTGGTCTTGGTTCAAGTGGTACTTGGTCGACTGGTCATTCACAAAGAGGAGGAATGGGAGGTGAAAATTTGACTGGTCATGGTTCAAGTGGTACTTGGTCTGCTGGGCAATCGCAACAAAGTGGAATGCAGGGAGGCGCTTGGACGGGAGATCAAGGGTCATCATCATCAATGACAGGCGTCAGTGGAAGCTTAAACTGGAATACCGGCGGGCAGAATGCGCAATGGGATGGATCTCAAGATCGTAGTGGAGGTTTCGACTGGAATACCGGGGGACAGAATACGCAGAGCGGGGCAGCTGGAAGTGGCTCGGGATCGTGGCAATGGGTCCCTGGAGGCACTCTCGGAGGTGGACAAGGGCACGGCATTACTGGCTCCTGGCAATGGATGTCAGGCAATGGAATATTTGGAGGCCAGTCCATAGATCAGAATCAAATTGAAAGCAGTACATCCACTGGAACAGGTTCATGGCAGGGTGGGATTGGATCACGAGGAACAGATTTAACTGGTTCGATGGGAGGTGGTGACTCTTCTTTTGGAGGTCAAAATCAATTTGAAAGTGGTGTTTGGTCAGGACAAGGCTCTGGGCAATCTGGTATGGGGACGTGGGGCACTGATATGAGTGGATCTCAGAATACCATCGATGTTCACTCATTCGGTCAAGGTACCGGAGGTCTATCAGGCCAGGTGAACCTGCAAGGGGCTATGGGTTCCAGGAGAACAGGCACTGGTGGCTCACAGAGTGCCATGGATACAGGTATGGGAGGAATCGATCAGAACTCCTTAGATGGCAGAGTGGCTGGCCAGGGTGGTTGGCAGGGTGGTATGGGAGCATGGAGTTGGGGTGGAGGAACGACAGGAACTCAAACATCTGGCTCGACTTTTGACCAATCAAAAAATATTTTGGGAACCTCAAATAGCACAGCCTGGGAAGAAGTCTTGAAGAATCTGAAAATCAACACTGGAAAGTCTGATGGTGTTTGGCAGATAGGATCTGGTTGGGACCAGGTAAAGAATCAGCTTCAAGGCGGATCTGGAAGCTGGAATTTTACTGCATCATCTGGAAGTATCACAGTCCCTGGAATTACTCAAGGTGGTCAGATGTCAGGGGGGTGGTTCAACACTGGAAGCATGGGGGGAGCGGCTGTTGAGGGAAGTGGAACAATTGTAGGATCTGGGCAGGTCAGAATGGGGAGAAATGATGGAAAAGGATACCACTCAAAGACAGCAAAAGGCACAACCAAAACAGATACTTCAGATTCCTCAAAGACACTTACAGCCAGGGTCGTGGAAGTTAAAACTGAAAAGAGTGATGCTGCAGTGCAAAAGACTTCACTTGCTCAACAAGGGGGTGGCGATAGACAAGGCCGGGTGGTGATAGGATCTGAAGGAGTTGTAATCGGCACTGGTCAGGTGTCTGGCGGCAGGAGTGGTGGTGAAAGTGGCTCTAGTGGTCAATTTATCGCGACATCGAGCGGCAGCCAGCAGGGAAGTCAACTGTTTGAAGGCGGAGTCGGCGGCGGTACAAATGGACGGATTGTGGTTGTAAAAACTGGTGGAGGACATGCCGATTCGGAAGTTGGCGGGGGTCAGTTTATGTTGACATCGAGCGGCAGCCAGCAGAGTGGTCAACTGCTTGAAGGCGGAGACGGTGGCGGTACAAGTGGACGGGTTGTGGTTGTAAAAACTGGTGGAGGGCAAGCCGACTCGAGAGCTGGCCAGGGAACTGTGCAAGTAACAGGAACTGGTGTTATCAGAGGCCGCGGAGGCGTATCAGAGTCTGGAGTAGTTTCTGGTGGCACCATTAGTGGCGTGAATATGTCTTTCAATGCAGGAGAGGGTATCATAACTGGAGAAACTGTTATCGATAGGGAAATTAAAGAAGTGCCCGTCTCAAATGTCAATACTCTAAGAGTCAGGGAAATTGTGCAGGAAATGAAGCCAGTTGTATTCAGCGCCACATCTGAGGATGGCGCTTCGGGCGGAAGCACAATTAGAAGAGAACAAGTTATGACCAAAACTGTTATCCCAGGTGTCAACACAGGTAGCATACAAATTCTTGGTGCTGATGTAGACGGGCATGGTGAAAGCCTGAAAAAAACGGGAACTTTTACTAGAAGAATCACATTAGGAGACGGTGCAAGTGGTACCAGCCTGGAGTCTGCTTTGCAAGGGCTTGGAGAGGTTGTCATTGGTCCTGATGGAATAACTAAAATGCTCAAAACACCTGATGGTCGACTGATACCTATTGAAGTACAAATGACCGGGGAAGGCGCTGTAACTGGCGAAGTTACCATCAATAAACAGCCCGTAAAAAATCAGGTTGTTGGTACCATTGAAAGGACTGTCCAAAGACAAGTAATACCTGGTGGAGCTGTTACTATTCAGAGATCCAGCACGTCTGATAATGCAGTTCCTGGAGGAAGTGGAGGAGCCGCCATACAAAGAATAATTTCTAGAGAAACAGTTCCTGTAGGGTCTTTAGCACTCTCTGGGCAGTTGTCAGGGAGAGGTGACGGTGGCTCTGGGGGCGGACAGACTATCATAAAGAGAACCATTCAAAGTCAAGTTGTCCCCGGTGGTTCCGTGTCATTTTCTGGAAGTAGTTCAGGATCTGCAGGTGTGAGATCCAGTGGTGGTACATCCTCATCTGGAAACTCTGAGCGAGGAGATCCTTTTGCAAATCTTGGTTTCCTTACCGGAGAGGGAGCTGAGAAATTATGGGACTCCTTTGCATCGACTACAAGGAAGAAGCGATCAACTAGAAGGTTGAAGAGGTCTGTGAACCCACTGGATTATCAAGCCCTGGTGACGAACTGTCAGGGACGGGAAAACCAGGGTCCGTCCATTATGATTGTAGCAAATGAGAAAGACGTCCAGTTTGCGTTAAAGACATATGACCATAAGGACCCTGCAGTGGTATCTGTGCCTATTGTAAGTTGTCTTTTTTTCTCTTGAAAATTGGTCTAATAAAAATTTGAATGGATTCAAATATTTTACATGTATTCACGTAGAAACCACTTTTGGAAAAGTAGATTTCTATTGTGCTATCATTCGTCAATTTGGGACAATGGTTTTCTATGCATTCTCCAGACAAATGTTGCACTTTCAAATTTATAATATGCATATTTATTTTCTTTAAGACAATAAAATATAGATTTTTATATATCACATTTTAAAATGTCTAATATGAAAATATACATGACTTTAATTATTTATTTCAATATAGCTAGGTCTAAGTTGAAATTTACCAAACCCAAATACTTGGCAGCCTATTTCAATACAATTTAAAAAATTGAGAAAAAATATATTCTGGTAATTGAGAAACGTAATTTAGCCTGTAAATGTTCAAATCATGCACTGAAAGATCATACGGATTTGATATTATCTGCATTTGTGTTTTAGGAAAAATTATAATTATAACATGTCACTATTTTTCACAGGTAGAGGGCTGGAATGATGTTACAATGATCTATGATGGCAGAAAATTAACAGGAGTAGTGGAGAACTGGAAGGGAATGAAGAAAGACAGTTTGAATTTGTCAGGTAAGAGGGATAGAGAGAAAATAATATATAATCATGTAGCTGACTTCTTGAAGATAATGGTATAAAGATAATTTTGGGATTTGATGTAATAGGTAACAACATATAAGGACATTATGAATGAAACAGGATTATTCTCCATCAAAGTCAACACTGTCATTTCATTTAAAATTTTAAAAAAACTGCAGCAATGCAGAATCATATCTATGGTTTTCTCAGCTAAAACTGTAATACATATCCGTGGTCTACCCCAAGTCATATCTCAAAGTTTGAAGTCTCTATTTAAAACAGTGTAGGAGAGGTTAATCGAATAACTCCAGTGTGCATTCACATCCAGATGGGTTGAATTGCATAATTCCCATCTTTTCTTTGGAAAGTGTAGGAGCAATTAATATTACATATTTTGAATTTGCAGGAAATATTGAGAGACGACAAGCAGGTTTGCTGGTTGGATCATGTGAAGGATTTAAAAGTTTCCTGGGTGAAATGGATCAGGTAGGCCAAAACACAAAGGTTTTGCTTTCACAGTAAAGAATTATTTTTAGATGCTTTCCGAAAGCAACTCTATTGTTTCGGATCCTCACTTTGTAAGTAATTAAGAAAGTGTTCCAAATACTTACCAGTACTTGTATTTCTACAAAACTCTATGATTTCTGCAGCTCAGACTATTCTAGGTTGGGTGAATGGATATCACACCATCACATACACAAATGTATGTAGAGGGCTTAATGGAATGTCATCCAAATACTGGCTATATACACAAATGTATGTAGAGAGCTTAATGGAATGTCATCCAAATACTGGCTATATACACAAATGTATGTAGAGAGCTTAAAGGAATGTCATCCAAATACTGGCTATATACACAAATGTATGTAGAGAGCTTAATGGAATATCATCCAAATAGTGGCTATATATACAAATGTATGTAGAGGGCTTAATGGAATGTCATCCAAATAGTGGCTATATACACAAATGTATGTAGAGGGCTTAATGGAATGTCATCCAAATAGTGGCTATATACACAAATGTATGTAGAGAGCTTAATGGAATGTCATCCAAATAGTGGCTATATATACAAATGTATGTAGAGGGCTTAATGGAATGTCATCCAAATACTGGCTATATATACAAATGTATGTAGAGGGCTTAATGGAATGTCATCCAAATAGTGGCTATATACACAAATGTATGTAGAGGGCTTAATGGAATGTCATCCAAATAGTGGCTATATATACAAATGTATGTAGAGGGCTTAATGGAACATCATCAAAATATTGGCTATATAGTGCTGACTAAAAGTTATGTTCTACAAATACAAATGATAAAGAATAGTCTAAAAATATGTAGACCTTCTGCTGGAACAGGATTTCAAAAGTCAAGCTCAAAGTAGCACTATGCAGCTTTTCTTTGGTGTCAAACATCACAAGAAGCACTATACACCTTGTTCGGTGTCAAAAGTCAAAAGTAGCACAATGCACTTTTTTGTGTCAAATGTAAAAAGTAGTACTACACATCTTATTTGGTGTCAAAGATCAATGTAGCACAATGCATCTTTTTTGGTGTCAAAGGTCAAAAGAAGCACTATGCACCTCTTTTGGTGTCAAAAGTCAAAAGTACCAATATGCACCTTTTATGTTTCAAAGTAAAAGAAATAGCACTATGGAGCTTTTTTGGTGTCAAAAGTCAAAAGTAGCACTATGGAGCTTTTCTGGTGTCAAAAGTCAAAAGTAGCACTATGCACCTTTAATTTGTCAAAAGTAAAAAAATAGCGATATGGAGCTTTTTTGGTGTCAAAAGTCATAAGTAGCACTATGGAGCTTTTCTGATGTCAAAAGTCAAAAGTAGCACTGTGCACATTTAATTTGTCAAAAGTAAAAAAATAGCGATATGGAGGTTTTTTGTGTCAAAAGTCATAAGTAGCACTATGGAGCTTTTTATACAATCTTTACTTTAAGAGATGAATGTAAACATGAACCATATTCAAATCCTTTGAAGGCATGGGAGCTTGCAGTAAACTTAAGGGTCACTAAGCTGATGATCAAGTGGTTGAGGATTTATTTAAATCAGGGTTGTCTCATGTTTACAAGAGGTTACAAAGTATTTTTGATTACTATGAATAATTGAACTTAAAAATAAGTATATAACTCCTTTGTATAAAATATTTCTTTTGATCGATGGGTTACAAGGTCACAATATAATTAAATTATACTTTTATAGTTTGGACCCTCTATAGTGACATCATAACAACTCTAACCGCTTTCTTGTCAAGGAACAACTTTGTAGTGCAGTGACTGATTAGACTGATTTGCTGATTTTTTCATTCATTTTTTCATTTCTCCCGTAACCTTGCTGGTCATAGGGGCGCCACTGATGACTTTGCGACAATCTCTCTCCTTTTCGCCCTGTTCTCCACTGCTCTTTGGGACTTTGCAAAGTCCATGCCTGTCCACTCTTTGATATTGTCTTCCCATCTCTTCTTCTGTCTGCCTCGTTTTCTCTTTCCTCTCACTGTGCCCTGCAAGATTGTCTTTGACAGGCCAGTTGAGCGTGAGACGTGACCATACCATCTTAGTTTGTGTTTCTTTACAGTGGTGAGCAGATCTTCATAAGGTCCAATTGCGCCTTGGATTTTAGTGCGCACCTCTGCATTAGAGATGTGGTCTAAGTATGAGATTTTCAGGATCCTTCGATAACATCTCATCTCTCAGGCATGGATTCTTCTCTCTATTTCTGCTGTTAGGGTCCATGTCTCACATGCATATAGGAATATGGACATGATGAGGGAGCGCATAAGCTTGATCTTGCACCCAAGCGTGATGTTGCTGTCTTTCCAAATAGGCTTCAGCCTAGCCAGAGCAGCTGTTGTCTGCGCAATCCTGGAAAGAACCTCAGGTTTTGAACCTTCATCAGAGGCGATAGCACCTAGGTAGCTTGTTACTGTGCCCAGCTTCTGTCCATTCACTCTTATTTCCTTTTGTATGCCACTCGGGTTGTTTGTCATTAGGTTTGTCTTTTCAGCATTGATCTCCATCCCATATCTTAGTGATGCTTGATTGAGACGGTTCACTAAGGTTTATATTTCTTCTTCATCTCCTGCTAAGCCATCGATATCATCAGCGAAGCGCAGGTTGGTGATTGTTCTGCCTCCAACACTGACACTGCCCTCATGGTCTTCCAAGGCATCAGACATGATCCTTTCCAGGTAGATGTTGAAGAGAGTGGGTGAGAGAAGGCACCCCTGTCTGACTCCGACTGTGGTTCTGAACCAGTCTCCGATGTTGCCATTGACGAGAACTGTACTAGTCGCCTGTCATACAGGGTTTCGATAGTGCGGATTAGTTTTGCGTTTATGTTGTATATCCGCATGGTGGCAAACAAGGCTGCATGCCATACCTTGTCGAAAGCCTTCTTGAAGTCAATGAAGACATGATAGAGGTTCTGTTGATGCTGGAGATATTTTTCACAGAGGATTCTGAGATTGAAGATCTGTTCTGTAGTGCTACGTCCTGCTCTGAAACCTGCCTGTTCTTCCGCAATGATGTGCTCTGCTTGGGGTTTCAGTCTATTGAGGAAGATCTTAAGCATAACCTTGCTTGGGTGACTGATGAGACTGATTGTTCAGGAGTTCTGGCACAGTTGTAGATTCCCTTTCTTAGGAAGAGTCACGATCAGAGACTGGGTCCATGGGGTGGGCCATTCTCCTATTTGCCAGATTTGGTTGCAGATTGTTGTGAGGACATCTATCATGGGCGTTCCTCCTGCTTTAACAAGTTCTGCTGGTATGTTGTCTACCCGAGCTGACTTTCCCTTCTTTAGCGCCTAGGGATAGGGTTAGGGTTAGGGTTAGGCGTCAGACATGATCCTTTCCAGGTAGATGTTGAAGAGAGTGGGTGAGAGAAGGCACCCCTGTCTGACTCCGACTGTGGTTCTGAACCAGTCTCCGATATTGCCATTGACGAGAACTGTACTAGTCGCCTGTCATACAGGGTTTCGATAGTGCGGATTAGTTTTGCGTTTATGTTGTATATCCGCATGGTGGCCAACAAGGCTGCATGCCATACCTTGTCGAAAGCCTTCTTGAAGTCAATGAAGACATGATAGAGGTTCTGTTGATGCTGGAGATATTTTTCACAGAGGATTCTGAGATTGAAGATCTGTTCTGTAGTGCTACGTCCTGCTCTGAAACCTGCCTGTTCTTCCGCAATGATGTGCTCTGCTTGGGGTTTCAGTCTATTGAGGAAGATCTTAAGCATAACCTTGCTTGGGTGCCTGATGAGACTGATTGTTCAGTAGTTCTGGCACAGTTGTAGATTCCCTTTCTTAGGAAGAGTCATGATCAGAGACTGGGTCCATGGGGTGGGCCATTCTCCTGTTTGCCAGATTTGGTTGCAGATTGTTGTGAGGACATCTATCATGGGCGTTCCTCCTGCTTTAACAAGTTCTGCTGGTATGTTGTCTACCCCAGCTGACTTTCCCTTCTTTAGCGCCTTTACTGCAGCCTCTACTTCGTCCCTGAGGATCGGGTGGTCAACCTCTGTTGTGGTCAGTGGTACGTTTAGTACAGCTTGGTCTCCAGAAGTCTCCTGGTTGTAAAGCTCCGAACAGTATTCCATCCATCTGTTAAGAATGTCTTGGTTTTCTGTCAGACTCTTACCAGCCTTGTCCTGAATCATATTAGATCTCCCCTGTTTCTCTCTTGTCAGGTCTATCACCAACTAGTATGCCCTTTTACTGTCATTCTGGTTCAGGCTTTTCTCGACTTCCTTGCATTTATCATCTAACCAGCTTTCTTTTGCTTTCTTTATGCTCTTCTTAATCCTGTTGTTAATCTCATTTTATTTTTTTGCTCCTTCATGGTCTCCTCGCTTACTCTTCAGTTTTCTCCTCACATCGCAGAGGTCGAGGATATCTGCTGTGACCCAAGGCTTCTTTATTCTATGATGCTTGCCTAGGATCTCTCCGGCTGTGTCTATTACTGCCTTGTTGAAGGTGGTGATCAAGGAGTCTAGGTTTATTTCTTCATGTCCCAGAATTGTGAGTGGTGCAAATTTGCCGCCTATTGATGTTTCGAATGCTTGTGCCACGCTTGGATCTTTAAGTATTTCAAGGTCGAACCTGATCCTAACTTGTCTTGGCTTATTGGTCTTCCTCAGACGAAGTTTGATAGTCATCATCAGCAAGTCATGGTCGCTTCCTATATCAGCTCCTGGGAAGCTACGTGTTCTGGTAATGTTTACGCTAGACCGGAAGCGCTTTCTCACCAAGATGTAGTCAATCTGGTTGTGATGTTTTCCGTCTGGGCTGTGCCAAGTCCATCTTCTGGATAGTTTGTGGGGGCCAAGGGTGTTTGTTAGCACTAGTTTATTGTATGTGGCGAAGTCCAGGAGCTTGAGTCCTCTCTCATTGGTCTGCTTATTACAGTATGGACCACAAGCTTCTCGTCAGTCTGTTTGTGCATCTTCTCCTACCTTAGCATTCCAGTCTCCTTGAAGAACCAGAATATCCTTCTTGGGTGTCTGGTCTATGAGAGTTTGAAGCTGGTCGTAGAACTCATCCAGTTCCTCTTCATCATGGTCAGATGTTGGGGCATAGACCTGTATGATAGTGATGTTAAAGGGAGCTGCCCTTATGCGGATTGTAATCATCCTGTTCGACACTGGTCGACAACCCATGACTGCACTCACAATGTCCTTCTGTACCATAAACCCGACTCCATGTTCATGCTTGTTCTCATGCCCACTGAAGTAGATCATGTGTCCGTCATCTGTTGAACTCTCTCCGAAATTTTTCCAGCGCATCTCCTTGGACTCTGCGAGATGCGCGAGATTGGCTGATAGTAAAAACTAAATCTCCATCTAAAGTTATTAATGCAGTGAGTGATTAGACTGATTGGCTGATAGTAAAAACTAAATCTCCATCTAAAGTTATTAATGCAGTGACTGATTAGACTTAGAACATAAAACAGTCAAACTAAACCTGGAAATGATAAAACTCTGGAGCTTTAGATTTTGTTTTGACCAATCACAAAAATTGTTACATTTGAAAGGTTGTTTCTGATTGGCTGATAGTGGAAACTCAATCTCAAAGTCAAACTAACAGATTTATGATCTCCAGAAGAAAGAACACCTGTCTTGAGAGGCCATGCCTGGAGGATCATAGAACTGAGCTTCAGCTTGAGTTTCCACTATCATCCAATCACAAACCTTTAAAAAGTAACGTCATTTGTGATTGGTTGAAACAAAAACTCAATCTCAAACTCAAGCTCAAGAGTTTGATCATTTCCAAGCCTGATACTTAGGGCATAACTAAAGTTATATAAAGAAATGACCTCCAAAGGTAAATTACCTCCAAAGAGGTCTTGAGGGATCATGTTTTGTCGACAAAAGTGTGGCTTCCTAAAAAATAGATTCTACTGTAGTTGGTATTTTAATGTCACAATTAACATGATTGATGTTTTTTGTAAAACATGTAAATTTCCACCACAGACCAAAAAAGTCTAAGTACCAACAATTAAAAAATGTAGAAAAAAACTGAAATATTGCTATGATTACAAGCAAATATATCAGGTCATCATAAGATGTATACAAACATCAAATTGTACTTGTGTATCTGAAGTGATTTTTACTAAATTGTGCCAAAATAGTTTGAATCGTATTATATGCCTGGCCGATATTTAATAATCGTATGTGTAAGTACTAATACAGCATGGCTGACCCTGATGATTATTGACCAACAGGTATCAATGACTTTGAATTTGGTCCAGGTATGCATTCTTGGACTAAATTTAATGTGCAGAAACCATTATTTTCTTATTAGACTCAATATGACCTTGACCTTTGACTTTAAGCCCTCAAAATCTATAGGAGTTATTTTTGTTCTTTGTCAAGGAATAAAAAATACTGTACAAAACCCGTTTTCTTTGAGTCACAATTACCTTGATCTTTCACCTTTTGACTCCAAAATCAATAGGTCTCTTCTATACCTTAAGTGCAAGCTATCCATAAATTTTGGTCAGGGATGTGGTCTAAAACTAAAGTTGTTATTCAAAAACCATTTTTCTTTCAGTCTGTGACCTTGATCTTTGACCACAAAATCAACTGGCTTCTTTCTTACCGAAAGTGCAAGCCATCCACAACTTTGGTGAAGGTGCATGGTCATTAATTGAAATTTGTGTGCATAAGTAATTGTTCAGCCAGTGAATTTGACCTTTTCACCCCAGCATCAATAGGCTTGTACCTCATTACAAGTACAAGCCATCTACAAAGATTAGTCAAAGTCTTTGATGTAGAACTAATGTTATTGTGCAGAAATCAATTTTCTTCTTTCAGTGACAATGACCATGACTTTTGACCATCAAATAGGTTGACTTCTTCCTTACCACAAATGCGTGCTATCCACAAAGTTTGGTGTCTTTGATGTAGAATTAATGTTTTTGTACAGAAACCAATTTTCAACTTTCAGTGATAGTAAACCTTGATCTTTGACCCTTTGACCTCAAAATCAATAGATTTCTTTCTTATCCCAAATGCAAGATATTTATAAAGTCTGGAAACAGCAGATATTGAGAATTCAAGTTGGTTTCTGTGCAAGAACAAATAGTTGAATGGACAGATGGATGGATGGATGGATGCCATAACATGGCAGGCATATACAAATGTGTACAAACTTGACAAATTGATGTAATGGTCTGAACATCTAATCAGGTCATATACATATAAATACAAATAAGTCTACCAAATTTCATTTGTATACCTCAGGTAGTTTCTATTTAATTGTCTATCTCAGGTAGTTTCTTTTTAATTTTGCTAAAAAAGCTTCGATGAAAATAAAATAACAAGTTCAAAAAGTTCAATTTTTTTTAATTCTGAAAAATTGCTACAATGGCCTGAAAATGGAACCTGATCTCTACCATAATAAAGACAGGATGTAATATTTTATGACTGTAGGCTTACCGATCTCTACCATAATAGAGACAGGGTGTCATATTTTATGACTGTAAGCTTACTGATCTCTATCATAATAAAGACAGGGTGTAACATTTTATGACTGTATTAGCTTACTGGTTTTTGTGTTATTGCACTAAAACAAAGTCAAGACAGACATATGGATGTGCCAATGTACAGACATCAGCAAAACAATATGCCCACATTGTTTGTCTCTCTGTAAGATAAGTTACATCAGTTACCTAAGTATGACATAACCTTTCAAATGTTGCTGTGCCATAAAACACCAAATGTTGCTGTGCCATAAAGCACCAAATATTGTTGTGCCATAAAACACCAAATGTTGCTGTGCCATAAAGCACCAAATATTGTTGTGCCATAAAACACCAAATATTGCTGTGCCATAAAACACCAAATATTGTTGTGCCATAAAACACCAAATGTTGCTGTGCCATAAAACACCAAATATTGTTGTGCCATAAAACACCAAATGTTGCTGTGCCATAAAACACCAAATATTGTTGTGCCATAAAACACCAAATGTTGCTGTGCCATAAAACACCAAATATTGTTGTGCCATAAAACACCAAATGTTGCTGTACCATAAAATACTAGATGTTGCTGTGCCACAAAATACTAGATGTTGCTGTGCCATAAAACACATGTTGCTGTGCCATAAAACACTAGATGTTGCTGTGCCATAAAACACAACATGTTGCTGTGCCATAAACACCATATGTTGCTGTGCCATAAAACACCAAACAAACCATTTTCTATCACAAATATTGTTTTCTCTCCAGATTCTTGGAAAAAATAAGGGTACTATACCATAATGATTTTTGTGCTTCTTTTCTCACATCTTCATGCCATGTATGTGTACTGCAATGTCATACATCTTCATGATGTCGTATGTGTGTGCACTAATGTTACACAACTTAATATCATGTGCATACTGCACACATCTTCATTTGTGTGTGCTTTAACATTCCATATCTTAATGATGTCATGTTTGTATACTGTAGCGTCACACATCTTCATTATGGCTTGTGTGCTGTAATGTTACACATCTTCATGACATCGTGTGTGCTGTAATGTTACACATCTTCACAATGGATTGTGTGTGCTGTAATGTTACACATCTTAATGACGTCTTGTGTGTATGCTGCAATATCACACATCTTCAATGTTACAAATGTGTGCTGTAATGTCACATCATAAGGTCATGTGTGCTGCAGTGTTACACATCTTTATGATTTTGTGTGCTGTAATGTCACACATCTTAATGACATAATGTGTGTGCTGCAGTGTCACATTTTCATGTCATGTGTGTGCTATAATGTCACATTGTAATGATGCGTTTGTTGCATTGTCACATTTTTCATAATGGCACATGTGCTGTAATGTCACATATATTGAAGTCATGTTTGTGTGCTACCTCTTGATATTACCTGTATGCAGGGATGTCACATCTTAATAACATCATGTGTTGTGATGTCACATGTTAATGATATCATGTGTGTGCAGTGATGTCATATATCTTAATGATATCATGTATGTGTTGGGATGTCACACATCTAAATAACATGTGTTGTGATGTCACATCTTAATAATATCATGTGTGTCATGTGATGTCATACATATTAATGATATCATGCATGTGCTGGGATGTCACATATCCTAATGATATAATGTGCTGTGTTGTCACATGTTAATGATAGCATGTGTACTGTGATATTACACCTCCTAATTTTGCTGAACAAATCATCCCCACCCACTGGACTGCATTCAGGATTCGAAAACTTCTTTGTAATATACTCCTCCTTATGAAACATATAATAGTTGATTACCCTTCCATCATATAATGATTGATTACCCTTCCATCATATAATGATTGATTACCCTTCCATCATATAATTATTGATTACCCTTCCATCATATAATGATTGATTACCCTTCCATCATATAATTATTGATTACCCTTCCATCATATGATTGATTACCCTTCCATCATATAATTATTGATCACCCTTCCATCATATAATGATTGATTACCCTTCCATCATATAATTATTGATTACCCTTCCTTGATCGGTGTAGCTGTAAGGAAAAGTCTATATTTCCTATGACCTTTGACCCCCTCCACTCTTGTGGGCTACATCTAGGATCTAAAACCACCGGTCATGTACTTATCCTCCTGAAACAGCATATCAAGGATTATTACCCTCCTTCAATCAGTGTAGGTTACAAGTATATCAGTGATGGATGAACAGATGCACAGAGACATTGATGGACAGATGAATGAACAGATAAATCCTATTTGATAAAGTGCAGATATAAAATACAAGATCCACTTTCCACCATAAGTTCTACCTGCTCCAAATTATAAATTATATATACACAACATTTTTGTTTCCTTTGCAGCTAAATGTGTACCACTGTATCCCAGGTGCTATTATGGAGTTGAGGGATAAGGTGCCACCACAAAAGAAGTAGAAATGGACCATTCGTTGCATGTAAATACAAAGGAAGTAGTGTGGACCATTCATTGCATACCAATCACTTGTGACATTTAGTTTCCATCCCCGACATAAATATTAACATTTTGTCTTAGTTCACTCAAGCACATTCCTGATATCCTTCATGTTATTTTACTTGGTGCTATTCCAGAAAGGTAATTGTATTGCCTTTACTGTGACATCCAATATTAGAACACATTTACTGTGACATATCCAATATTAGAACACATTTGCAATAAAATATTCAATATTAGAACAACTTTATAGTAACATATCCAATATTTGAACACCTTTTCAGCAACCTCCAATATTAGACATCTGCTTTATTAGAATCAAGTGTACTGATAATGCCTGTATTAAAAAAAAAAATTGGGGGGGGGGGATATTATGCTAATATGATATACAGATGACTCCTTGTGTAGGAGGGTTGTTTTGACTCCTTGTGTAGGAGAGTTGTTTTGACTCCTTGTGTAGGAGAGTTGTTTTGACTCCTTGTGGAGGAGAGTTGTTTTGACTTCTTGTGGAGGAGAATTGTTTTGACTCCTTGTGGAGGAGAGTTGTTTTGACTTCTTGTGGAGGAGGGTTGTTTATGGTACTTGCTGTACTGTCCTGCTCCATGGCTTTTCATTGATTATATAAAAGTTCAAGACCAACTCCTGTTTGAAGTTAAACAACTCACATGTCGAGTTAGATAGCTTTAGTTCTGAAACCTTTCATTTAAGGTCAAATTACAAATACAACATCATTTCAATGAAATTATTAATCCTTTGAAAGAGAACTTATGACTTAAGTAGAAAGAAATATTTGTAAATTTGTGTCTTGAAAAATTATGTTTTTTTCAAAATGAAAGTATATGATTACAATTTAACCTTTTTTTGTACTTTTACTTGTGGTTTTTATTCAGTAAAATAAACGATGTCAAAATCTTCTCTTGTTTAATTTTCAAATGTATCAACCTAACGATGGTTAAGCTGGTGCAAATCATTACACAGGCAGATCAGTCAAAACCCAAGAGATCTGAAAGCCACCTAAACTATGTCTATATAAAAATGACTATATCAGTTTGAATTTAATTCCTAAATAAAGCTTTGGATGGCATGCAATAGATGAGAATGCATGATTTATAAGATATAATTAGGTGATTCATCACTCCTTGACTAAAAATTCAACCTGTTACAAGATCAACAGGCGAGACAGGGCTAAAGTGTTTCATCAAGGGACACTGGAAAGACTTGGCAAAAGTATTTTATCAAGTGCAACTGGGAAGACAGTGCTGAAATATTTCATCAAGGGACACAGGAAAGATGGTAAAAGTGTTTCATCCAAAACAGTAAAAACTGGGCAAAAGTATTTTATCAAGGGCAACAGGAAAGACTGGGCTCAAGTATTTCATCAAAGGTAACATGAAAGACTCACTAAATTATATCATCAAAGGGCAATAGGAAAGACTCACTAAATTATATCATCCAAGGGCAATAGGAAAGACTCACTAAATTATATCATCCAAGGGCAATAGGAAAGACTCACTAAATTATATCATCCAAGGGCAACAGGAGAGACTCACAAAATTATATCATCCAAGGGCAACAGGAAAGACTCACTAAATTATATCATCCAAGGGCAAAAGGAAAGACTCACTAACTTATATCATCCAAGGGCAACAGGAGAGACTCACTAAATTATATCATCCAAGGGCAACAGGAGAGACTCACTAAATTATATCATCCAAGGGCAAAAGGAAAGACTCACTAAATTATATCATCCAAGGGCAACAGGAGAGACTCACTAAATTATATCATCCAAGGGCAACAGGAGAGACTCACTAAATTATATCATCCAAGGGCAATGGGAAAGACTCACTAAATTATATCATCCAAGGGCAACAGGAGAGACTCACTAAATTATATCATCCAAGGGCAATAGGAAAGACTCACTAAATTATATCATCAAAGGGCAACAGGAGAGACTGGACAACAGAATTTCATCAAAGGTAATAGAAAGGACAGATCTAAAGTACTTCACCAAAGCTAACAGGAAAGGCAGGACTACAGTTTTTCATCAAAGGGTAACAGGAAAGACAGGGCTACATTTTTTCATCAAAGGGCAACAGGAAAGACAAGAAAAAAGTATTTCATCAAATGTAATAGGAAGGACAGAGCAAAAGTATTTCATCAAGGGCAACAGAAAGCAGAGCTAAAGTATTTCATCAAGATCACATCCACTATATCTACAAGTGACTCAATCATGTGCAATCTCGACATAATCTGGCTACTTGCAGCTAGTGTGTAATGTGGAATTTTATTCTATTAGCCAGTGGCAACAATTTAAATTTCAGTTACTAGCTACTGTGTATTTGTTTTCAGAAAATGCTTTTGTAGATGATGGTTTGTGAATGATTTATTGATTTGGCAACTGCTCATCTTAGAAAAACAATTAAACAATATCTGCTTTTTTCCTACTAGTTTTAGTGTGTATATACTGGTATATAAGTTGTATCCAACTGCTAAAACATTGACCTTCGTCTGCATCATATGTACAGATCTGGATCTATGCTGTTTGTTCTACTGATCAATCCTAACAAACTGCATAGATCCAGATTTGTTGGTGCATTATACAATAGCAGATCTGGATCTATGTTGTTTGTTCTACTTATCAATCCTAACAAACTGCATAGATCCAGATTTTTTGGTGCATTATACAATGGCAGATCTGGATCTATGTTGTTTGTTCTACTGATCAATCCAAACAAACTGCATAGATCCAGATTTTTTGGTGCATTATACAATGGCAGATCTGGATCTATGTTGTTTGTTCTACTGATCAATCCTAACAAACTGCATAGATCCAGATTTGTTGGTGCATTATACAATGGCAGATCTGGATCTATGTTGTTTGTTCTACTGATCAATCCTAACAAACTGCATAGATCCAGATTTGTTGGTGCATTATACAATGGCAGATCTGGATCTATGTTGTTTGTTCTACTGATCAATCCTAACAAACTGCATAGATCCAGATTTGTTGGTGCATTATGTGATGGCAGATCTGGATCTATGTTGTTTGTTCTACTGATCAATCCAAACAAACTGCATAGATCCAGATTTTTTGGTGCATTATACAATGGCAGAGCTGGATCTATGTCGTTTGTTCTACTGATCAATCCTAACAAACTGCATAGATCCAGATTTGTTGGTGCATTATACAATGGCAGATCTGGATCTATGTTGTTTGTTCTACTGATCAATCCTAACAAACTGCATAGATCCAGATTTGTTGGTGCATTATACAATGGCAGATCTGGATCTATGTTGTTTGTTCTACTGATCAATCCTAACAAACTGCATAGATCCAGATTTGTTGGTGCATTATGTGATGGCAGATCTGGATCTATGCCGTTGGATCAGACTTATGTGTGCGTATATATGGTATCTGTGTCATTTGCCTACAGGTTCCAAAATTGACCGCATTTTTGCAGGAAAACTTTTAATTTAGTCATCGGAGTATGATCCATACAATCGTATTGTATGTATGTATGCATGTATTTATGCATGTGTGTATATATTTATGTGTATATATGTGCATGTATTTACATATGCATGCATGTATTGTACATGTATGTATTTATGCATTGCATGTGTATTTATGCATATGTATGCATTGCATGTGTATGTATGTGTATATATGTGCATGTATTTACATATGCATGCATGTATTGTACGTGTATGTATTTATGTATTGCATGTATGTATGTATGTATGTATGTATGTATGTATGTGTCTATATATGCAATTTCACGACACATCAGCACAATCCTGGTTATATAGCGCAGAGTAAGTTTAGATATACCCAAAATGGCAATGAAACAAAGATAAAGGTAAAAAGGAGTAAATCATTGCAACACAATACATGTATAACACCCCACCTCTTTAAAAAAAAAAATTCAAGATCATCTCAGCTGTAACATCATCATGGAATACATATCAGCACAAAAAGGCTACCTCCATTTGTGACCCCTTGTGACATGCATTAGGTCTATTCTACATCAATGTGCACTTTTGTGTGTGTGTGTGTGTGAGTGGAGGGGGTGCCAACAATGTGGCATGCTGCTTTCCACCAGCACTCACCCCAATCACTTGCGGGGGGGGGGGGGTCTCAACAATGTTGCTTGCTGCTTTCCTCCAGCCCTCACCTCAATCACTCAGGTGGGATCTCAACAATGTGGCATGCTGCTTTCCCGGAGCACTCACTCCAATCACTCAGGGGGATCTCAACAATGTGGCATGCTGCTTTTTCCCAGCCCTCACCCCCAATCATGCTTTCCACCAGTCCTCACCCCAATCACTCAGGTGCCATCACAACAATGTGGCATGCTGCTTTCCCCCAGCTCTAACCCCAATCACTCAGGTGGGATTTCAACAATATGGCATGCTGCTTGTACCCAGCACTCACTCCAATCACACTGATAATGATACTCTCATGTTGTCTTCTATAAAACATGATGATTGAGTACTTAAGTCTCAAAGAAATAACAAAAGCTAGTTAATGTGTGGGCAACCTTGGTGACCATTACACAAAATAAGAACATAAAAACAACAGACTCGATAGCTAATGTGTGGGTAACCTTGAAGACCATTTACACAAAATCTGAACGTCAAAACAACCAACTCAATAGCTAATGTCTGGGCAACCTTGTAGACCGTTATACAAAATCAAAATATCAAAACAACATACTCGATAAAATTTATTGAAGAGAATTGTGTATCTCACTTCAGTTGATACAGGAATATAAAAGTAAATTTCATGATAATGCAATAAAAGAAATCAACAGTTTTTGTCTTACAAAATAAAAATAGTGCATTCAAAGCAAAATAATACCAAAACAAACATTCTAAGTTCTGAGCCTGGTGCCTGCATGTTCACTTGAAGCTAATGACAGATATGACAGTTAACAAGCTAGTTAACAATCTAGCTAACAAGCTGAATTTCAAAGCCTTTACAGAAAACTAAAACAACTATTTGTGCTTCCATTTAAACTGTAACAATTTAAGAATTACTAATCAATGATTTCAGATGGATTATGACTCAGCTTCATTCTTTGTAGTATGACTAAGCAAAAGTCAAATAAACGATGTCCAACATAACAAGAGTCCCTTGAAGAGACTGATGCTCTTCTGAATGAAAGGAATTTCCAGGAATTCAAGATAAAACCATTTCTTCGATTTAACTGCTGAGTGTTGAAACCATCTCTGGTATTCTTCAGCAATAACAAGATTTTCAAATTAGCTGCTGTGGATGTCAGATTGGCACCATTTTCACTGTGGTGGCCATATTGGATGTCTGAGGAGCACCATTTTCATTTAGGACCAACCAGATATCATAAAAAGTCATTTAATAAAAACCGAATGTTGACACGACCATCCATTCAGGAGTTGTAGCGATAAACAAGATGTTTAAGAAGGCCACTGTGGTGGCCATATTGGATGTGCAAGCACCACCCATTTTATTTTGGACCAACTAGAGATCATAAGAAGTCTTCTGATGAAAACTCATGTCAATATTACTTATTGTTCTGGAGTAGCAATAACAAGATTTCAACATGGCTGCCATGGCAGCCATATTGAATGTCAGATCAGCACCATTTTCATTTAGGACCAACTAGAGATCATAAGTCTTTTAGTGATAAACCCATGTTGATATAACCATCCACTCAGGAAAAGAAGTGATAACAAGATTTTTATGATATCTGCTGTGGTGGTCATATTGGATGTTTAAGTGGAACTATTTTCATTTAGGACCAACTAGACCATGGGATGAATAAGTGTGTAAAGTTTCATGACAATCTTCCAAGTAGTTTAGGAGAAGTAGCTAATAAAAACTTACACATAAAAAACAAATCTTTTTAAATAATTTCATATTATTTCTTCACTAAATGTTTTACATCTAGTGCTTAAAGCTTGATCCATCATAATACAAGGAATCCTCATCTTATTACAAGCCCTATATATATGTGGATCTCCAAGCCTTTGCTCCAAGTGGATCTCCCTGCCATTTTAAAACAAGATCAAAAATGAATTCCTTACATGTTTTAAATGTTAGTTATTTGACACAGTAGTTAGACTATTATAAAATGAAAATGAAATATGTCCTTTGTCATTCAATACACATATCCACAGTGACACACACACAAGCACACTATACAGACATATGCATACCAATATGACACATCAATACAAACATATGCATACAAATATATGACACATCAATAGACATATGCATACAAATATATGACACATCAATACAGACATATGAAACAAAGCTTAAAGTTCATCATCAGTCCATAAAAAAAAAGCTTGATACATGTATATATTTTTTTTATATGAACTATGAAGTAAAAGATGAATACAGAGTAGCAAATATTTGGCATTTGTAGCAAAAACGTGTCTATAATCAAAAACCCATGGCCATGTACTGTCTATATTCAAAAACCCATTGCCACGTACTGTCTATATTCAAAAACCCATGGCCACGTACTGTCTATAATCAAAAGCCCATGGCCACGTACTGTCTATAATCAAAAACCCATGGGCACGTACTGTCTATAATCAAAAACCCATGGCCACATACTGTCTATAATCAAAAACCCATGGCCACGTACTGTCTATAATCAAAAACCCATGGCCACGTACAGTCTATAATCAAAAACCCATGGCCACGTACAGTCTATAATAAAAAACTCATGGCCATGTACTATACACAACACATCTTCCTTACTTAATTACTTAAGTTTTAGCTTCATTTAAAAAAATAGAACATTCCATTTATATTGATATTGATTGAATAAAACATTTAAGAAGAAACCAATTCTAATGCTTGGGCGATAATCAACTGTATGGAGCATAGTTAGAGTTTAATTAACCCTGTGTCATATACAGTGTAACACTGTCAAATGAAATGGGTGTCATATATATTGTAATGCTCTTGGCTGATGAAATGGGTGTGAAACTTGTGTTAAATGATAACATAGTGTCAATATATAGTGATCATTCCACTTTTATTTGCTTGGCAGGTGGTTCATCGCCATCTGAAAGAAAAAAAAATGTTATGTTAGTACTGATGTTATAATTAATGACCAATAAAGTTCTAACAATATCCCAACTATGCTTGACAGAAAAAACAAAAACAAAGTTGTAACAATATCTCGTAACAATATCCCATTTATGCTTGATAGGCAAAACAACAAAATTGTAACAAAAACCCACCTATGCTTCACAGGCAAGACAACAAAGTTGTAACAATATCTCACCAATACTTGACAGGCAAGACAACAAAGTTTTAACAATATCCCATCTATGCTTGATAGGCAAGACAACAAAGCTGTACCTATTTCACATATGCGTGAAAGACAAGACAACAAAGTTTTAACAATATCTCACCAATACTTGACAGCCAAGAGAACAACATTGTAACAATATCTCACAATAGTTGACAGGTAAGAGAACAAAGTCGTAACTATATCTCACATATACCAAGTACTAGGTTACAGGATCTATTGTAGAAAAGAAAATGTAGAGGAAAATTTCTCCTTCCACTCCATTTTGTAAAAAAGGGAGGAATTTTCTGAATATTGGAGGGATTTAATTCAGAAACAAAGGTGGGATTTAATTCAGAAACAAAGGTAGGGGTTAAAAAAATAATTAGCAATTTTTGTGATGGCATAATTTTTTACAAATCAGCATGAAGTACACAATCATGCATCCCAGAATAAAACATCAGTTACTTGAGGGTTAGCAAAGCCAAATTATCAGCATATTCTCTCACCGTCTCGGTGTCACTACCAGGTAATTTTTGACCAATCTAAAACGTGTTCTACCTCAAAAAACATATATTGGACAAACAGCACAATCAACTCAACAAATGCATGTCTACATGCTGGAGAAAGCAAATCTCATTTTCAAAACAGTAAATTTTCCAGTAAATTATGTTTTTCTGATAATATTTACCTGATCAAATTTCTGCCTCTCCCTTCTTTATACCATATAGACAAAAGCAACTCTCACCAATTACAGCAGTTTAACCATGATGCTCACATATTATAGGGGAAAGTCTTTATAGTAATGTGATCCGATTCTTGGAGAAACATAATTCATGAAACAAGGTCCTTGGATGGGACCTATGCTTACTCACCAAAAATAATTTCCACTAATCCAAGATAAGTCTGTTTCTTCTTTCATATCATCTCTGATAGTCTTGAGGGATAACAAGAATGTCAAATTGGCCACTATGGCAACCATACTGGATGTAAAATCAGCAGCATTTTCACTTAGGGCCAACTTGGTATTGTAAGAAGTATTTTGGTGAAAATACCATGTCAATATGACCAGCCATCTAGAACATCAGATTGGCACCGTTTACATTTAGGATCAACTAAACATCAAAAGAAGTCTTCTGGTGAAAACCTCATGCTGATATGACTTTCCGTTAGGAGTAGCTATAACAAGATTTTCAAGATGGCTGCCATGACAGACTTACTGGATGTCAGATTGGCAGCATATTCATTTAGGACCACCTAGACATCATACAAAGTGTTTTGTTTGTTGTGATCATCCATCTAGGAGAAATAGTGATAACAAGAATTTCAAGATGGCTGCCGTAGTGGCCATATTGTTTGTCAGATCAGCATCAGTTTGCTTTAGGACCAACTAGACATCACATGAAGTCTTTTGGTTAAACCTCCATTCCATGTCAACATGTCCATCCATCTAGGAGGAGTAACAAAAACAAGATTTTAAAGATGTATGGTGGCCATACTGGAAGTCAGATTCACACCATTTTCATATAGGATCAAGCAGATATCATAAGAAGTCTTCTAGTGAAAACCACCTGCAGATATGACCATCCAGTTAAAAGTAACGATAACAAGATTTTCAAAATGGATACCACGGCAGCCATATTGGATGTTCAAGTAGCAATATTTTCATTTAGGACCAAATTGACCTAGGGATGAATGTGTGTATAGTTTCATGGCAATCCTCCAAGAAGTTGAGGAGAATTAGTGATAACAAACCTGTGCTAATGGACGGATGGACGATGGACAACAGGCCATCCGAAAAGGTCAACAACAGGCCATTTCCAAAGCTCTTCTGGTCCATGATCAATAGAGATAAAAAAATTATTTTCACTGTCAAATACATTCCCCAATCACATTAACATTAGGAAAATAGATAATAGGAGATAATGCATGAGCATCCAACCCTTACCATTTTCCCCAAGAGAAGCACAGTAGGAGTTTATACATGAAGGACAAAAACATTACTCAAATATCAAGGCAGCACAACCAACAGTTACATAACACATGATATTAATACAAAGGCCTTGAGAAACAACTGAAATTTTCTTACAACTAAAAAAAAATCCATGTAATTCCAGCTAAAGCATTTAAACCCACACAGTGAGATAGTTGAACTGACATTAATTGGGTCTGGTGGTCATCTGGACTGCAGCTACTGGATCCACCAGATTCATTTCTCATCTCTGCGACACTAGATTATGGTGATAAAAACTTTAGAAGGTTGACTGAGCATCCCAGCCAAAGGGTTCTGTAATGTCTCAGACCAAAAGATAGCATTCAAATATGAGGGGGGGGGGGGGGGAGGGGAGGTAGGGTTGTTACATACTATTTTCTGGCCTTCATCAAAGAAAGAGGCATTGTGCCCCCATGATTTTTTTTTTCCATTAAAAGTAGTGCTTAAGAGCATGCACTGGGTCTAACATTGCTTCCTCTCTTGATGAGGAGAAAGGGCAAATGACCACAGCACAATGATCCTCCTTATCAAATTGGTGACACATAACTGTCACTGAAGGCATGGCTCCATATCAAACTGCCGACACATAACTGTCACTGAAGGCATGGTTCCATATAAAACTGGCCACACATAACAGTCACTTAAGGCATGGCTCCATATCAAACTGGCCACACATAACTGTCACTTAAGGCATGGCTCCATATCAAACTGGCTACACATAACTGTCACTGAAGACATGGCTCCATATCAAACTGGCCACACATAACAGTCACTGAAGACATGGCTCCATATCAAACTGGCCACACATAACTGTCACTGAAGGCATGGCTCACATGATTAGAGATGGTGTGTCTTTGTGTATGTGTGGGCCATCATCGTGTTACCAAATACACTTGCTACTGACAATGTCTTAAGGTGAAGACTCGAGATGTTGCTTTCAGTCAACTATGATTTCACCCATCAGTCCTTGCTTTTCAAACTCTTGTGCAGTACTGTGGATCATAATCCCTCGGACCACTTCCACCGTGAAGATTGGAGGTATAATGGAAACTCATTTCTTTTGATAATGAAAGACAATGCAGCATGATACTGAAATTGAAAGCTTTAACTGGTAAACATCCAGTTGATGGGTAGTCACCTTGCAGTAGTTGGGTGAGGTAATTTGTAAGAGTTTCATCCATTGTCTTTATGGTAAAAAGATGAGAAAGACATAATTTTCACTTTCCAGGATGGCTGAATTCAAAAGGGTGGATTAAAGTTGTAAGAAAAGTGTTTTACAGTTATGGACAACAAAAAACAAGCTTTTCATATTAGTTAAAAACTGGTTTGGGGATGGAATGCAGCTTCAATGATATATTTTTGTCCCCTGTAGTGATGTTGATTGTACTGAGGCATTTATTTACCAGTTTCAAGGGAACAAACGATCCCCATGTTCCCTACCTTCATCCATCAATAAAGCACAAGCTGTCAGAAGCTGAAAAGTATTCACTACCACATAACATAATAACAACGCTTTCATCCATCAATAAAGCACAAGCTGTCAGAAGCTGAAAAGTATTCACTGCCACATAACATAATAACAACACATTCATCTATCAATAAAGCACAAGTTGTCAGAACCTGAAAAGTATTCACTACCACATAACATAATAACACTTTCATCCATCAATAAAGCAAAAGCCATCAGAAGCTGAAAAGTATTCACTGCCACATAACATAATAACAACACTTTCATCTATCAATAAAGGACAAGTTGTCAGAAGCTGCAAAGTATTCACTGCCACATAACATAATAACAACACATTCATCTATCAATAAAGCACAAGTTGTCAGAAGCTGAAAAGTATTCACTACCACATAACATAATAACAACATTTTCAATTATCAATAAAGCACAAGCTGTCAGAAGCTGAAAAGTATTCACTACAATATAACATAATGACAACACCTTCATCATTAACATTATCTTCATCACCATCATCTCCACCTCCATCCTCTTCCTCATTATCACTGTGTCTCTTCTTACTTCTGTTTTTCTTTCCCTGAAAAAAATAAACAAAAGCCAATTTTAAAATACAAATTAGCTCTTGGAATGCAAATTCCCCAACACAATAACCTAAATACCCCACCACAATGATATAGTTCATACAGATATTTTATCAGGAAATTCAAGTACTTTTCAAGGACTTTCCAAAGAAAAAAAATATAATTTTATAGCACCATAATTGACTGAGTATAAACTTGAGAAGAATGCTGATGTGGTACGTATAGTCCTCAAAATTTCAGAATTATGTATTTAATTCTTAAACAAAAACTCTAAAATATATTTTTTTAAACTAGACATAGGTGAAGACATTGTAGCTATAGGGACTTTGGGCACAATGTACAGTCATCTCATCTATATCAATTTGGGAGTTAGCATTCTTATTTACCACATTTTCTAACTTCTTCATAAGTTTTCATCTTAAAGCATAAAATAATCTAAATTTATTTATACTGTTGACATTCTTTATATGCATTTTACTCTTGCCACAAGGCTTCAAGTCTCAGTTATTCTTTACTCTTGCCACAAAGGTTCAAGTCTCATTTATTCTTTACTCTTGCCACAAGACTTCAAGTCTCATTTATTCTTTACGCTTGCCACAAGGCTTCAAGTCTCATTTATTCTTTACTCTTGCCACAAGGCTTCAAGTCTCATTTATTCTTTACTCTTGCCACAAGGCTTCAAGTCTCATTTATTCTTTAATCAATGTAGCTCTATAAGTCCCAAGTTAAACTGATGGTGTGGACTATATAGCTAAGGTCGTGGACTATATAGCTAAGGTCAAATGTATATATATTTTCAGCAAAGTTGCCATATCCAGGTGATTTTGCGATTAGAGCTAGTTCTAAGGTATTTATTCATCAATTTTACCTATGAAAACAAAAACTATAATGTATTCTATAGGGTCTGAAACATACCATTTTGAGGCTTTTAGTTTTGATTACAGTAATCGGTACATTAGTTGATGGTAATGTCCCCACTATCAGTAACCTTAAGGTAACCTCAGCTACCAAAGATCCAATGTCTTTTTCTAAATAAAACACAACTTCTTGTTTATCACTTGGCCTTATATGTATATACAGCATGTATAGTACTTATTGCTTGGCCTTACACTTATATACAGCATGTATAGTGCTTATTGCTTGGCCTTACACTTATATACAGCATGTATAGTGCTAATTGCTGGGCCTTACACTTATATACAGCATGTATAGTGCTTATTGCTTGGCCTTACACTTATATACAGCATGTATAGTACTTATTGCTTTGCCTTACTTGTATATACAGCATGTATAGTACTTATTGCTTGGCCTTACTCATTTATACAGCATGTATAGTGCTTATTGCTTGGCCTTACTCATTTATACAGCATGTATAGTGCTTATTGCTTGGCCTTACTCATATATACAGCATGTATAGTGCTTATTGCTTGGCCTTACTCATTTATACAGCATGTATAGTGCTTATTGCTTGGCCTTACTTGTATATACAAAATGTATAGTGCTTATTGTTTGGCCTTACTTGTATATACACCATGTATAGTGCTAATTGCTTGGCCTTACTTGTATATACAGCATGTATAGTGCTTATTGTTTGGCCTTACTTGTATATACAACATGTATAGTACTTATTGCTTGGCCTTACACTTATATACAGCATGTATAGTGCTAATTGCTTGGCCTTACTTGTATATACAGCATGTATAGTACTTATTGCTTGGCCTTTACTTGTATATACAACATGTATAGTGCTTATTGCTTGGCCTTACTCATTTATACAGCATGTATAGTGCTTATTGCTTGACCTTACTCATATATACAGCATGTATAGTGCTAATTGCTTGGCCTTACTTGTATATACAGCAAGTATAGTACTTATTGCTTGGCCTTACTTGTATATACTACATGTATAGTACTTATTGCTTGGCCTTACTCATTTATACAGCATGTATAGTGCTTATTGCTTGGCCTTACTCATTTATACAGCATGTATAGTGCTTATTGCTTGGCCTTACTCATATATACAGCATGTATAGTGCTAATTGCTTGGCCTTACTTGTATATACTACATGTATAGTACTTATTGCTTGGCCTTACTTGTATATACTACATGTATAGTACTTATTGCTTGGCCTTACTTGTATATACAGCATGTATAGTACTTATTGCTTGGCCTTACTTGTATATACACCATGTATAGTGCTAATTGCTTGGCCTTACTTGTATATACAGCATGTATAGTACTTATTGCTTGGCCTTACACTTATATACAGCATGTATAGTGCTAATTGCTTGGCCTTACTTGTATATACACCATGTATAGTGCTAATTGCTTGGCCTTACTTGTATATACACCATGTATAGTACTTATTGCTTGGCCTTACTTGTATATACTACATGTATAGTGCTTATTGCTTGGCCTTACACTTATATACAACATGTATAGTGCTTATTGCAATCTTGTTTGAAAATACATTTCCCATCGCAAAGCACTTTACTGACATTTTTTTACCAGCCTTAACGGGTCAGTCAACACAGCATCCATTATACATCATGAGATGCTTACAATGCCAAATGAGGCTGAGTACTAATGAGTATGTAAGTGACCCAACCGAAGTCGTACTGAATATGTAATCCACCCAACATGGAAATAAAATTCTTAGAATATGAAATTTCTAACTTTTTTAATGGACTTTTGATTTTCTGTTCAATTAGTGCTGAAACAAATACCTACTTATAACTATTCAAATACCTACTTATAACTATTCAAATACCTACTTATAACTATTCAAATACCTACTTATAACTATTCAAATAAGCAAATACCTACTTATAAATTTTCAAAGAAACAAATACCTACTTATAACTATTCAAATATTCATAGCCTATATTCAATTTGTATTCAAATATTCGCTGTGATGTCATCATGATATATTTACTATTGTCACCGCCAACATAGATTTAATCAGAAACAGCAAGACCAAAATTTTGACCAGGTTCTGTAAACTATTGTGAACCCCCTGACTTGACTTGTCTTCCAGTTTACTGAATGACTAAGCTATGTAACACATCTAAAGAGTGGATCACAATACAACCAAGAGTCCCTTGCTCTACTGTCTGAAAAAAACTCGATAAGACCATTTCTTCTTTTTAACTGCTGAGTGTTGATACCATCACTGATATTCTTGAGCGATAAGATTTTCAAATTAGTCACAGTGGCAGCCATATTAGATAAAGATTGGCACATTTTCATTTGAGACAAACTAGACACCAGTTAGAATACTTTTAGTGAAAAACCCCATGTTGATATGACTATCCATTTACTTAGTGACAAGATTTTCAATATGATCATTGTGGCAGCCATATTTAATGTCAGATCAGCACCATGTTCATGTAGGACCAACCAGACAGCAATAATAAGATTTTCAAAATGGCCACTGTGGTGGCCATATTGGATGTTCAAGTGGCACCATTTTAATTTTGGATCAACTAGGCATCATAAGAAGTCTTCTAGTGAAAACTCCATGCTGATATGTCTTTCTCCTCAGGAAGAGTAGTGCTAACAATCACAGCCACACTGAATGTTAAATCAGCACCATATTCATTTAGGACCAACTAGACATCATATAAAGTCTTTAAGTGAAAACTCCATGCTGCTATGACCATCCATTCATGAGGAGTAGATATAACAAGATTTTCAAAATGGCTGCATTATTGCCAAATTGGCTGTCAGATCAGCACGAGTTTCATGTAGGTCCAATTAGACATCATAAGAAGTCCTTCACCGAAAATCCCATACTGATATAAACAGTCATTCAGGTGTAGCAATAACAAGATTTTCAAGATAGTTACTGTTGGTGGCCATACTGAATGTCTGAGAAGCATCATTTTCATTTTGGTCCAACTCGATCTTGGGATGAATGTGTGTGTAAAGTTTCTGGGCAATCCTCCAAGTTGTGTAAGGGAAGTAGTGATAACAAATTTGTGTGAACAGACAGATGGATGACAGATAACAGGCCATCCCATAAAAAAACTTAAAAGAGATTTTTTGGCTGAAATATTGACCTATTCATTCCCAAGGAGTCGCCATTGTTGTATCTGCATAATTAGTGAAATTGGAGAGTGCACGGGATATTCTCAAAACTATTTTCCTACATCAGTGAAACATGTACAAGCTTGTCTAAATCTGGCCCCACTTTAAAAAAATATTTAAAATTGAGTACATACTCATCTACACAACTTAAGTTTTTATATCTCCATAAAATTGTATGACCAACAAATTCCTGAACAATTGCTTGGAAAACTGAGCTTTATGCAGTATTGTTTATGACCAACAAATTCTTGAACAATTGTTTGGAAAACTAAGCTTTTTGCAGTATTATTTTTTGCAATTTCAAAATTATGGCTGATCAAAAATTAACTATGTACTCAAGGTTGAGAAGGTTCGTGAAATTTGGGCCTGATTGGGTGAGCTTTTCCGAGTCTGCAGTGCTTTTAAAATTCATAAGGTGTGTTTAACCATTACAGTTTTGATTTTTCATAATTTGTGTTAATACTGTGCTAGTTAAAAATAGTCATAAATGTCTGAAAACAACTTAAAAATTATTAGTCTTCATGGTAATTCTAAAAAAAAACCTCAATAACAAAGAAAAAGAAGACTCAACCTGGGTAGGTAGCCTTTATTTATCAAACCAAGTAAAAAACTTGGAACTTCCATTTATTTCTGTTTGATCACTAAAGTAATATTATAAAAAACAAAACCATGACAGTAAATTTGTTGTGAGAACTGTAGTTACTGAACAACTTTAAACTTTCAAAGTTTCAAACAACAAATGAAAATGAAATTCTGATTTCCTTCAAAGATGTTAGTGCTGACAAGGGTGGTAATGCGTCAAAGGTAGCTATCACTCTTGTTGCATTGTCTTTTTTCTGTCCCACGGTAACAAAAATTCAGTGTTCCCACACAGCACCGTGTCGTTTGTCCATGGCTGTTGTCAAGTCATCTGCTTCAAGGGAATACAGTTAGTGCATATACTAGAGGTACATCGTATTACTGGTATACCGGTTTAATGCAGTATTTTTAATATTTTAAGTATGTTTTCATTTTTCATGACAAAATAATTCCAAAAATGATTATTGTATTTTTACAAAAAGTTGTATTTGTCACAAATTAATTTCCAATATTACAAAAATAATTATATATACGAACCTTTAATCACATGTTTGACATGTGTCATGTATGACAACATGGCGGCCAAACAGGATGTTGTCATAGATATTCAGCCCAAATCCAACTTTTGAGAAAATTTTGGATTAAAAAAGAAGAAAAAATGTCATATTTTTAGTTATTTACTAGCGTATGTCGATGTGTTAAGTAAATGTATTCCTTTCTAAGATCCAGAATCATCCTAAGAGTTTCAGGAGAGCAGTTGTTTTGCATTTGAATTTTATGTTTTTTCTTGGGTCTACTAAATATTTTCTAGTTTGTTGAGTCAGTGTGTTTTATGTTTACTGGCTGTCTTTAATAAATATCTTGCCTGGCTGTTGGCATCCCACTCAAAGTTTCTGTGCTTATTATATCAACAGTGTAGCTAGTAAATTGTAGGCTGCAGTGTCAATACTTCCAATTTTCACCAACAAGCCCTCTAATGTCAGCACAATGTCTTTTACAAAGTGTCAGCTTAGTGTAACCCTAATCATCCCACTTTAGTTACAGTTTTTATATGACAACTTGTACAACAATTAACATACACATAGCAAATTCATCTACTATAAGGTACTGACCATTTCATTTTTGGGGAGGGGTTGCTGCAATTTTCTTTTGAACCAAGATATTTTCTTTTCTTTTATCCAGTAGATTTACAAATTTTGATCAGTAGATTGGTTTCTAAACCAGTAGATTTTTTTAACGACAGAAGTTTTAAGTGTTTTAATGGAACTGAAAAGAATACAAGTGGATTTTTTACCATAGTGTAATATATATTCTCTTCATTCTGTAATAAAACAGCAACTTTTGAACATGAATCAGATTCAAATGGAAAAGTTCACAATAATAATGAATGAATACCAGTCAGTGTATTGTCAATTGAATGAAAAAGGAAGAGTTGTGTATCTCAAAGTTCACTGCGAAGATTTGTTTAATAAAATCCACAAGCATTTTTAGTTTACTTTACAAAATCACTGACTGGTGACCACTGATGACATTCACTGTGATTATTAAGTTTCACACTTAACAGGCTATCAATAGTTTCCTAGTCCAGATTTCCCTTGAATCGCTTTGAATTTTGCAAAGAATGGTAAATGTACTCTCTGTATCAGCATTAGAAGTAACAATGATAAAACATCCACACTCAGCCTGCAAAGAACTTCAAACTTCAGTTTTCCTCTAGCTGGGTTTTTAAGGCTGCTCTCCAACATTCCTCTAAGCTAAGTTCACCCATTGGAGGAAGTTCCATACTTCAGATGTGTTCCTGAGTCTCATATTTCTTAGATGGTGATTTTTTAGCATTGGGAGAAAGCTCATGTTTGGGCATTTTGACATAAACTGACCAAAAATATATGAACTGCCCTTAAATATTCCTCTAAAAACATACTGAACAATTCAATAACAATTAACCAATACAAAAACTCAAAATACTGCCAAAATCATTTTTGGGTCAGTCTCTCCTTTTTATCTCACCTCTGCCTAAGGTTGGACAATTTTGTTTTCAAAGACTTGAAAGCTATCATAGATCAACTTGGATCTCTTTATTACTTATAACACCTCATAAAACATTCCGTATTTGGCCTTAAACTGTCCCGATTACAACAATAAAGTAATCAATTAACACTTTGTTGCGTACACACATTAGTCTTCTTACACCTATTACTCAGCCATACATCATTGCACCAGTATATTATTTCTGGTCTCCAGTAGACTGATTCTAGCTGGTTTCTGTAATGTGGGGACAGAACGTGTACAAATTCCGGATTTTTGAAATTATTGTTTTTTTTTAAATCTTAAATTTTTAAAAGTTGTAGATTTCAACTATAAAATGGTATGTGCAGTAGATGACCTTTAAAATGGTATTTTTGTCCTACTGCCAGTAGAGTCACATGTATGATCATATAAACAAAAACACCAGTCAAGGTTTTACCACCTTGAATATCATCTACTGTTTAGAGTTCATATCAGTGGGACCCTATTAGAAGAAGACAGTTTTGTTTGAGAAATATTACCATGCACAAACTTTTCTTTTCATCGTAATGTTTTTGAGTAGTGATTTGTGTATTCAATTATTCTTACAAAAAAAGAATCAAGTCAAATGTAACTGACTAAAATGAGTCACTTTGCTAAAAGCAAAGTTAAAAATGTTAGAGTTCCTTTGATAGCCTTGCTGGAAGAGGAATAATTAAATAATACAGCCATGCAGACAGGTGTGAAGGTGAATCACAGGTAATTGATATTAATTTATTTTGAACTACTTTGATATTGGGCATGGTTACAGTTATCCGATTAGCAATACAAGCTTACATTCTATTTAGATGGGACCATTTCTAGGAGGTGTCTAGTTGCCCTGAACAAATGTAGCCACAAGCATCTGTCCACCAGATAACAAATAAAAATGTTGTTGCCAAAAAATAAATGCAAAAATGTATTTAGACAGATTTCAGTTATCACACATCAACATCTAAAATTGCATGGCTCTGTAGTAATAGAACTAAGCATAAAAGCACAGGTAGACCAGTCTTAGAACTAAGCATAAAAGCACAGGTAGACCAGTCTTAGAACTAAGCATAAAAGCACAGGTAGACCAGTCTTAGAACTAAGCATAAAAGCACAGGTAGACCAGTCTTAGAACTAAGCATAAAAGCACAGGTAGACTAGTCTTTAGAATGGTTGGTTGGTGGAAACCTTTTGCAAACTTAACCAATATTTAAAGATCGGAAAAATCAGTTAGTGGCTGGAAATTAAAGACAGCTTTTGATTCAAGGTGACTATTATGGGACTGAATTTAGCCTTACTGAATTAAACTCAAAACTAGTGACCCTTTAAAACATTTTGTCCTAAAGAAGTCTCAGCAAAATCAGATAAAATATCCATAGTAGTAACTTGTATCTACCTCAAGTCTGTTCGTTCCAATTAGAAACTGAACAATTTAATTTACAGTTGAGTACTTTTTACAGATGTAGGCCCATCGTCACAAGCAACAGGCAATAATTTGCTATGCTCCTTTATCCTGTGCTGAAATTTCCTTGTTTTAAGTGAGTACACAAAAACTAAAATACGTCATCAGCAGCACAATGTAACAATCTCCTACACATCAATGAAAGTGCCTGTTTCATTGATAAATATGTATTTGTGCTTGGAAGAGAAACTCTGATTGGCTCATTCAAACACAATGAAAGGTCATGTTAGGTCACAATGGTGAGAAAAATGTTCTTGCGCTCGCAGTGATTGGTTAAGCAGGTTTATGCATATTCATGAGAAATGAGGAAATCTCTGCTGAACCTTTGCAAAAAGTACTACAAGTTTGAGATTTGGAGTAAAAGGGGGCCAGGGCATGAATCATCGTGGGTCCAATAAAAAGAGGAAAAAAAGTAAAAATCTCCCCTACTGCACATGCACGGACAATATAGCCAATTGAAAACGTCTTTCATACACCTAAGCATCTGTCTAAGTGAAAATTTCTCAGAAACAGATGTATTTGGATGCAATCAGAAATAACCCCAAAAATGCGTTTCCTACCCCTTTTTCAGGCGAAAATGAAAAGAATCTCCAGGTGACAATGAGATAAAGTACATGACTGGGCAATAACAGTGTTACAATTTAGATGCAACAATGTAACAAAATAGATGTAGCAGTGTAACAAAATAGATGTAACAATGTAACAAATTAGATTACAACACTGCAAAAGTAGACACCACTCCAAATGTGATATTTTACCGTTAATAATGAACCACCATCTTGTATATACTATTACCATATATCCCTTTCTTCCTCCAAATCTTCCCTGCCTGCCTTTGTTACCTCCCTTCCTCTTCTTACTTTCCCTCCTCTCTGCCATCTCCTTAAACGCATTCTCCCAGTAAGTAAACTCCTCCTCACCTAAGGGTTAAAGATAGACAATATCTGTCAACAAGCGCTGCTAGAAGCTGACTATTCAGAAAATGACAGCAGTTACAAAATTGCCACTAATTGTATTTGCGTAGTTGCACTGCCCCCAATTTTATTGCCAACTCTAAATAGATACATAACGTGCTCTTATTATCATTTCAACATCAAAGCAAAAAATGTTTCCTGGATGGAATATTTAGCAGATTAACATTTTTTAGAACATTAGAATTCTCATTCTCTACTAGATAAAACTTGTACCTTGTCTGAAGATACAGTGTAAAAAATGATCATGATGAAAATGAACTCTCCTAATCAAAAGCTAAATAATGAGAGACACTTCCTATTATTGCTACAATCCAGTCTTAATAGAGAAGACTTGCTAATTAAATTTCTTAGGAGGTCCATATCCTCTAATAGGGAAGACCTGCTAATGAAATTTCTTGGCTTCCCCATATCCTCTAATAAGGAACAATTGCTAATGACATTTCTTAGGATGTCCATATCCCCTAATAGGACTTGCTAATGAAATTTCTTTCAAGGTCCATATCCTCTAACAGGGAAGACACACTAATTAAATTTCTTAGGAGGTCCATTTCCTCTAATATGGGAGACTTGCTAAAGAGGTTTATTAGGAGGTCCATATCCTCTCATAGGGAAATTTCTTAGGAGGTCCATATCCTCTAATAGGGAAGACATGCTAATGAAATTTCTTAGGAGGTCCATATCCTCTAATAGGGAAGACATGCTAATGAAATTTCTTAGGAAGTCCATATCCTCTAATAGGGAAGACATGCTAATGAGGTTCTTGGTAGGCCCATATCCTCTGATAGGGAATACTTTATGCTTTATGAAATGGAGTAAACGATGGAACATACATGTACAAATACTGTAAGCTTTATCCAATCGAGTAAACATAGAGAATACATGTCACAGATGAGACAGAAAGTTTTGCAAATTAAAGCTGGACATGATAAATTATGCCGCTCTGCAGAATATAACAATGTTAATATGAATTTTTTTTGCTAACCCATTCCCAAGAAACTTTGCCAAAGAGCTTTTCAAATACCTAATCAAAGTATTGTTTGATAAAATTTACCCTGTTGCCCACTCACTAACTATGAGCTTGTCTTCCATAAAGCCATCAGGTTGACACTTCACACTGCAGTCAATCAAAAATCTCAGACTGATCAGGAGGTATAGCATGTGACCAAGAGAGCACTTCCACAATATAATGGAGAGTTCCAAAGGATACTAACCAATCAATGAGAGGTACAGCAAATTTTGACTTCTGGAAAATGCTAATTTTAGCTCAGGAATTTCCAAAATGTCAAGCCTTTTCAATATTACTAATAGATTATACAAAATGACACATTAGTTATATTTTTTGTGTTAACTTTTAATACTCTATGCACAAATGGCCCACAGGACTAAAACACAAAACCACATACATGTTTTGTTCTGAGACAGCAGAAAGAATGAGTTTGATATGGGGTAGGGATACATCGAAGCCATCAGGTTTCGATGTATTCATAAGCCATATCCAATGAATTCTTTCTCCACTCTGCGTGTGATAAAAAAATATGGAATGAACAGCTGTATCCAATGCCAGATCAATCATGAATGATTAAATGGGTATATAATGAAAGAAATGAAAGATTTCACATCACATTAACCTAATTAAGCAAATATGCACTCTAGATGCAATGCTGTGCTTCTTTACAGTCAGACCATAGATCACTGTGGGACTGACAGAAACTGACTACTATGAGTAGGTGACCTTTAAGGAAAACAAATTCTCATAAAAGTCTAACAATACAACATGAATGGAAATATTCAGATCCACTTGTATAACAATACTACATGAATGGAAATATTCAGATCCACTTGTATAACAATACTACATGAATGGAAATATTTAGATCCACTTGTATAACAATACTACATGAATGGAAATATTCAGATCCACTTGTATAACAATACTACATGAATGGAAATATTCAGATCCATCTGTATAACAATACTACATGAATGGAAATATTCAGATCCACTTGTATAACAATACTACATGAATGGAAATATTCAGATCCATCTGTATAACTATACTACATGAATGGAAATATTCAGATCCACTTGTATAACAATACTACATGAATGGAAATATTCAGATCCACTTGTATAACTATACTACATGAATGGAAATATTCAGATCCACTTGTATAACAATACAACATGAATGGAAATATTCAGATCCACTTGTATAACAATACTACATGAATGGAAATATTCAGATCCATCTGTATAACTATACTACATGAATGGAAATATTCAGATCCACTTGTATAACAATACTACATGAATGGAAATATTCAGATCCATCTGTATAACTATACTACATGAATGGAAATATTCAGATCCACTTGTATAACAATACTACATGAATGGAAATATTCAGATCCACTTGTATAACAATACTACATGAATGGAAATATTCAGATCCACTTGTATAACAATACAACATGAATGGAAATATTCAGATCCACTTGTATAACAATACTACATGAATGGAAATATTCAGATCCATCTGTATAACTATACTACATGAATGGAAATATTCAGATCCACTTGTATAACAATACTACATGAATGGAAATATTCAGATCCATCTGTATAACTATACTACATGAACGGAAATATTCAGATCCACTTGTATAACAATACTACATGAATGGAAATATTCAGATCCACTTGTATAACAATACTACATGAATGGAAATATTCAGATCCACTTGTATAACAATACTACATGAATGGAAATATTCAAGTCCACTTGTATAACAATACAACATGAATGGAAATATTCAGATCCACTTGTATAACAATACAACATGAATGGAAATATTCAGATCCATCTGTATAACAATACTACATGAATGGAAATATTCAGATCCACTTGTATAACAATACTACATGAATGGAAATATTCAGATCCATCTGTATAACTATACTTTATGAATGGAAATATTCAGATCCACTTGTATAACAATATTACATGAATGGAAATATTTAGATCCACTTGTATAACTATACTAAGTGAATGGAAATATTCAGATCCACCTGTAAAACTACTAAGTCAAAATATTCAGATCCACATTATAACTATACTAAGTGAATGGAAATATTCAGATCAACCTGTATAACTATACTATATGAATGGAAATATTCAGGTCCACTTGTATAACAATACTACATGAATGGAAATATTCAGATCCACATGTATAACAATACTACATGAATGGAAATATTCAGATCCACTTGTATAACTATACTATATGAATGGAAATATTCAGATCCACTTGTATAACTATACTATATGAATGGAAATATTCAGATCCACTTGTATAACTATACTATATGAATGGAAATATTCAGATCCACCTGTATAACTATACTATATGAATGGAAATATTCAGATCCACATTTATAACTATACTATATTAATGGAAACATTCAGATCCACTTGTATAACTATACTAAGTAAATGGAAATATTCAGATCCACTTGTATAACAATACTACATGAATGGAAATATTCAGATCCACAGAGCAGTTTTAAGATGACAGATTAATTTGAAACATTCACATTAATTGCCTGGGCTATGAATGTAGTCATGATAGATATAGCTGTATCTTCACTAAGCGGCAGTTGCCATAAAGTTTATTTTGCGAACTGTTAAAATAAATCACACAGAACAATGATGTTACATTATATATGAAATAAGGAAGATTCGTTTAGTTTATGGAGATGCACAGTTTAAAAGGCTGTCAGATTTGTGGAACCTACTCCAAGAACCTACTGCTTTTCAGCACGGCAAGATAATTATAAATGATTTGTTATATAAACTCATAATTTTATCAAACTAGTCTGAGATAAAGCTAAGCTGTGTACTTTTCATATGAAACCAAATTATCTAAATTAAATCCAAACTATGTAATGACTATCAAATCTTTGAGTCACTTTCAACTGTCATCATGTTGCATGAGCAAAATGGAGTAAACGTCATAGATGCGAACCACTATTTTGTTCACAGGTGAAGATCTTACAAGTGGCTGCTACATCAAGGTGACCACCTTAGTAGGTTAGACTGTATTGTATTTATTGTATGCCTGTACTTTGCATACAGATGACTGCTATATAGAGGTTACCAATTTAGCAGGTTTGACTACTGCATTTATTGTATATCTGTACTTTGCATGCATGTGGCTGCTATACAGAGGTTACCAATTTAGCAGGTTTGACCACTGCATTTATTGTATATCTGTACTTTGCATGCAGGTGGCTGCATATATATAATGGTTACCAATTTAGCAGGTTTGACTACTGCATTTATTGTATATCTGTACTTTGCATGCAGGTGGCTGCTATATAGAGGTTACCAATTTAGCAGGTTTGACTACTGCATTTATTGTATATCTGTACTTTGCATGCATGTGGCTGCTATACAGATGTTACCAATTTAGCAGGTTTGACCACTGCATTTATTGTATATCTGTACTTTGCATGCAGATGGCTGCTATATAGAGGTGACCACATTACCACATTTGACTGTATTGTATTAATTGTACATGTACACTGTATACATGTAGCTGCTATACAGTGGTGACAACTTTACAAGTTTGAGTACGCTCTATTTATTGTATACCTGACTTGTATGCAAGTGACAGCTACATTGGTGACCACCTTAGCAGGTTGGACTACATTTATTGTATTTATTAAAACAGATTTCTTGCTTTTACACATGAATAAGAGTCATTTAATTATTTTTAAGGAAAGAAGAAAGAAAGGAGATTTGGCAGAAGAGAAGTAATTTAGCAGGCTTACTTACCTTCCAATACTCGACATTCTAGTTCTGCATCATTCAGAACAATTTTTCCATCTGCATTCTTAACTTTCTCCAGAGCATCCTTTGCTGCATTTTTCTCTGAAAACCTCACATTGGCCTAGACAGACAGACAGATCGACAGACAATCAAATTAATGTTAGCTTTGAGAATATGTGGATACAATCTAGCAGCAAAATATAAAGACATTTTACAATTTGAAAAACAAAATAACTGAACCAATCATATGACAAAGCCAGCAACACCTGATGAAGGCTCAATGAGGGATGTCCAAACCTTGTGAGAAACAAAACTGAACCAGTCATGTAACAAAACCAGGAACACTTGACAAAGGCTCCAAGAGGGATGCCCAAATCTTGTGAGAAAGAAAATAACTGAACCAGTCATGTGACAAAGCAATGAGCAGCTGATAAAGGCTTCATGAGGGATGCCCAAACCTTGTAAGAAAGAAAATATTAATTCTGATTAGGCATCATTTCTAGGTAATAACCTATTTATGTTTCTGTGCCATTAAACACCAAATCAAGGCAATTAAAAAACCATTTGTGCCAACAAAAACATATTTCATTTATACAGTTTTTATGCTTTGTAAGGATGTTCTTGATTGTGCTCAAAGCTGATGAAAGAAATAAATTGACCAAAATTGAGATATTAACACCTTTAACAGATTACCAGTGATGACATCAATGGCTTGTAAACAACTAAAATGTTTTGTTTGTATCTACATATCTTTCAAAAGAAATTGGTGTTATAAAAGACAATGTTCACTGTGATAAATTAAGTGTGATTTTCATCTGTTTCACCTGCTCTATCCTACAATTCTACAGAAATTAATTCAAACCAATCAGATTTTAACAACGTGCATTATAAATTCTAACAATGTTCTTTATAAATCTGGTCACAAACTAAAGTGGGCCAAACTCTGCCCATATCACACAATCCCCATTATAAATTCTAACTGGTCAAAATCTGAGAGTGGACCAAACTCTGTCCATATTACACTATGTCCATTATAAATTCTAACTGGACAAAATCTGAGTGGACCAAACTCTGCCCACATTATACAATGTACATTATAAATTCTAACTGACATGATGCTTAAAATGACACAACAAATAAAATATAATGACTACCAATACTGGGAGTGTCAAGCATCAGATGATGACTACCAATACTGGGAGTCAAGCATCTGGTGATGACTACCAATACTGGGAGTCAAGCATCTGATGATGACTACCAATACTGGGAGTCAAGCATCTGGTGATGACTACCAATACTGGGAGTCAAGCATCAGATGATGACTACCAATACTGGGAGTCAAGCATCAGATAATGACTACCAATACTGGGACTCAATCATCAGATGATGACCACCAATACTGGGAGTCAAGCGTCAGATGATGACTACCAATACTGAGAGTCAAGCATCAGATGATGACTACCAATACTGCGAGTCAAGCATCAGATGATGACTACCAATACTGCGAGTCAAGCATCAGATGATGACTACCAATACTGGGAGTCATGCATCAGATGATGACTACCAATACTGGGAGTCAAGCATCTGATGATGACTACCAATACTGGAAGTCAAGCATCAGATGATGACTACCAATACTGGGAGTCAAGCATCAGATGATGACTATCAATACTGGGAGTCAAGCATCTGATGATGACTACCAATACTGGGAGTCAAGCATCTGATGATGACTACCAATACTGGGAGTCAAACATCTGATGATGACTACCAATACTGGGAGTCAAGCATTTGATGATGACTACCAATACTTGGAGTCAAGCATCTGATCATGGCTACCAATACTGGGAGTCAAGCATCAATTCTGATTAAAGAAGCTTAAGAAATGTAACATTAGTGATGTTACATATCATGTGACCTTACCTCCTCATCTCCCTTGTTAAAGTTGACCCAAGCAACAGTTCCATGATCCTGGAAGAAGTTTTTGATGTCATCTCTCGGAGTTTCTTTCTTCAGCCCCTTTATATGCAACACAGCACCCTCTGTTAACTGAGACTTTATTTTCTGTGGGGGGAAAACAACTTTATTATATTATGGTTCATAAAGACTTGTTATATCACAGTTCATACAGACTTGTTATATCATGTTGCATACAGACTTGTTATATCATAGTTCATACAGACTTGTTATATCCTAGTCCATACAGACTTGTTATATCCTAGTCCATACAGACTTGTTATATCATGGTTCATACAGACTTGTTATATCATTGTTCATACAGACTTGTTATATCATGTTGCATACAGACTTGTTATATCCTAGTCCATACAGACTTGTTATATCATTGTTCATAAAGACTTGTTATATCATGTTGCATACAGACTTGTTATATCATGGTTCATACAGACTTGTTATATCATTGTTCATAGAGATTTGTTATATCTTGGTTCATAAAGACTTGCTATATCATGGTTCATACATACATTTCATCAAGAAATTGAAGCACTTTTCAAGGACAAAACTGCACCTTAACTTAAGAAGAATGTTGGCTATAGTGTGTTGAGTCCACAACATTTCTGATTTAATTATTTAATTCTTCAACAAGAACTCAGAAATGTATTTTATTTAACTAGCCCCTAGGTGGAAACAATGTAGCTAGGGGCTGGCGGGGTGCAATCATTTCATCTACTTCAGTTTGTGATTACATAACTTATCGAGTTTGTTAGATTTAAACAAAAATATTCTAATTCCTTCCAATCTTTGATACTTCATTTGATTCAACCATGAACAGTATGGAAATACATGAGAGCTGCCAAATATCACCCCTGGATCCAACTATGGACTGTATAAAACACAGGGACTGGAAATTCATGAGAGCTGCTAGATATCACCCACTGATCCAACTGAAGATGGTATAAAACACAGGAACTGGAAACTCATTAAAGGTGCCAAATATCACCCACTGATTCAACTAAGGACAGTATAAAACATAGGGATTGGAAATTCTTATAAGCTGCCAAATATCATCCACTGGCCCAACCAAGGATAGTATAAAACACAGTTTGGAAAACTGATGAGAACTACCAGATATCACCCACTGACAAAACCAAGGACAGTATAAAATACAGGGATTTTAAACTCATGAGAGCTGCCAGATACTGACCCAACCAAGGATAGTATAAAACATGGGAATTGGAAACTCATCAGAGGTACCAGATATCATCAATTCCATTTTGATATTCAAATGAGGTTTTCTGTGGTTGGTTGAGCAATATGGTCAAAGGAACATCAGGGGTGAGTTTCCCTCTGGCTAGATACTTAGCTATGTTTACCTAAGAGACAGGGTGAAATTAGCTGTAATGGTGTTCTCTTGGAAACTTAGCTGTAACAGGCTGAAATGAGCTGTAATGGTGTTCTCTTGGAAACTTAGCTGTAACAGGCTGAAATGAGCTGTAATGGTGTTCTCTTGAAAACTTAGCTGTAACAGGCTGAAATGAGCTGTAATGGTGTTCTCTTGGAAACTTAGCTGTAACCGGCTGAAATGAGCTGTAACGGTGTTGCCCATGGAAACTCTGATATATTTACCTAGGAGACAGACTGAAATTAGCTGTATCGTGTTGCCTTGGAAACTTAAATATGTTTTCCTCAGAGACATGATGAAATTATCTGTAACAATGTTCTCTTGGAAAGAAATTAATATTTTGTTCCTTTCCAATTTAAAATGAAGATTTAATATTTGGCAAATATCAGTGTTAAAAGATACATCAACTCCCCCCCCTCCATTCTGATATATTTTTTGTGCCTTTAAGACGGTGTCAAAATTTATTTATGTAAAAAGATCTCTTTTGCTACTCTTAAATAACCTTGAATTTTAATTTTAAAGTATCAATATTGCCCAATGAAATAATGTGTTTAGTTAAATTAGTGGCAATAAGTTAAATTAGTATCAATTAGTAGCAATTTTTTCAAAATACTGAGAGTATATAAATTGTATTCAAGTATCTAGTATAAAATTTTTTTTAGGTGTTTTACAAAAAGCCATGATGAAATTTTTTATGCAAATTAAAAATTCATCTTTCATCTCTCGTTTGTCCATAAAATTTGCTTAAATGTTCCAATAAATTACTTCAATGCACTCTCTCATCCGCTGCTAATGAGAGAGTCCCCTGGAGAGTCTTTTCATTTTCGCCTGAAATATGGGTAGAAAATGTGTTTTGGGGTTAAATCTGATTGCATGCAAACACATATTTGTTACTGAGAGATTTTTGTTTTGCCAGATGTTTAGGTGTATAAAAGTCGTATTTGATTGTACCATTTCACCTGCACACGTGCAGAAGGGTGAAAATTGGACTTTTTTGCTTTTTAGACCCATGATTTTTATGTCCTGGCCCCTTTTCACTCCAAAATCTCAAACTTGTGTTACTTTATGCAAAGGTTCATCTGTCTGTGTGCAGTTCAGACCAGTCTGCTTTACATATTAGGGCAAAAAGTCTAAAATCCAGACACAAACTCTGGTTCCAAAACTGGTAATTTTCGGCCTAAAATAAAGATGATTTCCAAAGTTATGTTTTTTTTCCCTTTATATTTTAAAGTGAGTAGAAGTCTATATTATTTGGTATCACTGTAGTACAACATCTTTCTCCTTTTCTGTAATACCACCTGCTTTGGCGTATCATGAATAATGTTAACATTACAGAGCTCTGAACTAGGTACCTCTTGCCACGTAAATGTGGCACACGGGGATGAGTTAATTATGAAATGTAGGAACATTGTGGTTTACAAAATATGTACCATGGGGCTTCTCTGGCCCCATCAACAAATCCACCTTTTGATCTCAAAGTGTACTGGCAACCTCATTTGCATATCAATTGGGATCGAGTGAAATTTGATGGACAAGGTAAGGAGTTTCCAATTGCCCTGTATGTTAGTCTCAGATCCAATGTCAATTTTCTTTTTACAAACAAAACACATTGCTATCTGCTTATTGGAGACCACTTACTCATATATACCAGTAGTGTTTATGGCAAATTCATTTGAAAATACACTTCACTTGCCGAGTACAAAACCATTTTTTTATCAACCTTAATACAGCATTCATTCAATTAAACATCATGAGGTAATTACAATCCCATCTTATCAGACTTAATACAGCATTCACACATTTAAACATGAGGTAATTACAATCCCATCTTATCAGACTTAATACAGCATTCACATTTAAACATGAGGTAATTACAATCCCATCTTATCAGCCTTAATACAGCATTCATTCAATTAAACATCATGAGGCGAGTACAATCCCATTTTATGAGCACTAATACAGCAGTCACACATTTAAACACCATGTGGTGATTACAATCTCATTTTATGAGCCCTAATACAGCAGTCACACATTTAAACACCATGTGGTGACTACAATCCCATTTTATGAGCCCTAATACAGCAGTCACACATTTAAACACCATGTGGTGATTACAAGCTCATTTTATGAGCCCTAATACAGCAGTCACACATTTAAACACCATGTGGTGATTACAATCCCATTTTATGAGCCCTAATACAGCAGTCACACATTTAAACACCATGCGGTGATTACAAGCCTGATGACCTATGAACTGAGCTACCATGTGTGGAAACCATTTTTCTTATTTCAGTCACAGTGACTTTGACCTTTATTCTATTAGCCCCCAAACTGATAGGGTTCTTCCTTACCCAAAGCCACGTACAAAGATTGGTAACTATAGATGGTGGATAACTAGAGTTATTGTGCAGAAACAATTCTTCTTCTCTCTGTCACAATGACCTTGACCTTTTGACCCAAAATCAACAGGGTTCTTCTTTACCCCGAATGCAAGCCATCCACAAAGTTGTATAACTAGAGATGTTGGAGAACTCACGTTATTGTGCAGAAACTATATTTCTTTCTTCAGCCACAGGGACTTTGACCTTTCAGCTTTGGACCCTGAAATCAATAGGATTCTTCCTAACCCCAAGTGCAAGCCACCCACAAAGTCTGGTACTGTAGATGGTGGACAACTGAAGTTATTATTGCAGAAACCAAGTTGGTAACAGACAGACAGACAGACAGTAAACTCAAGATAACATACCTCTTTTGCATCTTCTTGCTTCTTCTTGTTCGCTCTAGCAAGAAAAAAAATTAAGTAACATGCAAAATTGATGCATAAGGATTTTCAACTTTTTAACTAGGAGAACGACAAAGCTATGAAGAATATCAAGCAAGAGAACCACATATGGCACATGATGCACCCATCTCATGACCTTTGCCATACTAATGACCTTGATTATTGACCTTGGGATTGGACTATTGTATGATAAGGTGTGGACCTGGGTAAAGTTTCCTCAAAATATTTACAGGTTAAAAGTTATAAGGAAATAGTCCACTGACTTACTTTATCCCTTGTTGTCACCTTGACCTTAAGCCAGTAGGTACGATTGTGAACATATTAGACATTGACAAGTTAAGATATATCAAAGCCCAAAGTTTTATTAAAATGTCTTCATTGGTTCAAAAATGCTACAGGTACATGGATAAAAGTCACTGATTTATATTATCCTTGCCATGAACTTGACACTGAAGCAAGAGGAGTTGTTTTGGTATATGACACACTGTTTAGTCATGACTGGTTCAAGTTTCATTAAAATATCTTGACTGGTTCAAAAGTTATACTCTGGACAAGGATGCAAGTCAGACTTACATTTGCCCTTGGTGTGACCTTCATGCTAAGGGAAGAGTGGAGAAGATGGATGCTTCGAATCTGCATTAGGGCAGAAAACCAATGAAGATGAAAGGATACAAGTCAGTGAATCACACTTTCCCCTGTGACCTTAGTTTTTAATGAGGTAGGGATGTGGCTATGGTATGTGACACACAATCTAGTCAAAATATATACTTGGCTAAAGTTTATATCTTCAGTGGTTTAAAAGTCATACACCAGATAAGGATACAAGTCACAAAATTACATTTCCCTTGCCATGACCTCCACCTTGCGACAGTGTGGCTACAGTATATGACACACAATCTTGCCATCATAAATATTTGGTCAAAGTTTCATGTAAATCTCACCAACCCTTACAAAGTTATGGGCAAGACAAGCAAATGTTAATGGATGTACATGTCTGACTTAAGACAGCTATATAAAAGGTCTGGAAATAAAATCTTATTGATTTCAAACCAAAGTAGATTGTATCATTAGAAGAGTATGAAGATTTATAAAACTATATCCAATATGGTTACTACTGTTGGTAAGAGAAAATAATACATCCTTGATTGTATAAATACATTTTTATTTATAATGTAATTCACTGGGTACAATGTCATGCAGACCCTTAAACATAAAACCTATTAAATATTTAACTTTGAATACTATTTAATACCAAAAACCTATTAAATATTTAACTTTGAATACTATTTAATACCAAAAATCTATTGAATATTTAACTTTGAATACTATTTAATACCAAAAACCTATTGAATATTTAACTTTGAATACTATTTAATACCAAAAACCTATTAAATATTTAATTTTGAATACTATTTAATACCAAAAACCTATTAAATATTTAACTTTGAATACTATTTAATACCAAAAACCTATTAAATATTTAACTTTGAATACTATTTAATACCAAAAATCTATTGAATATTTAACTTTGAATACTATTTAAAACCAAAAACCTATTGAATATTTAACGTTGAATTCTATTTAAAACCAAAAACCTATTGAATATTTAACTTTGAATACTATTTAATACCAAAAACCTATTGAATATTTAACTCTGAATACTATTTAATACCAAAAACCTATTGAATATTTAACTTTGAATACTATTTAGTACCAAAAACCTATTGAATATTTAACTTTGAATACTATTTAATACCAAAAACCTATTGAATATTTAACTTTGAATACTATTTAATACCAAAAAAACAGCTCTTGTAAAATAAATTACAGGGAAAAACACAATGTAAGAAAGCTTACTCTTCCTTTATCTTTTGCTGTTCCATCCTCTTCTGTTTTTTCTGATCGTCCTTTTCTGCATAGTAGTCTTTCCTAATAATAAAAATAAAATTTTATTAAGAAGAAATTACACATTTCATCTATTGTCTTTCCAGCACATATTTTTGTGGAAAATATCAATGTATTTGAGGGTTTAAGTATTACTGCATTAAGCAGGATCAAAGGGAAGAATGAAACTGGTGAGATATTGGTAACCTTGATCCTTTTTAATGATCAAAAGAAAATACCAGCATCCCTCTAAACACATTTAATCTAAATTTTAAATGGGGGCCCCAGATGGCCGAGTGGTCTAAGGCGCTCGCCTTTACAGATTACTGACATCTCACCTCTGGGTTCGAGTCTTGGCTTGGCTAATGTGGGTATGTGTGAAAGCTTGCCAGTAGCTTCCCGTGGGCCGGCAGTTCTTCCTCCACCAAAATATACTGGCATATCATGTGCTGAAAAATGGCGTTAAACCCACAAAACTACAAACTAAATTATAAATGTTTAAGTCTTTTTTCTCTTTACTTCTTAACAGAGATATGAAAAAAAATCATAAAATATTTTGTGAAAGCAGCTTAGAAACTGCCTCTGACAAGCATTATCTTTGATTTGAGTCTGACGTTTTGAAGTGATACACAGAAACTGTCAAACCCCAGCAAGGAAGGTATCAGCTCTATCAATTTGCTCTGAGAGTTACATTCCTTCATAAAATTGAAGAGCAAATTCAAAGAGGGCTTTGACTCAATAAAATGATACCAGAAAATAATAACAAGACTCCCACAAAGGGACTGATGCTCTACTGGGTGAAAAGATTTTCCAGAAATTCAAGATAAGATCATTTCTTACTTTTAACTGACGAGTGTTAACAAAGTCTCTGATATTCTTCAGCAATAATGAGACTTTCAAATTAGCTGCTGAGGTGGACACATTGGATGTCAGATTGGCACCATTTTTTTTATTTAGGACCAAGAAGACAGTATAAGAAGTCTTCTTGTTGAAACCCCATGTTGATAATAATTTGTTTTGGAGAAGCAATGTTAACAAGATTTTCACGATGACTGCCTGGTGGCCATATTGGATATCAGATTGGCACCATTCCCATTTAGGACCAACTAGACATCATAAGAAATCAGCTGGTGAAAGCACAACATGACTAGCAATCTAGAAGTAGCAATAACAAAATGTTTTAAGTCAGATTGGTACCATTTTCACTTATGACCAACTACATACCATATGAAGTTTTTTTCAGTGAAGGCCCAATTCTGATATGACCATTCATTCAGGAAAAGTAGTGATAACAAGATTTTTAAGATGGCCACTTTGACAGCCATATTGAATGTCTGGGCAGCAACATTTTTTATTTAGGACAAACTTGACATCATAAGAAGTTGTTTAGTAAAAACCCCATGCTGATATGTCCATCAATTCAGGAGTAGTGATAACAAGATTTTCAAGATGACTGCTGTGGTGGCCATATTGGATGTGCAAGCTGCACCATTTTCGTTCAGGACCAACTAGACATCATAAAAAGACTTCTGGCGAAAACCCCATGGCAATATTACTTTTTGTTCAGGAGGAATGGGAATAACAAGATTTTAAAAGTGGCCACTGTGATAGTCACACTGGACATCAGATTGGCACTATTTTCGCTTTGGACAAACAGGACATCATAAGAAATCTTTACTGAAAACCCCATGTTGATATGACCATCCATTCAGGAGGAGTTACAATAACAAGATTTTCAAGATGGCAATTGTAGCAGCTATATTGAACAACAGACTTGCACCATGTTCATTTAGGGCCAACCAGACACCATAAGAAGTCTTCTGGTGAAAACCCCATATCACAATGACTTTCCATTCAGGAGAAGTGATCAGAAGATTTACAAGATGGCTACTATGGCAGTCATACTGGAGTCAGATCAGCACCATTTTCAATTATGACCAACTCAGCATCATAACAAGTCTTTAAGTGAAAATCCATTTTGATATGACCATCCCATCAGAAGGAGTAACAATAACAAGATTTTCCAGACGGCCAATCTGATGGCCATATTGGATGTCAAAGCAGTTCTATTTTCATCTAGGACCAACTAGACTCTGGGATGTAAATGTTCATAAAGTTTCATGTCAATCCTCCAAGTAGTTTAGGAGAAGTAGTGATAACAAACTTGTACTAACCGATGCATGGACATCGGACATATCCTACATCTGACTCACATTCCTGGGCATGTCAATGTGGTGGGGTACATCTTTCAGGCATGTCAATTTGGTGGATAATAGCTGCCAGGCATGTCAGTTTGGTGGATTACAGCTGTGAGGCATTTTAATATTGAGGGTCATAGCTGTCAGGCATGTCAGTGTGGTTGTTATAACTGTCAGGCATGTCAGTGTGGTCGTTATAACTGTCAGGCATGTCAGTGTGGTTGTTATAACTGTCAGGCATGTAAGTGTGGCTGTTATAACTGTCAGGCATGTCAGTGTGGCTGTTATAACTGTCAGGCATGTCAGTGTGGTTGTTATAACTGTCAGGCATGTCAGTGTGGTTGTTATAACTGTCAGGCATGTCAGTATGGTGGTTATAACTGTCAGGCATGTCAGTGTGGTGGCTATAGCTGTCAGGCATATAAATGCATCGAGTTACACCTGTCAGGGATATTAATGTAGTGCATTATAACTGTAGGGCATGTTAATGAGGTTTTGGTTATAGACATTGGATATGTCAATTTGCTGGATTGTAGCTATCAGGCATGTCAATATGGTGGGTTATAGCTGTAAAATACTTACTTGAACTTTTTAACGAGTTCTGTATCCTCAAATTTTACACTCTCTGCTTTGACAAACTTCTCTGCATCCTCCTTGCTCTTGAATGTAAGGAAGACTGAACCCTGGAAAAATAAATATACTAAATAATCAGAACCAATTTTCAAGATTGTCTGCTTGCAGGACCAATTAAGTATGAACATTCCACAGATGTCTTGCTTACTCTGCTGATGTATTAAGAGAACACGAGTCCCTTGAAGGGACTGATGCTCTATTGTCCAAGAAATATTTCCAGGAATATGAGGTAAGACAATTTCTTCTTTTCAACTGCTGAGTGCTGAAAATTAGCCACTGTGTCAGCCATATTGGATATAAGATAAGCACTCATGTAAGACAAATGAGACACCAACAGAAGACTTTTGGTGAAAACCTCATGCTGAAATGACCATCCCACACAGGAGAATTAGTGACAAGATTTTTAATATGTTCACTGTGGCAGCCATATTTGAGGTCAGATCAGCACCATTATTATTCAGGATCAACTGGATATTATAATTAGTCTTCTGGTGAAAACCTCTCATGTTGATATGACTTTCCATTCAGGAGTTATGATAAAAAGATTGTCAAGATGGCTGCTTTGGCAGGTATATTGGATCTTGAATTGGCACCATTTTCATTTAGGATGAACTAGACATCATAAGAAGCCTTTAAGTAAAACCCCATGCTGATATGACCATTCATCCAGGAGTAGTGATAATAAGATTTCAAGATCACTGTGTGGTGGCCATACTGCATGTATGTGCAGCATCATTTTCATTTAGAACCAAGTTGACCTTAAGATGAACATGTGTGTAAAGTTTCATGGCAACCACTCCCAGAGATGCTGCCAGGATTTTATCTAAAGGTGGCAGTTCCCCCTTTGTCACTAAATTAAGGGAGGAGTAGAAAAAAGAATGGGGGGGGGGGGTCATAGTTCAATATTTACCTGTCTCTCTCTCTTCCTGTTACACTCTGTTAGAGCTCTATTGAAATCAAAATCCTGAAAAGATGTCTCCTCTAGTCATAGAAGCATTAATCTGTTGATTGTTTCTGAGCTTAATCTGTTCCTTATCTGTGTATGAATATTGTTCTGTGCTGAGAACCCACTTTCACAGTCTGCTGTCTGAAGGGGCATATGCATAGCTAGCTTGGCCAACTCGAACAAGTTGAGAAAATGTTCTTTATGGTTGTTATGTACAATTTTCCACAGCTCAAAGGTATTGTCTCTTGGAGTTTTCGCTAACATGAACTCTGCCAAAGTTTGACTTTCTTGAATCAGTGCTTTGCTGTCTACTATGCCAGATTTCTTATCTTGAATCAGTGCTTTGGTGTCTACTATGCCAGATTTCTTATCTTGAATCAGTGCATTGGTGTCTACTATGCCAGATTTCTCATCTTGAATCAGTGCTTTGCTGTCTACTGTGCCAGATTTCTTATCTTGAATCAGTGCTTTGCTGTCTACTATGCCAGATTTCTTATCTTGAACCAGTGCTTTGCTGTCTACTATGCCAGATTTCTTATCTGTTCCATAATGCTGTATTAGGCTTTTTAGTCCATCACTGCCATAGTCTGCTTGTTCAGACAGAGGCATTTTGATCAAATAAATATCCATACTTTTTCATTTCTTTTTCAGATTCTTATTTATTGATTAGGGGTTTGACCAGCATGACGTGTTTTTGTCCATCTAATACATACATCAGACTTGTATTCAACATCATTTTCAGGTTCCAGCTCCAATAATCTGATATAGTTCAAAACTATAAAAATCATTGTCATCATCGCCATCATCAGCCAGTATTTGTCAAATGAAATCGTCATCTGAAGATGAACCATGTTGGGAGTGAGCTATTTTTGGTTTTCTAGGCAGCCCATATTTTAAACCAGTATTTGTAAAACTTCCTTGATGAATGCAAGGTTAAAACTACAACAATCTTTGTTCCAGGGCACATTGTGCCAATCAAATTTAGTTTAACAAACATGTCAAGCCGAAGTACCCAGATGTGTAAATAGTTGCCTACCTGAAAAAAGACATGTCACCACAAGCAATACAAAACCTCTACCGGCAGTGCCACTTATGTCGAGATAAGCACTTTAAGGGTTAACAGTTAAATGAAAACTGTATACTGCACAGAGTAAATTTTTATATGCACAACTTTAAACTAATTTGCGGAAGTTCTCGCATGTAAATGCTCTCCAAGTGTGTGAATTTGTACAAATTTTGCATGATTTGCACACCCTGGCAGCATCTCTGCATCCAAGTAGTTTAGGAAAAGTTGTGTTTACAATCTTGTGCTAATGGACAGACAGACATTAGATGTCAGACCAAGACATATACAGGCATGCATAAAGACACAAGTTTATTGAAATAACATCTTTATAATGAGAACTAAATATATAGAGCCATGCATAAAGACACAAGTTTATAGATTTAACATGTCTTTATAATGAGAACTAAGACATATAGACATGCATAAAGACACAAGTTTATAGAAATAACATGTCTTTATGATGAGAACTAAGACATCTACAGACATGCATAAAGACACAAGTTTATAGATATAACATGTCTTTATGATGTGAATAAGACAAACAGACATTAATAAGACACAAGTTTATGGATATATGTTGTTATATTTAGAACTAAGACATACAAAATGCATGGTTTTGTTATGGTTCATTACTATTAAATACCAATGAATTATTTAGAAAGATGGTATCCACAGATCTCAAGAGTAAAGTAAATCACATTCTTTGATCTGGTCTGACTTGCCTTAAACTTTTTCTTTATGTCTTTTCTCATAAGCATGCCTTCCACATTTCCATGTCCCTCAAAGAACTCCATTAATCTGTCCAGTGTCACATCCAGTGGGAAAGATTTCTACAAAGATAAAAAATAGTGATGTATATTGATCCCAAAACATAATGGATTATTTTGGGAAATCGCTTTCTTCCACCACAACAAATTTGTTGTAAAAGTTTTTTATGCTGGCATAACCTGCTTACCTCTAAAGAGTGAAAACTAACAGATCTTTCATAAAGACTTGCAAATGACTATTAGAACAAATGCAACGACTCACCATTGCAAATCTTCACATCTTTCACTGCATATTTTTGATGATGCACACCACTCCCCATCCACCACTGACAACAGTGACCCAGGGGTTAATGCACACCACTCCCCACCAACTACGGTTAAAATACACCACTCACCACCAACAACAGTTATCCAGGAGTTAATACACACCACTCCCCCACTCACCATCAACAACAGTGACCCAGGGGTTATAATGCAAAATCCATCACACATATGTGTCTTCCTGTGACTGCACACATAAAGTTTGATAGAAAACAATTGAAAATGTCTTTGTAACTGTAATATCTCTATGTCTGATCTTTAATTCCCCATAGGAAACCCAGGCATGGGAGTCAATAATGCCTCTTTCTTGTAGATGATCACCACAGGGGCAACATAATCATGAAGTTTCATGAATTTTTATAAAGTGGTTTAGGACTGGTGGATCAGAGTCCATGTTGTTCTATTAGATCTGACATGGCCTGATGGACTAGAGGATCAGAGTCCATGTTGTTCTATTAGATCTGACATGGCTTGATGGACTAGAGGATCAGAGTCCATGTTGTTTGTTCTAATTGTGTATCTATACCTACTGTGATACACAACCTACCATATGATTGACATCGATACACATGTCAACTTGAAGGTAGGAATAATTTTGGAAGGCATCACAATATTATCTTAAAAACAGAAGAAAAATACAATTCCATCTTGCAAGCAAAAACTTCTCTAGAACGGGTGTAGGTGCAGGAATTGGAGATACCTAAGAATAAATCCCAGATACTGTACTTCCTGGAAATACAAATAAATATTGCAGCAACAGCTCACTCTGTTGAATTCTCAATTTAAAAAAATAAAGAAGCAAACAACTAATAATTATTTATGGCCGCTGAAGATTAAAAGTAACTTAATAATGTAAGTATTGCTTCATATTGATTCTCTACATTATGTATCGATGTATCCAAATGGCAAAATTATTGATGCATTGGTGAATTGTTTCACCTATACAAGATACATGTAAGCTGTATATTCATGAATTTTATGCAAATTAATCAACTAAAAACATATATTTTTAAAGATGTATTCAAAGTATGCAAAACCTTTTAATTTTAAGTATTTCATCCAAATGTGTTCATGTATTTGTCCTACCATAATTAGTCAATTTTTAATTATGGTGCATTCACTGAATATAAACTATGTGACTGGAATAAGATCAAGATGCTTAAAATAATAGCATTCTATCAAAGTAATAAAACTCTTTAAAACAGTCATATAATCAAACACACCCTGATTAAGTCATTAGGACTATAGTAAATATAGTATTGTAATTCTTCAAACACAGTGATATAATCAAAAACACCCTTATCAAGTCATTAGGACTATCAAAAACACCCTTATTAAGTCATTAGGACTATGGTAAGTCTAAACTACCTTACTGAAATTCAACAAAACCCACAATGTTCCAAACCAGGAACTAAAATTCCAAATATCTTAAATCTAAAGCTCAATAGCTGATTTCAAGTAGATGGCATACACCCACATCTGCCAGTACAATACATGGTACACATCTGGGTCTAGGCTGTTTGTGACTGAGTGTACATTATATGGCACACATCTGGGTATAGGCTGTTTGTGACTGAGTGTACATTACATGGCACACATCTGGGTCTAGGCTGTTTATGGCTGTTTGTGACTGAGTGTACATTATATGACACACATCTGGGTCTAGGCTGTTTATAGCTGTTTGTGACTGAGTGTACATTATATGGCACACATCTGGGTCTAGGCTGTTTATGGCTGTTTGTGACTGAGTGTACATTATATGGCACACATCTGGGTCTAGGCTGTTTATGGCTGTACATATGGCACACATCTGGGTATAGGCTGTTTGTGACTGAGTGTACATTATATGGCACACATACAGGTCTAGGCTGTTTATGGCTATTTGTACATTATATGGCACACATCTGGGTATAGGCTGTTTGTGACTGAGTGACCATTATATGGCACACATCTGGGTCTAGGCTGTTTATGGCTGTTTGTACATTATATGGCACACATCTGGGTCTAGGCTTTTAAATGCTGTTTGTAACAGAGTGTATTATATGGCACACATCTGGGTCTAGGCTGTTTATGGCTGTTTGTAGTGGAGTGTACATTATATGGCACTCATCTGGGTCTAGACTGTTTATGGCTGTTTGTAACAGAGTGTACATAATATGGCACACATCTGGGTCCAGGCTGTTTATGGCTGTTTGTAGCAGAGTGTACATTATATGGCACACATCTGGGTCTAGGCTGTTTATGGCCGAGTGTAGTGGAGTGTACATTATAAAGGGACAGATTTTTCAGATCACATTGTCTTGGTTATAGTCTTACACATTTTGGTTGTGATAAACAAGACCTAGGACTGTTCCAGACAAGATAAACACCAACTGCAGTACGACACCATTCTTGCTTTTTCAACAAAGATTATGAGACACATTAGCGGACACTCCAAATAAATAATTATCAACCTGAAAGATTTAAGTTAACAGCATTTTTATTTTGCATACTTGTTTTGCAACTTTGTTGGATTAATACTCTTAATTTGGGTAATTTAAATTGTTGTGTCCATTGTTACATCCATCAAACAAAATTAATGTGTGATGGGTCATTTTTATTTATTTTCTGTTATTCATACATACAAGTCATTGCCATTCAAATGTTTTTTAATTAAGAAATGTGGTTATCAAACCCACTTACACTTTATCACTCCAAGAACTAGGTACAGTGGGGTACATGTTACATCATGGTTATCCAATATGTCCTTAACAGAATCTTTTTACTGGTATTGATTGTATGTGACAACTCTTTTTTTTTTCCTGAAAGAATTACTGTTATGAAAACATCCATGATCATTATGAAAAAGTGTCATTTAAACTTGAAATCTAACAAGCACATAACAATGGACATGAATGAAACTGGTTAACCAGTAGGAACAGAGGCTGATAAAACTTGAGGTCTTGAAAATCAGCTGTGACTCTTGAACCATTTCTGAATTAATTTAGAGCAAAATAGCTTGCGAACTGAATTCACTCACAATTTATAGTTATTTATACTATTTTCCTTAATTATGATCCAAAAATTCCAGACACAAACAGTTTTTTACAAAGACGCAACTATGGTGAGAAAGTAAAGACACTTCCCTTTCATCTGTCACTCAACAAAACTGTATACACTCTGTATGACATCAGGGTATTGTATATGTGTAGCATATAAATGTAGTAAAACAAATGATGCTTGATGAAGACAATGTCAGCTATTTTTCCAGTTGTTGCCAATATTTCATAAGAATCTGAGATGTAACATTCTAACACTAAGCCCATTTATAAAGTTCCGAAAACTCTGAAATTCTTTTGGTGCAATCTTTTTATGGCTTGCATCATGAATTAGGTCAACACATTTACTTTTCTTGCGAGATCAAACACAGTTGGAAACATGAGACAGGCATAAAATTTATCAGATTTTGGAATGTAACACTTGGGACATGAATTTTACATCTAACAATGGTGAAGAATAATTTGATAATTTATTATTTATTTTGTTCCGAGGATCTCTGCATATTTTCAAATTTATATATACGTTCTTAGTAAACTGAATGCCAATGACTGCTCTCTTAATGAACAGCTGGGCATTATGACCGCATTTAATCATGACACCCCCATTGCAGACTAGGGGTGAAACGATTCATCGATATATCGATGCATCAATACTTTTGCCATATCGATACATGTATCAATACAAGAGGTGAAGAATCGATACAAAACGATATCTACCCTATATAAGTTACTTTAATCTTCAGCAGTCATGAATAATTATTAGTCGTTTGCCTTCTTATTCTTAAAACTGAGAATCGATAATGTATCATATCGTAGACTGTGTATCATGAATCGTATTAATATGTTGCACAGGTGTATCGTTTCACCCCTATTGCAGACATGATAAAACTTAGGAATGTACTTAACTATTTTCATGAAAATTTTAGTTTTCAAATTTATTTTACTAGTTGTCAATTAAATATATATCAATGTTATCTCTCAATTGTTGACTTCAAATGACATAAGCACCAGCTTTAAGTTTTGTTGACTAGTTCAGAAATACTTTTTCTTTTAGACATAACACATTTTATGACATCAAATTCTATACCATATTCCAAATATAAATAAAGTCCGACAAGAGTGGTAACAAAGTCAGATAATCAGATTCAAGATCACATCATTACTACGAGTGGATCATGCTCATTATCAAGACTGGCAGAGATTTTGATGATATATGCCCATATTCAAAGTCTGATCAAAACTAGACCAGAAATATGGCTTCCACAGTGTTAATAAGCAATTATTGATGGATAGATGATGATGCACAACACATGATGGATGATGGGCCATAAATACACTTGACCTTACAACAAGATGAGCTAAAATCCATTACATTGTGTGAGTGAAGGGCTAAAATCCATGTCATTGTGTGAGTGAAGGGCTAAAATCCATTTCATTGTGTGAGTGAAGGGCTAAAATCCATGTCATTGTGTGAGTGAAGGGCTAAAATCCATGTCATTGTGTGAGTGAAGGGCTAAAATCCATGTCATTGTGTGAGTGAAGGGCTAAAATCCATTACATTGTGTGAGTGAAGGGCTAAAATCCACTACATTGTGTGAGTGAAGGGCTAAAATCCATGTCATTGTGTGAGTGAAGGGCTAAAATCCATTACATTGTGTGAGTGAAGGGCTAAAATCCATTTCATTGTGTGAGTGAAGGGCTAAAATCCATTACATTGTGTGAGTGAAGGGCTAAAATCCATGTCATTGTGTGAGTGAAGGGCTAAAATCCATTACATTGTGTGAGTGAAGGGCTAAAATCCATTACAATGAGTGAAGGGCTAAAATCCATTACATTGTGTGAGTGAAGGGCTAAAATCCATGTCATTGTGTGAGTGAAGGGCTAAAATCCATGTCATTGTGTGAGTGAAGGGCTAAAATCCATTTCATTGTGTGAGTGAAGGGCTAAAATCCATTACAATGAGTAAAGGGCTAAAATCCATGTCATTGTGTGAGTGAAGGGCTAAAATCCATTACATTGTGTGAGTGAAGGGCTAAAATCCATTACATTGTGTGAGTGAAGGGCTAAAATCCATTACATTGTGTGAGTGAAGGGCTAAAATCCATTACATTGTGTGAGTGAAGGGCTAAAATCCATGTCATTGTGTGAGTGAAGGGCTAAAATCCATTTCATTGTGTGAGTGAAGGGCTAAAATCCATTTCATTGTGTGAGTGAAGGGCTAAAATCCATTACATTGTGTGAGTGAAGGGCTAAAATCCATTACATTGTGTGAGTGAAGGGCTAAAATCCATTACATTGTGTGAGTGAAGGGCTAAAATCCATGTCATTGTGTGAGTGAAGGGCTAAAATCCATTTCATTGTGTGAGTGAAGGGCTAAAATCCATTTCATTGTGTGAGTGAAGGGCTAAAATCCATTAGTGTGTTGTTGAAGGGCTATAATCCATGTCATTGTGTGAGTGAAGGGCTAAAATCCATGTCATTGTGTGAGTGAAGGGCTAAAATCCATTTCATTGTGTGAGTGAAGGGCTAAAATCCATGTCATTGTGTGAGTGAAGGGCTAAAATCCATTACATTATTTGAGTGAAGGGCTAAAATCCATTACATTGTGTGAGTGAAGGGCTAAAATCCATTACATTGTGTGAGTGAAGGGCTAAAATCCATTACATTGTGTGAGTGAAGGGCTAAAAGAAAAATAGCTTTGTTTCCGGTTTCCCAACGGACCATATATTTTGTCACTATTTCACTTGCTGTACAATTTTGCACTGTTTTGTCATGTTACTTGCTTTATGAGCTCCACTCTACTGTAGTGTTACATATAATTCAAGCACCACTGTTGTGTCACATGGAACTTGTTCATAAGATCTACTTATTGCTTTATAAGCTCCACTCTTGCGTCACATAACACTCAGCAGTAAAATCTAAATGACTTCAAATCATCAAATACAGAAGAGAATTCCCATAATTTACTTACGACATATAGAGTTTTATCTGTTAGTTCTTGCCGTCTCTCGGCTGTATTCTCTGGCATGGGCTTTTCTGTATTTCTCCTCATTTTTTTGTTATCTTCACTCACCTTGTAAAATAAAAAATTGAATTAGCAATACAGAATGTAAGAAAAAAACTGATATTACAGTGTATTCTTCAAGTCTTATTGACCTTGACCTTTGACATTCTGACCCGAAAAATCGATAGGCTTCTTCCTTACCCCATGTGCAAATCATCCACAAAGTCTGGTAACTGTACATGGTGGTGAACTCGAGTCATTGTGCAGAATTTAAATTGGTAAAAGACAGACAGACATCATAAAATAATATCCTGTCTTTAATGATGACCTAAAATACATCATTTTATTAAAATTAAAAATTTTTATAACAAGATTATTTATTTCATTATAAAATAATTTCCTGTTAACTGTATTACAAATATAAACTAGCATTAGGACACATTTTGGTACCAACAAATCCATTTGTAACCTTATAAATCTTCCTCTGCCAAAAAATACTGTAATCAAACATTATCTTAATCAGCAAGAAAAATACCATAGTCTTAAACATCATCTTAATCAGCAAGAAAAATACCATAGACGTAAACATCATCTTATTCAGCAAGAAAAATACCATAGTGTTAACATCACCTTAATCAGCAAGAAAAATACCAGTCTTAAACATCATCTTAATCAGCAAGAAAAATAAGTCTTAAACATCATCTTAATCAGCAAGAAAAATAACATACTCTTAAACATCATCTTAATCAGCAAGAAAAACACCAGTCATAAACATTATCTTAATCAGCAAGAAAAATACCATAGTCGTAGACATCATCCTAATCAGCAAGAATAATACCATAGTCGTAAACATCATCTTAATCAGCAAGAAAAATACTATAGTCGTAGACATCATCTTAATCAGCAAAAGATAATAATATCATAGTCGTAAACATCATCTTAATCAGCAAGACAAATACTATAGTTGTAGACATCATCTTAATCAGCAAAAAAAAAAATAATACCATAGTCTTAAACATCATATCAATCAGCAAGACAAATACTACAGTTATAAGCATCATCTCAATCAGCAAGAAAAATACTGTTGTCATAAACACCTAAATCTTGTTGCCTTTTGTGAAGCATTTACAAATCTTGAGTCACTGTAATATGATGAATTCTGTTCACAAGTTACTAAGTAAAATAATGTATTTCTTAGGCATGACTTATGGCAAATAACTTCTGAAATAATTCATCAAAGGGCATTTTTCTAATTAAATTGCAATCAAAGGTAATTTTTCTAATGAAATTGGCATCAAAGGGCATTTTTGTAATGAAATTGGCTTCAAACGGCATTTTTCTAACGAAATTGGCATCATCCACATTAAAAGTGAACCTGAGAATCAATGAGCATGCTTCTTCCAATACAAATAAGTGATACAAAGAGATGACATCAAAGCCATTTTATGACTGATTATACAAATAAATAATACAAGGCAATGATATCAAAATCCTTTTAATGTTGACTTTACAAATATATGATACAAGGCAATGACATCGAAACCCTTTTATGGTTGACTATACTGTATGAATATGCAAAGATTGCAACATAATTTAACACTGGTCATGGAGAGAGTGGTAACAAAAAATTAGATGAGGCATCATAAAAACAGGGGGGTACAATAAGGGGGCATCATGAAAACAGAGTAGTTGTCAGCTAAATTATGATAAGCCTAAACTTTCAGCCAACATTTGCCAAACGGCAAAATTAGAAATACTTAAAAAAATCAAAATATTTGAGTGATTTTCTATAAATAATCACCGACCATGTAGACCAGATTTATGCAAATCAAATTTAGTAAGATGTTTCTCGCAGTCAATGAAACTGACAATCTTATAAAAAAGATTTAATCTTTTTGTGACCTATGGGTGCTATAGAGGGAATTTCCTTATGCCCAAGATAAAAAAAAGAGGATAATTTGTGCAAAGGTACGTCCTGAAATGAAGGCTGGAACTAAAAATACTTATGTAAATGTGGAATTCCAGATTAAAAATTCTGATGCCTGCATACTGATGTTTTTTTTCTCCCTTATCTCAATTAGACCTGATGTAAAATTGATCCTGAAAATTCAGATGCTGGTATACTGATGGTTTTTAACCCTTATCTCAATTAGACCTGATGTAAAATTGATCCTGAAAATTCAGATGCTGGCATACTGATGGTTTTTAACTTTTATCTCAATTAGACCCGATGTAAAATTGATCCTGAAAATTCTGATGCTGGCATACTGATGGTTTTTAACCCTTATCTCAATTAGACCTGATGTAAAATTGATCCTGAAAATTCTGATGCTGGCATACTGATGGTTTTTAACCCTTATCTCAATTAGACCTGATGTAAACTTCTCAAAAGTGTTAGCAATGTGCATACTGTTTGTTTTGCATTGTTTCATACCTCAATTAGACCCGATGCTGACTTCTTGAGAGAGTTAGCAATGACATCAAAGTCTTGAGACAGTTCTTTTAACCTGTTGAATTTGACCATTGTCTCCATGGGAACCCCTGCAAACATCTGGTTAAGGAAAATCCAGGTCTTTCTTGCTTATACAATTTACTTCAATACAAATGGCTTCTATAATGTATAATGCATATTTTATAGCACAAAGAGACAGCTATCGTTATGACACTGGGAGATGGCTATTATTATGGCTGGTTGTTATGTGTTTAACGCCATTTTTCAGCACATGATAGGCTATACATGGCAGCCAGTTTATTTGGTGGAGGAAGAACCTGAGAAAACCCCGGGAAGAACCACGACCCACGGGAAGCTACTGGCAAGCTTTCTCACATACCCACATTGGCTGAACCATAGACTCGAACCCACGCGGACAGAGGTGAGATGTCAGTGATCTGCAAAGGTGAGCACCTTAGACCACTCGGCCACCTGGGGCCCCGCTATTATTATGGCACTGGGAGATGGCTGTTGTTATGGCACTGGGAGACAGCTATTGTTATGGCACTGTGAGATGGCTGTTGTTATGGCACTGTGAGATAGCTATTGTTATGGGACAGAGTAACAGCTTTTGTTATGGCACTGCAAGACAGCTATTGTTATGGCACAGAGTGACAGCTCCTGTTATGGCACTGAAAGACAGCTATTGTTATGGCACTGGGAAATGGCTATTGTTAAGGCACAAGGAGACAACTATTATTATAGCACTGGAAGACAGCTATTAGATATTTTAAAAAATTATTGTAATCCAGGCAAGAGCTCGCTGGATTTAATAAGACCACTTTCAAATAAATAAAATATTTTTAACAAGTTATGTGTCTGTAGGGCCAAGATACTCCAACCATCACCTCTCTTTGCTTGAATGTGTCATGTAAGTAGAAGAGACCAATAACTCTTGTAGAACATGCTCATGTTTGTATGAACTTGAAAAAGAACCAAAAAGGTTAATTAAGTAAAATAAAAACTTCATCCGAGATTGATGACAGAACATGTTCACCTGATGTCAACAACAACTGCCAAGTTTTATGGCAATTCAGTAAATTATAAACTATTTACTCTTAATATCATTTTCATAGAGAGTACATGCATTTAGTAACAAGAGTACATACATTTAGTAACAAGAGTACATGCATTTAGTAACAAGAGGGATAACTCTGGAAAAACTCCAGTGTGATGACAGAACCATATGGATATCTTATCCTGATAAAAAGAATGTCTACCAAGTTTTAAGACAATTCATCACAACCTATTAAATTAGTTGCTGGCAATCATATACAGTGCATAAAAATGATTGATCACAATATATTCACAAAAAGTTTTTTAACTTGTAATCTTTCCTTAGATCTGTACTATTTAATTGTATTTATACACTGAAAGAATTATGTTATAATATGTTATTGGTTTTATACTACAATAAGACCTGCAATATTGTGTAAACACTTAAAAAGGGGGATAATTCTTGAAACAGCCATCATATCAAGTTTCTGAGTAATTCATCAAAAGTTGCTGGCCAAGTTGCACACACAAGAATAATCATATATAGTACAGTCCTACTCATTTATCTTAACATTCTTGGGCCCAAGGTAATATTGTCAACATAAGCGGATGTCAAGATAAGTGTTTGGGGGGTGTGTGTATGTGAAAAATGCACATTTCTCTTTCACCCACATACAATTTAAATTTGTCTGTAAGGGCGTGACCTGTCACCAGCAAGTTGTATTTACACTTTGAGAAAATAAGCAATGGAAATTTTGATTAAATGAAGACAAAACCAGCATGAAATACACTTCTATATTGACAAGTTATATTTTTGTTACCTCTGTGTAATAAAATCCATAACGCGCCAAGTACATGTATATGAAAAATCCATGAATTCGAGTATTGGTCCCATGTTAGAAAATTCATGTACCAGTCACATCCCTGATAGAAAAAACACATGTATAAAAAAATGATAGTCCTCGTCTGATCAACCAACTTGTGTGACTTAACAATTCACCATGATATTGTTGCCAGTAGTACGTGGCTGTATAGTTGGTTTTTACATGCTAATTAAATTCAAGTAGATTTTGGTCTGACTGAGGCAACAGACATAATCATATTACTGAGGCTAACAAGGGGATGAGGCTTTTCATCGGGAAATGAAAACCGGTCAACAAGTTATGTAGCCATCGTAAGCATAAATAAAGTTCCTTTTCTTCCTCAGAAAAGGAAACCTTCATGGCAAAGTAAACGTGTTCCAATCACTTATCAATTTGGAAAATGCAACAATAGATCAGATTCCATTGCTTTTATTCAAGTTTAGTGATTACTTCGTTTGATGAATGGTGCATTGTTTTTATTGAAGATTGCAGAAGACTTGTTTTGATGAAGGATGCATGCGTTATTGAAGTCGTCATGAAAGGCAAACTTTGGAGTACAAAACAAATGCTTGTCTGGTAATGTGATGGCAACATTAAAGCCTGGTGGCAATATTAAAGCCTGGCAGCAACATCAAATAACTGTAGAACAAAGTATGGGTCTGGCAGCTTGTTGACATAAACAAATATACAACAAAGGATTTGTCCAAGTTGAAACCAAGGGCTTCTGTCAACATATACATCTGTTTTTCTTATCTCAATGTCGACATAAGCATGACAAATTTGGTAGTAACAAGAGACCATGGGCCTGGGACTTCGATTTTTTGTTGACATAGGTGGTTTGTTGACATAAGCAATATTGATATAAGCAGGTAGGACTGTATATACAGTAAAACCTGTCCTAATGGTGACCTTTAATCAGTGGTCTCCTGGTCACAGTAGCCATTCTAATATCCCCACCAGATTTTCTATATAAATATCTTGTACATAATGGTCACCTGCCTTCCACGGTCAGTGGCCAGGTGTTTCTTAACGAAACAATGGTCTCTCCCTGCATTAAGTGGTCACTGGCGGGTATCGACAGTGAAAGCTCAATGTATGCAAAGTGAATTTTCACTTCATGAGGAAGGCATTGTTTCGATAAAGGAATATCATGGGAATCAATGTGCAAACATTTCTTATGTCACTTGTACTTATACTCCAGTCATGCTGACAGTGTAACTCAAAGGAGTCAATATAATTTGAAAGTGGGGCAGTTTTTATCATTAAGGTAGAAGGTCGAAGCAATTTGTTTGCTGGATGATGGGAAAAGAATCCAGGTTATCACAGCAGAAATGTGCCAGAGTGACAGGTATAGTTCGATGTCTTCATCTATTTGCATGTTCATTAAAGTTTTCTGAATAAAAGGTTTTTCTTTGAGAAGAAATATGAGTTACATCCCTTTTCATTAAGGTCAGGGGTCATTCAATATTTAAAACTTGTCTGTAAAGTCAAGCAAAGTTTTAGTTAATGGGTTACAAAGAGTAGGCATATATGGCTTCTTTTGATTTCCTAGTCATCACAGACTTCTCACATAAGCCAACTGTTATTTGATCTCAGCGATTTGAGCAGCTGGCTAATCCAGGTATTATTTTTAAACCATGAACAGCTGTTTCCAAGTGAAACTTATACAAGTTGGCTGACAAAAGAGTCGATCCTCTGTTTTACAGTCATATGTTCAGGTGTATGTCAGTAGTGAAATTATTGTTTTGTCATTGTGCACATGAGAAACTAAGATCAGCGATTTTAAGTCAGTGATGATTTAATTTAGAGGATGGATCAAAGTGAGCAGGACAGGATAATATTGTGTGGAACATAAATATTCACATGTATTTGATGACTTTGTTGAATAGTGCACATAAAACAATCTTAATATTGTAATGATAATAATAATAATAATAATAATAATAATAATAATAATAATAATAATGATGATGATGATATTTGGTGCACAGTATTTGTTAAAAAACAAATTTGAAAAGGTGAACCCATGTACAGAGGTCACATGTGTACAAAGACCAGTTTTGCCTTTTCCCATGGGTGGCCACTGTTGACAGGTTTTGACTGTACATTAAATACCAAAAGGGGGAATAACTCTGCAAAAACACATCAAAGCATGAAGAGAGATGGATCTGCACATATTAACCCAATGTAAATAATATGTCAAGTTTTAATGCAGTTGATGGAAAGATGCAGAAGTTGTTTCAAAGAAAAAACCTTCAGGATGTAAATATCTACATTGCATACAGATGAAAGGACAACTTAGCCATGTGATATAGATTGGTAATGCATACAGAGTAGTGCCTTTCAATGAATAAAAATGAAACAAAAACAACTTTATTTTCATATCTTCAGACCTGCCAACCCTGACCAGACCTTCTCAGTATGACAGTCAATATTTTACCTTAAGTTAGACCAATTTTCAATATGGTGCAATGAAATATCATGTACTGCTATCTTTGACTTGGAAAACATGCAATTGAAAAGTTCAGAATTGTGATCTGATGCAGCAAAGGCAAACACTATGTTCAACAAAAATGTTTGTATTGTACAATCTGACCATAATGACCTCCAGTACAGTTTCAGACACTGCATTTCCAAACCCCATGTAGCTCAATGGCTCCTTTCTAGATCTTTCAACTTGATGTAATCTTGAGTTGTTGTTTTTTTTATTTCACATGGCAATGGCAATCATCTCTCTCAAGATGAGACATATTAAAATCAATGTCCGATAATTGTTGCCTTCCCTGCTTTATTTCCTATTGTCTGAATATTCCTTTTTATACTTCTGTTCTGATTTGTTTGAACTTTTTAAGACGATGATTGTCCCTTCCACCTTCAATAAGTTTTAGTTGGTTATACAACATTTCTAGAACATGCTATAAGAAACAGATTCATCATGCAGCATTCTGCTTGAAAAACATGAATAGATTAAAGCATCTGAGGTACTCCTGCGAAGTTAGTCTGGTTCCATGACCAACTTCAATGAATCAAATATGAAAATCTGGATCCAGACAAAACCAGGTCAAGCAAATATCTGGATCTGAGAGTAATAATAGTATTTTCATACTTTTGTTGCTATTTTTCCATAGGTCATTTTACCGTAACGGTCATTTTAGTAAGACATACAGTCAAATCATAAGTACTGTAATGATCATTTTAGTAAGACACAATCAAATCATAAGTCATTTTACTGTAAGGGTTATTTTAGTAAGTCATACAGTCAAATCATAAGTCTGTACTTTAAGGGTCATTTAGTAAGTCATACAGTCAAATCATAAGTCTGTACTTTAAGGGTCATATAGTAAGTCATACAGTCAAATGATAAGTCTGTACTTTAAGGGTCATTTAGTAAGTCATACAGTAAAATCATAAGTCTGTACTTTAAGGGTCATTTAGTAAGTCATACAGTAAAATCATAAGTCTATACTTTAAGGGTCATTTAGTAAGTCATACAGTAAAATCATAAGTCTATACTTTAAGGGTCATTTAGTAAGTCATACAGTCAAATCATAAGTCTGTACTGTAAGGGTAATTTAGTAAGTCATACAGTAAAATCATAAGTCTGTACTTTAAGGGTCATTTAGTAAGTCATACAGTCAAATCATAAGTCTGTACTTTAAGGGTCATTTAGTAAGTCATACAGTCAAATGATAAGTCTGTACTTTAAGGGTCATTTAGTAAGTCATACAGTAAAATCATAAGTCTGTACTTTAAGGGTCATTTAGTAAGTCATACAGTAAAATCATAAGTCTATACTTTAAGGGTCATTTAGTAAGTCATACAGTCAAATCATAAGTCTGTACTGTAAGGGTAATTTAGTAAGTCATACAGTAAAATCATAAGTCTGTACTTTAAGGGTCATTTAGTAAGTCATACAGTCAAATCATAAGTCTGTACTGTAAGGGTCATTTTAGTAAGTCAAACAGTCAAATTATAAGTCTGTTCTTTAATGGTCATTTTAGTAAGACTTAGTCAAATCATAAGTCTGTACTGTAAGGGTCATTTTTAGTAAGACACAGTCAAATCATACACCTGTACTGTAAGGATCATTTTAGTAAGTCAAACAGTCAAATTATAAGTCTGTACTTTAATGGTCATTTTTAGTAAGACTTAGTCAAATTATAAGTCTGTACTTTAATGGTCATTTTAGTAAGACTTAGTCAAATCATAAGTCTGTACTGTAAGGGTCATTTTTAGTAAGACACAGTCAAATCATACACCTGTACTGTAAGGATCATTTTAGTAAGTCAAACAGTCAAATTATAAGTCTGTACTTTAATGGTCATTTTTAGTAAGACTTAGTCAAATTATAAGTCTGTACTTTAATGGTCATTTTAGTAAGACTTAGTCAAATCATAAGTCTGTACTTTAATGGTCATTTTAGTAAGACTTAGTCAAATCATAAGTCTGTACTGTAAGGGTCATTTTTAGTAAGACACAGTCAAATCATACACCTGTACTGTAAGGATCATTTTAGTAAGACTTAGTCAAATCATAAATGTTGGCAGGTCTGTATCTATAATGGGATAACCAATGTGAAAAGTTGCACAACAATGCTGCAGTTGATGTTGTCATTCTAACATGTTAGTACTGCATTAAAAACAACAGGACAAAACCTGATAATGATGGCATTAAGTCTTACTACTGATGTAGGCAGAACAATTTTCAGAATGGATAAAAATATCACTGCATCTGAAGTTAGCACCTGCCTGCCAGTCCAATGCCAATAATTATTTTGGTTGGGTAAAACAAAATTTGAAGTAGTTGGTCCTTATGGCCAGCTCAAAATGTTACAAGCTTATGAAAAGCACTTTTGGACAACCAGTAAATGTTACAAGCTTATGAAAAGCACTTTTGGACAACCAGTAAATGTTTACAAGCTCATGAAAAGCACTTTTGGACAACCAGTAAATGTTACAAGCTCATGAAAAGCACTTTTGGACAACCAGTAAATGTTATGTTTCAGGCCAGAGAGAATTTAGTGAAATGGGGAACAATGACTGCAAATGGTTTCAAAACTGATGTAAAAGATTAAAGAAAGGATACATCCATCTTCATTCTCTTTGATCTGCTCCAACAGGAACTTGTCTCTGGGAAGGTTGATGTCCCCAAAGTAATACTGAAATTAAACAAGGAAAACATGTATACATGAATCTATGCATGCTAAATATTGGCATGGATGTAAAACATTGTACATGTATGGATTACAGCTTGATTTGCACTCTGTATTGTAGCCATTTCTACACTGCAACCAACTCATCATGTATGTAGCCAACTTAACATGTATGTAGGCAACTTTACATGTATGTAGCCCATCAATTATGCAGTCAATTTATCATTCATGTTGCCAACTTAGCCAACTAATCATTTACATAGCCAATTTATCATTTACATAGCCAACTTAATATCTATGTAGCCAACTTAATATTTATGTAGCCAACTTATCATCTATGTAGCCAACTTAACATTTATGTAGCCAACTTATCATTTATGTAGCCAACTTAATATCTATGTAGCCAACTTAATATCTATGAAGCCAACTTAACATTTATGTAGCCAACTTATCATCTATGTAGCCAACTTAACATTTATGTAGCCAACTTAATATCTATGTAGCCACAACTTAATATCTATGTAGCCAACTTATCATCTATGTAGCCAACTTAACATTTATGTAGCCAACTTAATATCTATGTAGCCACAACTTAATATCTACGTAGCCAACTTATCATTTATGTAGCCAACTTAATATCTATGTTGCCAACTTAATATCTATGTAGCCAACTTATCATCTATGTGGGAAACTTAATATCTATGTAGCCAACTTATCATTTATGTAGCCAACTTAATATCTATGTAGCCAACTTAATATCTATGTAGCCAACTTAACATTTATGTAGCCAACTTATCATCTATGTAGCCAACTTATCATTTATGTAACCAACTTAATATCTATGTAGCCAACTTAACATGTAGCCAACTTAGGTAACTTATCGTTTATGTAGTCAACATCTCATTGATGTGGCCAACAAGTGGGAAAATTTATTATGGAAAACTTCATATAACATACTAAACTGTTAATTAGATAAGATTATGAGAAACTGAAAAAGCTGGTATGCATATAAATGAGAGGGATGGAAACTAAAAGTCATCACAGTTATTCAAGCCCTGAAGAGGTATACTGATTTAATACCAAACATGTTATCCTGATAAAGGTCTTTAGAAATGTGAGTATGGTCACAACAGCTACTTAAGCTTGAAGTATACCGATTTAATACCAAACAAATGGTATTCATGACAGAGGCCATTAGAAATGACAGTATGGTCATAACAACGACTTCAGCCTTGAAGTATACCGATTTAATACCAAACAAGTGGTATTCATGATAAAGGCCATTAGAAATGACAGTATGGTCATAACAACTACTTAAGCCTCGAAGTATACCGATTTAATACCAAACAAGTGGTATTCATGATAAAGGCCATTAGAAATGACAGTATGGTCATAACAACTACTTAAGCCTTGAAGTATACCGATTTAATACCAAACAAGTGGTATTCATGATCAAGGCCATTAGAAATGTGAGTATGGTCACAACAGCTACTTAAGCCTTGAAGTATACCGATTTAATACCAAACAAATGGTATTCATGACAGAGGCCATTAGAAATGACAGTATGGTCATAACAACTACTTAAGCCTTGAAGTATACCGATTTAATACCAAACAAGTGGTATTCATGATAAAGGCCATTAGAAATGACAGTATGGTCATAACAGCTACTTAAGCCTTGAAGTATACCGATTTAATACCAAACAAGTGGTTTTCATGACAAAGGCCATTAGAAATGACAGTATGGTCATAACAGCTACTTAAGCCTTGAAGTATACCGATTTAATATCAAGTAAATGGTATTCATGATAAAGGCCATTAGAAATGATGGTATGGTCATAACAGCTACTTAAGTCTTGAAGAGGTATACTGATTTAATACCAGTGAAGTGGTTCTCAAAATAAAACCTGAATGTGGTTATGAATGTCAATAACTATGTTTTATGGACGCTACTTACTACTGCTCACTGCAGTAAGTTCTTTGATGATGACAACCATCTTTAATGTGGTTATATGTGCAATCTGGTTTTGGTTTTGTCTCCTTATTCTTGTAAATAAAAGTGGTAGCTGTGTGTAAAACAGCATATTAGGTCAAATATTTAACAAGCCAGTGAGCAGTAAAATAATTACAGGCATAAAGTCCAACTGGAATTACGACTTTAGACTATCAACAATGGTTCTTTTACTACAGTATGCGACTTTTAAATGTTCACACAGCTGAAGATAATGTATGGGTTTTTTGAAATTTATTTTTGCTGATATTGCATTGTTACTTATACCATGGTTTATTGAGAGCGCTGACTCCACTTATTTGTTTTTGTTTACAAACTGAGACGCGTTAAACAACAACCTTGAAGAAAGTCAGACACAGTGGGTCATTAGCTTACCACTTGTCAGCCCTTTGATCAAAGTAAACACTGATGGTTATAAGTAACGGTTTCTTCAGAGATGCTGCCAGGATTTTATCTAAAGGGAGGAGCTCCAACTTTGTCACCAAAATAAGGGGGGAGTAGAAAAAAAATGAGGGGAAGGAGGAAATGGCCATAGTTCAATATTTACTTAACATATAATTATCCGTCTCTTTGTTTTTTCCTGCTCTATTGAAATCAAAATCCTCAAAAGATGTCTCCTCTAGTTGTATACGCAATAATCTGTTCATCAATTCTGAGCTTAATTTTTTCCTTATCTGTGTATGAATATTGTTCTGTGCTGAGAACCCCCTTTCACGTATACATAGCTAGCTAAGCCAGCTTGAACAAGTTGGAAAAATTTTCTTTATGGTTGTTATGTAACAAGAACTCTGCCAAAGTTTCACTTTCTTGAATAAGTGCTTTGCTGACTACTACATGTATGCCATATTTCTGATCTGTTCCACAATTTTGTATTAGGGTTTTAAGTCCATCAATGCCATAGTCAGCTTGTTCAGAGTTATTCTGATTAAAAATAAATATCCTTACTTTTTAGTTTCTTTTTAGGTTTTTATTTATACAATTTATCTTAACCCTTAGAGTGCTACAGAATTGTTTGAGAAAAGAAATGAAAAATTGCACTCTACTTTTAAATTGCCTGTACTTTAATTAGGCTTAGTATTCTGGCTTTTTGACATTTAATTTCGAAGGGCTGCTTAATAGGGGGTTGACCGGCATGCCGTCTGTTTTTGTCCATCTAGCATGTACATCGAACTCATATTCAACATCATTTTCAGGTTCAAAATTACTTGCTGGTATTTCCAGTAACACTTTCCAGGCTCCAATAATCTCATATACTTCAAAACTTTAAAAAGTCATTGTCATCATCACTGTCATTGGCCATTATTTGCAGAACGAAATCGTCATCTGAAGATGAACCATGTTTCGAGTCAGCCATTTTGGATCTTCTAGGGCCCTTACTTTAAACAAGCATTTGTAAAACTTCCTTCATGACTGCAAAGATGAAACTCGACAATGCTTGTTCCAGGGCCCAATATGCCAATCAAATTTAGTTTCACAACCATTCATATCAAGCTGAACGATTTGTAAACAGTTGCCTACAGGAAAAAAGACCGATAACAAGACAAGTGCTACGAGACTTCTACAGGCGGCGTGACTTATGCCCCGACAACCTCAAGGTAAGGCTGATGTATACAGTTTGATACAAAGACTTTACATTGACCTAATGGTAAGGTTGAGGTATACAGTTTGATACACAGCCTGTACATCAACCTAAAGGTAAGTTGAGGTATACAGTTTGATACAAAAACTGTACATTGACCTAATAGTAAGGTTGAGGTATACAGTTTGATACACAGCCTGTACATCAACCTAAAGGTAAGTTGAGGTATACAGTTTGATACAAAGACTGTACATCAACCCAACTGTTTGTATGTGAGCATGTCTTTGTGTACAATAATTGTGAATTTATTACATACCCATTAAATCTTACATGACTGATATGGCATTCGATACAGATGTTCAATCTTTGTTTCCGTATCGCACACCTAAAATTTCCGTATCGTACACCCAGCCTGGAACTACTTTTACAACTTGAAACAACATTTTAATCCAAAGCAATTCCGAAATAAAGAATGTCCAGAAAGATGCCCAGTTCTAGCTTATTAAATTTATGCTAGTCAAAGACCTTCATCCATGAACAACCTCGAATCACCTTATTACCTAGGAATTTGTCACAACAGAACTGCTGATGGTCTATGGTCCAAGTGCCAACCTGCCAGTGTGAATACATTGAAATCAATATTGAAAACCATGTGTGAACACTGGAATAAACGGAAGAAAAACAAACCACAGCGTTCAAAAAACTGTACGCCCGACACTCCTCCATGAAAGTGTGGATCCTACCACAACTGTTCAATTATCTGGACATGAAAATGTGAACAGTGTGAATAACTATGCAATCGCTTCATTTGAAGAACAGAAACACGTGCAAACTTCTGAACCGTGCACCTGTTGATCCCATTCCCAGTAGCAGCGCTGATGACACACAGAGAAGTGACATTCTACAATGTAAATCATCTAAAATTCCTACACAGTCAGAAAACTATTTCAAACTTCAGGGTTTCAAAATATGGCCTTGGGAATTATTAATGGAGCAAGCATAAGTGAAGGAACTTTCAATTTGTCTTTTAATATTCCTGGGGATTCAAATTCGTTGACTAAATCTGAGGATAAAATTTATAAACATTTGCAACATAAATGTAGACGTATCATAGAGAATAGCATCACCAATGACTCTGACTGAAATTGAGAACAATTACTCTTGTTACAATCTTGAGACTTTGAACTATCACTGGGGCCCAAGCAGGGTGTTGTATTTTTGTTTACATTTTAAATTCTTGCAACTTTTCAAGTAGAGAAAGACAAGAAAACAAAACAACATCGTTTAGAATTTTCTTGTTTAAAAGATATCCAAATGATTAATAATAATCTAGTCCTCATGTTAAAAAGAGAATTCTTTTATAAAAAAAAAAACTCTTACATTGTCATCTTAGAGCATAGTGCACAAATAATTTCTTGTAATGAAGACATACAAAATACAGTGTTTGAAAGTACTGTAAATTAACGAGTTTTCTGTATAACTAAATGTATTTAATAACTGTTAGTCTATTAAAATTGCCTTGAAATTTTCTTGGAAGTGCAGTTTTGCATGTGTATTCAGTAAGTAGCGTAAGAAAAGGGTTCACTTACAGGTCCAAAACCTATGTTCCATTTGTGAAATAAAGAAAATTCCACTCGCCTGTGACTGCAGTTTAAATTCATTCATCAGTCCCAGTTATGTACATGTCACTGGCATTTTTCAGTGGGTTGTACATTATCTTTCATAAGCCTTTAAATGCCTTAATTTATTTTCAAACATACTTTTAAAAATTTAAAAAAGAATGTGTGAATAAAAAGAGGGTATGTAATAAATACAAAACCACATAAGTATTTTGTTCCTAGGCGGGGGAAAGAACTTGTTTGATATGGCGTAGGAATATATGTCTCGGCCTGACGACCTCGACGTATTCCTACACCGTATCAAACTCATTCATTCTGCCGCCTCGGAACAAAATACTTATGTAGTTTTGTCTATGTACATGTCTGTATGTGTACACGTGTGTGTGTTGTTTCTAAGTAAGGGAACACATGTAAAGATCAGGATGTCAAATAATTTAAGGTAATGCCCCATACACCAGGTCAGGTGGTGATGTAGGGGAATATGTAAAATCCTGGCAACTTATGTTCAATAAACAAAATAAAAAAACTGTTGTTTTGTTAAGTACAAACCCTCCCAAGTGGTCATGTTTACAAAGGATTTAATAAAAAGTGTTTTTATCTCCATTCTTGCGATGCAGTCATTCATAGCAGTGTTGTTTAAAACAATTTGCACTTTGCCTGCAGACCCTCTTAAGCAGTTGTGATTCCAAAGGATTAAATTAAATAAAGGTCAGTGGTGTTCATCCCTATTTTGTGATGCAGTCGTTCATAGTAGTGTTGAATTGCTTATTTCGCCTAAATATCGTAGTCGCTGGTCACATTCTGCAGATAGTTGCTCACAATATTGCATGTACATAATTAAATCAATCCACGCAGGACATTTGTGGTCATAAATGACATGTAGTTGCTCTTAGCAGAGGTTGCTCAATACAGGTTTTACTGTACTAAAAAGCTTTCATAAAACTACAATCAATTTATCATGTCTCCCCAAAGGTTGCTACAATCAATTTATCATGTCTCCCTGTATTGTGAATGAAGAATGGTCTTTGTGTATTATACTCTCTTACCTCAACCTGTCGAATGATTTTCTTCTCCAAGGCAGAAAGGGTATCACCAGATCCATTTGTAGCCATTTGTTTTTTATCTGCTACCTAGAGAAAGGAAACAAAATTATCATTTTTTTAGTTATCACAGGTTCATTAATAAAGTGAAACCTCAAAAGAATCAGAATTCAAGTTCCACACTTCTTTCTTCAGGCATTGGGGGTTGTCTAATAATTTTTAAAATGATTGTTCATCTCGACACTATTCCCCCTTATTAATCTAATGCATAGCTACATTTTTAATTTACATTATAATCCATAGATAAAGTCGAGTATGAAATATGAAGAATCTTCTTAAAAAATTATACTGACAATGTTTGCTGAGCATGGAAACGTGTTATTATTCCTTGACACCCTGGATAGCTGAGTGATCTAAGGCGCTCACCTTTACAAATCACTGACATCTCACGTATGTCCGTATGGGTTCGAGTCTTGACTCGGCCAACGTGGGTATGTGAGAAAGCTTGCCAGTAGCTTCCCATGGGTCGGTGGTCCTGGTAATGGTTGCATTATACTGTTTACAGAAGTCACAAGGCCATTTCACATCTACAGCACTACATGTACAACTTATGTATAATACAAGGTCTAATACCCTTTCTGGAGAATTAGTCATTGTTTTTCTTGTGCTTGCTGTGATTATCTTGAAGGAACCTTGGTGGTTTTCTAAAGCAAGATTTGTACTTCTGAATTATGAATGATTTTGATATTTAAGAAATAGAAGAGTTGTTGATTTAGATATGTGTCTGACATTGTTTTGTGGGAAGGACCAGTGAAGATTCAGCAGGACTAGTAAATTTCTCAATCTACTAGCCCTTCTGGCTACAAGGAATTTTGTGTCAAATTCTAGCCCTGTATAGCACTGTACAACAGTTTTAACAACAATGACTTGAAAATATGGAATTAAAGGTAATCAGTTGCAAAAATGAGTATATTTCACAGATCAGGTACTTGGCAGCCATATGATTAGCTTTTGTAGATTATACATAAATTATATACACAGCAGCCATGTGAATAGTGTTATACCAAATGAGGTACACAGTGGCCGTGTGAATAGTCTTTCCAATTTAGGTGCACAGCGGCCGTGTTAATAGCCTCTGGTTATTTTTAACATATGTGGTATAAATATGTGGTATAAACATCTAAAATACATTTTATAACTAAAACGTATGTACATATATGAAACATCAATGAATGCATACATATGAACATATATATATATATATATATATATATATATATATATATATATATAATGTTATTACAAATGCATGTGCAAAGTCCATACTAAAAATTAAGATATCAGGAAATAAGCTAAGATCTAAACTTCAAAATAAATAAACATAGTAAACAGTAATGGAGCAGGATTTCACCCAAAAGAAACTCAGCAACATTTAGTAAGCACAAAACTGTTTGCTTTTGACCAATAAATAAAACGACACGAAGCACGTTTACGCCGAGGTTTTGATCAACTCAGCCTGCTGAATCCTAATAAATCAGAGCTTGTTCTTAATTCATTTGGCAGGCTGTTCCATACCCTGGATGCCTCAAAGTTTTATAGTAAAAGAAACAACAGCGGTAGGAGTAGCAATAACAAAAGTTGAAGCGAATAAAGGAAACTTTGCAGGCACGCTCTAATTCACAAATTTCTTACAAGTGATCAAACCTAAAATTTCTCCAAAAAGGTAGTCTTATTAACGCCTTAGCTTATGTTCCAAACACGTTACTCTTATGTATTGCAGTCAAAATGGCAATCAAACAAAACTTATTACAACACAGCTCCACGCTTTTCATCACCCACGTTTTTCAATCGGTCGCTAAAGAAGAAGTGTTCCGAAGAAGATATTTCCACTATTTGACGGTGTCATTAGCATGTAACATACTAAGAGAACATATCCCAGGGAACCCTGCTGCGCTTAGACAGTCTAACGGTATATATCTATAAGTCTTTGGCAAATGAATTTTAGCCGAAGAGACGATGTACCAAAATGTAAAACTAATACTGCCCAGATATATCACAATATTCCCAAATACGACTCAGATATGTCTAAATACCATATATATATATATATATATATATATATATATATATATATTATATATATATATATATATATATATATATATATATATATATATATATATATATATATATATATATATAGATTTGAAATAGAGACACAACACAAACGCAGATAAATTTGTGCGACTAGTTTCGCATTTACTACATGCTTCTTCAGGCACAAAATGTTTTTGAAAGAAACGGATGACGTCTATATATTTATAAACAATTACGTCATTGAATGTGTCTGTTCATTTCTCCGTGCACAATATCGATTGGCATGAAAGAAAAATCACGTAAAGAGTGATTATTTGTATTAAAATGTATTGAAACATTAGAGGAGAATTGAGGATCCATAGAATTTTTTATATGAAAGCGGTGATTATTCATTCTCTTAGAAACTTGTTGAAGTGTTTGTCCAACACATTGCATGTTACATTTTTTACAGTGTTTTTAAACACATTACCTTATAGTCAAATGATGACAAGATATATATATATATATATATATATATATATATATATATATATATATATATATATATATATATATATATATATATTCCAGTTTATATATGATTGTGCCCAGTGAAAATATTTCAAAATTGAAATATTTGCGTTTCTGGTGAGAAATGTATACTAAAAATAGCACATATCCCATTTTCAGAATATCTAATTTTTCCGCATACAAACCATATTCCGAAATTGGAACATGTGCGTACAAAATCAGAAAATGGAATATATGCCGTTATTCTGCCTGAACACAAATATTCCATTTTTAGAATATAGTTTGCATGAAAAATAATGTTAAAATATTCAGAAACTGGAGTATGAGGTGGTTGTACATATTCCATTCCCCGAATATTTTCTTTCGTCAGCTCAAAAAAAAAAAAAAAAAAAAAAGGAATATTTGCACTGGGCGAAAATATTCCAAATTTGGAAGCATACACGTCTCCAAGTACGACCCAAACAAACTAACAACAGTTAAAGTATGTCAAGATGAAAAGTCATTTTTCAAATGTTAAATGATATATATTCTACCAGGAAGACGATACACATTTTGAGATGTACAAGAAAATTACCAGAAAATATATTTTGTTAGATCGTATAATCACCAGATTTATACCACCACACATTTCCTCAGATCGTACAATCACCAGATGTATAACACCACACATTTAGTTAGATCGTAGAATCACCAAATGTACACCACCACATATGTCCTGAAATCGTACAATCACAGGTGTATACCACTGTACATATAATCAGATCGTACCACAATATGAACAAAATATCATTGTCAGTGTATGATGACAAGAGGTTTATAACTGACAACGTAGACACATTAGCTTATAGTTACATGATGACAGGAGATTTGTGATTGACAACGTAAACACATTACCTTATAGTCACATGATGACAAGAGGTTTGTGATTGACAACTTAAGCACATTACCTAATAGTCACATGATGACAAAAGGTTTATGATTGAAAACGTAAACAAATTACCTTATAGTCACATGATGACAAGAGGTTTATGATTGAAAACTTAAACACATTACCTTATAGTCACATGATGACAAGAGGTTTGTGATTGACAACTTAAGCACATTTCCTAATAGTCACATGATGACAAGAGGTTTGTGATTGACAACGAAAACACATTACCTTATAGTCACATGATGACAAGAGGTTTGTGATTGACAACTTAAGCACATTACCTTATAGTCACATGATGACAAGAGGTTTGTGATTGACAACTTAAGCACATTACCTAATAGTCACATGATGACAAGAGGTTTATGATTGAAAACTTAAACACATTACCTTATAGTCACATGATGACAAGAGGTTTGTGATTGACAACTTAAGCACATTACCTAATAGTCACATGATGACAAGAGGTTTGTGATTGACAACGTAAACACATTACCTTATAGTCACATGATGACAAGAGGTTTATGATTGAAAACGTAAACACATTACCTTATAGTCACATGATGACAAGAGGTTTGTGATTGAAAACGTAAACACATTACCTTATAGTCACATGATGACAAGAGGTTTATGATTGAAAACGTAAACACATTACCTTATAGTCACATGATGACAAGAGGTTTATGATTGAAAACGTAAACACATTACGTTAGGGTCAGATCAATACCATGAACTGAAACGGAAACTCTAACCTAATAGCAAGTTTGTTTATTTTATTTTGTTTCAAAATATCCACAACATCTGATTTTTTAAATGTTTTTAAAAAAATCTAGAATTAAGTGATTCTCTTCCAATTACCTTCTTTTCCTTGCTGTAAAATATGACCCAAAACAGTGCATTTTACTAAAATATATAATTACAGAGCTCTAATTCTGTACAGTAACCTATACATATATTTAAAAATGTATACAACTAAAAGCTAGCTTTTGTCTGAATCGCTGATATACCTTCTTTTAATGATGTTTGAGAGAAATTTAAATGTCCTTATGATTGTGTCAACGTCTACTTGATTCTCGTTGCCTTTTATTTTGTTGAAAATCTAACTCTTTTACATTCCAATTGCTTTTCAGCTTTTGTTTCAATGCAGTTGGAATCAACTTTATGTTCTCGAATCTTGCCTCTTTTGTGTGATCTATTGTATTATATTGACGGCACATTGCTTACATTTCAGTGGCCTTATCACGTTTTTCATGTGTAGTATTTTGTTGTTTAACTGTGATGCTTTTGGACGTAGTTTCTAATTTCGCTCTGGTCTAGTGGTCAATATACATTCATGTGACGTGCATGTTTTAAATCCCTCATTTCGAAAGCACGGTTTTACCACAGCTGTCATATTCTTACAAATTCGTTATCTTTAAAAAACCTAAAGCTTGTTACAGCTATCTACGTATTAAGTTTCTACCATTTACGCTAGTGGAATAATGTTTTTTGCTGGCTCCCATCTATTAAATGATTAATCATATTCCTTCCCTTTTACGAGTACACACTTTTCCCTTTAAATCTCTTGGTCTTCAAAGTCTTTCAAATTTGTATATGTCATCCTGTTTGTCATACAGGGATAACTCTTGCTCCTAAGACAATATCCTTTATCTCCTTTCAAGTCTTCCATTTAATAAACAACCAGATCACCTGTTATTACTTGCCTGATTTTTAATATTTCCTCGGTGAAATTAGGAAGGTAGCCCTTTGCAAACAATGTTTCGTATTTAAAAATTCTGATTGTTTTTACCAATTTTAAATTTCGAACTTCCATATGTATCAGTTGCCACAAAACGAATCGATTGAATTACATTTTTGCCTATTTTTTTTCTCTCGCTCGCTTCATTTGGAGTCATGTCTATTGATGTGTGATGAGCGCTATTGTATCTTTGATTAGCTCTGATAAAACGTCAACCCATTTGGTGATTTCGTTTTAAGAGAAATACTTCTTCATCTAGTTTTGAATGTTCTGTTAAACCATTCATATACTGATGTTTCTTTTCTTCTTCCGAGTACGTTTATAAGTACTCTCTATATTCCTTATCCAGCAAATTCTTTTGTTTTAAAACTGTTTTCACTGATCAAACATTATCTTTTAATTCTCTCATTTATTGAATTTGGCTGTGAAAGCGTCTTGAATATCATCTCCCTTTTTTGTTTGTATTTTCTCCGCCAAGACCTGTTTAACACACACACACACACACACACACACACACGACAAAAACAACATAAAACATACATCACTGTCAAGATGTATGTGTACTCATGGCTGTATGTTTGGTACGCTTGCATGTCAACATTATCTGCTTGGACTGGTCATCCACATCAAATATCTAATTTAATCCAAATTAAATACATAATTTAATCCACATTAAATACCCAATTTATTCCACATCAAATACCTGATTTAAACGCTCTGCACAATTTTGATCTTCTTACTATCTGGATTTATGTTTTTTATCTTTATGTTTTCGTCATTGAATGCCATCTGTAAATCAGCACCTTTCCTGAAACTTTCAAGTGTATATTTTATGTTTGAAATATGCAATCAACTACTTTATTATCTAGAATGTTGTTTGTATGACAAGTAACTTTGACTACATTTTAATACCATCCAAACTTGTAAACACACACGTTATCTTTTAATACAGAGATTGTTGCAATTATGTTTAGCTCATTGAACATTTTTATCACCTCTGTGTAAAACTTTCAGTTAATCACAATGTAGCTTTATTCCATCATTTATCTTGTGCAATGTATTTAATTTTATTTCGTGTTATGATTTTTCAGTACCACAAGTTTCGCATTTCATCGTCTCCATTTAAAGTACTAGTAATATTTCAATAGTATTTGTGTGTAAATTTCAGCTATGTTTTTTTATGATGTAGTTTAGTAAGTGTTTTAGCTATGTTCTCATGTCTATTAGAATTTTATTTACAGTTCTAACACTCGAATTAAGCAGTAAATTATTTTTGTTTAATTTTTTGTGCGTGGGCGAGTGTCCACGCCGAAGAGTCTTTACTCATTCGCAACTTCGAAGTCTATCCTTCGGATCATAGCTTGGCATAATTTTGTCTCGCAGAAATAGCCTATATAGTTCCGAATGGTCTTTACTATTTAAAATTTAACTAGTGTTTCAGAACTTTCAGTCATTATGTACTTACATGGGCATGTAGTCGTTGTTGACTTTGTTATTTATGTCGGGGGGGGGGGGCGCAGTGATGTTAGATCATATATTTGTTTATTCCATTTATTTGATGACGCATAACATGTCTTATCTCAACATCGAGGGGCACACAATTGAGGTAGAACAATAAGTGGACCAGATTTCATGTAGGTATTAATTTCAAAGGACACCGTCTAAAACTCGCACATGTGCAGTGACGTTATTTCCGTTCGCGATTGACATCCATGTGCACTTTCATCATTGCTAATTTTGCCGGCTGAAAAGTGCATTTGCAGCAATAGGAAAGGATAATAGCGTTATTGAAATATCCTTTTTTAAAGTTCATCAGATTTGTTTCCCAGATAACCACGAGACACTATGCAGAGGTTGTTTAGCAGTCTAGGAAAAATCGGCCTGGGTCTTGCGGTCGCCGGGAGTGTAGCACAAACTGCATTGTTTAATGGTAGAAAATTAGAGCCTGACACTAATATTTAGTCATGGCATTGTTCGCCTTTTGTGTTTTTGTTCATTTTTCATACATGAATGTTAGTTATTTTTTACCGAAAAGGAGATTCGGAACAAATATCGAGTATATTTAGTACTCATTTTGCAATGTCATAGAGGTCATGCAGGTCTTATTAAGCTTCATCAGCTACAGGGCTGGGGAAACGACGAGTAAATAAAAATTGACGGAGAGACACAGGATTTTTGTGTGTGCATCAAAGCGGGAATATTCATTTTTAGGCCTGTGCTGGCTGACAGCAGATGGCACTTAGTGGCCAAAGCTTTGAGGCAGATGTATAGTCGGCTTCTGATACAATTCTGAATTGTATCCCATCTTCAATCTAAGAAAGTATTTACATAGCACAATTAGTCTAGCTGAAAATTATCTCATCCCCAGCATACAAATTTGAAACTACCTTGCTCTACCTGTGCAAACTTGTGTAATTTGAAAAAATTGTCAACAATGAGTGCAGTGTTTAATCGGTGCTATTGTAGATGGAGCAGCATAATGTACATGATGAGGTGCAGAGGCAGGGCTCGAATTAAACACAAATTTCTTTGTAGCCAGAAGGACTAGTATACTGAGAAATTTACTAGTCCTGCCAAATCTTTACTAGTCCTGTCCACAAAACAATGTCACACACTCGTATTGAGATTAACAACAATTTTATTTCATAAATAGCATTATCATATGAAATGCAGAAGTACAGATGTATAAATCTTGCTTCAAATCATCAATCAGTCAATTCACATTCCTTGTTTCTCAAGATAATCTGGATCCAATTCCAGAAAGGGATCCAGGTCTCCTTTCTTGTCCTCCACCCGCACACTCTGGGTCGATATGGGGTTTGTTCTGGTCTCCTTACCCGTCTGGATGTTTTCTCTGTTTGTTTTTGCGAATTCCGTACCCCAATTATACCGCATAACGTTCTTCTCATCATAATTCAGCCATTCCCTGTCTTTTGACCATGTCTTCTGAAACGTTTGATTACGCTTTTCCCTATCATAACAGTTATTCCTCTCTTTTATGTCATTTTCATTCAACTTTTTTTTTTTTCCGGTGGCTGAACACCTTCTATAAAACGCCACATTTTGCCTGTCTTGCAAGGAGGGAATTGTGCCTCGTCTTGAAATACGAGATGTTACAGTACAGCTGACGCGGATTATTTAAAGTAAGAAAAGGAATGGCACAGTGTCCTTTATATAACAAAATCAGAGCAAGAAACATGTTTCAAAGCATGTGCCTCTGCCCCCCCCCCCCCCCCGCCCCTTAAAATTAAATGGCCTCTCCCTGATAAAAACTTGACTTCAGTGGATGTTTTGCAGGATCAAAGCAGTGGCTATTGTAAACACTGTTATAAAATATTAGCATCAGAAGGTAATGTTAGTTTCAGCTAGGAAAAGGTGCGTTCCTATCAAACGAAGCCATCTGACTCGGCGCGTTGTACTTAACAGCTCCAATTATGGTCTCATCATTAACAGCGGAAGTTTGGTAATAGTTCCTAATTAATCGGACCTCAATGTATTCGTTCGTTCTTGTAAGGGAAAAGTATAAAAACTATTTTTATCGTCATAGAAAAAAGTAGTTATATGGAAATGATGTGTCAGTAACGTAATCGTAACATTGATCTAATTCTTATATTTATTTAGATGTAAATGTAAAATATGCAGTTTCCCGTTTGTGACTGTTTAAGCGTTTGGCTAGCGAGACCAAAAAAAAAAAAAATAAACAAACAAACATACAAACTAATTTCTTTGAATAGTTTTTGTCATGTTTCTGTGTATGGTATACCACTTTGTAGTTTGTTACTGTGGTCGAGTGGATAAAGTGTCATACCAGCACGCACACACACGCAAACGCACACGTACTTGACCCTGGAACACGAGGTCGGGAGTTCGCGCCCAATGGTGGGAATATTCGTTCGTGCTTTTTGCTCCATGACGCTACGTCTAGCACAGTTTTCGTATTAATTTTCTTACTTTTATGAACTTTTCCAAATTTATGTATGTGTAGATTTATAAATGGTCAAATGTTAATATTTTCTGAATATTTCCTAAAAATGTCATCGTATCATGCACTGAAAAAGTAACATTTAGTTATAATTAATAAGCATTCTAGCGTTACTTTTTAAATGTTAACTTTGGTGAAAAATTCTTCTAAACATTATCAGAATCATTAAAAATCTTTCACGGAAGACACATCTTTATGACTTGGTGTGAACGATGAGGTCGCTAACTGCAGAAAGCTTGGCAATCAGGGAATACGTAAACTCTTACCTAACTTATGATTTGGATTCCATGTTGTATGCGTGCGTGCGAGAGAGAGAGAGATAGAGATGCTTTAAAACAGGTTATTCTCAATTTTATATATTATATATAATGTGCAATAGAAAAATGAAGAGAAAAAGATATAAGTAAAACAAAAGTAAGATCGATTCACTATCCATGTCTAATATAGTGAAGTTCAGCCCCTCTAAAAGAGCGCGCGTTGCAATCAGATGATCCAAAAGAAACACAAGAAACAAAATTCTTTTTATTTATGGTTGAGGGGAGAGATTTTAAACCTGAATAACTTTCCGCATATAAAGTTGTAGAATGCCTTAAATTTGTTGGAAATAAAAATCTCTCAACAACTAACATTTGACTATTTCCACGTCATTTTTCATTTCATATGTTATCAGATTAATTTGGATCAGTTACCAAACTTCCGCTGTTAATGACAGGACCATAATTGTCGCTGTTAAGCGAAATGCGCAAAATCGGATGGCTTCTTGTTATAAAAACGCACCTTTCCGAGGCAGAAATTGACTTATCTTCTGATGCTAATATTTTATGACTGTGTTTACAATGGTCACTGCCTTGATTCTACAGAACATCTGTTGAAGTCAAGTCTTTATTAGGTAGAGGCGTAAACAAACGCTGACTGTTGATAACCGAAACTTACTAGCCCATCGGACTATTACATTATGAAAGTTACTAGTCCGACAGGAAATCTACTAGCCTCGGGCTAGCGGACTACCGCTAATTTCGAGCCCTGTGCAGAGGTGTGATGCATACACTTGCACAGGTAAAACAAAAAAGTCAGAACATATATATATATATATATATATACTGTATAATAATACAGAGGTGAGATGCATGTACTTGCACAGGTAAAACAAAAAAGTAATAACATATATATACTGTATACATAATCCAAGATATGCAGCACTAAAATGGTAACAATTAAAAATTAAGTGGAGATGAAACCAATGACAAAATTATCAGAATAAAAATAACATCCTCTACATAGAGTTTAGATTTCTTTTTCTCCCAATTGTTTACTATATGCCAAACGTTCCACATTAATGCAAGATGAATAAAAGGGGTCTTTACACTATGTTTTAAAATTCATATTTAAGTAGTATTTCAAAATGGCAGTGCTTCGACTAGGGTTGGAAAAAGTAATTTACACATTATTATTATTATTATTATTAAAGACAAAGTGCTATTAGCACATATGTATGTGAAATATAAGTAATCATTAAAACCTTCAGATGACAGTAAAAAATAAATAAATTACGTCAAATACAAATGAAGATTAAAACAATATTTGAAAATAATAGATTTTTTAATTGTAATTTTAATTATGAAATTTAATCAGATTTTGAAAAAAAATTATTTCAGGTATAGTAATTTTTTTTTTGTTTGAGTTATTGTTGTATTGCAAAAATAGTGATAATAATGGCTCCATTATGTATTTTTTTTAATGTACTCAAATTGCTGACATCTTAAATACCATCCAAATATGAATGAAACAAATGTTTATTGTAAAGATTGCATTATTGTGGAATGTTTGCAATAGAATCAGAAAGGTTTAGACTGAATTTGTAGGGCATTTTGATGACAATTTTCACTGTGTTTGTTTCTCCCTTTAATTTTAATTGCAGCCGTCTAGCCTTTTGTAGTCGTTGTTATCTTGAATACAGTGTATATGTATTGACATTTTTTATACCTGTGTGAGAATTCCAAGGGTGGACAAAATATCTAATGTGTGGTAGTCCTATGGGTTACCAGAAGGGAAACTATGTAGCTCACAAGACAGTTTGGAAGCCAACATTTTTTCTCCTATGACCACAAGAAAATACACATGCTTGAAATATTAGAAATCTGTTTAGTTTTTGCAATATAAACAAAAAAAATAAACATTGTATCTTAAATTATAAATGAAACGAGAATAAAATGCTGAGCCTTGAAAAAAAGGCCTAAGTGGGTCGTTATACCACAATGCTGCGCTGCAGTTTATACTTACTGTTATACTGTGCTATTCGGCAACCAACTTTGCAGTTTGTACTCCAGGTCTAATTTTAAAACAAAAAGGGTGAAAGATATAAAAAAAACTGCATAAAACTTCATCATTCATTCATTGATTTATAATTTCAAACTCTATTCTCACCAGGGGGTCCCTGACATTGTCATCATCATATTTGAAACCAGAAGGGAGTTTCGATGCTAATACTGCTTCCATATTTACATGGGTGAATCTATGTTGATGAATTTGTACAATTAATTTTCAATTCTTCAAACTACTTACTGTGCTTGTTTTCAGATTTTAGGGTACATTTTTTCCATTCTATTTTTTTTCTCAGTTATTTTTGTGGAAATATTAGAACTAGAAATCGAAAATACTGGATGCAGATAACACAGTGTTTACCTTCTGTGTATGTGTAGTCCAAAGACTCCACTTCACGGAAAATGGATTTCTCCAGGAACCAGAAAATCATCATGCTCTTTGTTTACATTGGAAACTTTTGTTTGGTCTGAAATGCAAAGATGATATTGTTAGGGACCCCCTGCCAGTAATTGGGTTAGAAATTATAAATCAATGAATGAAATGACTAAATTTTGTGCATTTTTTATATCCTGTAGGCATTTCGTTTTTAAAATTCGACAGGGGTCGGGGGGGCAAATTGTCTGGGGGGGGGTGTGGAAGTGGTGGTTTGCCTAATAAAAAATAAAAAAAATCGCATCAGATGAGGTCAGCAGTCATGTAGGTTTTAGAACCTTACATTTAAGTAGTCCAAAAACTACATTTGGTAGTCGGGGTGAGCAGACCCCTGAGTCTGTCGCACTCCTGCACCTCATCAGGTGCATCAGGTTGCTAAAAATAGTATGGATTTAATATTGCACTCGCCGTTGACAATTACATTTGTCCAGATTACAAAAGTTTGTGCTGGAACACAGTATGCTTTGAAATTTGTAAGATATGAAGAGCATAAATACTTTTGAGCTAGATTGTAATTGTGCCAATGACTTGCGTATATGCCAGTGTCTTGTGTATATGCAAGTGAATTTTGACAAAACATTGCATTTAGTTGCAGGGGTGATTTCAACAATAAAATCTTGAGGGCCGCCATCTGTAAAATTGGGATTTTGTAATTGCGAAACAAGTTCTTTTTTGACTTTATTAACACAACAACATATCCAGAATCACTCCTGTAATTTTGCTTGTAATTTTTTCCATATACCCCTTAAAAATAAATTATGAAATTCATGTTATAATGGTTTGTATATAGTGTAAAACTAAATTACTTAAATAATTTTGTTCTTGGTTTGTAGAGAAGTTGCCTTTTTTGCTGTAGTAGTAGTAGTTGGTAGTGTTATCCTTTTCTTTAGGGGGAAAAAAATGGCTTTTCAGAACAAGTCTTTAAGATGAGACTGAGGATCTGCAGCCAACAAATGTATCTGTTTATTTATCTAAAATAACATAAATTTAGTGTACATTATGATAGTTGTGTGTTACAGGTGCTATTCAAATAAAATAGTTATAGGTGCTATTCAAATAAAAGTGTTACATACATGTGCTATTCAAATACAAGTTACATACAGGTGCTATTCAAATAAAAGTGTTACATACAGGTGCTGTTCAAATAAAAGTGTTACATACAGGTGCTATTCAAATAAAAGTGTTACATACAGGTGCTATTCAAATAAAAGTTACATACAGGTGCTATTCAAATAAAAGTGTTATATGTGCTATTCAAGTAAAAGTGTTACATACAGGTGCTATTCAAATAAAAGTGTTACATACAGGTGCTATTCAAATAAGGTGTTACATACAGGTGCTATTCAGATAAGTGTTACATGTGCTATTCAAATAAAAGTGTTTCAAACAGGTGCTATTCAAATGAAAGTGTTACAGATGCTATTCAGATAAAAGTTACATACAGGTGCTATTCAAATGAAAGTGTTACAGGTGCTATTCAAATAAAAGTTATAGGTGCTATTCAAATAAAAGTGTTACATACAGGTGCTATTCAAATAAAAGTGCTCTATAATCATATGGTACATTTAGTTAATTTCACATCAGATTAGAGTTCTGTTCAGTTCTAAAGAATTTTAAGTTTTTTGCAGCCTGTTGACCAGGCAGATCTAAGTCAACAAATTGGAATACTGAACACTGTTATAAACTATATTCTGTACCATTTTCATATTCTCTATTCTCTTTTCAGTAAAAAAAAGTGTGAAGTAGAATGTCATAAAAAACGTGATTTAGTTCATCAGAAATAAAGTTGTGGAAAATCATTTAGTGTTTTCTAATGTGCTGAAGGCCTGCCATGCTGTGTCCTATGGATTTTGAGGTGGACCAGTCAATGCTGACAATTGCAGGCACGCTAGGCCAGTTAAAATTTTCTGAAGTCATTCTTAAATTTTATTGTGTAGGCCAGTTGATTTCAATGTGAGCTGGCCCTGCTGACTAATGGAAAAATCAGTGTTAAGTCTACTCCAGCAATTACAAATTATACCACATGACTCCATGCATACTTATACCATGGCCAACATATCTTTGGTCCTGTGCTCAATATAAGCAATTTAAAGCACAAAATGTGTGTACAAGTTATTGCCCCTACATATTTTCAACTATTCCAACAGTTAGTCAAAAATAATGTTCTAATTAAGGAAGGAATACATATATTTCATGATGAAAATGGAGAAGCTGATTGCTCACTTGTCAGCCCATTAACAATGCACATACGTCGGAGAATCTGAGTACTCCTAAATGCACTTAAAAGCAATGTCAAGCTTTTGTATGATCAAGATGACTTCCAGTAAGGACAAAGGTAACATTACGGTTTGAGCCAGTTAAATAAGTTAGGGGTATGAATGGAATTAGGTGAACATTGCAGCAAGTAAGATTTCTCACTTTGATTGGGATATTTCAAAATAGAAATTCTTGGGCCACCAGGCGGCCCTAATTAATAAAGCACAAATATCCATGAGTTGCATTCCAGTGAACAAGTTGATTGTAAGCACTCTGATATTGATTTCAAGGTCAAAGGTCTTGATTGGTTTTTAGCTGTACTGGCTTTTGAACATGATATCACAAGTATGAATGGATTTTTATCAAATCCAGTTTGTGTATATATGTGATGAATACCTTGGATTATGCCAAACTTAGCATGTAGGTATATAATTTTCTCTCCATGAAGTAAAGTTTAAGGGCAAAAATCATGATGAAGAATTATCTTGGATTCCTGGAAATTTTTTAGCAAGTATAGTGTTGGTCCCTTGTAAGGACACTTGTTGCTTGTGATCCTTTGTATTAATGGGAATGTGGCTGTTACATTATACTCCTTTGTATTAATGGGAATGTGGCTGTTACATTTTACTCTTTGTAATCCAGCTAGAATATAAAAAACTTTTCTGAAAGTATTTCTAAAGTTTTAATCGCTTTGTGAAATTTTGTTGTACATGAATAATAATCTTCCTCATGTTTTCCAGTTGATGGGGGTCAGAGGGCCGTGATATTTGACAGATTTCAGGGAGTTCTACAAGAAGTGGTAGGGGAAGGCACACATTTCATCATCCCATGGGTTCAAAAACCAATCATATTTGACATTCGTTCACGACCCAGAAATGTTCCTGTTATAACTGGTAGCAAAGGTAACTATTTAGCACATTACCGTTTACCTGTATGATATTTGATTATATTCCCTGATTGTGTCACATAGATGTAACATGGGAATTAACTGGACAATATTTTCCCATATATGTCATCATCAGGCAGTTTACATCATCAGATGGGATGCTCATTATGACATTATGGCATACAACTCTTTCAGGGCAGACAATTGTTTCTCTTTAATTAAAAAATGTTCTGTCATGAATATTGTCGACTTTGTTCATTGAAAGTCAATACTTTCTACCAGAAATTTGTTTTCCATTTCTTTTGGTCCAGTTCATACAATCACTTTGCTCTCAATAATCAGTGCTAATAAACATTTACCAGATGGAACAGACTGGTCTCAATTTTAATTACTTATAAACACTTACCAGATGGAGAGCAGACTGGTCTCGATTTTAATTACCAGCAGCTGGTGTTAAAAGGGTTTCAGAATAAATTACAGAAAATAATCTTTCACATAATCAAATTTATGTAGTTTAAGAAATGTTGGACAGAGGTTTCCACCAAACAAGAAGGTACCATAGTATAGGAAGGAAAGATGAAGTTGAGAGTCTGTGTCATGATCTGATACAGTTTCATAGTGTTTCCAAACAAAAAACTTTTGGAACAAAGGTTGTAAGGAACATATCTTGTCTCATTTTGGAGAAAAAGAAAAGATGTAAATTTGATTTTGAATCTTTAAAATAAGGAGGAAAGTTGAGCAGGAAAAAATGAAAAGTTTAGAATCATAATTAACTACAGAAAGAATTCTACAAGACAAAATAATTGGAATTATGTATAAAAAAAACTCAACAAATATTTGGTGCAAAGAATGTGGTTGGTGTCTCATATAAACACAAATACTATCATGTATTATTTTTCCGGTTGAAGTTTCAATGCTAGTATTTATTGATAATCATATTGTTACAACGGACAGGTGTCATAGGCAGTAAACAATCTGGTAGTACTGTACACGTTGCACAACTGATCATGTGCAGACATATAACGGACTACTATGCCATTTACGGGGGATCAGCCAGTGACTCTCTGTCTCGCTGTGAATATAAAAGTTAATGTATACATTAAAATAATTAAACTGAGATCAACTTCAACAGGTTCAGTGTCATTATATAGGTAAATAGGTCACAATAATACTTGCCACAGATTTTGATTCTTCTATGGTGGGGTTTTTCAGATTTCAATCGGCCAGTGTTTCAGGTTACCTTGATATTTTTTCACATTGTTTATTAACACAAAATTTCAAATAGTGTACAGTTAATTGCTTGCTCCCTCGCTATCTATTTCTCACCTGAATAGAATCATAAAAAAGTTAGTTTTCTCCTTGAAAAGTCTTTGAATTTCTTTACAAACTCTGTGAATTTTTTTTTCTTCCTAACTCTTAGAATTTATCTTGGGCGAATACAATGCATTAAAATGGCATAAAATATTATCACTTTTTAAATTTAGAATGTTTATTATGGACTTATTTTCCCAAATTAATGATTATATATGTACATAAAATTGGATAAATTTGATTATATATGTACATAAAATGGGATAAAATTATATATGTACATAAAATGGGATAAAATTCATTATATATGTACATAAAATGGGATAAAATTGGGTGGATCAAATGACACATGACATGAATAGTTGCCAGATGAAGTAGTGTACATTTGCTCATTAATTACATATATTTAACTCCCCTGGCTGCAAACCCAAGTGAGCTTATAGTATGTTGTGCATCATCTGTCCATCAACATTTGTTACCAATCTGGATTTCATGTTTCTGATCACATTTTATTCAAACTTGAAATATGGACTCAGGGGTTCGCATAATCTTTAAAAGGACTTGAATTTTGGTAGTTACATGTACCTTGAAAAGTACTTGAATTTTGGTAGTTACATGTACCTTGAAAAGTACTTGAACTTGAAGTTAGCTATAAAAGGTACTGAAAAAGTGCTTGAAAATGTTCATAAGTCCTTGAAAAGTGTTTGAATTTCTAAATAAATGTATTTCATTTAAAAACATTAATTTACTGGCATAAGTATCAACAAAGAAAATGAAGGGTCTGTTAAAAAAGTTTAGAAACCTGATTCTAGGGATTTTAATCCATGTACGGTCGCTTACATATTCAGTAAGACTTAAGGCTGGGTCACTGACATGTTCATTAGTACTGAACCTTGTTTGTGAATCTAACCAGCTTGGATGCTGTGTTGACTGGGCTGTTGGGACTGATTACAAAGGTTCATCAAGTGCTTTGTGATGGGAAGCATAACGTACTCCTGTTGGTCCATGCGGTTCACTTAAAATCATCTGAATAATAAAATCAGGACAGATCCTGATTTGTAAGCTTGTTCAAACTTGAAATGTGGGCTTATATTATCAAGGTCTTGGATTGGTTCGATAATAAGTGAGATCCATGCATATTATTGAGGTAGCCTTGCATCTGATTCGCTGAGCTTGTTGCCACTCTGGGAGTCATAATTCTGATCCAGTTTTGCTCAAACTTGAAATATCGGCTTATATCTTGGATGGGTTTAATAATAGGCAAGGTCCACATGTATTAATGAGGTGATCTTGCATCTGATCTTCGACGACTTTGATTACGAGCAAGAGACTATGCATATTATAACTTTATCATTTGAAAGAATCTTTTTGAGGATATGAGGATAAAAACAGGTACAATCAAGATGATATAAAATTTGGGAGACAGTTTACATAAGTTGTGTTCTTACAATACGACACATTGTTTTGCAAGCTTGTTATCTATATGCCAAAACAGTTTGCCCACCTGAGATATCAGACAGTACACATACTATATCTATAAATACAGGGGTTGAACAATCCCTAAAATTACACTAAACCAGTCTGAAAAATACTAAAAATGTTTAGTCTTACTGAACCAGCTGCTATAGAAATATAAAAGTCGACAATGTTAAATACCTAAATTAAGTCATGTAAAAAATTGTTTTCTGGAACTTATTCAGTGACCCTTCTAACACCAATTGTAAGTAGTTACAAATTGATGCTTGTTTGTTCTTCCTCTGGTAAGTGTTCATTACTGTTGAATATTGAGAGTGAAGTGATTGTATGAGCTAGATCAAAACAAATGGAGAACAATCTTCCAGGAGAAAGTATGGACTTTCAGTGAACAAAATCTGCAATATTCTCAACATAGTATCATTTTCATTAATGAGAAACACAGGTTAGCCATGAATCAGCACTTCCTGACCAGGCAAATTCATTCAACTGCCAGAAATTTCATTCACCATTTCGAGTTGGGCAAGTGTATTTTCAATCCATGAATTATTGATATGGAATGTATGATAAAATTACTGTGTCGGTTGTACAAATGTTTAGCAGAACAAAATAAAATGATCTCAGCAATTCTTGCATCTGTGTGCTGGGAAAAGATATGTTTATGGTTAAAAGCCTGTGTTATAATAGATCTAATAAAAAGATGATGTATGCTGGAATTGATTGTTAAATACATTTTAATTTGAATTATTGCTAAAAAGTCCAAGTTTGATCACAGAGAAAGATTCTGAAAGAGGGATGATTGGTTAGAAACTTTATAAACTTGGTGAGTGATGGTGTGTTGTTTTAAAACAACAGATCTGCAAATTGCTTACCACAAATGTGTGATTGTGTGATGTTTCAAAACAGCAGGTCAGCAAAATGCTCACCACAAACATGGTGTGTTGTTTTAAAACAACAGATCTGCAAATTGCTTACCACAAGCATAGTGTGTGATTGTGTGGTGTTTTAAAATAACAGATCAGCAAAATGTTCACCACAAACATGGTGTGTGTGTAGTTTTAAAACAACATCAGCAAAATGTTCACCACAAACATGGTGTGATGGTGTGTTGTTTAAAACAACAGATCTGCAAGATGCTCACCACAAACATGGTGAGTGATGGTGTGTTGTTTAAATTAGTTGAAGAAAAATTCTGACCATAAACCGGGTGTGTGATGGTGTGTTGTTTTAAAACAGATCTGCAAATTGCTCACCACAAACATGGCATGAGGTGGTATTGTTTTAAAACCACAGATCTGCTCACCACAAACATGGTGTGTTGTTTTAAAATGACATCTGCAAATTGCTCACTACATGTTCCTCAAATGTTCTGAAATGGTGCAGTTGATGTTGCCCATATTAGGTGGATATATTGACCAAAATGTTAATTTTCAGTTGTACAGTATGCTGTATTTTTGTCAAAGAGTAGTGACTTTAAAAAATTGTGCAGTATGCCTGACTCCTAGAGTAATGACTAAAATCAATTGTACAGTATGTCTTACATTAAGAGTAGTGTCTAAAATCATTTGTACTGTATGTCTTACTCCAAGAGTAGTGTCTAAAATCAATTGTACAGTATGTCTTACTCCAAGAGTTGTCTAAAATCAATTGCACAGTATGTCTTACATTAAGAGAAGTGTCTAAAATCAGTTGTACAGTATGCCTGACTCTTAGAGTAATGTCTAAAATCAATTGTACAGTATGTCTTACATTGAGTAGTGTCTAAAATCAATTGTACAGTATGCCTTACTCCAAGAGTAGTGTCTAAAAACAATTGTACAGTATGCCTGACTCCTGGAGTAGTGTCTAAAATCAATTGTACAGTATGCCTTACTCCAAGAGTGGTGTCTAAAATCAATTGTACAGTATGCCTTATTCCAAGAGTAGTGTCTAAAATAAGTTGTACAGTATGCCTTACTCCAAGAGTAGTGTCTAAAATCAGTTGTACAGTATGCCTTACTCCAAGAGTAGTGTCTAAAATCAGTTGTTCAGTATGCTTTACCTCAAAGTAGGGACCAAAAATAGTTGAATCAAAATTCACTTTTCAATCCTCTTATGACATTATTACTTATTGAAATTTGTTGTACTGTCGTTTCAGATTTACAGACTGTTAACATCACTCTTCGTGTTTTGTTCCGACCTCAGCTCAACCAGCTTCCAATGATATATACAAATATTGGTGTAGATTATGATGAAAGGATTCTACCTTCAATTACAAATGAAGTTCTTAAAGCTGTAGTGGTATGTTATTCGTACTGTTAATCATGAAGTTCTTAAGGCTGTAGTGGTGTGGGTTTCTTACTGTTAATTACAAAGTTCTGGAGACTGTAGGAGTTTCATACTTTTAATCATGAAGTTCTTAATGCTTTAGTGATGTGTGCTTCATACTGTTTATCACAAAGTTCTTAAGGATGTAGTGGTATGTTTTTTTTATACTTTTAATCATAAAGTTCTGAAGTCTGTAGTCGTATGTGGTTCATACTGTTAATCATGAAGTTCTGAGGCAGTGTTGCACATAGAGCGAAGGATCGCTGGTTTCCTGCAATATTTCATCCCATGTCCCCCAAATCTTGACCCTGTGTGCCCATATGGGTGCACTTTGCCACCAGGAAAAAAAATAATAATATGCCTACGACTTTTCTTCAGTGGATGTCCTTCCACATCTGTGCTTTTGCTAGCAATGGCCAAAGTCATAAAAGGTGATAAAAACTGTGAGATGGCAATGAATATCTATTTTAAAACAATGTATCTGGCAATGGAAACATTCAAGGTTTGTACTAATCGGCCAAGTTGCAACGTAAAGTCCTTGACTGCCGTTAGTGTAATGTATTTTCATGGTTAAAGTCATACAAACAGTAAGGAAGATTTAATTTTTTTTTAGACTGAATTAATGACAGAAGAGATTAAATTTGTGCAAATACATAATTTGTTGTTTAATGAATGCTTTATTATTGAAAAGAAAAGTAATTATGGAAATGTGGGTATTTATTATAATAAATGCTGGCAGATGATGAGTGAACACTGAAGTTAAACGAGAGCAAGATTCATAATGGAAAATTCCATGGTCCAGCAAATTTCAGGTTAAACAGATGTTCAAACATTCATATTTTCATGAGCTACTTGAGCACATGATAAAACATTTATTGAAATAATGTAAGTGCCCAGGAAAATATGATAGTAAAGTGCAGACAACAACGTTAAGGTGGTAAATCTAAAAGCAAAAAAAATTGTCTTATTACTTAGCACTACTAGTGCATTACATACTACTGTTTTCCTTTGTCAATTTAAAATGTTTTGTGTCCCCCAAGTTTTCATAATGAAGGACACAGTGTCCCCTGCCTTTGGGATCCTAGGTGCAACGCTGTTGAGGGCTACAATGGTGTGTTTCATAGTGTTAATCATGAAGTTCCTAGGGCTGTAGTGGTATGTGTTTCATACTGTTAATCACAGCTAGAAGAAAATGGCATCATTTTAAGTTGATTGCACAAGTTTTCGTAACTTACAGTTTACTTGAATTCGTTCAGATATTGGTCAGTATGATGGATTTTTGAGTTAATGACAACCATAGAATTCAAAGGTCATCACCAACCTTGAATTAAGTTTTTTATTTTGGACCCAGATGGAGAGTCTGTGATTTTCAGAAACATGAGAATCTTGGGAATGCTCACTTGTTTAAAAATGCTTTACAAACAGCACTGGGACACTGTTGTTACAAACAGCACTGGGACTCTGTTGTTACAAACAGCACTGGGACACTGTTGTTACAAACAGCACTGGGACACTGTTGATGGACTCTCGGTTTTAAATTCCAAAGTAAAATGCAGTTGAATGGCCATTGATGAAACCTGCTGTGACCATGTAGGCTAGCACTATAGTCTCGTACTGTTCGTGCCTATTATTGATGCCACACAAGAATGCTTTAAATGCAGGCCATTGCCGCCAAATTTTGCATGGTATGGTCATTTTTGTATAGTCGCATATAACCATAATTTGAATATTATGGAAAATAAACCAAGTTTTAGACAACATTGAATGAAGTTAGAAACAAATGAGGAAAGAGGAAAAAGAAAGCAATTTTCCGAGGTGTAATATGCAATTTGCCTGTGTCAATCGTCCAATAGTAATTTTTAGCTCACCTGGCTGTAAGGTTTGGTCCTGTGTCTGGTGTGTGTCGTGTCAATAGTTCAAGTTGCTTCTCAAAAACTTCTATGTCAATTTCAGTAAATCTTGGTAAGAATGTTCCCCAAGACAGGCTCTACCAAAAATATGTTTGGGCTGTCTCCCTTAGCAATGATGTGACTACCATAGCAACCAAAATGGAAAACCTATTTCTGACATCTGCTGCAGAATGGCTCAGCTAGTTTTAATCAAACTTTATTGGACTGTTTCTTATAGATGTCTTACATCTAAACTAGGTCACTTTATAGATGTGTGTTGTGTCAAAACTAGGCCACTTTATAGATGTGTCTTACAGCCATTCTAGGCCATTTTATAGATGAATCTTACATCTAAACTAGGCCATTTTATACATGTGTCTCGTATCTAAACTAGGCCACTTTATAACTATTGCTTCAACACTAGGCCACTTTGTGGATGTTTCTTATATCTAGACGAGACACTTTACAGATGTGTCTTGCATCTAAGCTAGGCCACTTTATTGATGTGTCTTGCATCTAAACTAGGCCACTTTGTGTCTTGTATCTAATAAACTAGGCCACTTTGTAGATGTGTCTTACATCCATACTAGGTCACTTTATAGATGAGTCTTGCATCTAAACTAAGCCACTTAAATTGTGTTTTGCATCTAAATTAGACCACTTTATAGCTGTCTTACATCTAAACTGGCCACTTTATAGATATTTCTTAATCTAGACTAGACACTTTATAGACATGTCTTGCATTTAAACTAGCCAACTTTATAGATGTCTTGCATCTAGACTAGACACTTTATAGACATGTCTTGCATCTAAACTAGGTCATTTCATACATGTGTCTTACATAAAGACAACACACTTTATAGATGTGTCCTGCATCTAAACTAGGTCACTTCATAGATGTGCCTTGAATCTAAAATAGGCCACTTTATAGATATGTCTTGCATCTAAACTAGGTCACCTTATAGATGAGTGTTGCATCTAAACTGGGCCACTTTATAGATGTTTCTTTCATCTGGAGTAAACCACTTTATAGACTTGTCTTACATCCATACTAGGCCACTTATAGATATGTCTTACATCTAAACTGGGCCACTTTATATATACGTCTTACAACTAAACTAGGCCACTTTATAGATATGTCTTACATCCATACTAGGCCACTTTATAGACATGTCTTACATCTAAACTGGGCCACTTTATAGATGTGTCTTACAACTAAACTAGACCACTTTATAGATGTCTTACATCCAAACTGGGCCACTTTATACATGTGTCTTACATCTAACTAGGCCACTTTATAGATGTGTCTTTCATCTAAACTTGGTTGCTTTATAGATGTCTTGCATCCCAACTGGGCCACTTTATAGATGTCTTACATCTAAACTGGGCCACTTTTTAAATGTGTCTTACATCTAAACTAGGCCACTTTATAGATATGTCTTGCATCTAAACTGGGCCACTTTATAGATGTCTTACATCTAAACTGGGCCACTTTATAGATGTCTTACATCTAAACTGGGCCACTTTATAGATATGTCTTACAACTAGCCTAGGCCACTTTATAGATATGTCTTGCATCTAAACTGGGCCAGTTAAAAAATATGTCTTACATCCATACTAGACCACATTATAGATGTGTCTTACAACTAAACAATGACACTTTTTAGATGAATTTAATCTGTGTCTACTATTCCATAAAACTTTTGGTATGTTTGAATGGATTCAGTTTATTTGCATTTCTTTTTTTTATAGAAATCAAGTGCATGTTGAGTATTAAAAATAAAAGTTTAGGGTATTATATATCAATGTCTTTCTATAGCAGGGAGTTCCATGCGCAGGAAACTGGCTGTCCTTGAAGCACTAAATTTCAGTACAAAGAGCTCTGTATTATTATGATGAAGATCTTGTCTGTTGATATTTTAGAGCAGTAAGTAATAAGCAAGTCAATATTAAATAACTTTTGGATTGGATGATAATAATTTATGATTGCTATTTGCAGGCTCAGTTTGATGCATCTGAAATGATCACACAGAGAGAGTTGGTTTCACAGAAAGTTAATGAGGAATTAACAGAAAGAGCTGCCCACTTTGGCCTTATTCTGGATGATATTTCTTTGGTAAGCTGTAATTGTTGACTGGGATGGATTTCAGTCTCTGCATATCTGTGACATAGTGTTGATTTTCTTTTACCAAATATAGTGTGTACTATTAATAATAGTGACAATTTGTATGATCTTGCTAAAATTAGGAACAAAGTTAATATCTTGGTGTCCATTCCAGAATTGGAGAAAGTTAAGCCCAATGGCTCTACCAGGTCAAAAGGGGGGGGGGGGGGTCATTTTGAATAAATCAGGGATTGCAGATATTTTCACCTGTTTCTTGTTTATTCAAGATACTTGAGCATATATCATTATCACAGGCACTCACACCATGGATTTATTCATTTCTGCCAAAAATATTCACTTTCCCAGCAATATATGCTTTGACTCTGTCACTGTAGAATCAGACCACAACACTACAACTTTCTTGTCTGCTAAAATAATGTTAACTGTTCAGAACATTGTTATTTTAGTGGACAAAGAAATTGTAGCAAACTGTGAAATAGTCTGACACAGCAATAACTGATTCAGTGTATATAATGTGGGAAAGTGAATATTTTTGGCAGAATTTAATAGATTGACGACCCAAGTGCCTTTGATTATTATCAGCCTCTCCTGTCATGAAATTGTTTAATGAGATTTTAATTCCTCATGCTAGAGTAACCATTTCCCACTATAAATATTTTGGACATTTGAGTCGATATTTTTTCTTCCCTGTATGCTACAGTGGAAGTAAATGCAGTAGTGTTTTTACAAATGAATTCATCTTTTCTTTTGCATTCACTGTTAATGATATTGACCATGGAAATAAAATCGACAAGACATTTCTGTCAGCCAATGAATTTGATTGTCTTTGTGTTTCTTTGGCAATGAGCACACTCCATTCAGTAAGCTATTGATGTGCTTCGTTCTGTTACGGAATTATGTATCATCTTTTTAAATTATAATATAGTTTTATTTTGGTTGTGAGCCTAATATTATAATTCTTTAATTTGCTAGTCAACACTATGGTAAAGTACATAGGAACCTGACCCAGTGCTTCTGTCCTGGAAAAAAATCAATAATATTGTCTGTTGAAGCATGAGTCACCTGTCACGTGACTGACGCGTGAAGAAATGTACTATTGTTCTGACCTTGATATCGAGATTCAAAGAATGATTCATTTTGTTGACCAGAAGTTAGATAAGAAATTGTAATACTGAGCTGTTTATTTGAGACGGAATACAATTGGGTTTTATTTGATTTATGCATCACAGAGACTATAAATAAGAGTTAATCCCTGCGTTTCATTCTTTAGCAGTTCACCAAGAGTCATAATGTTATTGAGGAAGATTATTGTTGTTTGTAAAATCAGCTGGTGAAAATCTATTCTACATAGTAGATTTTGGATTTAAGTACTATTCTTCAAGGAACTTAACAATATTCTACATTCACAGGAGTTTACCTGGGATTAATAACAGTTGGAATTTAAAACTGTGTTTCTTGTGGCATATCAGCACTTTAGTGACTTCATTCGGAACATTCATTAACTTGGAATATTCATTCATTCAGAATACTTTGGATTAACTTCCGGATTATCAAAATTCAATAGGACAGTTGGGATTATTTAGGAATTTCTAAACTGTAAGTTATTTTTAATTCTTTCACATTGTTTGGTTGAAATATTTAATATTTTAGGAAATTAAATTTATATTTTAGAAATTGTGAAAGCTTGTTTGAGTCGTTCTTTCTTTTGTTACTATTTCTAACCCCTAGACATAACCATTCAGTCAGAAAATAAAAATCTACAAGAGATTTCTGTCGGCCAATGAATTTGATTGTCTTGTGTTTCTTTGGCAAAGAGCACACTCCATTCAGTAAGCTATTGATGTGCTTCATTTGTTCAGTCAGGAAATAAAAATCAACAAGACATTTCTGTCGGCCGGTGAATTTGATTGTCTTGTGTTTCTTTGGCAATGAGCACACACCATTCAGTAAGCTGTTGATGTGCTTCATTCATTCAGTCAGTAATGATCTTCTTTATTTTCTTGGGTGTTTTTATGCATCCTGTTGGCACCATGGAGGGAACTTTATTGTGCCAAAGATGACAAATAAGGGTCATTTGTTGCAAAAGTATATAGCCTCCAGCCTTTCAGGTCAGTTTGATATCAAGGCAGGCAAGTAAAATTTAGATAATGATTCAACCATATATTAGTTATCTCCCTTATTGTTCCATTGATGGAATTACCTGCAACAGTAGTAGAAAATGATTTTAAAAGGAAATCACCACGGTAATTCCTTAGAAAATGTTCAGATGATAATATAAATTCTCTAGTGACATATGAGGAAAGAATATTTAGAATAATGTGATGAAGATTTTTTAGAGCTGTCTGTTTATGATAGTAAACAGGAACATGAACAGCAGTATATCTGGATTTATGTTCTTCCTTTGACATTATGTAAATTAGCATCACTTCAACCCATCATGTTATCAGTGTTTTCAATACTTTGATTAGTATCCAGGGGTTAAAATGTTTTCTAAATTGAAGAGTCTGGGACTTGGGTCATGAAATTAAAGCAACTCTGCCTTTAAAGAATATGGGTAACAATAATAATAATAATAATAATAATTTTTTTTATTAATATTATTATTATTATTATTATTATTATTAACAAGAAGCAAAATTACTGTGTTACCTTCAAAATAGAATTTATTATTGATCAAAGTAATAGAATAAAACAGTTTATTTTTATATGAATATAGAGTATATTAATAAATATACAAGTTAATAAATATACAAGTACTGTTCAGTTTTGATAATTTTCCTTTTGTCCTATTCCTTTTAGGAATATAAGTATTTTTATGAGTGTCGATTTTCGTGGTTCATGAAAAAATACATTTTTGTTTGTACTTAATTTCATGGATTAGGAAAGGGGCACTATTGCTTCCACAGAAGAATTGCAGTTGGATTTATGCTTAGTCTGGTTTAATTCACAATACTCAGGATGTATACTTGGTCTAGATTGGCTCCAGTGAATTCACAATACTCTGGATTTATACTTAGTCAAGTGAATTCCTGGTACTCGAGATTTATACTTAGTCAAGTGAATTCACAGTATTCTAGATTTATACTTATTTTTCTCAATTCACAGTACTCTGGATTTATACTTAGTCAAGTGGATTCACAGTACTCTAGATCAGGGGTCTCCAAACTACGGCCCGCGGGCCGGATCCGGCCTCCAGCTTCGATTTGTCCAGCCCGCAAAGTGTTGAACTTTTTTTAAACGATTTTGCATATATTTAAATTTGTCACAGTCGCTTCGGCCCGCAAACCCCTTCAAAAATCTAACATGGCCCTCGTCTTATAAAGTTTGGAGACCCCTGCTCTAGATTTATACTCAGTCAAGTGAATTCATAGTGCTGTGGATTTATAATTAGTGAAGTGAATCCACAGTACTATGGATTTATACTTGGTCTAGATTGGCTTAGTGAATTCATAGTAATTTGGATTTATACTTAGTGTTGTGATTTCATAGTACTCGGGATTTATACTTAGTCTAGTGAATTCACAGTACTCTGGATTTATCCTTGGTCTAGTGAATTCACAGTGCTCTTGATTTATACTTAGTATACTGAATTCACAATACTATGGATTTATTCTTAGTCTGGATTCATAATCTGTGTAGTGAATTCACAGTACTCTGGATTTATACTTGGTCTAGTGAGTTCACAGTACTTGGGATTTATGCTCAGTCTAGTGAGTTCATGGTACACTGGACATATACTTAGTCTAGTGAATTCACAGTACTTTGGATTTATTCTTAGTCTGAGTCAATAATCTGTCTAGTGAATTCACAGTACTCTGGATTTATACTTGGTCAAGCGAGTTGACAGTACTCTGGATTTATGCTCAGTCTAGTGAGTTCATAGTACACTGGACATGTACTTAAGTTTAGTGAATTCATAGTACTCTGGATTTGTACTCAGTCTAGTGAGTTCAAAGTACACTGGACATACTTACTCAGTCTAGTGAGTTCACAGTACACTGGACATATACTTAGTCTAGTGAATTCATAGTACTCTGGATTTATACTCAGTCTAGTGAGTTCACAGTACACTGGACATATACTTAGTCTAGTAAATTCATAGTTCTCTGAATTTATACTCAGTCTAGTGAGTTCACAGTACACTGGACATATACTTAGTCTAGTGAATTCATAGTTCTCTGAATTTATACTCAGTCTAGTGAGTTCATGGTACACTGGACATATACTTAGTCTAGTGAATTCACAGTACTTTGGATTTATTCTTAGTCTGAGTCTATAATCTGTCTAGTGAATTCACAGTTCTCTGGATTTATACTTGGTCAAGTGAGTTGACAGTTCTCTGGATTTATACTCAGTCTAGTGAGTTCACAGTACACTGGACATATACTCAGTCTAGTGAGTTCACAGTACACTGGAAATATACTTAGTCTAGTGAGTTCACAGTACACTGGACATGTACTTGGTCAGTCTAGTGAGTTCACAGTACACTGGACATATACTTAATCTAGTGAATTCATAGTACTCTGGATTTATACTCAGTCTAGTGAGTTCACAGTACTCTGGATTTATACTCAGTCTTGTGAGTTCATAGTACTGGGTTTATACATAGTCTAGATTGGCCTTACTCGAAATTTTATCTTGCCAGACATATTTTCCCAAAAATTAACATTCTGGTCATATATTTGTGAAACTTAATGTAAAAACATTCAAAGGTGGTCTAACAAGTTGTGACAAAAGAAAACATTGATATACCTAATTACTTAATGTACCAGAAAACATGTCATTTTCAGTTTCAGATTTGCTGCTGCTTTAGTATTAGTATTATCCTTCCATGATTTATTAGTTTCTTTTAAGACTAATTATTTATTAAAAAATCGTTCTTGATTTAATAAACCATATCACTGATTTTATCCAATAACAGTTTTACTCCACTCTGCTGTTCATAAGATTTAGTTATTAATTGACAATGGACTTAGTACCGGAAAAATACATAAATCTTTTTTCAAGTGAAGTCCAGTGGTGAAGTTTCAAACAAGTCTTGGAGGAGGATAATGAAAGTCAGTTGTTTTTGCTTGTTTCTTTTTTTTTTTTAATTTGGGTCCAGGCTACACATATTTTGTTCTTAATTCGGGCCTAGGCTACACATATTTTGGTTTTTAATTCGGGTCTAGGTTACACATGTTTTGTTCAAAAGGTCTGATGTGCTGACACATCATGATACAATATAGTTAAAAGAAGACTACGTGGTGTGAGGGACTGATGTAATGTCTATAGTTCATATCCTGGGGCAGTCATTAAATTATAGGGTTTTGATATGTCCGGGAGATAGGCTTTCACACCTCATTTGGCTTGTACTTTTTATGGCTGTAGCGTGTTTAAACAATTGGGAAAACAAAAAGACCAAGAGGCATGAGATGATTATAGTATCTTATGTCCAATGTCTGACATATCAGATTAGCCAATGGTCATTGGACAGTTTGAAGTTCATTTGTGTTGGACATATCTGACAGATATGGTGAGTTTAGGACCTCTGCTGTGGATTTATACTTAGTCTAGATTGGCCCTAAAATTTTCCAAGTAGTGGTTCCATAAAAGCAATGCCAGTTATTTGGTTTCCCATTAATGGACTGCACTTAGAACATTTTCCATTCAGGATCTTGCTCTCATTTAACTTTAGTTTTTACCCAATTATCTGCTAGTATTATATTTAATACTTTTTCTTTTATCTTAATTATTTTTATTTTAAAGATAATAATTGCTTTTATTGCTAAATCATGTTTGAACATTTCTTCCAATGGAAATAGAGTTCCTATTGTCATTAATTCAACTTGAAAAATTCATTATACTAGTGGCTGGCAATGACTTTGCTGTGCAATTTGGGATAAAACAGGACAAACCGTGACATTTTTAATGCCCAGATGTCGTGTTAATTGATATGAATTGCCATTCCTGACCCATGGTGATTATAAGTGTAAGAATGGCTTAGTTTAATTAGATATAACATTTGATGCAACCTTGAACTTTACCCACTATATTCAGAAGTGTGCATTATGAAGGGAACAGCTGTCATTTCGCCTTGATTAGAAAGAAGGGCTTGGATATTTTGTTTATTTCTTTGTTTTCAGACATGAATGAAATATTTTTGTATGTTTAGGACAGAAAAAAAGTTATTATTTTTTGTGTATCGAAAACATGGAGGAAATATGTTATGAGGGAAAATAGGAATAGACGGAAATGGACACTGGACAACTAGTTGCATTCAAAAGTTTTTGCATGACCAGGTTTTCCTGTAATGTGGATATATCAAACTTTTTATTTTCTTGTTCCAGACTCACCTGACATTTGGTACAGAGTTCACCCAAGCCGTAGAGCAGAAGCAGGTAGCACAACAGGATGCTGAGAGGTCCAGGTATCTGGTAGAGAAGGTAAGGAGATCAGTTTTATTATCCCAAGTATTGTCTCATTAGCATTAGCACAAACTGAAATTTTCTCATTATGTTAATAGTTTGTGTAGAAATTTTTATCCCAACATTAGTACATAGTTCATTTTGGGCTCAAAAGGTCGAAGGTCAAGGTCACAGGACTGAAAGAAAGAAAAAGAATATTCGTATCACTACTAAAGTTATGTACCACATACCTTGACAAAATTTTGTAGCTGACTTGCATTTGAGACAAGGAAGACACCTTTTAATTTTGGTGTTAAAAGGTCATGGTCAAAGAGACTCGAAAAAGAAAACGATTTCCATACAATAGCTATAGTCCTATGCCACAAACCATTTTTGGGGAGTCCTGGTAGCTCAGTCTGTAGAGTGTCCAACTCATAATCCAATGGTTATGGGTTTGATACTCGCCCAGGCCAGTCTGGGTTGATATATCCACTCTTGTGTTGGTCCATTATAGCAGATTAAAAAATCTATATTTTATAAACCAAAATTTGTTACATAATTTTTTTTTTTTTTTTTTAGAGAAGCTGCCTTTTTAAATAGCAGCGGTAGTAGAAGTTGCAGTTTTGTTGTGTTCTTGGTTTCAAAAGCAGCTTTTTTTTATGGAAAACCCTTAAGATGAAACAAATGTATCTGTTTATTCATCTAACATAATATAAATTTAGGCTGCATTAAAATAATTCTGTTTGTTACTTACAGGTTTTATTGGAATAAAGGTGCCCTATGATGATTTGGCACCATTAGTTAGTTTCGCAGGTTAGCAATTTTCACAGCGTATTTACCTAGGAGACGCATCAAATTAAAGTTCTGTGTTTTAAAGGCTACTAAGGAGACACAAGTTAATAAACTGGATACTATACACTATTTAAAGTTATATTCCATTTTCAGTAAAAAAAAATGTAATGAAATACAGTCCTACCCACTTATATCGACATCACTTATGTCGACAAGCTGCCTATGTCGACAAAAAAGCAAAGTCCCGGTCCCTTGGTCTACTATTACTACCAAATTTGTCATGCTTATGTCGACGTCGAGATAAAAAATAAACATGTCGACAGAAGCCCTTCGTCCCAGCTTGAACAAATCCTTTGTTTTCTAATCATTTATGTCGACAAGCTGCCAGTTCCGACCCATACTTTGTTCAACAATTAGTTGATCTTGCCGCCAGGCTTTAATTTTGCCACGGATCATTTATGTTGCCAGGCTTTAATGTCGCGGTCGGATTAAAAAACCGGCTTTTGTTTGGTCCTATAAGGTTGGCCTCTCGTGGCGACTTAAATAACACATGTACCCTTCATCAGAGCAAGCCGGTTACAATGTTCAATAAAAAACGATGCACCCTTCATTAAAAAAAATCATCAATTTTTGTTCAATTTTATGTACTTTTCATGATGACTTCCATAAATAAATACATGTACTGTTTAAACCAACTTGTTGACAGGTTTTCATTTCCCTGTGAATAGCCCCATTCCCTTGATAGCCTCAGTAAGATGGGAACATGTATTGCTTCAGGCTGACCAAAATCTAGGCCAATTTAAGTACATGTACTTGTAGCATGTAAATAACAACTATGCAACCATGTGCTACTGGCAACAATGAATATTGTACTGAATTTTGTAGATGTGTTAGATCAAATGAGGACAACCATTTTTTATACATGTGTTTCCTATCAGGATGTGACAGATGCATACATTTTCAAACATGAGACCCGTACACGAATTCATGGATTTTTCATATACGTGCACTTAACGCATTGTGGATTTTATTACACAAAGGTAACCAAAATGTAATTTGTCAGTATAGAAGTGTATTTCGCACTGGTTTTGTCTTCATGTACTCAAGGTTTCCATTGTTTGTTTTCTCAAAGTGTAAATCCCACTCGCTGACAACAGGTCACCCCATACAGATGAATTTAACTTGTATGCAGGTCCAAGAGAATTGTGCTTTTTTTTCAACCACTCCCCCCCCCCACACACACACACACTTATCTCGACATCCGCTTATGTCTACAATATTTCTTCGGGCCCGAGGATGTCGACATAAATGGGTAGGACTGTAGAATGTCTTAAAAAATTGGTAGTTCATTAGAAGTAAAGTAATAGAAAAAGTCATTTTGCATTTCGCACTAGATCATGTGACATTCAGTATACCTTGGCAGATGAAATTCATGCCATTTGTCGAATTTAAACAATTCAAAACACAAAATGTTTGTATCAACTAGCCAAACAGTCAAAGAAATTGATCCAATTAAAGAAGGAATATATATATATCACTATAAAAAATATGGAGCTCTCTGTTCTCTTGTCAACTTTTCAACAACGTGTATATATGTTGGAGAATCGGAATACTTGCAGGGTCCATGCTGGGGGGTGAAACGGTCACCTTAGAGTCTGTCATCTCACCTAAACAGGCCCAAAAGTGAAGTTCATTTTACCTTGCATTGATTTAACGACAGTATCCCCACCCCATTTTTTAAAAATACAATGCATTAATAATAAATGCATAATAATAAAAGAAAAACATGTACATATGTGTCAGTGTTCATTTCTATTAGGAAGGTGGAAAATATACAAATAAAAGTCATGTTCTGTGGTAAATTTTGGATCTGATTTGATATCATAAATACCAGAAATTACATCGCTATCTATGGAATTCTGCTGAACATTAACCACTGACAAATTGAATATTTGTAGTCCAGTCTGAAGCAAATTATGACTCAATGGACAGAGCCAGGTCCATTACTAATGAAAGGAGTAATTTTATCCAATATTTCATCATATTAACATTATGGAAAGATGACTTTTGCTATTTTTGGCCTTATCTTTTTATGTTATACAACTTCTGTGGTGAAGCAAAATAAGACAAGTTTTAATATTTGTATAAACTTTTAATATTTCATCAGCATTTTAATAATCTGACATGAAAATATGCAAAAGCATTAGTTTAAGGTGACTATTTTTAACTTTCTACACCCACTTCTCCCTAATTTCACCAACTTCACCCTATTCTGGCTGGAGATTGGTAATTTTGCCCAAATATTAGGGTCCAGCTTGGACCCTGACCTATTAAGATTGAATACACTTTAAAGCAGTGTCAAGCTCTTGTATGATTAAATACACTTAAAAACAGTGTCAAGCTGTTGTATGATTAAACACACTTAAAAGCAGTGTCAAGCTGTTGTATGATTAAAATGACTTCTAGTAAGGAAAAAAGTAACATTACAGTTCTGATCTAGTTACACATGTAACGAATATGAATGGAATGAGAGAAAAGTTCTGGAAAGCAAGATTTACTAACTTTCAGTTGCGATATTTCAAAATAAAAATTCTGGGGCTGCCGGAAAATATTGGGACCACCAGTCAGCCCTAATTAAAATACTAGAATCATCCCTGATAATAATGCTATTTTCCACATGGTGGACATAATTTACTTTTATTTGGTGCTCTTATTATTACATTGTTGCATTTGCCCAGTCTCGTATTTTTTTACTTTAAGCTGGCTACATCAAAAAGATAACGGGAAGGCTGAGTGTACGTTAAACACAGTGTCTCAAAAATACATTTGTTGTATTTTCAGGCTGAGCAATTCAAGAAAGCAGCTATCATAAGTGCTGAGGGAGAAAAGGCGGCAGCAGAATTGTTGGCAAAGGCTTTCGGAGATGCGGGTGAGGGGTTGGTAGAGCTGCGTAAAATTGAAGCGGCAGAAGACATTGCCTACCAGCTTTCTCAGTCCAGAAATGTTATTTATCTACCACAAGGTCAACAGACACTTTTATCAATCCCAGCACAATAATGTAATCTTAGGATCATAGCCTTGAGTGGACTGTAATAAATTTGGTTCATTGTGGATTAGTGCTGAACAATCACAGTTTCATAAAGCCTAAATTGTGTAATATTTTTGGATTCCAGGTCAGGCATAGTCTGATCATAGCTGGCTAATAAAGCATTATTTGTTTGATAGAGGCCTACTGTTACTGAGAACTTGGCTGGTAGAGGCCTTTGTTGCTGAAAACTTAGCTAATAGAGACCTTTTTTGCTGAGAACTTGGTTGATAGAGGCCTACTGTTTCTGAGAATTTGGCTCATCGAAGTATAATTTGGAAGTTTAATGATAATGAAGAAATTTCCAACTTAATGACACTAAATTGAAAATATTTTACAAAATAAATTCAGCTGTAATTTTGTTCATTTTATCATGTTAAGCAGATACAATGTAATATTTTTGTACTCCCGTTAGCCAATGTACAGTTTCGAACAAAAACTTAATGTATAGCAGTAACACTTTGTGGCAAATGCCTGTCCTTGAAATAATACAATGTACTAATGCTTGTACATGCAACAATACAGCATACAAATGCCTTCCCTTGAAACATTACAATCTATTTTCCTGTAGCAGCTGGCTCTTTGTGTAGAAATTAATGCGGAGTCGGTGAAAGTTTTCTTGTTGAAGGACAACTATTGCTTGAATGGTGCCTTCTGTTAAGGTCAGTCACATAGTGTATGGTTTATATGGAGTAAAGAAACTCCAAAAAAGAAAGGTATGATTTGTTTTAGTAATATGAGTTTGGGTAACTTATTTTCAGTGAAAATGAAAAGTAGTTATATCATTTTAAATATTAAGAGAGTTTGAATTTGTCTGTCTTTGAAAATTGGAAATTGTAAAAATGATCATGAATAAAATCTAATATTAACATAAATTGACTTAACTTATAAATTGATCATATGCATGTCATTATTACCCCACATCTGCCTCCGGTGGCATTTCCATGTGTCACATGGAGTCATCATTACCATACATCTGCCTCTGTTGGCATTGCCATGTGTCACATGTAGTAATTACCCTACATCTGCCTCTGTTGGCATTGCCATGTGTCACATGGAGTCATCATTACCCAACATCTGCCTCTGTTGGCATTGCCATGTGTCACACGGAGTCATCATTACCCAACATCTGCCTCTGTTGGCATTGCCATGTGTCACATAGGTTTATTATTACCCTACATCTTCCTCTGGTGACCATAAAGTAGTAATTTATCACTTGAGTTGCCACGTGTCACATGGGTCAAGATTTTGTCTCTGCAAAGCACAAGCAATTCATATGTGTCGCTTTTTTACTCTTCGTGTAGGCATCGATGTTAAGTTTTTGCAGTTATCAGTGGCTCAGTTTCTCTGAGACTGTTGTATATAGTAATGAAACTTGATGGGTTTATTTATCGTGGCAGGTATTCCTAATCATAGACAAAAGGTGGTATGTATATATGTCCGTATGTAGAAGTATATTACGGTGCCTCTGCACAAAAGTGGCTATGTAGTGCCAACCAAAGGTTAAGTTCAAAGAATATACAAATGAATTCTAAAAAAGAATTAGAAAGATAAAGCCTTCCAAATAAATGTACAAGTACAAGATAAAATATAAAACACAAAGATGTTAAAATTATGTAAATTCATATAAAATAACAGATGAAGGCAATGTGGTAACAGTGTCCTATTTTTAACATTTTAGTGATTACATCCAGTTTTGCACTGACTTCAGTTTCTTGGATGCTGTTGCATTTACAGTCATGAAACTGCATTTATCTTGAGGCATAATTCTCATCACAGGCAAAAGTAGGTTACAGTAACCTACTTTTCATGCTCTATTGACTTTGCAAGGATTGTAGATTATGCCACAGTGAAGCAGGCATGACATAACGTTCTGCAGAATTCATGTTTTGACTTGAGAAATGTGTACAGTTAGCTACCCAACAAAAAACCAGCATTATTTCAGGGCTGAAGTTGACAACTGCTCGCAATATCAAATTACTTGAGTTTGTATGAATCCAATATATATTCAGTAACATCTGCTTATATTTAGTCAGTAATATTCAGTGGTCAAATTAATATTATTATTGCATGTGAATCAAATTTTTCAGTCTTTCATTCTGCTGTTTTTATTTAGTAATATTCAGTGGTCAGATTAATATTGTTAATGCCTCTGAATTGATGCAGATATATTGAGCTCCTATACCAAGTCCAGTGCAGTGGTTATGTGATTTTTCAGACAGAAAAATCAAAGTTGGTTGTTGGTTGGTTATTAACGGCACCTTTAACACATTATTGGCCATATCATGCACAGGAAATGGGAGCTAAGTGCCTTTCCCAAGGAAACACCAAAGGAGCTAAACCAGGCAGGCCTGGGTGGATGTTGAAACCATAACCCTTGGAATATGAGTCTGACTAACTAAGCTACCACTGCTCCCACAAATAAGCATAATCATTTGTATAAGCAGCAGCCATTTATCACCCACCTCAATGTCTAGGAAGCTGTCTAGGTAGCAGTCATTTATCATCCACTCCAATGTCTGGGCAGCTGTCATTTTTCATCCACTCCAATGTCTGGGCAGCAGTCATTTTTCATCCACTCCAATGTCTGGGCAGCAGTCATTTTTCATCCACTCCAATGTCTAGGCAGCAGTCATTTTTCATCCACTCCAATGTCTAGGCAGCAGTCATTTTTCATCCAATCCAATGTCTAGGCAGCAGTCATTTTTCATCCACTCCAATGTCTAGGCAGCAGTCATTTATCATCCACTCCAATGTCTGGGCAGCAGTCATTTATCACCCACTCCAATGTCTAGGCAGCAGTCATTTATCATCCAATCCAATGTCTAGGCAGCAGTCATTTTTCATCCAAACCAATGTCTAGGCAGCAGTCATTTATCACCCACTCCAATATCTAGGCGCAGTCGTTTATTACCCACTCCAGCGTCTAGGCAGCAGTCATTTATCACCCACTTCAACATCAATGCAGCAGTCATTTATCATCCAAACCAATGTCTAGGCAGCAGTCATTTATCACCCACTCCAATATCTAGGCAGCAGTCGTTTATTACCCACTCCAGTGTCTAGGCAGCAGTCATTTATCACCCACTTCAACATCAATGCAGCAGTCATTTATCACCCACTCCAAGGTTTAGGCAGCAGTCATTTATCATCCACTCGAAGGTCTAGGCAACAGTCATTTATCATCCACTCCAATGTCTAGGCAGCAGTCATTTATCACCCACTCCAATGTATAGGCAGCAGCCATTGATCGCCCACTCCAATGTCTAGGCAGTAGTCATTTATCACCCACTCCCAATGTCTAGGCAGCAGTCATTTATCACCCAATCCAATGCTGAATCATATCACAGTTTACAGTTATTTTACTTATTCACACTTTATTTAGTGGGAGAAATAGTTTTCAGTCAGACAGTGTAGTCTGCACTAGGAAGTTACCAACCCTGAAGTTAGTAATTTTACCAAATCTGCATTTCGTGTGCATTTTTTTTTTTTTTTTTTTGCATTCCATTCATGTTTGCACTTTGTCTTCCTTTTAGCTAACGAGTCGGTAAGGTCAAGTGAACTTGTGGTATGGCACTACATGTGTCGTGTGTCCATCAACAGTTACTTTCTTAAACTTCTCACAAACCACTGGACCAAATTTGGTACAGAGCATCCTGGCATGAAAGGCTTTCAAATGCGTACAAATGATGGCAATCTGCAATCAAATATGGCCACCATTACTAAAAATACCCTTTAAACTATTTCTGCAGAACTGCTGAACAGAATTTGATCAAAATTTTGACAGAAAGCATCCTGGTGGTAGACCTTCAAGTTGGTGCAAATAATGCTGGTCCACCATCAAATATGACTGCCATTACTAACAATAAAAAAATATTTAAACAACAATGTAAAAAAAATGCTTTACAAAATTTGACCAACTTTGACAGAAGCACCCTGGCATAAATACCTTTCAAATATTGGACAGACGATGTACCATCTTAATACAGACCAAGATACAAAAAATAACCTTGAAACAAATGTTTTCCTAACATACACAATCAATGGCGATGGAAGAAATTTCTACAGACAGCATCCAACTGACCCAGATTTCTTTACCAATTTCTCTTGCATTTGGCTGTTGGGCAGATGTTGGCTTGATGAGCATTCTTAGGCTAAACAGCTAAAGTTATGTTGTATATGTCTCTGAGGTAATCTGTTGTTGCATATAACTTTAGAAGAGTATTTCTATGCATATAATTTTAGAAGAGTATTTCTATGCATCAGTGAAAATATCAGATCCTAATATTGACAAATAACTTGTGCATTAATGAAACATGATCAAGTCATGAACCTCATGTAAAAATGAATGTCCTTTTATCATGCTGTTGTTAAACTCGAGTAAAAATGAATGTCCTTTAATCACACTTCACTTATTAACTGGTTTTTTAACAAATGAGAAAACATTTAATTAAGCAGATGGTTCAAATACACTTAATGGTTCACTAGAAGCAGATTATTTCAAATACATGCTTATAAGAATTTATTTGAAGTTTAATTTACTCAAAGTTCAGTCTATTGTGACTTTTCAGCTTTAATTCACTTTATCCACACCAAAAAAACTGTTTCTTATCATTCAATCTTTTAGCTTACTAAACATTGTTCAGTGGAACTCTTGTTTAGTATGTCAGTAAAAATTGGACAGATAATGCAAACATCGGATACATAGATGTTTTGAATGTAGATATTTTTGTTTGTTTCACACAGATTGAAGAATGTTGGTCACATGATTGAAACAACTGGATTTGGCACAGGTTAAAATCAGCAGCAAGCCATAATTGTGTAATGGACCTCAATTGTGCCAAACCCTGTTAATGGAAAAGCAAGACATAGCAGCCGCTTTAAAGATGATGGCAGCAGTGATGGGATTGTCACCAGTATTTGGTTCAACTGGTCATAGACCAGGAGAGCTTATGTGATAGTCTGTTATCTGTTGTAGCACAAGTTTGTTATCGCTACTTCACCTAAACTAAATGTACATGTACTTGGAGGATTGTCATTAAACTTTACACACACATTTATCCCATGGGTTAGTTGGTCCTAAATGAAAATGGTGCCACTCGGACATCCAATATAGACACCACAGTGGCCATCTTGAAAGTCTTGTTATCACTACTCTGAAATGAATGGTCATAATGGCATGGGGTTTTCACTAAAAGACTTATAATGTCTAGATGGTCCTAAATGAGAATGGTACCAATCTGATATCCAATATGACTGCCACATCTTGAAAATCTTGTTATTGGTACTCCAAGAGAAGAGACAGTAACATTGCCATGGGGATTTCAACAGAAGACGTCTAGTTGATCCTAAAAGAAATGGTGCTGCTCAGGCATCCAGTATGCCTACCATAGTGACCATCTTGAAAATCTTGTTATCACTATTTCTCCTACATGGATTGTCATATCAGCATGGGGTTTTTACTGAAAGACTTCTTATGATGTCTTGTTGGTTATAAATGAAAATAGTGCTGATCTGGCTTCTAATACGGCCTCTACAATGGTCATTTTTAAAATCTTATTGCTACTTCTCCAAGATGGCTGGTCATACTGACACTGTGCTTTTACTGAAAGACTTCTTGTGATGTCTAGATGGCACTAAATGGAAATGGTGCCAATGTGATATCCAATATGGCCACTATGGCAGCCATCTTGAAAATTTGTATTTTTTTTCCTGTAAAACATAGTCGTAACACTGAATTTTCCATCAGAAGTCTTCTTTTGATGTCTTGTTGGTTCTAAAGGAAAGTGATGCCAATCTGATTTCCAGTATGTCCACCACAGTAGCTAATTTGAAAATCTTATCACTGAAGAATATCAGAGATGGTTTCAACACTCGGCAGTTAAAGGAAGAAATGGTTTTATCTTGAATTCCTGGAAATTCTTTACAGCCATTAGAGTGTTGGTCCCTTCAAGGGATTTTTGTGTTATGGTTTCTTTGGTTCAAGTTTTTCATATGCTCATTTTTTTATATAATATCCTTTGATGGATTCTGTTTAAACTTACGATAAATCATTTTGAATCAAAGACAATTCTTTCTGTGACACTCACTTATACCTTTTATCACCAACAAAGAAGATTTGGGATTGGGTAAAAATTCTTGATGGATTCTATTCAGACTCGAGATGTGTCATTTTGAAATGAAGACAATTGATTATGCAAAACACCCATTTGACCTTGTGTCCAAAGTCACAGTCAAGATTTATTTTACGATAAGGTTTTATTGTATAGTTTTTCTTCTATTTCTATTTGAACCCAGCAATTGAGTTTGAATACATTGGATATCCCAGTGGGAAGTCAATTCATTTTGGGACACACTTGCTGACCATTTTGACCTCATGATCAGGGTCACAATATTTACAGTAATGTCTTAAATGTTTGCTTGACATGCAGGTTATGGTCTTCTTATGATTTAGCATTATTTTGCTTTGTTTTTCAATGGAGTACAATGTACCATGACAGATTCTTGTGAATGCAACTAGTCCTGCGGTTTTTTGATAGATCGCTGCGAAACTTTTTATATATTATGTGAAAATTGTGCAGATATGATTACTGATATGTTTATACTTTTGTGAAGTTTGAAAACTATACATAATTGACCCTGGAGTCCAGTCAAGGTCATTGCTTGCATTTTTGTACGTTGCCCCTACCTCAGATCTCCATATACAATATGGATCTCCACATTTTCTCTGCATCTTTCCCAGCCAATTCATGGAAATAATATGAAGTTTAATTCGCTTCGTCAAAAATACGGAAGTATTAGGGATAAAATAAGGAAATTCCAGCTTAGTTGTTTCAGTTCTACTAGTCATAGATCAGGCGAGCTTATGAGATGGTCTGTTGGCTGCCCTCTGTCTGTCTGTTAGCAGAAGTTTGTTCTCGCTACTCCTCCTAAACTACTTGCAGGATTGCCATGAAACTTTTCACACACATTCTTCCCTAGATCTAGTTGGTCCTAAATGAAAATGCTGATTAGATATCCAATACTGCCACCACAGTGGCCATCTTGAAAAGTTTATTATCGCCACTCCTCCAGAATTGATGATCTTATGGTTTTTACCAAAAGACTTCTTGTGATAAATAGAGCCGATCTGACGTCCAATATGGCAGCCATCTTGAAAATCTTGCTAATACTTAAAGTGCTATATAGTTTTATAATCAGTGATGGTTTTTTTCCGTTTTAAAGCAGAATTCCGCTTTCTCCTGACCTGAATCCGATTTTCCTCTTTATGCTCTGGGTTTTTTTCTATCATCTCCGATCTGGTTTTTAAATAACGGTCTGTCCAGACCCTTTCTGCAATAATTTAACCGTATAAAGACGATCATTGTAATAGGATTCGTTCCATATGTTATTTAACAGACGGTCGTTGTTAAGAGCATTCTGAAGTTTCTACTCATCCAATGAATCTTCGCGTAACGGAAACTGAGGGAAATGAGCATGCTAGCTAATCATGGCGTCTCGAATTGTCGATTGAGACACGGACACGAAAAGTTTGGATAAAGGTTTGAAACATGTGTGGAAATGGAAATGGCTTGAACGCAAAGTCCACGGGAACGTAGTTGGTCAATTTGTAAAAACAAAACAAAAAAAAAATGAACGCTAGAGCACTAGCATTTTGCGATCTTTGCCAGAAAGATTTGAACTATTACTGTCAACTCTACAGTAGCGTCTAACGTGTTAAATGAGAAGGAGATTGGACCATTATGATTTGGAAGTTAGAAGATTCCAAACTGATTCCCTTCCAGAATTAAAGGTGGGACAACGTATAGATGACTGCTGGGGAAGTGATGATATTGTTGCCAGATAACCTTGTGTATCAAAGATGGCCATGTCTTTACTGAGTTGTTTTCAAAGCCCACAAGTAGAGTCATCCTTCAACATCATGAATGATAGTATTGATTCCAAATCAGGCAGGATAAAGATTGAGACCTACAACTCTATACAGAACATCAAATATGGTCTGATACATCAGGAAAAAGTACAATACAGTATTGAAAGAAAGATTTCTTACATGAGAGGGCAGCTGCATCCCTGTGTTTAGAATATGAAAATGGCGCCATTCGGACATCCAATATGACCACAAGAAGCGGCCATCTTGAAAATTTTGTTTTCGTTACTCCTCCTGAATGGCTGGTCATATCGACATGGGATTTACATTAAAAGACTTTTTATGATGTCTAATTGGTCCTAAATGAAAATTATGCTGATCTGATGTCCAAAATCTTGTTATGGCTACTCCTCCTGACCAAAAAGTAATATTGCCATGGGGTTTTGACCAAAATACTTATGATGTCTGGTTGGTCCTCAATTAAAATGGTGCTACTTGCACATCCAATATGGTCACCGCACTGACCATCTTGAAAATCTTGTTGTCATTTGTCCTCCTGAATGGAGGAGAATATCAACATGGGGTTTTTACTAGACAACTTCATATGATGTATAGTTTGTCCAAAATGAAAATGATGATACACAGACATCCAGTATGGCAATGACAGTGGCCATCTTGAAAATCTTGTTATCAATATTTCTTCTGAATTATTGGTTGTATCAGCATTGGATTTTCACTGAAAGACTTCTTACAGTGTCTAATTAGTAGTAAATGAAAATGGTGCCATTTAACTTCCACTATGGCTGTCACAAAGGCCATCTTGAAAATCTGATTGCTACATCTCCTAGATGGCTAGTCATATCGATATTGTGTTTTCACCAAAAGGCAAAAGGCTTCTATGATGTCTGGTTGGTCCTAAATTGATATTCAATATGGCCAGCATGGCAGCCATCTTACAAACTTTGTTATCGTTACACCTCCAAAAACGGAAAGTCATATCAACATGGGGTTTCATCCAGAAGACTTATTATGGTGTCTTGTTGGTCCTAAATGAAAATGGTGCAAATCTGACATCATATACATCCTCCACAGCAGCTAATTTGAAAATCTTGTTATTGTTGAAGAATATCAGAGATGATTTCAACAGTCAGCAGTTAAAAGTATGAAATCATCTTATCTTGAATTCCTGGGGAAAATAAAATGTCGGCCTTCGAGGGACTCTTGCTTGTCATATGCAAAATATACGGAACATTGAATATGCCATTTTTTATGTGTGGAAAATATGGAGTGTATGACTTTGGAGAAAAATATGGAGTATGGACTTACAATTCAATCTGGGTAGAACTTCATATTCTAAATCACTTCTCTCAATAAATAAAAAATGAACAAAATTTACACCTGCAGAAAACTCCATTATACACGTTTAGTAAAATTGGGGCATTAAAACAGAAAACAAAAGTACATATATTTTTAAAAAATGCCTGGTAGAAACATTATATTGTATTTAATCTTATAATGTCAAGTTGATTGCCATATTGTGTGGTTAGAAAGCATTGGTCAGCTAAATTCTGATTCTTAATAAACTCTGGTGAATTCCAAGTTGGAACATAAATAACTGAACTTTGAGTCTGATCCATGAGCTTCTTTCAAGTATGAAGATTCTCATTGCATTATTTTCTATTGAATGATAACAAAATTCCTTGAGTTTTGCTTTTACAGAAATAATGAGGAAAATATTTTTCTTTTATATGATGGGAAAGAAAAAAGAAATGAAAAAAAAACAACATTGGTTGTGGGTGTCCAGGGATTAATATGCTGTCCAACTTCTTTTAGAAATTTTAGCCAGACTATAAATATTTTTAACTATATTTATCATATGAAAACGTTGTCTTGAACATTTTCAAATGAATTTTGATCAGCTGTTGTATTGAGTGCATTCCAATAAAGTTGATAGCAAGCACTCTGACAAAGGTCTAGACTTTAAGGGGGGCGAGGTAGAATGACAATAATGTATGTAATTGACCGGGAACTATCTGATTCACATTTTGGACTGGAAGGGTTTACACTGAACTCGTTCATGTTAGTGATTATGTACATGTAGACTTGTTCCTTGATTTTGGAAGGCCTTTGATTTTCAGCTCTGCTGGTCATAAAACTGGGGAAGATCTTGTAGGATGGCCTGTTGTCTATAGTCCATTAATGGACACAAGTTTGTTACCACTACCACACCTAAACTTCTTGGAGGATTGCCATGAAACTTGAGACATACATTCATTTCATGGTCTAGTTGGTCCTAAAACAAAATGCTGCTGCTCAGACATCCAAAATGACTGCCATAGAGGCCATCTTGAAATCTTTTTGTCGCTACTTCTCTTAAATGAATGGTAATATCAGCATCGGGTTTTCACTAAAAGTAGCTTGTCCTAAATGAAAATGGTGCAGATGTTGACTAATATGGCCGTCATAGCAGCCATCTTGAAAATCTTTTTTGAAGGTAAGACATACCAGTTTAGAGTTTGTTAAAAATAAAAAGCCAGGAAATTTTGATGCAAAATAACGTTGCCTGTGTTTGTGTCTACCTATTTATCTATCTATCTATCTATCTATCTATCTACCTATCTATCTATCTATCTATCTATCTATCTATCTATCTATCTATCTATCTATCTATCTATCTATCTATCTATCTACATGCAATATCAGTGATATAAAAAGTCTAGCACAGCCATATTTGTAAATTGGTTTGCCATATTAATGTTATTGACTTTAATAGTGTACTTGAAATGTATCACAACACTGCTCAACAAGATGGATGTCTGCAGTAATCATATTCATCTAGGTAACAATCTTTGTGTCCAACTATTTTTCTTAGTACAGTCAAATCTGCAATAGCAGTCTTTGTGTCTAACTATTTTTCTTAGTACATTCAAATCTGCTATAGCAGTCTTGTGTCTAACTCTTTTTATTAGTACAGTCAAACTGCTATAGCAGTCTTGTGTCTAACTCTTTTTATTAGTACAGTCAAACTGCTATAGCAGTCTTGTGTCTAACTCTTTTTATTAGTACAGTCAAACTGCTATAGCAGTCTTTGTGTCTAACACGTTTTATTAGTACAATAAAATCTGCTAAAGCAGTGACCCCTATATAACAGCAACATAAACCATTTAAAATATTTCAGACTCAGTAGAGAACATCTGCTCGTAATAATAGTTTCCTGCATGTCCTCTGGTTACCTTTGACTGTATCTCGACATTGTCCACCAGAGTTTGATCAGTTATATCATTACAATATATCTTAGACTGGTATGGTTCTGATGACACTGACCAACTCATCATGCTCCACCGCCATTGTTTTGTGTCAAAGTTGACAATCTTTCACCGCTTAGGTGAGGAACCATGTAAATACTTTCCGTTCATCTGTCTCCGGAAAACCTTATGAATACTCTAGTTCACACCTCTGGTATTTTCTTCACTAAACTAATAATTCCCTTCCCCAATCTAAGGTATGTTTAGGTGCCTATGACCAGAAACATGGCTGATCAAAAATAATTTAGATGTTTCGGTGATACATATTCAGTTGGAATCTAAATGTGAATGCATTTCTTTTCATCAATGCCAGGGTCGCCAACAGAAGCAAGGAACAATTTAAAGGTGAACTATATTTTTGGAGTCATTGTGCCAAAACACCCCAGATGAACCTTTCAACAGCCATGTGTTCCGGCAGGATTCCATTGCAAGACAATTAGTTTCATGATTGAATCATGTATAATAGGGTTACTTTCTTCTTGACAATTTTGATCATCGTAAGTAACAATGAAGTAAAAAAAGAAATAAAACCTTAAAAGTTATAAAATTGTATATTGTAATATTTAACAAGATCGAGAACTTAATCATACCATTAATCTGGTCACTAAGGATTTATAACTAACCATTAATCTAGTCACCAAAGATTTATAACTAAGTACAGAACATGGTGCAGGTATCAATTTCATTATTAGGATACTAGACACGCACAAGTCCTGCATTAAGTTTGTAATAAATAGGTAGTGTGAAACATACTTATGATAAATTGCCAATATTGCCTGATATTTGTTCTTTCAATCCAGACTTATTTAAAAGCAGAAATAAATGTATAGATTAGATTAAAAGTGGGCTTTTAAGGGGGTGGTAGAAAATTCCGATATTATTAGACAGAAGTATAGGGTTGTGCTGCCCTGGGTCCAAGAAAGACCACAGTCATATACTACAGCACATTTCTATACATATTCATATACTAGTTGTCTTTTTATGTGTGTGTGTGTGGGGGGGGATGTTGGGTGGGTTGCAACATACAGATATTAATACTTGTCAAACCTTTTCCGTAATATATATATATATATATATATATATATATATATATATATATATATATATATATATATATATATATATATATATATATATATATATATATATATATATATATACGTGTGTGTGTGTGTGTGTGTGTGTGTCTTGGTACTTTGATGTCTCTTTTCAAAGCAAATTTAATTATCTTGTTTGAAGAAAAATCACCTCAGTAGCCCATCAAAAGTGTTTAATTTTTATGTTCAGGCGTTTTCATGTATAGTGTTTGATACTTTTTCTTGAGTAATGATAACAATTTATGTTTCAATTGTAGGGATAGAGGATTCTATCACAACTAGTGTTATAAAAACTTCTACTATTCTTTTGAACCCAGGGTGTCATTAGTTGGCCAGCCGGACTTGCGACCAGAAGGGTGAAGGTTTGAATCCTTCCCTGACAAGGCAGGTTCGGCCTCCGTGGTGTATCATGGGCAAGGCAGTTTCTACTTGCCTCGGGATGATAAAACATTTGTGTATTGTGTCGTAAAAACTCCAACAAACAAGCAAACAATCTACTACGTTTTTGAATTAGGTTTGATCTTCCAAGGCTAAGTTTTGTGATTAATATTTTATGATGAAGAAAAATCTTCGAAGATTGTTTTGAGTTCCAAATATTCTTCTTATCAGAAGAAATAAATTATAGTGAAAATGAATGCACGTGTTAACGAAATATACATGTACAACAATGTCCAATGAATGAATGTCCTAATGAAATATACATGTACCACAATGTCCAATGAATGCATGTCCTAATGAAATATACATGTACCACAATGTCAAGGTTATGGAGTGAAATCCATCTTCGACATGCACTTGTTCTGTGGTCACTAAATAGTTAAAATGAAAGTGTTTCCTTCATGTAAATCCTCCTGTGTATGTTTATATGTATGTCAGCAGTCACATTTTGTATATTTTTGTAATATCACTTCATCAGCTATGGAAGAGGGATATCATCAACCTGTCTTTCTGTTCATTTCTTCAATATATATATATATATATATATATATATATATATATATATATATATATATATATATATATATATATATATATTGTGTGTGTGTAAATAATAAAACTTTCAGGAAATTTTTGAACTAATATGCAACTGATTTATGCACTTGTGTCTTCTGTCATCCTTTCCAGTATTTATTCTGGTCCAAGTTAAGAATTTGTCGACCTCTGTTCCATAGAGTGAGTTATGAGAGAGTTATTTCAATATAGATGGATTAACATATTCTAAACGAGTACGTTCATTGTTTTCGTCATCATTTACTTTAGCTCTTATTTGAATTATGTAATTTTAATCCACGTATTAATTTTTCCTCTTTCATAAAGTTCTGATGTATAATTTGTGTGCTAGAATATTTTGAATGAAAACAAACATGAAGTTAACTTAATCTCGAATTGAGGATCCCATTGATACACAACACTGTAACGAATTTACCAATTCAAGGGATGTAACTCCACTACTTATTGTGTACTCGATGCCGCATATATTTTTCTATTTACCTCCCTTCCCCTTAGGTGACCGTAGCTTTAATATTGCAGCGCGTCATCTTTAAAGAGTCTATTGCTGTTTTGAATATTTATCTCTTCCTGAAGTTTGTATCATTAAACTAGTGACTCTTTAAACGCGGATGATCATGTCTGACGATATATTCCTAACTTAGCTCACAAAGGGAAGAGTTTCCCGCTTTCTGTCGTTCCTTGACAATAGCAGTATTTGTATTTGCACCCTTTGTGTGTAATATGAAACCCTTCGGTACATATCTCCTAGCTCTATTGCACCAGTGCCCTAACCCACTCGGTCATGCTCTTATTCCCAAAAATTGATCGTACAGAGTCGAATGAAAGGACCCTTTCTGCACCAGAACGCATTCGCTAAGCAAGCGGAGTTTGAAGGAAAATCCGAACTTCAAATATGGTATGACTATATGAATGAACATTCAATTCTAAGCGATTGTGTCAATTTTCCTAGGATTTGCTACTCTGAAACGGAAGATATAGGCCGAAATTTAGTTAAGAATGTGTCGAGCTAAGTTGATTCCATCCAGGTAACAAGAGACGAACTAAATTAACCCGTTTTCTCTTCCGATGAGCTCAACTGGCACATCTCGCAATTATAACGGTTGGGATGTATACGTTTTCTTGTGAATCTGTATTCCTCAGATTGCTTTTATATTGTAGTATCTACTAAATTTTCAACAAATATATCTATAAATATGAATATTAATAAAAACAAATATATCTATAAATATGAATATTAATAAAAATAAATATTTATTCATCAGGTTTATATTTTTGCGGTCGAGTTTTCTTCTCGCAATATGTATACAAAATGCATTTTTTTAAATCGAGATCGGTTCAGCGACGCATTAAAAAAACTATAATTAGGTATGTTTATTTATATATGAAAAATATACAAATACTATTGATCCTACATGTATGTGTTAATTGTGTTTGTTTTATTAGTGTGAATAGGCGTACTGCTTATCAATGCAAAACGTGTCATGTGACATGGTTGACCTAAGCACGTGATAAACTTTATGTTTGAATACAGTATGAATTAGTTGAAATTCGTGGATAAAAAGTGTTCATTCTTTACGCCATTTTCCTTTTACAATTAAAAATAATAATAATAATAAACGCATTTCCGATAATTCGCAACAGAAAATAAAGCAGGCACACTAGCACTTACATTGCTAATACACACACACACAAACACACACACACACACACACACACACACACACACAGAGGCGAAGTTCAATACAACTGACAGCGCTAACACGACAATAGCCGAAGTGCATCAGCGCCATCTACTATATAATGACGAAACTTCTGTCAGAAAAATAGAGAAATGAAGGTCCAATTTCTCCTTAATTGCTGTGCCAATTGTGCTCCAGTTTTACAGATGTAATAAATAAAATGAACTCTATCGATTGAATGTTATGCCCAAGTCCAGAGTTTCCCTTTAGCACTCAATTACATGCACAAATCCACTGGACTTTTATTCAGACATGCAAGGAATATGCATGCAATTCCTCTGGATGCGGCATATTCTACTACATCCGATACAAATGGTTCCTGTTAAATTTTGTCAGACAGAGAGTATGCAGGATAAACAGATCAGATAGAGAGTATGCAGGATAAACAGATCAGACAGAGAGTATGCGGGATAAACAGATCAGACAGAGAGTATGCAGGATAAACAGGTCAGACAGAGAGTATGCAGGATAAACAGGTCAGACAGAGAGTATGCAGGATAAACAGGTCAGAGCATTACCGCTCTAGATGTGTATATATGGAAAGAGAAGGAAAAAAAAAAAAACGATCACAAAAAGCAGTAGAGTCAAGATATTTCGAGAAAACGCCATGTAAATATTCTTTTGATAATGGGTATTTTATTGGGGAGAACTTTTGGTTTTGGTTTAATGCTTTACGGCACAGCAACACAAGTAGGTTAATAGTGCCGAGGCATTTGGAGTAAAGTACCTTGCACAAAGACACCACGGTAGACGACCCAGGTTGGTATAATGGTAGGATTCGAACCCGCACCCTTTTGACCGTGATTCCGGCACGCTGACCACTGAGCCACCGCGGCTCCTGGTGGTGGTCGAAATGAGAGAGTTTTATTGTGTGCGTTGAATATCTGCATAATATAAAAAAAGAGATACAAATCTGCGATATGATGGAGAGAAAGAAACGCCGTTTATGTGTTGACATGTTGACAAATTGAAATGGACAGAGTGGAAATGGGAAAGATAGAAGAAAAAAAACGATGAATGTACGTAAAAAATACTTCAAACATCATCAACTATTAGTCGTCTAACCGTCTTGAATATTATTTTCTACCTTCAAAGAAAAGTCCACGTTACTCTACTATATCGTGCATGAAAAACTGAGACATTGCCATCTTTGTTTATACAAGTTCAATTGCCATCTCCTCAGCTTAGTCCAGAGGATTTTATGGTGGATGGTGCGTGCAGGCAAGGTGATGGGTGCCGTAACTCGCGGACCCCTGTTAGATTCCCAGTAGGGTACAAAATATAACTTTCTAACGTGTATGATAATATTCTTTCTCTTTGTATCTATCTTGCTGTATTACTGTAATGAATGGAGTCGCGGTCGCTCATCTGGTAGAGATCATACTCGTAATTCCAGGGTAGCGGATTCTACACCCGCACAAGCCTGCCCGGTTTGGTTGCCTCGGTGTGCATGATATAGCCAATAATGTGCTAAAGGTGCCATCAAAACTAACCAACCGACTTCCTAGAATATAATTTTAAAAAACTACAGAAAAAGCAATACAGAAAATTTTACTCGTTTGGTATATATTGAAATTAGGTCATTTATATGTATTCACTGAATTCTTTCCTGCTTTCTTACAATACCTTTACTGGTTTTTAATATGATATGAGATATTTTTAAAAGAAGAAGACAAAGATAATATTGTTGATGACAAAGACGATGATGGTGATGGTAACGATTTTTTAGTTTTAGAATTTATTGCCATTCTAAAGTGTGTGTGTGTGTGTGGTTTTATCATTCGTAAGGGGATGGGGTGGAGGTAAAATGCTAGTAAGTTGCTTTGACACAATATACTGCATATCCATGGAAATAATAAAAAATAGTAAATTTAAGCTTACCCTGGGCGAGTATGCTTTTAAGATTCAAATGTTAAGTCGTTAAGAGAAAATAGAGTGATACTCCACACGTAATTAATTTCTATCAACAAAAACCAAAAAAAATTTCCAATTAAAAAAAAAAGAAAAAAACAAGAAAAAAACCCACCAGGAATAGTATAACAAAAAGGTAATTCGGCGTAATATTATGACATGAAAAATGTACACATATCGATAGTTGCGGATAAATTACAAATATGGCAAATTAATAATATTGGCCTTTAATCTAATTAGGAATATTGGCCTGTAATCTAATTAATAATTTTGGCCGGTAATCCAATTAATAATACTGGCCGGTAATCTAATTAAGAATATAGGCCTATACTCTAATCAATACTATTGGCCGGAAATCTTCTTAGGAATATTGGCCTGTAATCTAATTAAGAATATTGGTCTGTAATCTAATTAATAATATTGGCCTGTAATCTAATTAATAATATTGGCCGCAAATCTAATTAAGAATATCGGCCTGTAATCTAAAAAGAAATATTGGTCTGTAATCTAATTAATAATATTGGCCGCAAATCTAATTAAGAATATCGGCCTGTAATCTAAAAAGAAATATTGGTCTGTAATCTAATTAATAATATTGGCCAGAAATCTAATTAAGAAAATTGGCCGGTAATCTAATTAATAATATTGGCCGGCAAAAGAGAAACGGATAGGTGACAATATGTTTATTTATCGTTATTTGTGTATGTATCAACATATTATTTTCCCTGTCAGTACTCTTGCTAATATTCAATATAATATGAAAGGTCATGTTCTGTGTCAGTACTCTTGCTACTAGTCAATATGATCTGACATATCATGTTCCGTGTCAGTACTCTTGCTACTGTTCAATCTGATCTGACAGGTCATGTTCCGTGTCAGTACTCTTGCTACTAGTCAATATGATCTGACAGGTCATATTCCTTTGCTTCAGTCTAATTTTTTAAGTTTTCTCTTCTGTCTTTCCATACATGCACCCAAAGTGCATGCGTATGACATATATGTACATGACTGGTACATGTTTATGTCTCTGTATTTTGTTTATTTTTCTTTAATTTTGCATATTTGTGCGTGCATATCACACACGTATACGTAGCCGTTGTTCTGACCATTCTAAAAATTCCCTTCTCTCGGGTAACATACTTTGGCGTGTTATAGATGTCACTGCTAATAATGACAAGGAGCGATCTGATGTAGCAAACATAGCATTGTTATCTACATATAGGTTCAGAATTGAAAGTCCCCATTATAGAGGAAAGAATACAAATCCTTAATTATTACATCATGAAAGAATGTGAACTACAGAGCACGTATCTTTAAAGGTTATCTGTTATCTACAATCCACATATAATCACAAATGTAAAAAGGCTATCTGTTATCTACAATCCACATATAATCACAAATGTAAAAAGGCCATCTGTTATCTACAATCCACATATAATCACAAATGTTAAAGGCTATCTGTTATCTACAATCCACATATAATCACAAATGTAAAAAGGCTATCTGTTATCTACAATCCACATATACTCAGAAATGTAAAAAAGAAGAAAAGAAAAAGGACTGATGTTCTTTAGTCGAATAAAACAAGAGACTCTTTAATGTTGAAAATTACTATTTCACTCTTTATTCAATTATTGATGTAAAATCAGTTAAGAGAAGTATCATATGTGGTAATTTCGTCTGTGTTTACGCATATATCTATATATCCATCCTTACAATTTACATATATGCATGCATACGTAAATACTCATGTACAAAAAGCTTTCATTCATACATACATACATACATACATACATACATACATACATACATACATACATACATACATACATACATACATACATACATACATACATACATACATATACATACATACATACATACTGAGGCTGACGTTCACAAACTATGTAAAGTATAAATACTAAGAAAAGAGGGAAGATATATACATTGGTCTCAATAAATGTCAGCAACATAATAAGTAGATTTTGAAAAATCTTTTCGTTGCGAAAAATGAATAAAAGAAGTTTAATAAATTGCAATACAAGACCCTCCTCACCTTTGTCATTGTATATGACGACAAAAGAGAAATGCCAGTTGGGTATGGTAGTTTTAGACATATGTTAAATGCCAGTAAACAAGAGCTCTAAACTGAAATTTCTTAATTTAGTCTCATGGGGTCAAATACACAATAAATGACCACACTAAGCTTGAGGTCTGTAATGATATCCACTGACCCCGAAAGGCGAACGATGGGTCGTCCACATGGCAAAAATGTTAAGCGATGACTATCCATAGATTTCTTATTTGACACATCTGCGAAAATGTCTGCACAAAGCAAAACTTATAAACTGGTAAAACCAGAGGCAGTATAAATTTTTTATTGATTGCCCAATGTCTGGGGGATAAAACGGATTTGCTAATAAAAACGTGTGTGTGAAAATTGGAACAAAAGACACGATGGTCAGATTCGGACAATTTTGCCGAAAGCCCTTAGCTTCTTGGGTACTTTATTTCTTGATCAATTGACGGGGTCAGAGGTCCAATGTTAGGGTCAGAGGTCGGCGGCCATGGCCGAGGTCGTCCTTTGTACTCGTTAATTGGTTTAACTGACCAGACGGTCCAGGGATCAATCGTGGCATGCCCGGCACTCTTGGCAATTCATCAATAAAATAATTAGGTCTTGGCCAAGGTTTTCAGTTTCCTCTTATATTCTGTCAATTGGTGGGTTGCCCCTCGTTGATTTTTATTTTTATTTTTTGCACATATGTTACTGTCATAAATTGGGGTACACAAAGTCAAGGTGACCCCACCGTTTGAAACTGACTAGTAAAGTTATGCTTGGAAGTACTAAAGGAAATATGCAGTGAGAATGGTGTACTAGACTGCTTTGCAAGAGATAAAGTAGTAGTAGTAGTAGTAGTAGTAGTAGTAGTAGTAATAATAATAATAATAATAATAATAATAATTGATGTAAAGCGCTACGGACTATTTACCTGGCTAAATATTATCGCAAGAGTTGCGTACGGGTGATAAACTCTTGACACACACACACACACACATATATATATATATATATATATATATATATATATATATATATATATATATATATATATATATATAGAGAGAGAGAGAGAGAGAGAGAGAGAGAGAGAGAGAGAGAGAGAGATGGAAGAAAAGGTGGATGGGTCGACTGTAGGACAGACAGACAGATAGACTAATTGATTTATTCATTGATTCATTAATCCATCTATTCACCCATTCCTTCATTCATCTATCCATAGTTCGTGAAGAACACGAACACATACACTTTGAATTACAGCTTAAGAGATGCAGAATTTGTGTTAAAAACAAACTGCACGTGATGCTGACACATGAATCCAACTTTGTATCTTTCTAGTAGGTTGAATTTATACCTTCATATGTGGCAACAATTTATTCACATTGATTTTGGAAATTATCAAGTATAAGATGTATACTTGCAATATGTTATATAATCTTTCAGAGTTATCTGCCCCTATGTTTACTGAAATAACAATTCAAGCCATAAATCTCGGTCACGTGTCGGTCGTCGCGTCTAGAGCGTTGAAAGAAACACATTTCAGAAAGAACCTGTCAGCAAGGAATGCCGACTAATGGAGGCGGTGGGGGTTAGACATTCTCTCTATCAAAAAATGATTCTCTAGAAAGCTGAAAACTTGTAATATAATTAATATCAGAAGATATCAATTGGTTAAAAGCAAGATTACTTTATTAAAAATTGATTATTAACTGATCAAGAGGGAATATGATTAAAAACCGTTTAAATTTAAAAATTAAAGTCTATATTAAGTTTGAGATTTCTTAATTTTGAGCTATGATAATTTCACCTCCAATTATCAATGACTTCAAAACCTATTTATATTCCGAATAAAATTAACTGCAACTTTCAGATTTTGGGTTAACTTGATTTCGTTATAGTAACATGAAGACAGCACAGCAGGTTCTAAAGACCCGTTCTTTAACGCCTTTGTCCATCAGTAACAATGTTCAACCCCCTCGAGTGCCAAGATCATACGGTCAGCTTATGGTTGAAATTCCGTAATAGGATGTTTCAAGAACTTTAGCTAAGACAATGCCAAAATAATTGAACCACAATATTGCTTTTATAAATTATTGCTTTTAACACGATGCTTTAAAGCGTGATATCTGAATGCATATTGCATTATAAATTAAAACCATATCACTGTTGTAAAGATTCTGGATGGTCTGTGGGTGAAATGCCAACTTCAACAATCAGACCCATGACTGTAGGTTCAACCCTCTTATGGTCGCTCGCATCTGTCAACAGGCCAGTTAAGATTTAATTTATCCCGCACCACAAAAGATGCGATCTCGCAGACCCTTTCACGACAGGTGGAGAGGGTCCCCGTTATGTAATTTGGCCAGTCATAGTGCACCGCTGAAGGAATCCAGCTGGGATATAATTAATGGGTTCTGTTATGTCAGTGTGCTGCTTCAGATAAAAGATGTCATTAAAATAGTCATAAAAATAATTATAAAATGAGCTTACTATGGTGGGAAATCTAATGTGTTCCTTTGATAGATACGCAAAAGAAGATTAACAACACAGGTCGGCAGAGAGACAGACGGACGGACGTGCAGACATCTCTATGTCACGCTATATAAAAATGACTAGATACTGAACACATTGATCACAAAGATGACTAGATACTGCACACAGTGATCACAAAGATGACTAGATACTGCACACATTGATCATAAAGATGACTAGATACTGCACACAGTAATCACAAAGATGACTACATACTGCACACAGTGATCTCAAAGATGACTAGATACTGCACACATTGATCACAAAGATGACTACCTACTGCACACATTGATCACAAAGATTACTACATACTGTACACTTTGATCACAAAGATGACTACATATTGCACACATTGATCACAAAGATGACTACATACTGCACACATTGATCACAAAGATGACTACATACTGTCCTCATTGATCACAAGGATGACTACATACTGTACACATTGATCACAAAGATGACTACATACTGCACACATTGATAAAAAAGATGACTACATAATGCACACATTGATCACAAAGATGAATTTCTGAACATTTTACTGTTAAGAATTTCATTAAACTGTGTATCATAATTTGTGCCTCCTAATGTGTTATCAAGAAACGAAAATCATGTTGCAAGTGAAGAAAACAAAGTTGATTCAAATGATTATAATTCTAAATCTCTTCGTTTTAAAAGAACAATATCGAAAGACAGCGTTCCTTTAATTAGTCGACAAGTTATATGCCACAAATTTTTCAGCTGTTGCAGTTTTTGACACATGCACACACTTATACATAAAATTCAGATGAACTCTTTTCATTAAAGCAAAGGTCGCTTTTTATATTCACATATTGGTTACCTCTTACTTAACCAACGTATCATTAATAAAGACAAAACGTATCCAGTAGCGTACCTCATTTTTATTCCGTTAGAACAAAGAATAATAATCTCAACTGGAGTTTTGTTGAACAAAAACAGTAGATTTCTTGTGGGTCTGAAGCAATTAATTGAATTCACTATATGCTATTATATTATTAATTGAATTCACTATATGCTATCATATTATTAATTGAATTCACTATATGCTATCATATTATTAATTGAATTCACTATATGCTATCATATTATTAATTGAATTCATTATATGCTATCATATTATTAATTGAATTCACTATATGCTATCATATTATTAATTGAATTCACTATATGCTATTATATTATTAATTGAATTCACTATATGCTATTATATTATTAATTGAATTCACTATATGCTATCATATTATTAATTGAATTCACTATATGCTATCATATTATTAATTGAATTCACTATATGCTATCATATTATTAATATAATTCACTATATGCTATCATATTATTAATTCAAAATTGAATTTTTTTTTTTTTAAATGTGCAGACTTGTACTTGACACCAGTGGCGTAGGGGGGGGGGGGGCGAAGGGGGCGGTGGCGTCAGGCGGCACTTACTAGGGGGCAGCAACTTGCTAAGAGTACCGTATATATCATAAAAAATACGAATAGAGTTGGGGTGTAATTTGGTAGTTGGCCCTGGGCGGCACTTTGCTTCGCTACGCCACTGCTTGGCACGCAAAATGGCAAGGAGAAAAACATGTTGTGCAGTACTTTAATGAAATTATAACCTCTTGCATCTCAATTAAAAACCAATTTACACCCAAGTATCAGTGAAATGCAGAAACACTGTATGATCCATGAAAAGAATAGGAATAAGAATAGGAATAGGAATAAGAATAGGCACCTAGCGTCATTATTGACTTAGAGGCAGAGTATGAGGAAAAAAGAAGTAGTTTTCTGTGAGTTGTGTATTGAGCGCCATTAGAAAACCACATCGCAATTGAGACGTTGTATCTAAGATTATGTGGTCTGACCCATTTCAATCTGCTCAGATTGAGGTTTCGTGATCTAAACAAGACCTTATGACCGTTTCATCAGAAAGTTACTGTGAAAATTGGGGAAGACTGCGACTACGTTATTGAGAGTATATTGTATACGTCGTAAGAACTTGTTATGCATACGACGCAAAAAATTAATCAAAACTTGATCAACCAGACCAGAGTATAGGTAAGAAAATGTAGTTTATAGGTAAATATATGTTATATAGTATTTTATAGGTAAATATATGTTATATAGTATTTTATAAGTAAATTTATGTTATATAGTATTTTATAGGTAAATATATGTTATATAATATTTTATAGTGTTACGACTCTATGGTCTAGAAAAATGTAACAGAAAGAAAGTGAAACCAACAACTCAAGTAAAAAAATCAACCAGCAATTTATTTCTAGATAATTAAGATGAAAAATCAAAAAGACACTTACAGTAATGTGTATTAAAATCCAAATAATCCAATAAGAATTAGTGTTCTAATCACAAGTCCTAAATATAGAATATTCCGAATTCACGGCTGTGTCCTTGAATGTTATGATGTGCCAATAGTCTTTAAAGTCCTGATGTACTAGTAGTCTTTAATGTGCTGATGTCAAAATGAAGTACTCCAAAAATATCTCTGAATAAGTTCACATAAATTCCAAAATCATCAATTAAAAATCCAAAAATCCAAAAGTCTATGAGCACTGTTATAATCCAATGAATATTTAAATAATTCCTCTCTTAGAATTTGGAATGACTTTCCACAACTGTAATAGCTCTTTACAAGACTGATAGTAATGTCGAAACTGAAGAACTGTCCACTAAACATGGTATATATAAAGATTGGTCACATGACAGAATGTTCTAGAATATGTGTCATCTTAATGGAATTTTACTTGTATGAACATGACTTTTTACACACAACTCTAAAAATTTTCCAGTTTTATCTGTAAACAAAATCAACCTTGACCTCAAATTGAGAAAACGTTATGTTGATCAAAACTATCCTTTTGCTCAAATCTGAAGTAAACAACCTAATTCAAGGACGCTAGTTAAACATGTTTTTTTTCTTCTGATAAACAAAATTAAGATTTGAGGAAATATTAAAGTCAAGAAACATTTATAATTTCCTAAAATATCTATAATATTATATAAGCATCATACATAACAATAGGTAAATATATGTTATATAGTATTTTATAGGTAAATATATGTTATATAGTATTTTATAGGTAAATATATGTTATATAGTAATAACATCCTTTATCGTGAGCGACATAATTGGCCAACAGCTCATTTACATGATGGTTCTGCAATTAAAATAACTATATGACAAATATACGTGTAATTGGTAAGAAATCTATAAGGTTAACATCTATTGCATAACAGAAAACAAATATAACAAAATTAATACAAATTATACAAGAGTAACATACTGTATCACATAATTATATCACAACTACTACATACAAATGGTATGAGTAGTTAGGGGGGGTGACTGGGGGAAAAATTGTTAGGGGGTGGCACTTGGGGGAATCTATGGACGTTTAACATGGGAGGGCACTTGGGGGAAAAAAGTGACAAAGTTTATAGGGAAATGGGATTTTAACATGGCGGGGGGCACTTGGGGTACAAACGGGAGTTTAACATGGTGGGGGGCACTACAGGTACGTACGGGAGTTTTTAACGTGGCGGGAGTGAAGGGGGGGGGTGTGGGGAGGGAGGGAGGGAATAGAATTAATCTTTCTTGAAAAAGGGTGGTCCTCATAAGGACCGTTGGTTTTTTTGTTTGGTTAAAGTTCATTTAGAGGAGGTGTGGGCACCTCCCTGGCTTTGCCCTGCATGCAGGGCTTCTCCCCCTCCATGTAGCTACACTCATGCATCTGTTTCCCTTTTTTAAAACAAAGGGAGGATGGTTTGCTTCAGGATTCCAATTTTCTTTATTGGAATCCTCCATCATTGGATGAGGTTTGATGGGAATTTTACTTTCCCTCTCCTCCTTCTCCCTTTCCTCCTTCTCCTTTTTCTCTAGATCTTGGAGGAGGTGCCACGCCACCTCTAAATGCACTTTAACTTGTCTGATGATTTCGATGTTGTTCATTCTCTTGAATAAACTAGATAGCTTAACCGGTGAAGACGTTGTTTTAATATACTAGAAGTGCGGACGTGAAGGCAAACATCCCTTACACCTAAAAAACAAAAAAAAAAACATCACCCCACTACCCCGCGTCTGACGTCATTCTTTCTACGTCATTCTTGGCTTCGCGGAGTTTACACTCCATGACCCCTGACTCTAAAAAGCGCGGACCTAAAAGAAACTACTTTTTATAAAAATCAAACCTGCACACACTACACCACCATTTTTTTTTTATATAATTTTTCATATAAAATTTTTTCACACACATAACCCTTTTTTCTAAAAATTTTTTTTTATATATCAATCACACACCACACAAAACATATAAGGGGAGAAGGGTTTTTTTGTTTGAGGGGTAGACTATCACAAAAACATTACAAACATATAAAACACACCTATAGATACTGGCAATATTTGAGAGTAGCAATCTTTTCTAGAGATTGGGTGGCCCTTAGAAGGACCGTTGGGTTTAAGAAGTTATGTTTTTTTTTTTAACTTCTTAGGGTGGATGTAGCTGTGGCAGTAGCTCCAGCAGGTCGGCCACGTTTAGCGATAGGTCTTACCGCTTTCAGACAGGCAGGTCTCTTTCGGGTGAAAGAGAAAGCAAATTCTTCGCAGTCAATCTTGCAATGGACTTCGCCGTCAAATAGTTTGCTGGACTGCTGCTGCTGCTGCATAAGTTGTTGCTGTTGCTGCTGCTGTTGTCTTTGTTGCTGCTGCTGCTGCTGCTGCTGTAGGCGTTGTGCTGCCTCCCATTCTGTTCTTTCTCTAAGTATTTCTTCTCTCAGGACCTCTTCTACTAGATCATGAGCCATTTGAATGAACGTCATCGTCTTTCTCTCTGGGTTGGTCTCCATCAAATGATTCTTCACCCTCATTATGTTCACCATAGCTTCATTCAGCTTTGTAATCTTGGTGGCAGCCATCTTCTTCTTTTCTTCTTGGAACTGTTGAGATCTTGACGAGTCAACGAGAATGACTACACTGGCCAGTGAACCGCCTTATATGTTAACGCGAGGACGCGATGGAAAACATGGTAAGGTTTTTTTTTCAGATCGACAGGGAGATCATAGATAGAGGAAAAAAGGTTTAACTTTTTTTAGATCGATAGAAAGAGAGAGAAAGAACATATTCATTATTTTCAAATTCAATAAAATAAACCACACAACACCTTTTTTTTTTTCAACAATCAACAAAATTTTTTATTCAACAAGAACTATTCTAACATTAAAAAAAACTAACCATTCAACCATAAATTTTCAAACAGGAACATATTTACAAGGTTGACAACGTTGGGAAGGTAAAGTAAATGTCAAACTTTCTACATCGACATCATTTTGATGCACACTACGATTGTGAGCTAAAGACAAGAGATAACCATAACGTTGACAAAACCATTGTTGTACTTTAGCATCGTTTCGAACATAGTCACTATCAAAATAAGTCAGTAAATGTTCTAAGGAATATCCAAGACTGCGTTGATGAAGATAATGAACACAATATTGTCCACACACCATAGAATCTGATCCTTGTAGTCTCACATTATTGAATCGAGTCGAGACGGCATTTCTTCTCATAAACTCGATGATGTCTTTTTCCAAAGGAGGTAATCCATAAGAATCAAAATATTCCACACAGTGATCGTTGGGAAAGCACACGGCAATCCAATGGGTTCCTGGTAGATCACTGTCGTCAGTATTGATGACATAAGCATGAACGTTTTTTGGTTTACGATGAGGTAGTTCATCTTTAGCACATACCACAGGATTCCAAGAAGAAGTATAGGAACTGCGATTCAATAAGTAATGAAGTTCCCTGGTATCCATTTTTTTTTTTGTCTTCAACAATGGAAATATTGAGTCACCAATGCACACCTGACTTTAAACTTGAATGAATCTGTCTTGTAATTCCACGAATATTCAAGTCGGATAGGTTCTGCACTCTGATGAATGAGTCCTTCGATGCGTCTGATCTCCAGAGAAGTAAGTGGAGGAAAAGAAGAATTCACCAAGACTTTATACCACTGTTTCAACACGTGTTCATCTGAGAGTTGTGACCAGGCCGTTTCCAAATATTCATCCAATTTTTCTTCGCCTGTCATCATCATACATTTGTCGTGTTGTATCTGACTGGGATGATCGTTTTGACATCCATAACATTGTTCTTTAATCAGACTGTTAATGATTGGACTCAATTCCTGAGCATAACAGGTCACTAACTGTTTTTCGTGTTCTGGCCATCGAGAAACCATAAATCCAGTAAACACAGGAACTGAATGGTTTTCTTCTTCTTCTATTCGAGGTACTGAATGAATGACTTCGTCATTATCATCATCATCATCATCCTTTGTGGTAGTTGGTGACTGTTGAATCACTTCACAAAATCCCTCATCTATCTCCATAGGTTCTACGTTCTGCATCTTTGTTTTCTTCTAATAGTCTACAATGACTTCTCTCAAACTGTTGATCTCTAGAGTGTTATCAAATTCTGCATACAAGACGACGTTCACTGTCTGGGCTGGAGCTTGACCAAACTGAAGTTCCACACGAAGGGGGCCTGATTTTATAGGGTGGAAATGTCCTTCATCGCTGCCTTGGTCCGGAGTGAAATCAAAACCCCACAAGGCATACCCTCCTGCATAATCGTCGTACGAAATGCCGTGGCTGGTGTCGCGACCTAACTGACCTGTGGCTTCATACAGGCTCAAGTAAGATCGTAAGTAATTTCTCTGGCCACCAAAGTCAGGTTCAAAAGGTCTGGTACACAAGGTCTTGCCATCTCGACTGACATCTATCTTGGTGACGTTAAAGTGTTCAAACTGGAATGGATTCTGATTGTTGACTCCATTGAAGGCTGAATTTTTGACCATGCCAATGATCAAGCGTTTAGGGAGCTGTCCTTGGAAGATGTGATCTTCGACTATGGATCGGAGTCCAGCGGCTGCAGTAAAGGTTTTCACTTCCACACGTCTAAGAGGATACTTAGCAGTGGTTCTGCTCAAGGATTGACTGATGTCGTTAGGTACTTTTGGTAAGATTTCTACACGTCGCACGTAAAGTTTGGCTTGTTGAATGATGGTTTTCCACTCGTTGTTTTCACTTACCAAATGGAAAGCACCACTGCTGCGATTCAGTCTCAGGCGTACATCTACTCCGTTCAACAAATACTTGTCTTGCAACCACATGTCCAAATGCAAACGATCCATCAGTTCTAAACTTTGCCTGATTTTCTTTCGACGTTCGTTAAATCCGACATTTTTTGGGTCTGCTACTACTGCTGCTGCGTATCCTGCCTGACCTTGCACACCTATCTGCGCTACCGCTGCTACAGGTAATTCTGTATTGTCGAACTTTGTCGCAGTGTCAAGTTTCCAGACCACAGAAGCATCCAGATGAGTGTTCTTGGCATCTTTTCCGAACGACAAGAGATTTCCAAATAAGCACGGTAAGGGTAAGTATCCAAACTGCTGCTGATCAGTTTGTTATTCAAGTACAAATCTACTCCACTGAACAAAGAATGAAAGAAATTATTGACGGGAGCTACTCTGGAATTTTCCACAGGAAGGCTGTTGTCATTTTTTTGTACTACCAGTTTCAGGTACAAGTTTGTCCTTTGATTTCAAGTTCGATAGGAGCTGATTCCGTCAAAGACGATACAGGATGAAATTCCACCCATTGGGATTCTTGCATCGTCATCATGGTGGGAGGCATAGAAAACAGATCTAGTTTGGACTTGGTACATTCGCAAGAATCTCGGTGCATCATTTTCACAGTTTAATAATCAAATACGTCTAATTCTCTACCAGTTCTTCTTCTTTTCCTATTCTTTCTGGAAGTACTACCGTGTGTTCTTTTATGAACTTTGAAAGGATTTCGATGTCGTCGTCGTCGTCTCTTTCTACCTTGTCCTTGCTGTTGTGAAGTAATGCCAGAGCCTGAAGCGTGAAGCGTATTTATAGGATTTTCTCGGAGACCTAAAAGATCTTTACCAGTGGTCATCAACACATTTTTGCCTGCTCTCATAAAAGCTTCTTTAGGATTTTGTTTGTCGATGAGGACGTTTTGCAAAAATTCTTTTCCTTGTGTCAAAGCGGCATCTTTTAAGGCATGAAATCCTCGAGTCACCATCGGTTTCAAAATAGGAGCTACCGTCCGAAATGCTGATTTTAACATATCTCCTAAACCATGTCCTCGTTGTCGAGCCACTCCTTGGTACACTGGATACATTTTTTTGGGGGGTTACAATTCGTTAGAGAATTTGTTTTTTTCGAAAATGTAGTTTCACCGTGACTTTTCCTTGGTCAATGAATGGTACACTTTGTCCTAAATCTCCTTTTATACTAATCTGGACACTGTCAAAATACGATTTACTAACTGGAAGATAATGAGGATGTACAAATTCACGGTGAACGTGAAAGGTGTTGCCACCAGCACCACTACTACTAGTGGTACTACTTTCACTATCTTCGCTCACAGAAACAGTAGAATTACCACCACCAATATCCAATTTGAAAGGAAGGACTCTCAGTAACGGAGCGGATGTGTGTCCCACCACGTTGTACTCCACCACATCGGAGTACACAAACATTAAATTCAGTCCACCATTCAATTCGATAGGGTGTTTAAATTTATGTCCAAATTCTACGTTGGTTCCAAACTCTATATCGTCTTCAGCGGTAAGCAATTTATTTCCACCCAAAATACCAAACAATCCAGATGAAAATTCAATGCTCAAGTATCTTCTCTCTTCCTAAGGTAAACCTTTATCTTTCTCACTAAGGAGTTGCCCTCTCTCTTTGAAAAATTGGACGATTAAACGGCGTGACAAAGCATGGTAAGCAATTCGTACCCATTTATTGGTGGCTGATAAGGCTTTGCTAAATTGGCGTGCAAACTGGGTTCTAATGGTGTCCACCAAATGTTCAGGACTAAAATAATACCCTGTAGGAATTCTCAGGGTAATCTGAGAATAGACAGTAGGTTGAGTAGATTTAGGATCTGGTACTAACTTTTTGAATGAGCCCTTCATGTCTGGATCTTCAGGGTCTTCTTTCCAGATTTCAGGATCATTATTCACCAACTCATCATGTATATTTTTGTTCAAGATTTGTACAACCATAGTGTTTTGAGTTTTGTTGATGTTTATGATTTGCGTAGGATGAATGATTTCTACCAAACCCACTTCCCAATGAGTGTCGTGATCCAATTGGATGGATTGAGGTAATTTGGCCGTGAAACAACATAAGGTGTTGTTGGGAAACACATCCATGGAACTGTCACTAGGTAACGTTAAATAAAATTGGTCATTCATAGTTCCAAAGTGGTTCTGGTGTCCGAGGAGTCACTCAAGTGGACAGAAGAAGGATGTTCAAAAGGTTCCAAAAGAGGATTGGTATTTTGGTGGTGGTGACTGGAAGAAGAAGAAGAAGGTGGACTGGCGTTGTTGTGGTGACTGTTGTCGGTCGCTGTCGTAAATTTCAAAGAGGGACTGGGTAAAAGATAACCGATGCAACTGCTCAGTAAAATGGTCCACAATTGTTTGTCTCCTTGTTGTAAACTCAAATTGGCAATAGCTGCTCCGATGACACAATACACTACAAAAATTTGGCAGAAAAAGACGATTTGATTTTTAGGCACACGTTCTCCGCACCACACCCAAAGTGGTTGTTTTTGTAATTCTTGAAGAGAAGAACTCTGTGAAGGAGTCCTTGAAGTCTGGGTGGCTGCTGTGTTGAATGGCATGTTGTGAGTTTACTTCTTTTTCTTTTTATAGTCGACGACTTGAGAAGCCGCAATCCAAGAATCAAAACTAGGTGGATATCCTTTCCAACGTACTTTGACTTCTTCTACTCGTCGTTTACCTACTTTACGTGTTCTTTGTTCGAGAATGCTTTCGATGTCGTACAAGGTGTCTTCTTTTTTAGTCACTCGTTGTAACTCAGGCAAGTAAAATGTTCCTTTGAGTACTTCACCGTGCATGTCTTCCAATTTATAGACTGGAGGATCACGTCCACGGACGGGGGTAGTGACACGAAACAATTCGGTTGTCCAGTTAGGTAAATAACCTTTGTCAAAAGTACGTTTGGTTTTTCCGATGCGAACCCAATCTCCCGTCTTTAACTCCAACAAGGATGTCTTATTCTTTTTCTTTTTTTTTTTTGGTCTGGGGTGAACCAAATAATTTATCAAACACAGACACTTCGTTTTCAGGGCTGACCTCTTCGGGGGCACATCCGATGCTACGATGGTACGATTGATTGTACGCTTTGACCAAACGAGGTAACACGTCGATGTACTTGAGAGTATGTTGATGTGTAAAATATTTCCACATGCGTTCTTTCAAAGTTCTTTGAAAACGTTCCACGATACTGGCTTTGGTTTCAGGATTTTCGGTAGTAAAAAAATGAATTTGTCTTTGTTTCAATTCTTTTTGAAAAGCTTGGTTTAGAAATTCGGTGCCTTTGTCAGTTTGCCATCGTAAAGGTTGGCGTCCACTTTGTTTCAAGACCAATTTTAAGGCTCGTACCAATTCGGTACTGCTTTTAGAAGTCAAAGGCACGACCCAAGCAAATTTGGAAAACACGTCGATGACACAAAACAAATATTTGTGACCACGATTGTAAGTGGCTAAATGAGAGACGTCGGCTAAATCGGCTTGCCATTGATGATCGATCCCTTCCACTTGAGTGGTACTTCTAGAAAATTTACGTCGAATGGGTTTGTGTAACGTGTACGTCGATTGTTCTTGTAACCATCGTCGTACTTCGGGCAAACGTACACTTTTCAATTTACTTTTAGCAGCTCGATATAATTTTTGAACTCCTCCGTAACCAGCAGCATGGCCAGGATTGTAATAAATGGTGGCTAACAGTTTCTCCATGATTTCCTCAAGAATAAGTTAACCAAGTTCCAATACTCTTTTCTTCGTGAGGTATCTTTTTGGATTGTTGTTTACGTGTCCGACGTGCTACTGGGGTAAAGGTAGTTTGAACAGGGGTCATCGGTTCTGTTTTGACTTCTTTCTTCACTTCTTTCTTTTTCTCTTCTGAGGGTAAAGGGGTAGACCTCTTCTTTTTCATCCAATCCGGTGTGGCTAACTTTTTTATTTTTTTAAGAGGTGGAATTAGTAAAAACTCTTCTTCTTCTTCTTCTTCTTCTTCTTCTTTTTTGACGGTCATCCCTGTACCGGTGTCTGTTTTAGCCACTTTAGGTTCGCTTTTCATCAGGGCCTTAAAATCTCTCAGAGTGGGTGGAGCTGTTTCGTCGACTGCATTTTGGCGGAAGAGTTGTAGACGTTGTAAAAGTTGACCGTACCGTTGGGATTTTTCTGTTTCGGACACATCGTTGCGTTCCATCAGGGATTGTATTTCTTGTTGTAACTGAGACATTTCTTTGAGATTAGGATTGGGTGGTAAATGAGGTATCCGTTGTTCGTTCCAACGATGAAATTCCATCCATCGTTTGTAAGGTACTAAAGTCAGTTTTCGTCCTTCCATTTCATCCAAAGGTGCCAAAAAGGTGTGGTCTTTTCAGAGAAGGGTGGTCTTTTTATCTTCTTTTTTGGTTATCGCATGACCCCTCCTAAAAGCGGTCCAGCAATCGTTCCTAACAAAAGAGCGGCTATTTTTAACAACGAGCCTATCAACATAGGTAGAAATCCTCCTCGTTGCACCAACATTTTTTTCTTTTGTTGAAGAGATATTTTCTTTTTTACCATTTGACGAAGAACGTTCCGATGTTTCCCTAATTTTTGTTTCTGTATCTTGGACAAAGGTACCGTTCCTTTCATTACGTTAAAACAACATTCACACACGGTATCGATGATTTCTTTAGGAGCTGTTTGAATGAGTTGTTTTCGCATGGGAGGATTGGATTTGGTCAAGACAGACAAGACATCCCAATGTTTGGCTAGACGAGGGGGAAGTCGTCCTTTTTTGGTGGTTTTACTTTTCTTTTCTTTTTTTGGTGGTGGTGACGGTGTGCACGTTTGGGAGCCATCTTTAGAGGTGAGGAGGAGTAAGTCTGAAGTCTTTGGCATTTCACCCTTCTATTTTATACTGGAATACGTCTCCACTGATTGTCTGCACGACGTACCAACTTCACGACAGGTCTCACTCGACGTTGAGGTGTTTTCAATGGACTAAATCGTCTCAATTCATCTTTGGATAAATCCACTAAACTTTGTAAGATGCCAGTTCTTTCTTGGACTTTGGTTTTAGGGGATGGTACTTTGTTGGTGGCTGCTGCCATGGCTAAATCAGCTGAAGTCGACGGTCCCGACGGGGTGACTTTAGAAATAGGTTTCCACTTTTGCATCAAATTAGGAAACACGGATCTTAAGTCTGGTTTGACAGGCATCATGGTAAAAGAGGGTGAAGAAGAAGAAGAAGACAAAGAGGAAGAGGTGGACGCAAAAGGAGACCTCGTCATCATTGGGGACTGTGATGGTGATGGTAAGGGTGGTGTTTTGCGGGTGTACGTTTGCGTCCTGGCTGCAGTACCTCTTTTACGTCGGGTGCTAGTGGTGGTGGTAGGTGTGGTTTTCTTCTTCTTCTGGGCACGACTTTTCTTTTTCTGAGGGCTGCCTTTCTTTTTCTTGGTGGTGGTTTTCTTCTTTGGACTTTTCTTCTTCTTCTTTTTAGGAGTTGTTTTGGGTTTTTTGGTTTGGGCATCATTAGGATCCCATTTCAAAAGGGAACGAATCATAACCCCTCCTAAAGAACCACTTCCACCAGGAGTTAAAATGATTTGTTTTTTAGTCCGTGAATCGATTCTAGGATTAGCCAGTTGTGACAATGCCGATTTATGTTTTTGAAAAAAACGTTGAGTTTGATGAGGGATGTGAATGATGCCTTGTAGTAATTGACGTGCTGTCAAAGTAAACCATCGTAACACTCCTTTAAGACTCGCTTCTAACAAATGAGCACGGACTTGTGCATTTTTTTCACGACTGATGCCATACAAGGCACGAATCAATTTAGCCGAAGGATGAGATTGAAAGGAAGTCATCTCTCAAAAGAGTGTGAGACAGAAATGACGTAGTGACTGTTTTTATAGTTTTTTTAAAAATGGGCTGAAGGGGACGTGTAAATGACAGGACCTCCTTCTTCACCCCAAGGGTGAAACAATTGGGCACGAAATCTCAAATAGTCAGGAGTGGTAGGTTTTAAGTCAATGAGTAAATACTCGTGAGGGGTTTGAGTGGCATCGTCGTACGCATAATTGAGCCAAGGAGCCCCTAACTGTTTGGCTAACACTTGTACTTGAGATTTGTCTCTGGGGCTTTTAAACAAGACCACGTAATGAGCATTCAGACTGATGGTTCGATGGACTTTACTTTGTTGAAATAAATTTTGAGTAATGTAGACAATACTAGCATTACGATGGTGTCCTTTTCGTGTAAACCAAAGTTTAATTTCTTCTTCGTCTTCTCCTAACATGTCATCAAAAATAACTAAATGAGTTTGACTCACGTCAGACACGATTCCATCGTCTTCGTGAGAAATACCATCCACAAATGAAATGGTTTCTCCTTGACTTTCTTTCAATAACGTGTAAGACGGTTGCCACTCTTTGTAACACCACACGATACGTTGAGGTGGACGATCAAACAAATCAGTTTTGTGTTCGATCAATCGTTTGACAAATTCGGTTTTCCCTGAACCACTCGGTCCAGCAATCAACATGTTAAATGGATGGCGCAGATACAAAGCATTCCAACTTTGACGATCTAACTTTTCGTCAATCACTTTAACCACAGAGGAAGTAGAAGAGGCAGACGAGGTAGAAGAGGAGGATGATGATGTAGCCATGATTGAGGTAAGAAGATTTTTGAGAAGAAGACAAAAGACCCAAGGCATTTTATACATTTTCATACACGTTTATTTAAAAAAAAAAAAACAACCAACACAACAAAAACATATTTTACAACTTTACACGAACACGAAGAAGTGAATGAGTGAGAAAATATGCAATTAAAATGAACACGTACAGAATGAAGACTACCACTAAAACAGCTAAAGTTATCTCTAAACAAGGCAAGGAACAACAATATTTTCGTGTCCTAGTCATGAAAGACACTGTGTTTTGGGGTGGTGGCAGTATTCTTCTGGTCGTCTTTTGTTTTTTTGAATCCTCTGACGACGGCGGTGGTAAAGAAGGGTGGTGTTCCTCAAGAGGCATTTGAACCACAGCAGTGGTGTCAGGTTCTTCTTCTTTTAGGGTTTCCCATCGAGGTTCCCATTTTTTCACTTTTGGACCCTTATGGACAAGTTGCCAAATCTTTGGCAAACTGGGCCACTTCTTGTAGCCAATATTGGAAACCAAGGTTTCTCCAGGGTCGTACATCTTTCCAATGGAAAAGGTGTTGGTGTAACTCACTAGCAAAACACACTTCTTGAAATGTTTTATACACAGATAAAGTGTGATGAATGTCTTCTTCACATGGAAGTGCGTCACTAATTTTCATCACCACTCTCAACGCTTTACGTACAATGTTTCTTTCTTGGACTGATAAAATCAAGTTTTTATAGTCTTCTTCTTCTACTAAGTCCGAAAAAGAACACAGGGTCATATTGTTTTTTGGAACTCAACAATTGAGTCCAAAACAACCACGGATCGTTCAAAATAATCCAAGGCAAACACTTGTCCTCAAAAATACTCCACAATGAATGTCCTGGAAAACGAATTCCAAGATAAGTAGTCACTAAGACTCACACCACATAACGTCCAAAATTCAATGGAAACAGTTCTTGTATCAATTTTTTATAATTCTCTAAGGTCTGAACATCATCTGTGATTTCCTTCCACGGAATCCGTTTCAGAAGTGGCGTGTAGAGTTCAGGCATACCCCCTCTTTTATAGTCAGGCTGTCCAATAATATACACTTGGCATGTACCGATAAATCATCAAGGCTCATGTTTGACTTTCCTTCCACGGAATCCGTTTCACGAGTGACGTGAAAGGTACAGACGTGCCGCCTCTTTATAGGGGTCGATGGCTAAGGTAGGTATCTTGGGTGGCATGTTTTTATAGCCAGGCTCCCAAGGTTGGTACCTTTTGAGGCAGTCTCCTTCAGGATAGTAGTAGCGATAGACGTTTCCCATGACCATTCTTCTATGCCCTTGAAAGAGGGTATAGTGTAAAAATCGAGAAATGACTTTGATTTTACGTTTCACTTGGATTTTGACAAACTCTTGGTAAATCCTTTGGCGCACATTCAAAGACATGCCAGCAATGTACTTGGGTAAAGTTTCCGATTTGAAAAGAAGTAACTCTCTTTTGTATTCTTCACGATACTGGTGATAGTCGTTGTTCAGAATCAGATTTCTGATGCGGCGAAAGTAGCCATAGCATTGAAATCGAGGAATCACTTGAAGTTTACGTTTCACTTGAATCTGAACCAACTCATCGTAAATCCGTTTTTGCAACTTCGAAGGCAAGTCACGAATGCGGTCTTCTAAAGTAGTCTTCTTGGTGACAAAATTCTTACACACCAACCAAACGGAATCGGTAGGTAAAGGATATGATCCAAAACAAGTTTGAGTGATTATCCTATCTAATTTCAAACCACGTAAAGGTGATTCGTCTTGAAGGGTCAGTTCTTCTAACAGTTTTTGGTATTCTTGTACGTTAGTCACATTTTTTTCCTTCACTTCATTCCATCGAATTCTATATTCCACTGCTACATTGTAGGTGGCCCCCACCAATTTCTTAAAATGGTGATGTAGATCTTCATCAATGTCTGACCATTTGAATATCTTATTAGCAATCAAATGTCTTATCGTCTTGAAATACCATTGGTTACAACAGGTCTGTCGTAAAGGATGTAACTGTTCTTTACGTTTCACTTGAATCTGAACAAATTCTTGGTAAATCCGTTCTCGTATCTCCAAAGGTAATCTACCAATGCGATCTTCTAAGGTAGGAATATACTGAAAAATGCGTTCTTGCAACTTCAAAGGTAAACCAGTAATGTAATCTTCTAAAGAAGTATTCTCCTTCTCCGCCATGGAATTTTTTTTACTTCTTCTTTTGTTGGGCATCTGGCTCATCGTACCCGTACTGTTCTAAAGCCACTAAAGGTAAGAAGTGACAGTGCGGAGACCATCTGGCATGTTCAATGTAAGCTGAGTCGGTAGGCTCCCAATGGTGAAGTTCCACACCACAACTAAAACATTGAACTTTATCTCCTTCTCCCGTGTATTTAAATCCAGATCTAGCTAAACCTTCCGGTTTAGGTCCTTCTAGAAATTTTGGCCACTTGTCTTTGAATGACTCGAGTCGACTTTCATACTTGGAATAACCAAGTAAACTCACAGGTATTCTGATATGCGAATATGGGCCCACATTCACCTTGTTGTCTTTAACGTCAATACCAGTTCCTTTAGTATTTCCAGTAAAACATAAAGGGCGTACTGCCTCTTTAGAGGGTGGCCGATGAGTGGTGGTGATGTGACAAGCTACGGAATCCTTTTGAACGTGTGAATCGGGAATACCAAACCGTACAGAATCCGTTTCATTGCATGGTTCTGCATCACACTCCAAGTCGTGGTGACTCATCTTTTTTTTTCTTCTTGCTTCTTGGTTAACGTTGAAAGTAAGAATGAAGGGTTAGGCTTGGAAGGGGTTCCTTTTTTATACCTGTCGACTGTACCATCCGAAAAGTATTGTAATGTGATCGGTGGAAACGCTAAAGAAAGGTAAGCACAGTTTGGTGACCATCTGGTATGTTCCAGGAGAGCTGATTTCTTACAATCCATACGAATAGTGACACCACAACTAAAACACTGAACTTGTGTTCCTTGTCCAAAGTAAACAAAGCCTGCTCTGGCTAAAGCGTAGGAAGTAGGTAATCCATTGTTCCTAAGTTTTTTTGTGCTCCATCGATGAGGACAATAACAATAGTCAGGCATGTGTTTAGGCCAATTTTTGAACGTTTTCAAGCGACTGCCACACTCACCATAGTCAGGCAAAGCCCATGTTGTTGAAGACATCTCTTTTGGTGTTGTCTTATTGTAATGTGATCCGTGGAAACGTTAAAGAAAGGTAATCACAGTTTGGTGACCATCTGGTATGTTCCACGATAGCTGAATGTTTAGGACTCATGCGAATGCTTGCACCACAACTAAAACATTTCACTAAACTTCCCTGTTCAAAGTAGACAAATCCTGCTCTGGCTAAAGAGATGGCTGTGGGTAATCGATCCCCTTTAGGCCATTTTTTAAACGTCTTCAATCGACTGGTACAATCAGCATAGTCAGGCAAGACCCATGTTGAAGTCATCTTTTCTGTTTTTCAAGAGGGTTTCCTTTTTTTATACTTCTCCAAATCGGCGTGTCCGTAAGGTAAAGTTGTGTGATCTGGAAGTCTCACTCGTTTTTGGTACACGATGCGATACACTTTTTGAACAGGTCGAGTCACGATTTGATGATTAGGTAGGCGTACAATCTTGTGAGGTTCTAACGTGGCTACTTGAAAATCTTTCACTTGTCCAGACAGTAAAGCATTTTTTATAACCTCAAAGTTTACGACTTGGTTAGTTCGATAGTTCAGAGTCAACCCTTTGACTTTACAGGAGGTGTGAAGTTGACCTTGCGGGTCTCGGTATCGGTACCCATAATTTTTGGGGCCACCGCTGGCAAAACTCAAAATGGTATCTTGAAGGTGCTCGTCTGTCCAGGCTCCTAAACGATTTCCTTGAATGGTAGGGTGGGGGCAACCGGGGCGATGAATGTAAATGCAACTGTCAGTATCAAAGTACAGGACACGATCTCCTAAGACTTCTAACGCTTCGTCATACAATTTTAAACGAGCACGAGAAGTCACGTGACTACGTTACTAAACTTGTCAAGAACTTGGGTTCTTCTTCGAAATTGACAATGATCAAATCCTCACGGATGATTTCGACGTGCTTGACTAGAATACTTTTGTCGTCCACCAGTTTAAAGTAACGATAAGGATCGTCCACGTATTCCGTTTTGGGTAAGATCGTACGTTGAGCCATTTTTCCCCACAAACAATTCAACATCACTTTGGCAAACGATCTTTTTCCTTCATTTTTTTCCACCTCTTCTAAAGTAATGCCTTCGATGTCACGGTATTCTTCTTTAAATCGTTCTTGGTCTTCGGGAGTTTGACACCACGAAGGATAACCACTAGCTTCTTGTTTCAGTTTGAGAAATTGGTTCACGTACCCCGAAAAAATGCCTGGATGATGTGTAGCGTCGTCCTTTTGGTATTGGGCTGTAGTTGGAAAGTGCCAGATTTCATACACGTTCAATAAACGGTATCCACGATCCAGAGCCCGAAACAATTCGGCACTGACCCACGTTCCTATCAACGACCGTTCTTCCTCCGTGTGGTGACAGGGATGATCTTGGTTGCACGTTTCGGCACACGTCCGACATAAAGGAAACATCAGTTTTCCTTGACAATGGTAAGGTAAGATGGGATGAAACAAGTTTGTTGGAGGTAAAACTTTACATTTAATTAATCCTTCGTATTGACGAATGTGTTCCACGTCAATGTGTTCTGTTAAAATTTCAGGGTGTCCTGTGGGAAAACGAGCATATTTGCACACCCAAGGATACAAAGAACACACGTCGATGAATTTGATTTCTTCTCCTTGGGATTCATTCACGTCGTACAGCAAACGAGTGGCATTGGTTCGTCCCCCAAATAAACTGTGGCGCGGATCTAAAGGTTCGATGTCGGTTGCGTCGTAACTTTGAGTAATGGTTTTAAATTCAGGATCGGTTTTCAAACGTCGATCGTATTCGTGCTCCCACATTTCTATCACTTCGTAACCTTGACTTTCTAACTAAAGTCGTCGTTGACAAGTCTGTTCGTATAACTGATCCATGGTAGGATCTGAATAAGGGATTTTCATGTCTCGGTTAGGATAACAGGTAGGGCATCCGTGAAACAAACAACCCTGAAACTCGTACACAGTGTGCGGGTTTTCTAAATCCCAACCATCCACGGAATAACCTCCAATCTTTTTTTCTCCTCCTCCGTTTCTAGCATGTTGTATCCATTTGTCTTCTTTTTGACACAAGTAATGAAGCCAACGTAAAGCTTTGACCGAATATTGACGACTAGTAAAGAGCCCCGTGTTGGAGTCGATGATGGCCAGTTGGTTCTCAGGCATGAAATTTTGCCTGTAGACTAAGGAACAGGCTTTAGGTAAGGTGGCTGCATCTTTCAAAGGATCGACCTCCCCATGACCTCCCCATGATCGAGAAATAAATCTCGAAATTTTCCACAACAACGTCTTAAAATATCTACATCCGATCGACAATATTTGAGCATCTCTTCTTGAAAGTCAAAGGGATCGTTCTGGTGAGCACGGTACCAAGCGTGAAAAGCTTCTCACTGTTCGGGGCGCATTCCATCGGGGTCGTAATCATGAAGGTCAGGTAAATGAGGTAGGACGGCCTGTTGATTAGCTTCCGTGTTAAAGAAGTGAGGAAAATAGCCTTTAGCCATTTCTGTCATGCCAAACGTTTTTGGCATGCGACTCAAAGGCATGGCCAAATAACTCATTGAATCTTTAAACTGAACTTGTCCTACTTTCATGTAGATGAGCTTTTTTCCGTTCATGGTGACTACAGGACGTTCGGTTCCATGGTTCAAATAATAATTGAGTAAAAACTGTCCATCGTATCCCGAAAAATTGTGAGCTATGACGGTGGCATACCGATGACAATCTCCATAACGATGAATGTCTTCTTCGCTCCAACTGTCGTGGGTGGTAGGGTCTAAAACCCATTCAGCAAACTCAGACAAAGTGTTCACTCCACGAAAGATTTTTTCACGTCCTCCTGGAATACGACTACAATGAGGACAGTGAAAATGAATCGATTCTTGAATGCACTGATCACAAGCCCGATGTGCTACACAAAAATTTGGAATGTGAGTGCCTGTTTCTTGCATGCATTCAAAATCAAAAAAGATGAAATCTACTTGTTTCTTGTTTTTCTTCTCTGTCTTGTCAAACTTTTGAATAAAACATCGATGATCAAAATCGACGATCTGATGACAAATATAACATTTTTTCTTGCCAGCACAAACGTGTCTCTTTGAGTTGTTGGTACGAATGAGCTGTCCACACGTAGAACACGATTTCAATAACTCACAAGCACATTTTTGTTGGTGTCCTTGGGTCTTGCGATGTTGTTGGTAGCAAGAAGGACTGACAAAATGGCGTCGACAGGTTTCACAATAAACGTGATGTTGTTGTGGTTCAGGAAGGCATGGTGGGTCGGCTAAACAGCCCCGACATCTTGCTCCACAACCAATGTGTTTCTCCCGACTATTAGACCCTTTGTTACATTTCTCACAGTAGTAAGAGTATCCCAAAAATCCAGTAATACTGGTAATGGCATCAAAATGTTCTTGATGGTGATAAAGATGAATGTATTTTCCCTCAGGAAAATCAGGGCCTCGAAACAGCAGAGCTCCGCGCACTTCTTGAGGGTGAACTTTTAACGTATAATGAGGAGCCAAAACATCTTGAAGTTGCTGCATTTGAGAAATGCCACACACGGTCTCTTTAGGGATCCCTGCTTGTTTCAACAAGAGTTCTGCCTCATTTCGTTGTTTGGCATTCTTTGACTTTCGAATGTTTTCCCAGGCTTTTTTCCATTCTTTACTCTCGTTCTTGTTAGCATAGGTACGGCCCACCACGATAGCTCGAGCTAAACACATTGAATCTTGAGTATTGTTAATTTGGACGACACTGCGTTTGGTAGTACGAAGATCGTCCACTAATAACGGTTTTCTTTTTCGTCCACTTCCTCGAGGTGGAGAAACGTGTGTCATGTAAAGGGTAGCTTTTCCATCGGTGATGGTAAACTTGTCATTGGATTGTTGTACATGTTCTATTTTTGACATGACTTTGTCTGGCGTTAATTCTGCCGGGGTGCTAAACTCAATCCAAACGGGACTCTTCAAGTTGTCATGATGGATGGCCAGTCTCAAGCGATCCTCTTCTTTGGCTCCACATTGCCGTTTCAAGTTGATTAAGACAGATTCCCACAAATCGCTAATGAACCCTGCCGCTTTCTCGGGAGGTACTTTGGACTTAAAGTCTTTGAAGTGTACTGTGTGAGTGTACGCCGTGGTCCTAAATTTTCGAGAGGTTATTTTTTGAGTCTCTCGAATCCTATAGTAATTTTCAGGAGCCACGGTAGGACTTTCTTGGTCAGGGGTTCTGGTGTTGGTGGTTTTTGTTTTGGGTGGTTGTTTGGAAGTTTGGGTTTCAGGTTCACTCATCTCGTCTTCAAAGTCACTGGCATGGACTTGAGCTAGTAGTTCGTCTAAGGGTGTTTCGGGGGGCACGGAATACCTTCGTCGTCGTGGCCTCTTGGTTTGTTCTTCTTGTTCTGGTTTCTCATGGTTTGGGCGTGATCTTTTGATCTTGAAATCTGATTTGAAACTGATTCAGTTTTCACCCAGGTACCTTTATATAGAGAGAGAAGAGTATATAAAAAGAGAGCTTCTTACCTTCAGAATCAGTCTTTGGTGATTGAACTTTCAAGCTGCTGAAAAAGATGGAAGAGTCAAAAAGACAGATTGCTTTTTTGGTGAGAGATTTGCAGACAGTGATTCGAAAGTATACCACGAACAATAAGAGTAAGGACCACTCCTCTGTCTCTAGAGATAAAAGTGAAGATACTTGTTACATCTGTCAAGAGAAAGGACATTGGGCTCCAGAATGCCCACAACGTCATCAGCAAAAGAGAGATAAAGGGAAAGATATCTGTTATCATTGTAAAGGATCAGGACATTGGTCTTCGGAATGCCCTCAGAAAGAAAAAGAAGAAGAGGAGAGGGAGGAAGCTGATTCAAAAACAACAAACCTAGAAGAAGAAGAAGAACATATCATTAAGAAAAGTAAGAAGAGAGTAAGAAGAATGGAAGAAAGTGAGAATGAAGAAGAAGAAAAAATGGAAGACATGATTCCTATGAAGAAGAAATTAAAGAAACAAAAGAGAGACAGACAGTGAAACAAAGGAACTTTTGTTGTGTGTTGTTTTTGGTGTTATATGTTATATTGCTGAATTATTTTGTAAAAAAAAAATGGATGAATACACCAGACTGGAGAAAAAAAGTAAGTGGTTTTGTGTTATTTTGTTTTAGAGTAGAGATGCACGCACGCACGCACTCACACTTTTACCATAGGATTTTTTTAAAAGTTTTAACTTGATTTTTGGCAATTTGATTTCTTTTCTAGAAATCTGGTGGTCCTTAGAAGGACCGTTGGGTTGTTTTGTTTTCAAAAACAAAACTTTCAAATCAACTTCAAATGCCGTAGTCCTTTACCACGACCCAATCCATATCCTGTTAATGCTGCTGCTACTGATGGTGTTTTGATTATGGTGGTAGTCACTGGTGGTGGTGGTGGTGGTATTGGTGACATGGGTGGTGACATCTCACTAGCACTGGAAGGCTTAGAAGAATGTTGTTTAGCCCGTGATGGTCTTTTTCGTTTAGGTGGTTGATGAGTTAAAGAATACTTATAGACATCGGTCATCCATTTTAACTCATATAATATCTCTTCTAACAGACTTACAGTTTTTTCTTGAAGACTGATGCCTTCCTTTACTGTTTCCTTCTTCTCCTCCTCTTGTAACTGCTGCTGCTGCTGTCTGATTTCTTCCTCACTTTGTTTTCTTCTCTCTTCTTCTTCTTTCTGCTGTTGTTGAAGAAGAAGAAACATTTCTTCCTCTTCTCGTTGCTTTTTTACAAAATTTTCCATCTCTTCCATTTGCCTTTTTTTAAATTCATCCACCATTGGTACAGTAGTAGTAGTAGTAGTAGCAGTATTCTCAAACTCTTGATTTAGTAAATCTAAATCAAAGTCTTCCGGCCGGAAGTTCAATAATGCAGCAGCATTAATCATTGAAGGCTCACTCCAATACATTGTTGTAGTACTTGTCTTTCCAGTCTCCATGAAGGCTGTCGAAAAAAGTAATAAACCCCTACGAACGCTACGATACCTTTATACCCGAGATGACGTCACACCCCCGCTCTCTTCCCATTGGAAGAAAACCCGACCCACTTGTAACGCTCCTTTGGATTGGTAGTTGATTTCGATTCATTTCAATCCTATCGTAAGGTATATATACTACCGCTGGTTTCATAAAGCTTCACCGGTTTTCTCCAGAACCACTCAAAAAGACTAAAAAATCATGTGGGTTAGCGTGGAAGCATCGAACATTGTCTCGGGAATGCTGTTTAATCCAGCATTCCCCATGTATGTAAAAGCCTCATGGGCTACCACCAAACTAACAGAATCCACCGAATGGAAAAGTCGCATCTACATCGAACGTCAAGGATGTTTAAAGAGAGTCCTTTTCTTCGGCCCAGAAATTAGAAGAAGCAGAAGAAAAAGAAGACCTAGCCGAAGATGTACATGCTAAAACCCACCAAAAACAAAAAAACCCAAAGGCCCTTCTAAGGGCCACCCAATTTTCAAGAAAAGATTAATTGTCATTGCCATCAGAGTGTGTGTATGTTGGTGAGTTTGTGTGATTGATTTTTAGGCACCTACTAAAAAAGTGTAATTGTGTGTTTTGATTTGTTCTAAAAAAAATTCCCTTCCCAAAAAAATGTAGATAGTGTGTTTGTGTGTTTGATTTGTTTTAAAAAATTTCCCTTCCCAAAAAAATGTAGATAGTGTGTTTGTGTGTTTGATTTGTTTTAAAAAATTTCCCTTCCCCAAAAAAATGTAGATAGTGTGTTTGTGTGTGTTTGATTTGTTTTAAAAAATTTCCCTTCCCCAAAAAATGTAGATAGTGTGGTGTGTGTTTTTTTGGAAAAAAAGGAGGGATGTTTTCCATCACGTCCGCGCTTCTCGAATATAAAGCGGTACCTTCCGCAGTCGAACCATTCACACTTCACACTGAAGAATGAATACTGTAGACCTCTTGCAGGAAGCTTGGGATAGGATGGTGGATGTGGAGTCGTTAATGGAAAGGTTGGAGTATTGGTGGAGATATCCTACCACCAAACCATTTGTCACCAGCCAACTAGCGGCTCTTATTTCAGCTAGGAGGTTGGTGAATGATGTTTTGGTGGAGGAAAGACTAAAAACTTCTTCTTCTTGTGCTCCTTGTCGTGTGGGTTTTATCAAAAAATCCCTTGACTTACTAGATGAAGTGAAATACTTCCTTCACCTTGTTCAACAAGATGAATGGTCGTATCCACCCACTAGTTGTGTCAGGCGTGAAGAGATAAATCTTCACACGACAACCCTATTGTTAAAACAAGCGTTAGAGCAAGAAGTAGCCCACATTAAAATCTTGTGGGCTCTTGAAAGAAAGAAGAAAGAAGAAGCCAGGAAAGAAATGGAATTTCAACGGCTGAATTTAAATTGGATAAAAATCCAAGATAAGTTCCGACGGATGAAACATCCTGACTGGCTACCAGCAACACTTCCAACCAAGAAAAAAAGATCCACCACCTTCCTAAGCTTATTCACCAAATGTTGGAGGAAATAAAATATTCCTCCTCCAACGGTCCTTATGAGGACCACCCTTTTTCAAGAAAGATTAATTCTATTCCCCTCCCACACTCCCACACCCCACCCACACTCCCGCCACGTTAAAAACTCCCGTTTTCCCTATAGAGGCCCCCGCCATGTTAAAATCCCATTTCCCTATAAACTTTGTCACTTTTTTCCCCCAAGTGCCCTCCCATGTTAAACGTCCATAGATTCCCCCAAGTGCCACCCCCTAAAAATTTTTCCCCCAGTCACCCCCCCCCCCCTAACTACTGGTATGCAGTCATATATCACAACTACTACATACAAATGTTATACAGTCATAAAATCAGGATTGCTCATTAAAATATTTGTAGATGTATCATTTCTTAAAAGCTGAAACAAGATATGCTTCTTTAATTTCATTCTGCAAACTATTTTATAAAACTGTACCGGCATAAGCAAATGATTTCTTAAAATACTCTCACCGAACTTTTGGTATATATGACTCACTGTTTTCACTCTACCGTGTACTCCTTGAGCTAATGTTCCTTACAAATGTAAAAACATTAAGATACTCTGGCGCTAGATTATTTATGACCTTGAAAGTGAGAACAGATTTTCTAAAAAATAATGCAATCATTAATTGGCATCCATTTAAGAGTGTTGAAAAGAGGTGATGTAGATGTTGAAATATCTTTGACATAAAAATCACACTGACTGTTTTTTTTTGTTTTTTTTTCTTTCTGTAAGCTATATGGATTCTGCATGTGAGAGGAATTACGTAGTTCTCAAAATCCTTTTCAAAATAGAAAGATATTTAGGACGATGACTCGACAGAACAGAAAATGGAATCTTAACAGAAAGACTTAGAGGTTTAATTAAAGGAAATGTAAATGAGTAGAGATTTTCTGACTGCAACAGTAAAGATTTGTTTCATATTATTCGAAAAATTCGACAATATGGTTCTGTAAAAGCCTATGTAAACTTTTAACGATGAGAGTTATGAAGAGGACTATTCAAGAAAGTGAACAAGTTAATATAGAATTGCTTACTATAGAACCAAGCCTATTAGCATATCGAATATAAATGAAATGCCACAGAATATTTCTTTTACATTTTACATACCAATTTTGGACAGGAAATACGCGAAAGTACTAGAAGTCTGTTTGACATGATTGATTATTTAACAATAAATATAGATAGATACCAATCAATCAGAGGAACCCTATACATATATTTGCCTGAATGGGTTAAGAACAAACAGCTCGTATAAATGTGAACAAATAAAGACGGTTGATCTATCTTTATGCCATGGAATCAGTATTAAATAAACCAAATGATAATTAAGATAGATCGCCAAAATACATTATAGATATAGTTAGAGACACATTGGTGTGATAAATGTCCTGTAAAAGTAGGGGACATTAACAATTCTGAAATATTAGCATCAAGTGGAATCAATGACAATGTAATAGGCTGGCCGTTAAAAACAGCTAGACATGTTATTTCTTTCCTTGATGAACATGTTTTGTTTTTTAATTTGTTTTGTTTTTGTTATTAGTGATTTTGCTACGTGGAGTTGTTATCAAAAATGTAAATAAACCATCTAGCATGATTAGAGCTTCATATATTAGTTCAAAAATAGACAATAGTAGTTCTTGCAACCATTTGTTTCGATATACATATGTGCTTGTTCCTTTCATAGTCCATCTCTTTTGTTATTTTTGTTTTTGTTGTTGTTGCTGAAGTTTCTAGTTCGTGATATGTCCTTTGAATATCCAAACTACGAATCGCATTAGCAGATATGCTATGCACAGGCTCTGTCATCTTAACTGTACGACCAACATCAGCATAATTCTTCTTTTCTACGTGAGGTTTACCGTACGACTAACATCATCATAATTCTTCTTTTTTACATTACTCTATTTGTCTTCGTTTTGTCCTTTACAATTTCTGGTCGTGCTGTCACAGATTGTGTATTAGCCTCTGGAAAATCACTCTTTACTGCGTTGATATTATTAGTGAATTTTAAACCAGGTTTAAAAGAGTCTCTGGATTTGGGTAAATTGTTGTTGTATCCAACGATACAACCCATTTCCATAAGCATGTTACTGCGTGGTGGAACGTAACCGTTACAAGAACAGCACGTGGTCAAATTTCACAATTAACTCTCTTATGTATTGATGATATTTGGACATAATGATTTCACCTGAATCATAACTTTGCTGTCCAATAGTGTCCGATACATAATGATTTCACCAGAATCATAACTTTTCTGTCCAAGAAATGAAAAGCTGCATTGACTTCTTAACAGTGTCTGATACTGTCGAAACATACTGAGTAATGCTTGTTCTGTTTCTAGTACCTGCGCAGCTAAGATGCAGCTTAAATAAGAAATCAGCCTTGCAATACATTCATCTGTCAGACCATTACCATCTGGCAAAAGAAGTATTGCAGCTTGATGCCTCACTTTACCCATTATTACCACCATCCAAGGCAAAACAATCTTACCCATTACCATCAATATCCAAAGTTATACAATCTTACCGATTACCATCGCCATCCAAAGCCAAACAACCTTACCCATTACCACTAGCATCCAAAGCAAAATAACCTTACCCATTACCACTAGCACCCAAAGCAAAATAACCTTACCCATTACTTCGGCAATCTAAAATTAAACAATGTTATCCATTACCATCAATATCCAAAGCTATAAAATCGTACCCGTTAGCCATCTCCATCCAAAGCCAAACAACCTTACCCATTACCACTAGCATCCAAAGCCAAACAACCTTACCCGTTACCACTAGCATCCAAAGCCAAACAACCTAACCCATTACCACTAGCATCCAAAGCCAAACAACCTTACCCATTACCACTAGCATCCAAAGCCAAACAACCTTACCCATTACCACTAGCATCCAAAGCCAAACAACCTTACCCATTACCACTAGCATCCAAAGCCAAACAACCTTACCCATTACCACTAGCATCCAAAGACAAACAACCTTACCCATTACCACTAGCATCCAAAGCCAAACAACCTTACCCATTACCACTAGCATCCAAAGCCAAACAACCTTACCCATTACCACTAGCATCCAAAGACAAACAACCTTACCCATTACCACTTGCATCCAAAGCAAAATAACTTTACCCATTACCATTCGCATCCAACACAAAATAACGTTACCCATTACCACTAGCAACAAAGCAAAATAACCTTACCCATTACTTCCCCAATCTAAAATTAAACAATGCTATCCAATACCCCCACCATCCAAAGCCAAACTGTTCTTTTTCTCTGTATAATGACTTATGTGATAATCATTCATGTCTATTTCTTTTGTACGGATAAAGAAAAATAAAACAATTGTCAATAATTGGAATTCTTTTCATCAAAGGGTTTCGAATATATGCTGTTATCTATGATTGTCCCCTTTGTGCTATTGAGGAATTGCTATGTATATTTAATCTATGATGTGTGCTTGCATCTTGTCCATGAAGGTAAGTTGTACTTTAGATTCTGGTCACTTGTAAACAGAACGCTTCACATACTGTTATGATATAGGTCAAGAAGGGAAAATATGTATAAATAAGGATTTGGCAACAAATAATTAATTCGTGTTTTAGATCAGTCTGTGGGAATCCATTAGTGATAAGATTTTACATTCTGCCGTTAAAATCAGATATAATTCGAGATGAATTATTATTATTATTATCATCATTATTATTATTATTATTATTATTATTATTATTATATAAGAGAGGAATTATATATATATATATATATATATATATATATATATATATATATATATATATATATATATATATTCATTGGAATTACTAAAGTGTTCATTGAGTTTTGAATGAATACATTATTTTGGACTTTTGTGAACTCATTCAAAGACATTCTGGATTGTAACATTGTGTTATATCAGGGCATTCAAGACTATTGGAGCTCATTCGGAACATTCTGTATTTTTGGACTTGTGGTTAGGACATTTAGGATTATTGAAATTCGATTTACAATATTGAAAGTATCTCTTGAATTTCACTTTGTATTACAGGGAAATAAATTGCTTGATGATATTACATACATTGTTGGTTTCACTGTCTTTCTGTTACTTTTTTAAGACCTAGAGTCGCAACAGGAATATATCGTTAAGATTTTGTGGAATTTGAAAATTTGTACAGTTTATATTAAACGGTGTCTGATCTATTCTGCTGTTGTTTGGATTAAACTTTAAATAACCAAGTAGAGGTAATCCAAATTCCAACATTGTTTGTTTGTTTTGTTTTTGTTTTTCTTCTTTTTTAATCTTCTTTTTTCTTCTTCTTTTTTTCTCTTTTTGTTTGTATTTAACAATTAGCGTGAAACTTGTATAGTGATTTTACTAACACCTGTACACTTTGAGCTGCTAATTGCCAGTAGGAAATAATACAACCAGGCTTTGCTATCCATACAGTCAGTTTAATTTATTTTATCAAAATTTCATGCTGCAATGTGTTATGTGCCTATCTACTTCGTTATTTGTATAATTTTAAATACATAAGTATTAGAGTAAATGTTTAACGTTTTGCATGTGCAAAATAACGTTTCGGTGTAATAAATTTGCATCTTGCTAGAAACGTTTATTATATTGTTGAGCATATTGACATCTATAAATCAACCTTTCCATTAAATTGAATTAAATGAAATTGAGCTGTTGGACAAGGGTAGGGTACTGTACTAGTCAGAGTTTTGAGTATGAGTCCATTATTTCGTAGCATTAGCCCATTACATTTGAGCTAAAGTCTATTATGAGTCTATTATTTCGTAACAATAGCCCGTAACATTTGAGCTAGAGTCTAGTACGAGTCCATTATTTCGTAACAATAGACTGTTACATTTGAGCTAGAGTCTATTATTTCATAACAATAGCCCATTACATTTGAGCTAGAGTCTATTATGAGTCCATTCTTTCGTAACAATAGCCCGTAACATTTGAGCTAGTGTCTATTATGAGTCCATTATTTCGTTATAATAGCCCGTTACATTTGAACTAGAATATAGTATGAGTCTATTATTTCGTAACAATAGTCCGTTACATTTGAGCTAGAGTCTATTATGAGTCCATTATTTCGTAATAATAGCCCGTTACAATTGAGCTAGAGTCTATTACTTTAGAACTAGAGTCCTCCCACCTTTCTTTGGAACCTAGAAAAGCAGTGTTGTAGCTCTATCTGTAAATAAAGCACATTATTATTAATTAATAAAGCAATCTAATTAATTTATTCCAGTGAAATGCATTTGGCCTCTATTTTGTCTTTTTCCACATCTCTCTCTCTCTCTCTCTCTCTCTCTCTCTCTCTCTCTCTCTCTCTCTCTCTCTCTCTCTCTCGTATTTTCATTTCCTCCACTCTAATACCATTTTCATCTCGCTGGGCTCATGGAATCTTTACATCTCTGTTATTTTGTGTATCAATTTTCCATTTCCTCGATCAATTTCTCTCTGTTAAATTTGTGACATTATATAACTGATTGTACATTTATTTGTGTGGTTTATTTCAATTACTGCTCGATGTAAAGTGAAAATTGTGAGGAAATGGTATCGAAATCGGCATGCCTTTTTGAAAGATACTGTCGTTTAAAAGGTACAACTGTATCTTCAAAATCTGTACTTCTATATTTTTAACGTTATCTGGTTTCATTTCATTGTAATGTCATTTGATATATTGTTATAAAATTATCTACATCGTAGTGACCCTATTACGTTTCTCGTGTGTTCCTTTTTATTATTTATCTTTGATATTTTTAATGCACTTTCTGTTATCGCTCACGCCGTCTGTTTTTTTTTATAAATATAATTCCTTCATGCTTTAATGCTCTGCTTATTTCACATCTGTCACAGTCTATAAGTGCAGTATCTTGAAAACAATTAAAAATTTTTATATTCATTGATGATGCGATTGATGTATTCTGCTTCCTCTGTCTCTAATTTATTTTAATGGCATTATATTTTCAGCTCGTTCCCAGTTGTTAAATAGTTCGTCACATCCTTTCCCGTTAACAAGTATATAAGTTTACCGTTGATTCTACTGGTATTCAAAATGTGTCCAACTTTTTATATGTCTTCTTCCTCGTCAAATAGATAATCATGACTTCTATATTGTTGTATTTCAAGTTGTCAAAATTCAAAACCACGTGATCAGTTACAGGTACTTGCCTGATTTTAAATAATTCCTTGGTAACGCTGGGATTTTATGACTTTAAAAAAACTGTTTGTATTTTGAAATTCTAATTTTTTCACCGATTTTATATTTAGGAGTTCCAAACGTATCAGTGGTCAAGTTACGGAAATGGTTGATCCATACTCTTGGTCTCTTTTTATCCTGGTTTACTTCGACTAGAGTCATGTCTAATTGATCATTGATTTATTTTTATCCCGGCTCACCTTTGACTGGAGTCATGTCTATGGTTCAATATTCTGTTTTTTTTTTAAACCCTAGCTTACCTTCCACCAGAGTCATGCCTATTAATCAGTGATCTGTTGTTATCCTGTCTTACTTTGGACTATTGATCAATGATAAGTGTCACTCTAACCCTAAATTAAATTTTGGTAAAACGAAAAACTTTATGGTTCCATTTTTAGAGAAATACTTCCACATTCTAGTCTTTAGAATTCTAATAAAACTTCCCCTTGCTTTTTTTGTCTGAGTAAGTTGAGCAGTATTAAGCGCTTTCCTTTCTCAACAAATTCTTAACTTCCCTATTGTAAAAATTCTTTCACCTTCTCGAATTATATATTTTGAGGTTTTTCCATGTTTAAATATTTCTTTAAAAGATTGGTGTATGTAATCTCTTTTTTTTTTTTTTTAGCTTTTTTTTGGGTTGTTTTTATATTTCAGTCAAAGAGTATATACAACTGTTACAATGTATTTGCATCCATCGATGTTTTTTTTTCTTCATATGTTTGCATGTAAATTATGTTCTCCTGCACGGGACATCCACATAACTAATATAAACGTTTTTGTAGGGAAGTATATTTCTCAGTTCCTTGGGTAATGTGTAGATAGACTATTCAGTTAAGCAATCTCTTAATTCAGCTTATTATATTTTCTCTTTGACCCATTTAATTTGTTCCTACAAAAAATGTATATGTTTATGTTTGCAAGCATATTGATTTTCATGAACTTAGCAACGACTTCTTTAAGATGTCTTAAATAATTTTCTTTGTTGGACATTTGAAATGGCATAAAAACATAAAGAAAATACATTGTTCCTCATACGTTGTCTTTATGTATCATCAGCAAACCAGAAGACTACCGTCTCAGACACGTAGTTTAATTTTTAGCAACTTGCAAAATTTCTTTTATCTTTTCAAACGTATGAATGATTTAGATTTATGTCAAATCTGATCATTTCTATGGATGATTCTAAAGCAGCTACTTCATATAATAAGTCACCATTTAGTGTTTAACCTTGACTTTCGTCTCAATAAAAATATATCTTTGTTTTGTTCCACCGTTGTGGATTGACCTTGTAAAGTTTACAAGACCTTTGAATACACACTGTAAATGTAGCTGGATTGACCTTATAAAGTTTACAAGACCTTTGAATACACACTGTAAATGTAGCTGGATTGACCTTGTAAAGTTTACAAGACCTTTGAATACACACTGTAAATGTAGATGGATTGACCTTGTAAAGTTTACAAGACCTTTGAAAATACACTGTAAATGTAGCTGGATTGACAAAGTTTACAAGACCTTTGAATACACACTGTAAATGTATAGAGATTTGTGTATTTACCCAAATCAACAACGTAATTTATTCCATCCTCACAACTGAAATATTTTAACCGTCTTTCAGTGCTGATGTACTTATTTTAATGTTATCGTTATTGAAAATAATCTGCAAACTGCATATTTTCTGAAGAATTCGGGTATATCACTTTTATTTTTGAAATCAACAAATTTACAAATGAATGTTATTCCTCAGCATCACTAACTTTTTTCAACACTTTTATGCCGTCAAACTTGTAAACAACAATACATTACCTCTAGATACCGACATTGTTTTTTTCAAGTCAAACTCGTAAAATATTTATCTCCGAAACTGCTGAATTGATCACAATGTATTTCTGTATCATTATTTACAATTGCTTTAAAGAAAAATATCAAAATTACTATATGTCAACATTTATTTTCAACAAAGAAGTCATCGTTTATTGTGTACATATACGACATCGTTTATTGTGTACATATACGACATCTTTTTATAAGCAAAAACCATTAACACGCGTCAAAGGTCCGAATCAATCCGGAAATATTCATCGTAGAGTTTTTAAATTAATTAAAAAAATTCACTTCTACCAATTTTCCAACCACAGACTTTCAATCTGAATTACTATGATATGCACCTACACCACGATCCTTTGTTACTAGCACATATACTTTTTCTTTGCTTACTAGCACACACGTTTTCTTTGCTTGCTAGCACATATACACTATGCAACATTTGTTTACTCGTAAAATACTTGCAGACATTTTTTGTCTGTGCTCCATTCTGACAGGTCATGTAATTTTTAATTTATGAAATAATACCCTCAAGTCTGACTGATCTAGTAATTTTAAATTAGTCTGCATAATGAGAGTATTTGAATTTGAATTTCTCGAACTTTCTAAATGCATTTATATATTTATGTTAAAGTGAGAAAAGACCATACTATTATTAGATTTCACTATACACCGGTTCTCTCATTCCCTACTACAATAAACCGTCGTAAACCTTGGCATGCAATCCTGACCGCTGTGCACCAGTAGATTACATTAATGTACTGTAGTCAAAACGTGTAGATATCATTATGCACCAGTGGATTACATTACTGTACTGGAGTCCAAACATTTAGATATCATTACATTAATGTACTAGAGTCCAAACATTTAGATATCATTACATTAATGTACTGGAGTCCAAACATTTAGATATCATTACATTAATGTACTGGACTCCAAACATTTAGATATCAATACATTAATGTACTAGAGTCAAAACATTTAGATATCATTACATTAATGTACTGGAGTCAAAACATTTAGATATCATTACATTAATGTACTGGAGTCCAAACATTTAGATATCATTACATTAATGTACTGGACTCCAAACATTTAGATATCATTACATTAATATACTGGACTCCAAACATTTAGATATCATTACATTAATGTACTGGACTCCAAACATTTAGATATCATTACATTAATGTACTGGAGTCCAAACATTTAGATATCAGTACATTAATGTACTGGAGTCCAAACATTTAGATATCATTACATTAATGTACTGGACTCCAAACATTTAGATATCAATACATTAATGTACTAGAGTCCAAACATTTAGATATCATTACATTAATGTACTGGAGTCAAAACATTTAGATATCATTACATTAATGTACTAGAGTCCAAACATTTAGATATCATTACATTAATGTACTGGAGTCCAAACATTTAGATATCATTACATTAATGTACTAGAGTCCAAACATTTAGATATCATTACATTAATGTACTGGAGTCCAAACATTTAGATATCATTACATTAATGTACTGGACTCCAAACATTTAGATATCAATACATTAATGTACTAGAGTCAAAACATTTAGATATCATTACATTAATGTACTGGAGTCAAAACATTTAGATATCATTACATTAATGTACTGGAGTCCAAACATTTAGATATCATTACATTAATGTACTGGACTCCAAACATTTAGATATCATTACATTAATATACTGGAGTCCAAACATTTAGATATCATTACATTAATATACTGGAGTCCAAACATTTAGATATCATTACATTAATGTACTGGACTCCAAACATTTAGATATCATTACATTAATGTACTGGAGTCCAAACATTTACATATCAGTACATTAATGTACTGGAGTCCAAACATTTAGATATCATTACATTAATGTACTGGAGTCCAAACATTTAGATATCATTACATTAATGTACTGGGCTCCAAACATTTAGATATCATTACATTAATGTACTGGAGTCCAAACATTTAGATATCATTACATTAATGTACTGGAGTCCAAACATTTAGATATCATTACATTAATGTACTGGAGTCAAAACATTTTGATATCATTATTGGAAGATTGTAAAAGCTCGATGCAATCTTTGGGTCATGTCACAAATTTGTCTGAACACAAATTAAAGACCAGCTCGTAAAATTTAAGGACCATATTTAGATTATAGTGGCATCAGTGTAGAGTCTATTCGCACCAGTGTAGAGTCTATTAGCATCATAGAAGTGTCTATTGGTATCAGTGCCGTTTCCACTGGCATCAGAGTAAAGTCTATTGGCACCAGTGTAAAGTCTATTGGTATCATTTTGGTGTCAATGGCATCACTGTAGATTCCGTTGGCATCAGCGTAGAGTATATTGGCATCAGTTTGGTGTCATTGGCATCAGTGTAGAGTATATTGGCATCAGTGTAGAGTATATTGGCATCGGTTTGGTGTTATTGGCATCAGTGTAGAGTCTATTGGCATCAGTGTAGAGTATATTTGCATCAGTATAGTGTCCATTGGCATCATTGTAGAGTATATTGGCATCAGTGAAGTGTCTGTTTGCATCATTTTGGTGTCAATGGCATCAGTGTAGAGTATATTGGCATCAGGTTAAAGTATATTGGCATCAGTGTGGTGTCAGTGGCATCAGTGTAGAGTATATTGGCATCAGTGTAAAGTCGACTGGCATCAGTGTAAGGTCTTTTGGCATCAGTGTAGAGTCTATTGGCATCAGTATATTGTCCATTGGCATCATTGTAGTTTCCATTGGAATCAGTGTAGAGACTATTAGTATCAGTGCAGTGTCCTCCGGAATCAGTTTAGAATTTAATTGGCATTAATGGAATTATAGGAATATGTGGAGTAAATAAAATCAGTTCATTTCAGTCATTTTAGGAATTGTACTTGTATTTATAAAAAAAATGATATCATTGAAAATCGTTATGGGTTTATTTTTTATTATGCAAACAAGTATGCTCTACGCGTTGCGACTTCTGGGCCTGAAATACGCTTGCGAATTTTCAAATAGATCCTTTTTATTTTTAGAACTGACGTGTAGAAACCTATCCGCTTGAAAAATGTGTGTGTGTGTGTGTGTCTGTGTCTGTGTGTGTGTGTGTGTGTGTGTAAAAGTAAAACGTGTCTACCCTGTAATTGTCTGTACTAGCGATAATAACTTCTTAGATGTTCAAACGTTTACTGTGACTTAATAATCCAGGTAACTTTGACTTTTCTCATACGGGGTAGCAAGTTATTTAAAGAAACTCATTTCAAACTGAATTCCAATATGAATTCCCTAACTAGGCTTGTTTCGTCAAGGTCTTTGAAAGCATGCTTTTTTCTAGATGTCTCTCTATTTTCTTAACAGCTAAAATAATCATATGAATTTCTGATGAACATAATATTAAACAAGCACTTGGTTTATATACTTATGACCTTGGTTTATATACTTTTTTTACCTTGGTTTATATATGTTTCGACGTTGATTTAATTTTAAAGCAAAGATAAAACTATTAACAAATTTAGAATATGCCTCCTTTTGGAAAACTATAATTGAATACAAATGTTATACCATTCTGATGACAGCGTGTAGTCTTAATGCAAAGCTGTCTGGTCTTTGCTTTGGCAACGGAAAACAGGGTTACTCAACTTCTATATTATTCAATATTATGGAAAGGGTTGAATATAGTACATGCCACCTGACAAATTCAATGACCCGGACACCGGTTACATTGCTATTATCTTCAAATACGTATCTAGTAGCGATGGTCTCAAAAGAATATCTGGGTCAAGTATAACAGAGGCAAGTATGAATGTGATTTACCCAATGTTCAAATAACTTGCCTTGAACCGATATTTTGATTGTCAATGCCTTCTTCAAAATAAAAATGACGAACATGCAGCCCTGCCAATTGAGATTTTAGGATTGTGTGTTCCTTGCATCTTTTTTTGTCCTTGATTGCTAGCCTTTATTATCCCCTTGATTGCTAGCCTTTATTATGCCCTTGATTGCTAGCCTTTATTATGCTCTTGACTGTTAGCCTTTATTATGCTCTTGATTACTAGCCTTTATTATGCTTTTGATTGCTAGCCTTTATTATGCTTTTGATTACTAGCCTTTATTATGCTCTTGATTACTAGCCTTTATTATGCTTTTGATTGCTAGCCTTTATTATGCTATTGATTGCTAGCCTTTATTATGCTTTTGATTGCTAGCCTTTATTATGCTTTTGATTACTAGCCTTTATTATGCTTTTGATTACTAGCCTTTATTATGCTCTTGATTACTAGCCTTTATTATGCTTTTGATTGCTAGCCTTTATTATGCTTGATTGCTAGCCTTTATTATGCTCTTTATTACTACCCTTTGTTATGCTCTTAATTGCTAGCCTTTATTATGCTTTTGATTGCTAGCCTTTATTATGCTTTTGATTACTAGCCTTTATTATGCTTTTGATTACTAGCCTTTATTATGCTTTTGATTGCTAGCCTTTATTATGCTTTTGATTACTAGCCTTTATTATGCTCTTGATTACTAGCCTTTATTATGCTTTTGATTACTAGCCTTTATTATGCTTTTGATTACTAGCCTTTATTATGCTTTTGATTGCTAGCCTTTATTATGCTTTTGATTACTAGCCTTTATTATGCTTTTGATTGCTAGCCTTTATTATGCTCTTGATTACTAGCCTTTATTATGCTCTTGATTGCTAGCCTTTATTATGCTCTTGATTACTAGCCTTTATTATGCTTTTGATTGCTAGCCTTTATTATGCTCTTGATTGCTAGCCTTTATTATGCTTTTGATTGCTAGCCTTTATTATGCTTGATTGCTAGCCTTTATTATGCTTTTGATTACTCGCCTTTATTATGCTTGATTGCTAGCCTTTATTATGCTCTTTATTACTAGCCTTTGTCATGCTCTTAATTGCTAGCCTTTATTATGCTTTTGATTGCTAGCCTTTATTATGCCCTTGATCACTTGCCCTTTAGTATGCCCTTGATCACTAGCCTTTATTATGCCCTTGATTACTAGCCTTTATTGTGCCCTTGATCATTAGCCTTTATTATGCCCTTGATCATTAGCCTTTATTATGCTCTTGATTACTAGCCTTTATTATGCCCTTGATCACTAGCCTTTATTATGCCCTTGATTACTAGCCCTTTATTATGCCCTTGATCACTAGCCTTTATTATGCCCTTGATTACTAGCCTTTAGTATGTCCTTGATTACTAGCCTATATTATGCCCTTTATCACTAGCCTTTATTATGCCCTTGATTACTAGCCTTTATTATGCCCTTGATTACTAGCCTTTATTATGCCCTTGATTACTAGTCTTTATCTACCCTTTCTTATATGAAGAAAAAGAAGAAGAATCACAAGAAGAAGAAGACAAAAAAAACTTCCTTTAATGCTATTTACCCCCAAAAATTTATAAATTTGCATTTTCGTTTTCATTTTGCTATTATTTGTCTGACGAGTTTAGAACTCGTTTTTCAGTCAACAAGGAGGCGATAGTCATATGATAAGTCGCTTGTGCTCATACTATGACAACATAGCTCATGCTGAATGAGGTCTGTATCATAATATGACAACATAGCTCATACTGAATGAGGTCTGTATCATACAGTGACAATATAGCTCATGATGTATGACGTCTGTATCATACTTTGACAACATAACTCATACTGTATGAGGTCTATATCATACTATGACAGTATAGCTCATACTGAATGAGGTCTATCTCACACTGATACTGACTCTCTGATTCTACCCTAAAGGAGGCCGGATATTACTGACTTTCTGATCCTACCCTAAATGTTACTGGATACTACTAGACTATCTGGTTCTACACTAAATGTTACTGGATATTACTAGACTATCTGATTTATGGCTAAACGTTACCAGATATTACTAGCATTCCGATCATACCCGTAATGTTACCAGATATTACTGACTCTCTGGTTCTGCACTAAACGTTAGCGGATATTACTAACTCTTTGATTCCACGCTGAATATTACCGAATATAACTGACACTCTGATTAATTGCTAAACCATACCGGATATTGCTGACACTCTGATTAATTGCTAAGCCTTACCGGATATTGCTGACACTCTGATTCATGGCTAAAACTTACCGCATATTGCTGACACTCTGATTAATGGCTAAACCTTACCGGATATTGCTGACACTCTGATTCATGGTTAAACCTTACCGCATATTGCTGACACTCTGATTCATGGCTAAACCTTACCGGATATTGCTGACACTCTGATTAATGGCTAAACCTTACCGGATATTGCTGACACTCTGATCCTACACATAATGTTACTAAATATTACTGACTCACTGATCCAACCCATAATATTACCGGATATTACTGACTCTCTAATGCTACTCTAAATGGTACCGAGTATTGCTGACTCTCTGATTCTACGCTAAACGTTACCGGATATTAATAACTCTTATCATACCCTAAATGTTACCGGATATTACTGACTCTGATTCTACACAATAATTTACCAGATTTTACAGAATCTCTTATCCTACGCTAAATGTTACTGGATATTACTGACTCTATGTACATTCGTATATGCTACCGGATATTACATCGCACTAAAATTAAGATAAAAATGGTAGATAAGTAAGTCAGGTTACATTTAAATTGGAAGTGGTTCCATCCAACTAGGAAATGTAGGATCGTGTTTCAGACTAAATAGTATCTACCTGAAATCATTAGTACATTTTGAAATATTGCACTCCATTGGTCTCCATACATATTGCAAGTAAAATTCGAGTGATCAATTTCCTCACCGTTATATTAAAAGAAAAAAATATTTCTTTGAAGTACTTCTAAATTTCCACGTTATTGTCAGCATCTGATGGTACTGGGTTGGGTCCTATTTCTCTTTCTGTTTAATATGTGTCAGCTAACACATAACGCATCAATGGATTGTGCTGGGTGCGCGAACATTGTTTAAAAAAATCTCTTCGTGAACAAATATGAACGCATTTAAAGTTATTTATATTATCAATAGTTTATTAGTTTTCAACCACAAAATAACATTGTCCAGAATTACAAATTTTAATTAGATTTGATTACACTTGTAAAATCGGAAATTGTGAATATGCATATTCAGCACTAATTGAGACGGCGAGTTTCAACTAGAACTGTTATCCACTCCGCTGTAAGAGATAAGCTGTCCCTCTCCGATTCACGTCGTAGTCAACGAAGCAAGGCAGTGTTGTTTCTTTCCCGCAAGGGCTGTACTTACCTAAGCCGCTACGTAACCTGACCTAACTGGGTCAACGAGACCTAGACGGTTGACCCTTCCAATCACGCGTGTAAGCAAAATTTACATCATATAAATATATAAATATAATATAATGTAAGATAATGGGGGAAGGGGGTATTATTGCTTTACTTTGCCCAAAAATAGCATAGCAGTAAGCAATCTAATCACTCTAGATAACAGGTGAATATGTAAGTGAAGACATGGCATAAGTCTCAACAATGCAGATCCATATGAAATCAAACATCATTTCCAGTAGACTTGTAAAAGTGACAACTATAGTTCTCAAATGTTGACTAGTCGCCTTTTGGCTTCAAAGCTTTTCTACAGACTGGGCTGGGGGCGAGGGAGGGTGAAAAAAAGGGGCGGGGGACAGGGCAGCGAATGGGGTTGGTGGCTGTCGGTGATAGAAGTCCTAATGTGGATTTGATTTGTAGTTTTCAATACGTTTATGAGAAATAAAATTAAAATTTTAAAAAGTGTCCTTTCTATGTTTCATAGTCAGTCAATGAAAAAGGAGAAGACTGGGAGCTTTTGTCTTTCGATGAATTGAGAAGAAAAAAAAGAAATCAAATCGAAATCTTCAGGGTGTTTTTTCTGACCTTATTTCTCCAAAATCTTTTAAACTGCACGAGGGAATGAACTACCGTACCTTTTCCTACTCATATCTCTCTGTGCATCCCACTTCACGTAAAACACATACATTTAGGTTAAACTGAGAAAGGCAAGCATATCTTACGTGAATAATATTGACTTACTAATACTGTAGCAGTGAATAATATTGACTTAATAATACTGTAGCAGTGAATAATATTGACTTAATAATACTGTACTGTAGCACGAAGAGAAACCGCAGAATTCAGCTTCCCATGCCCCATTCATGTGCGAACGTCGTGTGACTCTTAATAAACAAAAATACCTACTCACAAACAAAAAAGTAAGTTCAGGGACGGACATACAAATGGACAGACAGGTAGATAGTAGACAGAATAGATGTGTTGCTTGCTGGTTTCTAACGGCACTTTCAACACATTACTGGTCATATCACGCCGATGAAGTGATATCGTAGATAGATATTTAGATAGATAGATAGATAGATAGATAGATAGATAGATAGATAGATAGATAGATAGATAGATAGATAGATAGATAGATAGATAGATAGATAGATAGATAGATAGATGGATGGATGGATGGATGGATGGATGGATGGATGGATGGATAGATAGATAGATAGATAGATGGATGGATGGATGGATGGATGGATGGATGGATGGATGGATAGATAGATAGATAGATAGATATTATTTGCTTGCCTTTTATAATGCTACGTTTCTACAGCTGAGTTTAAAAAAATACACATTCATGTTACATATAGGAGGTATTTCATAAACTTTTAACGAATAATTTCGGAATTTTATATATATACACACACACACACACACACACACACATATATATATATATATATATATATATATATATATATATATATATATATATATATATATATATATATCTTGCACTCTGTGGCAATACGGGAATAGTACTGACCTTAGTTGCATTAATAGGGTCTGTTGTCGTCTTTTTAGACCTCCCATGATATACTTACTCCAGTCATTTTTTTATCGGACGTATAACCAGAGACAGCATGACACCCAGCTTTAGACTCTATAAAGCCGAAATACCAGGGACAGCATGACACCCAGCTTTAGACTGTACTAGCGAATGACTCTATAGTGTCGTATGACCAGGTGACAGGATGAGACCCAGCGTTAGACTCTATAGAAGCGAATGACCAGGGACAGCATGACACCCAACTTTAGACTCTGTACGAGCGAATGACCAGGGACAGCATGACACCCAACTTTAGACTCTGTACGAGCGAATGACCAGGGACAGCATGACACCCCGCTTTAGACTCTGTACGAGCAAATGACCAGGGACAGCATGACACCCAACTTTAGACTATATAGAAGCGAATGACCAGCGACAGCATGACACCCAACTTTAGACTCTATAGAAGCGAATGACCAGGGACAGCAAGACACCCAACTTTGGACTCTTTCTATGTGTACCATGCATCTACATTTCTGTTGTCTAATAAATACAAGTTGGTAAATTTATAAATATTTATTCTCTATTTGGATTCATGCTGGGTTCCCAGATGAGACATCCCCTCTATTCTGATGCATTCTGGGTTCCCACGTGAGACACCTCCTCTATTCGGGTGAATTCTGGGTTCCCCCATCGTACACAGCGCTCTATTCGGATACATTTGAAGCTGATCCATACAATAAGTTGCCTAAACAACTTTTGTTTTTAAATTGGCAAGCTGAACCACCAAACACATCAAGATTAATCTCCTTAAAGACAGTCAAGAACCTTTTGTTTTTCTTATTATTATCATAAAATAAAATAAAACTCAAAGTCTCTAAAGCAAGCATAGAGTTAAATATAATGATGAAGTTTGATTTAAAGAGAAAAAACGTTTTGTTTATGACAAAGATACATAAATAAATAAATAAATAAATAAATAAATAAATAAATAAATACAGAAATGCGTTCATAAAGCAGACTGACCAAAACCCAGCAGTGAACTGAACAGACTTGCGAACTGAAAGACGGGCGGACAACGGTAATAATATTTGTCCCTTTCTTTCATTTGTTGCTGACTATATAAAATTAAACTTTTTTATCTTCCGGCGTCAGGATGTAATTATTGTTCTACTAACACTACCTGTTCCCATCTTGTATCACTTATCTACAAATATGTGATCGTCAAGATAGATTTTTTACAAAATACAGTAGTTTCCAAGTTACCTTATTTAATAATAATAATAATAATAATAATAGTGCATTTTTAAAATATAAATCACAACAACTTAATCTGTATTTTTCAACCATCTTGCCATTACCTTGCAATTAAGACTGGGTAATACGACAACACCCCTAAGGATCAAAGATTCTTTAATTTTTGTGTTGATAAAATTAAAAAGGGCAACAATTTTCTGTCCTGCCGCATATACATGTCTCTTTTACCTTAATTTTCGTTTAGTGGTTTGAACTCTTATCTAGAGCTGTGAGCTCTTGTACAGAGATTTGAACTTTTGTCTAGAGGTTTGAACTCTTGTACAGAGATTTGAACTCTTGTACAGAGATTTGAACTTTTGTCTAGAGGTTTGAACTCTTGTACAGATATTTGAATTCTTGTACTGAGATTTGAACTCTTGTACAGAGATTTGAACTCTTGTACTGAGATTTGAACTCTTGTACTGAGATTTGAACTCTTGTACTGAGATTTGAACTCTTGTACAGAGATTTGAACTTTTGTCTAGAGGTTTGAACTCTTGTACAGAGATTTGAACTTTTGTCTAGAGGTTTGAACTCTTGTACAGAGATTTGAACTTTTGTCTAGAGGTTTGAACTCTTGTACAGAGATTTGAACTTTTGTCTAGAGGTTTGAACTCTTGTACAGATATTTGAATTCTTGTACTGAGATTTGAACTCTTGTACAGAGATTTGAACTCTTGTACTGAGATTTGAACTCTTGTACTGAGATTTGAACTTTTGTACAGAGATTTGAACTTTTGTCTAGAGGTTTGAACTCTTGTACAGAGATTGTAACTTTTGTCTAGAGGTTTGAACTCTTATACAGAGATTTGAACTCTTGTCTACAGGTTTGAACTCTTGTCTACAGGTTTGAACTCTTGTCTACAGGTTTGAACTCTTGTACAGAGATTTTAACTTTTGTCTAGAGGTTTGAACTCTTATACAGAGATTTGAACTCTTGTCTAGTGGTTAGAACTCTCGTCTAGAGGTATTAAATAGTAAATGGTTCAGTATATGAAGAAGGACACGTGACCAGATAGTGTACCATTAGTAGTAAAATATATTTGTGAGTACTTTCATTTAAGACAGTCTATACTGTCTTCTCATACTCATTTAAAGATTAACTAAATTTAATATTGACCACATGACTAACATTCATATAAGTATCCTGTGTCAATGTGTACTTTTCCTGTTTATCTTTTACGTTATTCACAAATGGATCTTCTGTATAGCTAAAGGAGTTAAATTTAATAGACTTTTTGCAAAACTCTGTGCACAATCCAAGAGATTAGGCGAAATTAGGCGACAGCTGTAGAGTTCTTTCTTTAATAAGAGTTGCTATTTTAACAGATTTTGTCGAGTTTGATCTATACCACTTTTGGCGAGTTCGATCTATACCACTTTTGGCGAGTTCGATCCACACCCTTTTTAGCGAGTTCCATCATCACCCCTTTTGGCGAATTCTATCTATACCACTTTTGGCGAGTTCTAACTATATCACTTTTGGCGAGTTCGAGGTACATGTGTTGTGCTTTAAAGCCTTATGTTGTTTTCATATTTGCAAGAAAGGATAACAACAGAGAACGAAATCTAACATGAATGAAATCTGATATTTTCCTAAATTAACTTTGAATAAGTTCGAGACAATACCCTGCACTCAGTAAACGTGGACTTGAGAGAAGGGAATCGTAAGTACGTGACACGACGCAGTCAATTTACCGGTATAAGCCATAACCTTAAGAGAGACTATAATTAGTTATTGCTCCGAATGACCTTTGTTGTGGTACATAACATCTACTAGCGCCCCCCCCCCCCCCCCCCCCCACACACACACACCACACACTTTCATGAGAATGTGATTGGTTTATTACATGCCTGTTTAGCCGTACTAAGCTGGACACAGAGTGAACATAAACATGCCCCTAATTCATTCGCATTTGATACCCCCAGTATAATTTGATGACCAGACAGATTGGACTGACGTTACATTACAGTGCACAAGGTAATAAACCAGTAAATGTGGTAATGGACACTACCTGAGGCACTCCGATTGACCTTGATAATAACACGTTACACTCTGAGCTGTCTATCTTGTTAACCCATGAGGTCATTCGATTTCGGTTAGATAATTCCGAAAGTAATATTTTTAAACAAAATTATTTCAGACTTAGTTTAAGCCAATTTCTGTGTACTAAAGTTACCTGCTATGTCAAAAATTACCACATAAAGAATGCAATATACTGTTATATATATATATATATATATATATATATATATATATATATATATATATATATATATATATATATATATATGCAAGATGATGAACGACGGCGGGAGTGTGGTGTGACAATCACCAGAGCGTCGGTCGCACCCTAAATCTACCTCTAGCATTTCTCGTGCAGTTCTACAAAATACGTGTATGCTAAATACTGTTTAACTGTATTCTTTCATATGTAGTATTGTACATATAGTATTGTACATGTAGTATTGTACATAGTATTATACATGTAATATTGTACACGTAGTATTGTACACGTAGTATTGTACATATAGTATTTTACATGTAGTAATGTACATATGGTATTGTACATGTAGTATTGTACATGTAGTAATGTACATGTAGTATTGTACATGTAGTATTGTACATATAGTATTGAACATATATTGTACATATAGTGTTGTACATATATTATTTTACATGTAGTATTGTACATAGAGTTGTGTACATATAGTATTGTACATGTAGTATTGTACATAGAGTAGTGTACATGTAGTATTGTACATGTAGCTGTACACGTGGTGGCAATAAAGGATTTTAATTTTAATTTTAATTAGAATCTGTCTTTCTGCAGATAAAAATCAATTATGTTAAATCTGACCAAGTAGTCCACAAATTCCATAACTGTCATTGAAAAAACCCAGAATAAAAGCTGTACTCTTCTAAAGAATGATTCCGTTTGTAGAGTAATGCGCTACTTCTTTCTTACTCTTCGTACTCGTCTTTCCTATTCTTCGTGAATTCCCATAATTCCATTCATAGAGTAATAGCCTACGTCTTTCCTATTCTTCGTGAATTCCCATGATTCCGTTTGCACATTTTAATTTGCAAACTAAGCACTACTCTCATGAAAGCCATAATCTAAGCCAGACTGGTACTTCAATTTGTCTTTAATCCGATTGTTTTTCTTTCTTTTGTTTTAGATTTAACCTTGGATTATGTCTGTACGTCCTTATTGATACGACCTTGGATTATGTCTGTGCGTCCTTATTGATACGACCTTGGAGTATGTCTGTGCGTCCTTACTGATACGACCTTGGAGTATGTCTGTGCGTCCTTATTGATACGACCTTGGATTATGTCTGTGCGTCCTTATTCGCATCACCTTGTATTATGTCTGTACGTCCATATTGATCTGATCTTGACTAGTTCAGGTCTAAAATCTTTGACATCTTGCTAAACTTTGACTATGATTGCCATCGATAACTTTTCTAATTACACGAATGAATTGTATTATCTTGTTCGAAAACCATATTGGCGCCAAATGACTACACAAAAAGAAAACTTAGTCCTGTTTTTTGCTAAGCTAACGCCCCTCATCATCAGACAATATACGATACTTTGGTCAACTGAAATAGTCTTGATCGATATTGCATCATACTACTTATGTCAAATTATCAACATGAAGTAATACCCCGTATAAGACGCAACTTACCGTAAAGCGAGACCTTCCGAATGACCTTGATAATGTCACGTGTCACTCCCTGCAGGTGATGTTGTAAACTCACGAGGGCGCTAGAATGAAGGCACGGTAAATATTGCATTTACAAAAAATAGTTATTTATTCTCAAATTCAGTATAAGCTGATAAAGTAATCCTTTTATTTAACTGAAAATGTATGGCAGAATAGAACAATCTTCCTAATTATTTATCTTCCCCATCATCAGCCCTCCTCCAAAGAGCCGAATTCTAAGACTCTGATATACATTCACTATCCTCACTTTATCTCTTCCCAAAGTTATTGTTTAATATTAGAAAATACCGCTAATTTATATTAGTCCGCAATAGCTTATCGGCAATCCAATCTGAACCAAAATGTATATTTATTTTCTAGCATTAGACTGATTTTGTATTATTAGTAAATTACTTTCTAAAATGGAAAATAATTTTCTAATATTAAATGATCACTGTTTATGTTATAAAAGCCCATTTTTTAATATAAGCAAATCAGTACTTTTTCTAATAATATATAGAGGGTATTTCTTTTCCTACGTCAATACGGGATATATTTCATCAGTAAAATGATATTTTAACGAGTGGCGAAGTCACGAGTTAAACTATATTGTTTTTGTACCACATGATGAAATATATCCGGTACTTATGCAGGAAAAGAAAATGTTCTTTTTACTATATACCAAACTTGCTCCTGAATCGAAGCATTAGATGATTAAACTCGTTCTTCGGTGCATAACACCCCCACCCCACCCTTGTCGTAAATTCACCTCGCTTTCATTGGCTGATCATATAAATATTAGCGACTTAAGAGAGTGGTAGGATTGGGATGACCTAATCTGTTGCAGTAAATTACATTTATTTTTTATACATTTTTGTAACCTATTTGACCCTGTCTGACCAGAAAGCAAACCCAGTTCAGCAATGGGTTTGTCATTGTTGTTCAGGCAGTAATGGGAAACACGAACGGCGTGAAGTCACATTTTTTCAGCCAAAAATGATGTCCATGTCAGAAGGGTAATGCAGTTTCCATGTCAGAAGGGTAATGCAGTTTCCATGTATTTCTTCCAGCTCACAAAGTGTTCGTTTTTCTTGTAGCAGGTATCAATTCTGCAGGCAATCAAGCGTCTGATGGCATGATGGGAAATCTTGTAAAAGATAAGGATATATTTTTTACATGTGTAAAATATAGGAATTAAAAATATCGAAATTATTTCAGGAAAAATTGTCTATTTTTCAGACATAGCATGTGATAAAAATTGCTATTTGAATATTATAAAATTAGTTTGTAATATCAGATAATATTTTGAAGCTTAAAAAAGATAAATTTCAATTATAAGATTTTGCTTATATTTGTCTACAACTGTTTGTCACACTGAAAAGGTTCTTCTACTTGAACTAATGTTTATTTTAATAGGACTAGACAGTCAATAGTGAAGTCCAAACAATATACAATACCCGAATAATGCCAGAAATAGACAGACAGACAGTTTTGACAATATATTACGATAAGCAAGCCATTGAAACTTAAAAGAGAAGATAATCCTGACCCTGTTGTAAGCATTTCATATGATCTTGGTTATACAGCACGTTCAGAGTATAATCTGACCCTGTTGTAAGCATTTCATATGATCTTGGTTATATAGCACGTTCAGAGCATAAGCATATAATCTACGATAAATTAAGCAAGCGAATTTGGTGGTGCTTTTGATTGGAACATCTCTGGTCAGTCATTTTTGGCAATCTTAGTCTGGTAATGTGACGTCATTCGTCTGACCAAAGTGCAACTTATGTTTACACTCGGTTTGATAGACACAAAATGGCAGACGCAGGGAGCGGCTTGATTAGCTGTGGTTTACGTACTGAAGCAAGATGGCGGATATCAGGTGGTCATTTTTGTTCCTACCCATTTTCGCACGTGAACCAGACCGTGTTTTATGTAGGCTAATTCTGAGTCAGAACATATATCTCCAGTCAAAACGTCACCCCAGGTTACAACATAAACTCGTAGGGGAAAGATTTTAAATCCGGAAGTCACCTGGTCTCGAGTTTATGTATCATTCAGTAACAGCAAGTTAATTCATGTATTCTCCTCACTCTCTAAATACCTGATGACATTTATATTGCACCCGCTTAGATTTAGTCCACGTATTTTCAATATCGACCTTCTACAAGAAACGCATCATCTTTTACTATGGTTCCAATCAGGGCCAGATTAAGACCTTTAGAGGCCCTAAGCACTGACAAGATTATGATGCCGCCCCCACCCTCCCCCCTGTAATAAAAAAAAAATACCCCGTAATTTCTCTTTTTTTTCTTCTTCTTCTTTTTTTAGGTGCCCCTGCTTTGCTGGTGCCCTAAACACGTGCTTAGTCTGCCTATTGGATAATCCAGCCCTGGTTCCAATTAATGCCACTCTCCTCCATCATTATCACTCGCTACAGGTTAGTTCTTTTCAAGCTTAACCTCTGTTGACCACCAATTATATAGGTATAACTTACACAATACCTGGTCAGGCGACATTGCCTATGCTCCCTTTCACAACATTGCACCTGGACACATCCTTCTTTTTAAGATTCAGGTTGACGACACCTACAAATTGTTTTAGCAAATTCTGGATTTTGTTTCCCTCGAGTTTGGGGATTCAAGGCGGATCTGGTAATTTTGTCAGTTGGAAAGTTCTGAAATTTTCTGACACTTCGTGGAGGTACATAAGGGCTTTCGAAAATAAAATCACGTTTTGTTGATTGGATATGACTTACATCTGGATTGTAATATATAGATAAGGCATGGTTCCATTTAAAGCAACAGGTTGTGCGCAGCGAAGTTTATAACTGTTACATTGAAGATTTTTTAAAAATTTTAGAGTGAAAGTTGGTAGAGTTTTATGAATTTTTGTTGTGACTGTTTGTGAACGTTTGCGGATTTTTGTGAATTTAAAGTTTGTGGATTTTTGTGAATGTTTGAATGAAAATTTGTGGAGTTGTCGCTAAATTTTTGCAGTAATCAAGCTAATATCTCAAGGCATACTCTATATTTATTGTCATTTGAGAAATACAAAAATATTTCTGGATCTCACACGACATGCTCGAGATTTGTTTTTGCCATTCGAGAACTACAAAATATATCTGGAGAATTTAGTCTGTATTATCCTAACAGCAGATTCCGAAATCATTCCACCATCACATATAAATCATTCCACCACACAGAAGCCATTCCACCAGACAGAAATAATTTTTTGTCATCGTTAATTCTAAAATCACTGGGGTTTGTTTTCTTCCCTTATTACACTAATTGTTTGCATGCTTCAGCTTATTTTTTCATATATATATATATATATATATATATATATATATATATATATATATATATATATAATCAGCGTAATTGGTCGCACAACACTGATACAACGAGAAGCAACCTTGAGTCCAAGACAAACACATTTTATATATATATATATATATTGTGTCAATAATTACGCTGATTAAAATAACAGCTCCTTTATCAATATATTATTTGCTATTTGAGACAAACTGATCTTGTTTCCAAACACTCAAAATGTCATTCTAGATTTTTTGAAGAAAGAATTATACCCAATAACTGTTAACGGGACAGTCGGCATTGAAGCTGCATCAAAACAAAAATTTAAAAAATAAAAAATTATCCCTACTTTAGGCTTTTCTAACGACCTTGTTATTGCTCTCCAGCCAAATTACCTACACGTTATTTTAAACAATGTCTGTAGGTCACAAACAATATCCAATAGGTAATTAAGTAATTAAATTTTCCCAGCCACATGTTTTATGTTGATCTAGCTAAGAATAGGCTGGACTCTGCATGTTTCATTTTCTAATTTGATCTTGTCCACTTTGAAGTATTTGCAATATTGCATGTAATAGATTTTGACGGGGGGAAATGTTTGTGGATTTTGTACCCTCTTTATTATGTCTGATGCAATTTTGTTTGGAATTACCGTGTTTGTTTCTTCGCTTCATCGGATAATAGGAGAGAAGTAAATTGCAAGTAAAACTTGTATTCCGTTGCTAGATTTTTTTTGTTTTTGATGATACTGCCAGACACTGACACGCAATGAGGCCATTAGACAGAATGAACAAAACTTGGCTGACTTTGCTGACTAATACCGCCACCATTGAATTCTGAACAATACACAGTACTGGAACAATATCTCCTTGAAAAAAACGTGATCAATATTGCATCACACCTTGCATGTACAATTACGCAATCTAGGTAGAAGCCCAAAGGGGGTAATTTACTCCAAAAAAATGTGCTAATGACCTTTGTACTGACACTTGCTACTATTAGCGGGTGAAACTAAGTTATGGAGCCGTCTGATTCTGGCTAAAGATTTAAACTAATAGTTGAGTCATATTTCAGATTTTACCGGAGTTTTCTAATTCCCATGTTAAAGATTTCCACGTTTAAACATTCTTTCACAATATGAACTTTATACAGTAACCCACTCCTTGACTTGCTCAGTCAATAATACTAAGTATAAGTTATGCAAACTTCTTGCACAATTAATAAAAATTAATCAAGTGTAAAATTGTTTAAAGATTAACGTTCTTTTCCTGTAAATAATTAGGAAAACTGAATATAACAAATTCTTCTCATCGTCATTTTCTTCTTCCTCTTCTTCTTCACCGTCCACTTCTTCTTCCTCTTTTTCTTCAGTTACGACAGTTCAGACTCTTCAACCAGTTATAACATAAACAGGATTGACAAAATATTAAAGGGTGACATTCCATTAAGGTCACAAAACCTTGTCATCTACATGCTGTATATTAATTTAGTCCAGAACACGCCTGATTCTTCAGGTTACATTTTATATTTTAACCATGACTATCTTTTAGTTCCTATTCATATATTATTTGACATGAATTAGACAAAATATCAGAATATTTATTGGGTTCAAAGTTTGATCGTTTTCGTCAACAACACAAAAAATGAAGAAGAAAAAACGACGAAAAGAAAGAAACGGAGAAAGGTTTTATCATAACATATTTTCACTGATCTATAACATCTACCATATATTCGTTATATTTATCATAACATATTTTCACTGATCTATAACATCTACCATATATTCGTTATATTTATCATAACATATTTTCACTGATCTATAACATCTACCATATATTCGTTATATTTATCATAACATATTTTCACTGATCTATAACATCTACCATATATTCGTTATATTTATCATAACATATTTTCACTGATCTATAACATCTACCATATATTCGTTATATTTATCATAACATATTTTCACTGAACATCTACCATATATTCGTTATATGCAAAAATATCCTTCAAGATTTAAATTCTTTGAGTCTTCAACTCAGCAGAAATCACTAAAATTTAATAAACTTCAAATTTCCTAATTTAATATACTTCAAATTTCCTAATTTAATATACTTCAAATTTCCTAATTTAATATACTTCAAATTTCCTAATTTAATATACTTCAAATTTCCTAATTTAATATACTTCAAATTTCCTAATTTAATCGCGTAATTGCAGGAATTGATATCATACAGCAGGTGTGCCAGTATTAAAAAAAAATACCCTACAGAATCATATCCTCATTTTATTGAATAATATTGCAGCTCCTGTTTCCTTGGAGGATACCGCCACCATTGAATTCTAAACATTACCCAATACTTTACCAAACATCTCCAAGACACTAGGGGTCAATATCGAGATATCGAGACACACTTTAGATGTAAAATTATGCAATCTATGTAACAAGTTAGTAGTTTACTTATCCCGCCAAGGGTGATAAAAAAATAAAAAATTGGTAGTGCCATTTTTAGGGAGAATGCTCTGGCAACTAATTAGTATAATTAATGAAGGATTTATGTAGTATGCGGTCATACATACTGATCGATTCAACAAATACATATTTTACAAACTGAATCTTTTCATGAAAAGAGATTAAAGAAATACAGCAAATAAGGGCAGATAGGGAAAAGGCTGAGTTTAAAATCGTTTCGATTAAACAGCACAGTTATTGTAAACCATGTACACTTTTAGACATTTTCATTAAACAATGTAGCCTGAGAGAGAGAGAGAGAGAGAGAGAGAGAGAGAGAGAGAGAGAGAGAAAGAGAGAGAGAAAGAGAGAGAGAGTTATAAAATGCGTCTAGATTACGCTTCTGCGCTTGAATGCACAGTCTTGTCATAATTCTTCCCAATGATTTTCATCCTTTATTTCTGTCAGTTTTCTCTCGATTTATCAATGGCCATTTGATGATAGTAGGTGTGGAATGTGTAGTTTGAGTTTTTGTAAATTTCCACGTGGTCACTGTTCATTTCATAACTCATCAAAAATTCACTACACTTCAATCTATACGTTGGCTGATTCATTGCCCTTTACTTCCGTATACATATCAGCGGCTGATAATACCTGGATTCCATGATAATATACCTGGATTCCATGACAATACCTGAATTCCAAAATAAATTTAAACAGAAACCTCCATATTTGACCTTTATATCGCTATTTTTCTGTTCGAAGAAAATCACCATGATTGACAGATGATTTTTTTAAATGTAAAATTTTAAAATTTCATAAACGTTGACCAACCCCATATGTAATATAGTATAAATAAATGGGTCCATGACCAACCCCGCAAGTAATATAGTATAATTCAGTGGGTCCATGACCAACCCTGCATGTAATATAGTATAATTCAGTGGGTCCATGACCAACCCCGCATGTAATATAGTATAATTCAGTGGGTCCATGACCAACCCTGCATGTAATATAGTATAATTCAGTGGGTCCATGACCAACCCCGCATGTAATATAGTATAATTCAGTAGGTCCATGACCAACCCCACATGTAATATAGTATAATTCAGTGGGTCCATGACCAACCCCACATGTAATATAGTATAATTCAATGGGTCCATGACCAACCCGCGTGTAATATAGTATAATTCAGTGGGTCCATGACCAACCCTGCATGTAATATAGTACAAGCTGTATAGGTGACCCAATGGGTCCAAGACCGAATCCACATGTGATATACTACAAACCGCATAGGTGACCCAATGGGTTCCTGACCGAATCCACATGTGATATACTACAAACCGCATAGGTGACCCAATGGGTTCCTGACCGAATCCACATGTGATATAGCACAAGTCTCATAGGTAACCCAATGGATTCCTGTTACTCTCAGTAGGTATAACGGTTAAAGTCACATGGTTTTATGGTTCGAGGTAAGAGGTATTATAACATGTATACTAAATCCAGTCAATCTGGGACATTTTCTAGCCCCTGTACAGATAGTGACTTTCCCAGGCACAACCAATCTGTTCCGGTTATGTATTGATATAGGGCCTGTTATGTATTGATATAGGGCCATGATAGCCATCCAGGTAAAATTAACGACTCACAACTTGCATAACCTCTATTATACTATATGAAGCAATGAATACACAAAGGTGGTCCATAATCTTCATTTAAACCAATGGTAAGTATTTGATATATGTATAAGACAGCCAATAACACATGTATACATTTCTACCCATTGTGAATCCTCTGATAACACTGTTTAGCCATGCTGGCAATCAATGGCTGGAAGGATGGATGATTGAACAAATAGATGGACAGATGGCTAAATAGATGGATACAAATAACAAATAAACTGATAAAGCTATTATGACTGTGATTATATATATATATATATATATATATATATATATATATATATATATATATATATATATATAATCTATGAAGAACAAACCTAAAGTGAAAATTGACCGTGTATCACCAGTTTTAGCATTCCCTCGATGACTATCAAATAAATATGAAATATTAAAGAAACACCTAACAACTAACTATCGGTCAGAGTGACTAAAGTAAATCTTTCCAAATCCATCGCCTGTATCTTTCAAGCGAGATAAGAACCGAAGGGACATTTTAGTCTTCCAGAAATACAATCTACAATTTCACACCAAAGAAGAAAATAGATGTAAATCCAGTGGGCAATAGTGTGCAATATCAATATATGTCTCCTGAAATTTCCAGCGAACGTGACATGTAACGAATGTTTATGTTTTGACGTTAGACTGCTTACGTGACCTCACCTTCCAGATGCTACATTCGGAATCCATTGATGAAGGAGATTTGGCCGAAACCTATGAAACTCAGAAAGACTATATTATACCTACATACATATCGACAAATGCGTATTTGCTCTAAATTTGAACATGTCCGCTGTGATAATTTTGATCCCTTTTGGATTGGAATAGTATCCGCAAACTTGTTTTAGCCAAGACACTAACACCAACTCACAACGATTTTTACATTTATATGAGTTCCCAGGATGTATATTATTATTAGTAGTAGTAGTAGTAGTAGTAGTATCTCTAAATGCACGCTTGCTATCGAAAAAGTCGTATTATGACTATTTCTTTATTTACAGAAATGGACCTATATGTATATTTTAAGTTGCATGTAATATATACTGAAATTGACCAATATGTATTTTTGTTATACATAGTAAAATTGACCAATATGTATATTTTGCAATACATACTAAAATTACCAATATGTATGTTTTAAGTAGTATGTAATACATGACTTGGATTATAAATCTGTGGTTATAAATTTAATTCTTTAATGCACCTGGTAGACAACTTGGCACAGTTAGTTCGATAAATCTATACCAATACACACATTAGTGTCTATGATCGTATTGCTTTCTTTGTTGTTACTGTATATTTGACTGTTCATTTGACAACTCTAGGTGCTTCCTGTAATTTAACTTTATTTTCAGTGTACATTTGACCCTTCTTTGACAACTGCCTGTGCCCCTGAAAATAACCTTTCTTGTTAGTGTATATTTGACCTTTTCTTTGACAACTGTTTGTGCTCCCTGTACATTAACTTTATTGTTAGTGTATATTTGACGCTTCTTTGACAACTGTCTGTGTCCTCTGTGCATAAAATTTCTTATAAGTGTACATTTGACCGTTTCTTTGACAACTGTGTGTGCTTTCTGTACATTAACACATATTTGCGGTATATATTTGTCCATCGCTTTGAAAACTGTGCGTGCTACCTGTACATTAACTTTATTGTTAGTGTACATTTAACCCTTTCTCTGACAAATGGTTGTGCTCCCTATATATGAACTCATGTTGTCAGTATACATTTGACCCTTTCGTTGGTAAATGTCTGTGCCCCCCTGTACATTAACTAATATTGTCAGTGTACATTTGACCCTTTGTTTGACAACTGTGTTCCCTGTACATTAACTCTTTTGTCAGTGTACATTTGACTCTTTCATTGACAACTCTCTGTGCTCCCTGTACATTAACTCTTTTGCCAGTGTACGTTTTTTCATGCACCTATCAGAGCAACAGTTACAGAGACACATTTCGGACATCGTGGGTCTGCGCAATTTGTTGGTATACCGAATAATAAAGATCAATCAGTCAAAGTAGTGATCTGTGAGAGGAGGTCCCCTGAACGAGGTAGGTAAATTGCCTTGGTAATGGCACTTCCTTTGTATCAACAGGTAAAACTGTAAACTCTTTTTTGTAGTCTGATTCAGGGTGAATATGTGGTAGAAATTTAGCAAACGGTTTTATTTTAAACTAGCAACACAAAAAAAGAAAAAAACATTAAAATTTCTAATTACAGACTTCCTTTCTATCCATACTGCCAGATCGAATATGTAAATAATAGTTCAAATTACAGACTTCCTTTCTATCCATACTGCCAGATCTAATATGTAACTAATAGTTCTAATTACAGACTTCCTTTCTATCCATACTAGCAGATCTAATATGTAACTAATAGTTCGAATTACAGACTTCCTTTCGTTCCATACTGCCAGATCTAATACGTAACTAATAGTTCAAATTACAGACTTCCTTTCTATCCATACTAGCAGATCTAATATGTAACTAATAGTTCAAATAATCAGACTTCCTTTCTATCCATACTGCCAGATCTAATACGTAACTAATAGTTCAAATTACAGACTTCCTTTCTATCCATACTGCCAGATCTAATATGTAACTAATAGTTCTAATAATTAGACTCTGTACCTTCTTGTCGTTTAAAAATATGCGCAATAAATAAAATGTGTTTCACAAAGTGAGTCATTTTACTTGTACAACGTTGCTATCCAAGGTGTTTCACAAAGTGAGTCATTTTACTTGTACAACGTTGCTATCCAAGGTGTTTCACAAAGTGAGTCATTTTACTTGTACAACGTTGCTATCCAAGGTGTTTCACAAAGTGAGTCATTTTACTTGTACAACGTTGCTATCCAAGGTGTTTCACAAAGTGAGTCATTTTACTTGTACAACCTTGCTATCCAAGGTGTTTCACAACGTGAGTCATATATGACTTGCATAAAGTGGCTATCCAAGGTGTTTCACAAAGTGAGTCATATGACTTGCATAAAGTGGCTATCCAAGGTGTTTCACGAACAGAGTCATATTGACTTGCATAAAGTGGCTATCCAAGGTGTTTCACTAAGTGAGTCATATGACTTGCATAAAGTGGCTATCCAAGGTGACTCACAAAGGGAGTCATGTTACTTGTACAAAGTGGCTATCCAAGGTGTTTCACGAACGGAGTCATTTTGCTTGTATAAAATGGCTATCCAAGAAAAGATTGCCATACATTTGCTTACCAATTCTGCTGCCTTCAAATCCAAACATATACGTAATATTTGATAAATGGATTCCAGAATTGTATCACCTTAAGTAAGAACCTAGGGGAGAATAGTAAATGATCAGTGCCAAGGTTGCTTACGCAGCTTTACTAATGACACAGGTGCTTAAAACAGGTGGTATGCCATATCTGTGGCTATGTATTTTAGTCTAAATAACTTTCTTCAAAAACCATATATCCACACAAAGTCAAATAAACACCATCGTTATAATTTGAGGTCAGCTTTATCCACTTTGGTTTGTTGATCTACATTAAGTTTTATTTACAAAAGTTAAAAACTTATGAATAAAAACACCATATATATATATATATATATATATATATATATATATATATATATATATATATATATATATATATATATCCGCTGGAACAACAAATACGCTCATTTAAAGCATTTGATTTATCAAGACAAACTGATAACTGATAAGCTATCATTAAATTCTGAAACCAAATACATATTGCATATCTGAACCACTTTATTTTCTGTAACATTATACAGCTATTATATTGACCAAATATCAGTTTTTTTTCCGTAACATTAAACAGCGATTATATTAACCAAATATCAATTTATTTCCCGTAACATTATACAGCTATTATATTGACCAAATATCAATTTATTTTCCGTAACATTAAATAGCTATTATATTGACCAAATATCAATTTATTTTCCGTAACATTATACAGCTATTATATTGACCAAATATCAATTTATTTTTTGTAACATTAAACAGCTTTTATATTGACCAAATATCAATGTTAATTAACTTCAGATTGAAATTAACGTGTTTTAGAACGGTGGTCGTAAGCTCCACCCTGAAGCGATGCTAAGTCCTAAGCCTTTTAGCGCATTCAGGGTATATTCCTGGAGTATGATTTCCATCGCTAGCGATTGTATTACTGTTGCTCCTTGCTCACTTCGCTGCGGACTCTGATCGATTCTCTGCACTGACTGACTGATCTTGTATTAACGAAGTGTTCGGCCATTCAGCCATGTACGTCGGTTTAATGTACGCACAGCGTACTATTTAATTACTCGTCAAATGGGTGCAGGGCACCCATTTAACGCTTTAATGTGTGCACGGAACACCTTTAATTGTCCATGTCTGGGAGAAGCAAAGGCGGAAAAGGCGTAGGAGGAGTGTGCTTCGACGTCGCTGGAGGACTCCAAGTTGTCCAGAGTTGAAATTTCGATTTTATTTGCCAAATGTAAATGTTGTCGTATTGCACGTTATCTAATTTTTATTATCAATTTTGAATAAAAGTTATGGTTAGTTAAGGTTAGGAATAGTGTAAAAAGTTATGGTTAGTTAAGGTTAGGAATAGTGTAAAAAGTTATGGTTAGTTAAGGTTAGGAATAGTGTAAAAAGTTATGGTTAGTTAAGGTTAGGAATAGTGTAAAAAGTTATGGTTAGTTAAGGTTAGGAATAGTGTAAAAAGTTTTTATAGATACACGGGATAGAATTATTTTTCTGTTGCTATTTCTATCCATGTATGTCTTTTAATTTGCAACTTTCCTTTCTCCACCAAACAAAGCGACCACTTACAACATAACTTTAGAAAAGTCCAGTGGCGAAAGGGGCGGTGGCCCCGGGCGGCACTTTCTAGGGGGCGGCAATTTGGTGAGAGTACCATATATATAAAAAAAATAATACGAATGGAGTGAGGTGGGGGAGCGTAATTTTGGTCGTTGGCCCTGGGCGGCACTTTGCCTCGCTACGCCACTGGAAAAGTCTATATCCTACATTGACAATACTTCAGCTTAGTACCTGCTTCATTTGGCAACATGCTGTTTAAAGTCTTTCGTTTTCTTTTTCCATTCTCTTAATTCAACGAAAGCTGCAAAAGAAGGACAATAACATTCCAGAACTTCTACCAAAATAAGCTTTTAAGATAACCTGTGTAAATACATCAACTTGAACTTCTCAACCTTTACTATGTAATTCATTTCTACCTAATACCCAAACATGTTCATTTCCCAGACTCTATATTTACCTAACACGATAAGCCTTAGAAATTGGCAGTGTTAAATAGACGTTGAGTCACATGATGTAACCCATCTGCCCCATCTAGAAATTCAGTTAGTCTAATCATATTCATCCCGACGTGTTGCTATGACAACCCGATATTTACATATTTGCTTAGATAAAATAGTCTTGGAAGTAGTACTGTAGTAATCTGTAGAGAGATTTTATAGTGTAATGTATTAATAGGCCTTCTCTAAGTTGTATATGGCATACTCCAGTTTTACTTGAGACACTACTTTACTCTAGATTTTTATATTCCAGGCTATTCGTTTCTTCTCGAGCATTCTCTTGTCTTTTTATCATTTTCATTCTATGATATGATCAGTCAATATAGATCATAAGATTGCAGTTATCTGTCATGTTTCCGGTTCCGCGTTTTATTCTCTTGGTGTTCTAAATACATTGCTTGGATTTGAGGGGGTTTTTTTTGGTTGCATAAAGTCGAAGCACGCTCTGGCCTTACCGCCTCAGGAATATTATAGTCTTGTTCAACCAGACCATTCGCAACTTTGAGGTCAATCTTACGGGTCATATCTCGAATGAATGTCGAGAGTTCCCATTCGGACTACTTTGGCTATATACCAAACAAGGATTGACCAAGAACTTACGAATGATAGAACTATTTTTTTTTCATTTGTAACATCTTGGTCAATCATACAGTCAATCAAATCGCAGAAATAGCCAAGGTACTCCTAATAAAGTAGGGTTTCTTTTTTTTTTTTTTTTTTTAGGGGGGGGGTGTGTGAAATTTCCGGCGAACAAAATGTACGATTTTTCTGTAAATTACTGTGCCGACATACATCCGAGGCATATGTTAGTCTTGCAGAAATAGCCGAGGTAGTTCCAAATGCAACCAGATCTCTGAGGGCCTGGTAAAATGTTTCATTGATCGCTGTTACCGATAGAAAGCGCTTCGGTCCAACTGTACCGACGTACATGGCGAACTCGCCGAACACGTCGTTAATCCAACTAACGAACGAATGGTCCAACTGTTATCAGTACAAAACCACAAATATACAAGAAAAACTCAGATGTTTTTGTTGTTGTTGTTGTTGTTGTGTGTGTGTGTGTGTGTGTGTGTGTGTGTGTGTGTGTGTGTGTGTGTGTGTGTGTCAGTGTTTGAGGCCCTAGTTAGTCTCGTTCAACCAGAATTCTCGCGTGGCTCCAATAGATCTCATGTAAACGAGGGTCTGTTAAAAATGAGTTTCTTGCAACGCCAAAACGAGGCTTCTCCAAACTTTGGAAAAATGATTTGATTGCCCGATGAGATCAGATGAGATGAATAATACGTCATTCTGATGATGAGATGACGTCATGTTTGCGTAAACATTTACAGTTTTCATTGTCTGGTTGCTCAGGCTTTTACATCGTAAAAGATTTGCAAAAAGTAAACGGAAATAATAAAAATTCAGTCCCTTGAACCAGCAACTCTACAACCCTTCTTGTTAACATTTCATCTTTCTTTCGCCAAAATTCATCGCAAAATGTGACTGAAGTAGCAACTCGAAACGAGACTTACTCAAGTCAAACAGTCTATGTAGGCAGTGACGTTGTTTGTCTACGTCACAGGAAAGCAGTTGACTTATACCGGTATCTGTTTAGAAAGTGGGGTTTTTAATGCTGAACTGTATAATTGTATCTGAAATTATTGCACAAAGGATATCTAGATACATTTTGAAATAGGGTGTGATTTAATTCTACATATTTTGTCGTTTTTATTCGACAGAATGTATGTACGTTATTATGACTGAACTACTGAGACACTGGAAGTAAATTACACCGAGGACCGTCAGCACAGAACCTAAAAAATCATGGTACGGAGTAGAAAGAGTGTGTGTACGCTATTAGCATATAACTACTCCGACATTGGAAGTAAATTACTGATTTGAAGCACAGTCTAAGAACGTGTGCAAAATTTAAATTCTGAATTTTATCCCCCAAACACATACGCCATTTTTTTTTTTTTCCTGTTCAACATATGACCACATATTGTCTAAAATGTTCTGATGATAAAATTGTTGGAATTTTTATATGGATCATGGAATTGAATTTACAATTTCTTGAGTCCAGTGGATTATGGAATTGAATTTACAAGTTCTTGAGTCAAATAGATCATGGAATTGAATTTACAATTTCTTGAGTCCAATGGATCATCGAATTGAATTTACAATTTCTTGAGTCCAGTGGATCATGGAATTGAATTTACAATTTCTTGAGTCCAGTGGATCATGGAATGGAATTTACAATTTCTTGAGTCCAAGAGTCCATCTTGAATTTGCAATTTCTTGAGTCCATCTTCAATTTACAATTTCTTGAGTCCAAGAGTCCATCTTCAATTTACAATATTTTGAGTCCATCTTCAATTTACAATTTCTTGAATCCAAGAGTCCATCTTCAATTTACAATTTCTTGAGTCCAAGAGTCCATCTTCAATTTACAATTTTCTTGAGTCCAAGAGTCCATCTTCAATTTACAATATCTTGAGCCCATCTTGAATTTACAATTTCTTGAGTCCATGTTGTATGAGAATATTACTAATATTCAGGTTTTAACAAAAAGTACAAAGAAATTATGTCCTGATGAGTGATAACTGCATTAATTCGTGTATGTCTATGAGACAGACAGACAAAGACACACAGAGAGACAGACAGAGCCTGCTGGTTGTGTCTTAATGAAGACGGTCAATGTTGCTAGGCAACACTGGATAATTACATCATCAGGTGCGTGATGAACGGCTCGATTCCTAGTCATATCTTCCTGGCCTTAGCGGTTCAGCGATTTCAAATCGATTTATCATGCGGTGTCAGGGGCGCCATTGGGGAATAGATGGTCAAGTGGTCAGATAGACCCAACATTGATTCTATTGAAAAATTCTCAGACCTTATCACCCGATGATATTATCTAGTATTTTGCGCAACGATCTGGAATAATTGGTAATTATTTCTCAATATGTACAGGTGACGGTCATTCAGTGACTTTTTCTATGGGAAATTTTCTGACTTTTAATATCTCCATTCATATAAGTCTAGTATCTTTTCATTCAGGATTATTCCAAACATTAGGAAATAAAGATATACTAAGACTTGTTCCCTAATATTAGTATCAATACTAGATTTTTACTATTTATAGATGGCTGTAAATTAATTACTTTGCTACAATCAACCGGTATATTTTAAAGAGAATAATCTGTTTCAATAAAAACTAATACAAGATACATGCACAGTGTAGCTGTCAATATATTATTATATTAAATGTTACATTATGATACATGTAAACCAATACCGTACATTATGATACATATAAACCAATACCGTGCATTATGATACATGTAAACCAATATCGTGCATTATGATACATGAAAATTAATACCATACACTATGATACATGAAAACCAATACCGTACACTATGATACATGAAAACCAAGACCGTTCATTATGATACATGAAAACCAAGACCGTACACTATGATACATGAAAACCAATGCTTTGCATTATGATACATATAAACCAATAGCGTGCAGTATGAAACATATAAACCAATACCGTACATTATAATACCTGTAAACCAATACGGTACATTATGATACATGTACACCAACACCGTTTAGGATACATGAAAACCAATACCGTACATTATGATACGTGTAAACCAATACCGTGCATTAGGATACATGTAATCCAATACCGTATAATTACATTATAATACATGCAAACCAATACAGTGCATTAGGATACATGTACACCAATACCATTTATGATACATGAAAATCAATACCGTACATTATGATACATGTAAACCAATACCGTCCATTATGATACATGAAAATTAATACCTTACACTATGATACATGAAAATCTATACCGTGCATTATGATACACGAAATCCAATACCGTACACTTTGATACATGCAAACCAATACCGTGCATTAGGATACATGTACACCAATACCGTACATTATGATACATGTAAACCAATACCGTACACTATGATACACGTATACCAATACCGTGCAATATGGAACATATACACCAATATTGTACATTATGATACATATAAACCGAGACGGTACATTATGGTACATGTACACCAATACAGTGCATTATGATACATGAAAATCACTACCGTGCACTATGATACATGAAAACTTATGCCGTGCATTATGACACATGTAAACCAATACGTTACATTATGACACATGTAAACCAATACGTTACATTATGACACATGTAAACCAATACGTTACATTATGATACATGTAAACCAATACGTTACATTATGATACATGTAAACCAATACCTTGAAACGTTAAATAAATGTCAAAGGACGGTGTCTTCGAAAAATAAAAAAATAAAAAAATAAATTAGTCTCCATGTTATGTAGTTTAGAATGTTAGCAATATTTTCTGCCATCAATTTTTGGTTTATCATTTACATTCACATTTCATATAGAAAACATATACGTCGAACTGGGACTTCCTTTCCATTTTTAGATTCACGAGTTTCCTTGCTTGCATTTACAGCGTACCCTTCTACGTGAGACAGTTGTTGCCAAAATGGATGACAGGATGTTATACGTATATAACCATATCCAACCTGATTTCAATAAATTGCAGTTCACACGGACAATAGCACAAAACTGTTAATCACTCAGGTGGCTTGACCGAGAATTAGCCGGCCTATAAAGCAGTTTAAAGCGGTACAGTGCATGTATCCAGGGGTCGTCCCCGAAGTCGATTGACCAAAAATTAGCCGGCCTATAAAGCAGTTTAAAGCGGTACAGTGCATGTATCCAGGGGTCGTCCCCGAAGTCGATTGACCAAAAATTAGCCGGCCTATGGGGCATTTTACAGTTCATGTATCCAGGCAGTAGCGGCGCGGGGGAGAAGTGTGGGTGGCAATTGCCCCCGGGCGCCGGGCGAGATGGGGGGGGGCGCGCCGTCGGGATTTTTTTATATAGCTGTAACCGATGCGTAGATCGGGGGTGGGGGGTTGGATGTTGGCAACTGACAAAAATTGTTCTCTGAGGAAAAGTAGGGGTGCCACTAAACAACATTCTCCCCGGGTGCCTTGGTAGGGGCGCCCCTAAAAAACATTGCTCACGGGCGCCTCGAACCCTCGCGCCGCCACTGTATCCAGTGGTCGTCCTCGAAAATGTAATCACTTCGATGATAATGGTTCAGGCAATGTTTGCATAGTAGAATCAGCATGGACCATTTTACGCTCTTTCACTCCAGTTACTTTGTACTGATTAGAGCCTGTGATTCTTTCAAAATTTACGTAATTTACGATATTTGTTTTTGCGAACGGTACAATTTGTACTCCCGCGTCAGATAGCAGCATATTGAATAAAAGTTTATTTTTTAAAAAAACCGTTAAATATTTCTGGATGGCAGTCGAGTAAATTAACTTATAAATCTCAGCACTTTCCTATCTTTTAAATTTTCTCCCTTTGCTGAATTAAATACAAGTCCACCATGTTCTTTTACTAAGTGAACCCACTAGCTGTGGAAAACCTAAGGGGTTTTCGCTTCTCGACTTAATAAATTCCTCCAAATCACCAACATGTGCTTACAGAATCCCATGTGTTTGCTTTTACAATATAATTATCTGTCGAGATTTCTGTTTGGAGCTTTGGAAATTAACTGTAGGAGAATTGAAGTAAAAGTAGACATTACTTCCTCAATTACATGAGAAGAAGGGAAAAAAGTAGAAAATAGTATGCCTAGCCTAACGTTCATGCTGGTTATGTTAAAAAAAGCTGTCAATGTTTTCATCTATAATTTTTAAGTTGTTGTCTTTCTGTAGGTTTTGTTTATCAACATCATAAATTTGTGCATGTGACGTCCTATTTTGGATTTCTTTGCTGTTTGCATAAAAGATGCTACTGTTATACAACCGCTATTTAGGAAATAGATCGGGGGCCATCTTAACAAGTGATCTGATTTAGAATGTAACCAAGCAGGAAATAGATCGGGGGCCTTCTTAAAAAGTCATCTGATTTAGAACGTAACCAAGTAGAATAATCATGTAGTCAAGGAGATCTGAGAGAGAGAGAGAGAGAGTTTATACTATGCATTAGCTGCGACCACCAAGATGATGTCTAATTTAAGAGTAAATAAACCTAGGGTGAAATGTATGATTTAAACCTTAATTGTATAAGTAATTTTATCAGGATTTTCTGAAAACTTATATTGGATGATTGGTCATTTACTTGACAAACCTGGAATAACCAAATGCCCAGTAACCTAAGATGGTCGGTCATTTACTTATTTAACAAATCTGGAACAGTAAATTATCCAGTTGCCCAAGACATGTTCAAGACACGACAAGTTTTCTGGGCAAACAAACTATATTGTTCATTGCTCAATATTTTATGGAAAATATGAATGAAAAGTGTGATTTTTATGTACATAGGCTATTCTATGAAGATTTCATATAGAATATTGTATGAAGATTTCACATATACTATTGTATGAAGATTTCACATAGAATATTGTATGAAGATTTCATGTAGACTATTGTATGAAGATTTCATATAGAATATTGTATGAAGATTTCACATAGACTATTGTATGAAGATTTTACATAGACTATTGTATGAAGATTTCACATAGACTATTGTATGAAGATTTTACATAGACTATTGTATGAAGATTTCACATAGGCTATTGTATGAAGATTTCATGTAGACTATTGTATGAAGATTTCACATAGACTATTGTATGAAGATTTCACACAGATTATTATATGAAGATTTCACATAGACTATTGTATTCTAGAAAATGCAGGGGAGTGGATCTTGTGTAATTTTAAGGGATTAAATGTTTTGTAACGGGTCTTCGTGTGTTTTAACATAGTTAACTTTCACAGTTTCTTTACTAAAATGTAAACAGTAAAAGGGGTCTTAGAATTTGCAACAATGTCTTATAGAATGTAATTTTGAAGGAAACTCTTTAAATTGTATCTGTAGTTAATACTAATTTAACTCTAATGTTCCATTGTATTCGTTGTTAATATTAATTTAACTCTAATGTTCCATTGTATTCGTAGTTAATATTAATTTAACTCTAATGTTCCATTGTATTCATAGTTTATACTAATTTAACTCTAATGTTCCATTGTATTCGTAGTTAATATTAATTTAAGTCAAATGTTCCATTGTATTCGTAGAGAATACTAATTTAACTCTAATGTTCCGTTGTATTCCTTGTTGATATTAATTTAACTCTAATGTTCCATTGTATTCGTAGTTATGACTAATTTAACTCTAATGTTCCATTGTATTCGTAGTTATGACAAATTTAACTCTAATGTTCCATTGTATTCGTAGTTATGACTAATTTAACTCTAATGTTCCATTGTATTCGTAGTTATGACTAATTTAACTCTAATGTTCCATTGTATTCGTAGTTATGACAAATTTAACTCTAATGTTCCATTGTTTTTATTCTCCAATAAAATCTTAAAACAAAGGTCTATATATACGTTTTATCAATATGTCCTAGACTGGATATGTTGCTGTGTATATACACGTTTTATCAATATGTCCTAGACTGGATATGTTGCTGTGTATATACACGTTTTATCAATATGTCCTAGACTGGATATGTTGCTGTGTATATACACGTTTTATCAATATGTCCTAGACTGGATATGTTGCTGTGTATATACACGTTTTATCAATATGGCCCAGACTGGATCTGTTGCTGTGTATATACACGTTTTATCAATATGGCCTAGTATGGATCTGTTGCTGTGTATGTACACTTTTTATCAATATGGCCTAGTATGGATCTGTTGTTGTATCTTACCCTAAAAATTACAGCTAGTGACAACAGAACAATAAGCGGCTTATATTGGTAAGACTCTAGATCAACCAATGTATTCCTAGATGGATAGACATCATACAGACTGTAGATCAACCAATGTATTCCTAGATGGATAGACATCATACAGACTGTAGATCAACCAATGTATTCCTAGATGGATAGACATCATACAGACTGTAGATCAACAAATGTATTCCTAGATGGATAGACGTCATACAGACTGTAAATCAACCAATGTATTCCTAGATGGATAGACATCATACAGACTGTAAATCAACCAATGTATTCCTAGATGGATACACATCATACAGACTGTAAATCAACCAATGTATTCCTAGATGGATAGACAACATACAGACTGTAAATCAACCAATGTATTCCTAGATGGATAGACATCATACAGACTGTAAATCAACCAATGTATTCCTAGATGGATAGGCATCATACAGACTGTAAATCAGCCCAGTAAGCGCCTTAAAATAGAAATAAAAACTTTTATTTGATAGTGATATACATGTAAATGAATCAAAATAATGTGGACAAAAGAACAAAATAGTTGTCTCAGTTACATGAAGTGAAATGGTTTAACAACAAAATCAACATATGTAGGCCTACGTTACCTTCTTGTAGCCGTGACCTGAAGTATCAGAATCAGCTGTTAATGACTCCATCATAATTAACATAACCCGTACTGGTTGGTATTCGAATGATTGTGGTAAAAATATATATTTCCGTACAGATATTCGTATGTTTGTGGTAACAATATATATTTCCGTACAGAGGTATTCGTACATTTGTGGTAACAATATATATTTCCGTACAGAGGTATTCGTACATTTGTGGTAACAATATATATTTCCGTACAGATATTCGTACGACTGTGTTAACTATATATGTTCGTACAATTATTCGTAAGATTGTTGTAGCAATATATATTTTTGTACAGATTACGACTGTGGTAACGTTATATATTTCAGTACAGATATTCGTACGACTGTGGTAACGTTATATATTTCAGTACAGATATTCGTACGACTGTGGTAACGTTATATATTTCAGTACAGATATTCGTACGACTGTGGTAACGTTATATATTTCAGTACAGATATTCGTACGATTGTGGTAAATATATAAATTTCAAACACATAAGATAATTAAATAAATCTTGAACGTGTACTTTATATACCATTCTTGCACAACAAACTTCACTTGTATTGAAGGCGCCCCGGTTGGTCGAGTTGTATAAGGCATTCGCCGTTAAAGATCACTGACATCTCATCTCTGTCCGCGTGGTTTGGAGTCTCGGTTCGGCCAAGGTAGATATGTGAGAAAGCCTGCCATTAGCTTCCCGTGGGTCGGTGGTTCTTCCCGGGGTTTTCCCGGATTCTTCCTCCACCAAATATACTTGCCGCCATGTATCCTATCAAGTTCTGAAAAAATGGCGGTAAACCCACAAAACCAAACACATCACTTGTATTAACTTTCAATATGTCAACACGTAGCCAAGTTGTCTCAGTGGTTAAGGCGTTGGACTCGTGACCATAAGGATGCTGGCTCGTTTCTCAACATCGGATCAGCCCAGATAAGCTAACATAGTGTGTCTCTTGGATTCTATCAGTTTAAATTTACTTTCCTGGAAAGGATATAACCTTCAAAGTGTCGCTGTGCCGTTAAGCGAACAAATATATCAACAGTATAGTAATGACAAAATGATGATAAGGAGGATGACAAAATTCCATAATGATTTGAATGATAAAATATACATATGTTAAGCATGTCATGAACAATTTGTTCCTGGCATCGTGCTCTTACTATATAACTAAATACAATTTGTTTCTGGCATAATGTTCTTACTATATAACTAAATACAATTTGTTTCTGGCATAATGCTCTTACTATAAACCTAAATACATTTTGTTTCTGGCATAATACTCTTACTATATAACTAAATACAATTTGTTCCTGGCATAATGCCCTTCCCTTATAACTAAATACAATTTGTTCCTAGCATAGTGTTCTTCCCTTATAACTAAATACAGTTTGTTCCTGGCATCGTGCTCTTACTATATAATTAAATGCAATTTGTTGCTGGCATCGTGCTCTTGCTATATAACTAAATGCAATTTGTTGCTGGCATAATGCTCTTGCTATATAACTAAATGCAATTTGTTTCTGGCATAATGCTCTTGCTATATAACTAAATGCAATTTGTTTCTGGCATAATGCTCTTGCTATATAACTAAATGCAATTTGTTTCTGGCATAATGCTCTTGCTATGTAACTAAATGCAAATTGTTTCTGGCATAATGCTCTTGCTATGTAACTAAATACAATTTGTTTCTGGCATAATGCTATTGCTATGTAACTAAATACAATTTGTTCCTGGCATAATGCTATTGCTATATAACTAAATACAATTTGTTCCTGGCATAATACTATTGCTATATAACTAGATACAATTTGTTCCTGGCATAATGCTCTTGCTATATAACTAAATACAATTTGTTCCTGGCATAATGCTCTTGCTATATAACTAAATACAATTTGTTCCTGGCATAATGCTCTTGCTATATAACTAAATACAATTTGTTCCTGGCATAATGCTCTTGCTATATAACTAAATACAATTTGTTCCTGGCATAATGCTCTTGCTATATAACTAAATACAATTTGTTCCTGGCATAATGCTCTTGCTATATAACTAATTACAATTTGTTTCTGGCATAATGCTCTTGCTATATAACTAATTACAATTTGTTTCTGGCATAATTCTCTTGCTATATAACTAATTACAATTTGTTTTTGGCATAATGCTCTTGCTATATAACTAAATACAATTTGTTTCTGGCATAATGCTCTTGCTATATAACTAAATGCAATTTGTTCCTGGCATAATGCTCTTGCTATATAACTAAATACAATTTGTTTCTGGCATAATGCTCTTGCTATATAACTAAATACAATTTGTTCCTGGCATAATGCTCTTACTATATAACTAAATACAATTTGTTCCTGGCATAATGCCCTTCCCTTATAACTAAATACAATTTGTTCCTAGCATAGTGTTCTTCCCTTATAACTAAATACAGTTTGTTCCTGGCATCGTGCTCTTACTATATAACTAAATACAATTTGTTCCTGGCATAATGCTCTTACTATATAACTAAATACAATTTGTTCCTGGCATAATGCTCTTACTATATAACTGAATACAATTTGTTCCTGGCATAATGCTCTTACTATATAACTAAATACAATTTGTTTCTGGCATAATGCTCTTACTATATAACTAAATAGGTTCAATTCAAACTACTTAAGCTTGAGGACAGTAACACAGTAACACAGTACAAAATGAGCGTGACGTATTGTTACTCATTTTCAATTGATCTTGAACTGTATTATTCACTGTTTGAATATATTCATTAAAACTTTGTGACACGTGCTGTTTGAATATATTCGTTAAAACTTGTAGACACGTGATATCTGAATATATTCATTAAAATTTGTAGACACGTGCTATTTGAATATATTCATTAAAACTTGTAGACACGCGCTATGTGTCGGTAAAGTAGTTTGTCTAGAGCTATAGCGTGTTTATGTTACGCAAGCTACCGAAGTTTTTGTAACTAGTATCTCGTATGCTTATATCAGTGGAAGGGAAAATACTTCTTGGAACTAATAAATAAATAGTATTCACTGTACGGGGATTGTGTAAAATGGTTTGTGGTGGCCTTGTACATGGAAGTAGGGTCACGCCCAGTTTGTTGTGTCTGTTTTGATGTTTCCCATCCAGGCTTTGTTAAATCAGAACCGTGTGAAAGAAATTAACCATATCTAATAATTTTGCTTTTTTATTTTTTCCTTGAAGATTTTCATCACGAAGAATGTTCCAAATAAGTCACTTTGTGAGGATTGATCTGTCATTGAATAATATCATTTGAAGTGATCTGATTTTTACATGAGAATTGATCTGTCATGGAATAATATCACTTGAGGTGATCTGATTTTTACATGAGGATTGATCTGTCATGGAATAATATCACTTGAGGTGATCTGATGTTTTTACATATGCTAACTATTTTTTAAGATGAAAATGTTTAAGTTATGCAAATATGCACTAGAGACTACCTGTATGGAAGGAGAACCTAAAATATTGTGGTTTAATTGTTTAAATTAGTAAAATAACAAATGTACCTGTATTAAAAAAAGATCATCCGCGTACACATGCTTCTTCTAGATAGACCCCAGAGTTATAACCATACTGATCTGTCACTTAAATAATGTTTGTACATTGAATTCTTTCAACATTATGGCTCTGTTTGTCATATTCTTGTACCTGATACGAAGGTCGGGTTTGAAGTTGAAGTGGATGCAAGGCAAATAACAACTTTGCAGTGTTAAGTATGCATAGAAATGGTATGCAATTCTTATACGTTCAAATGTGACACAGTCCTTCGGTGAAACTTAAAGAATTAGCAGCAAACTGCATTCTAAAAGGTCCGGACTAAATACGATTATTCGGACCAAAGATCTTAAGGGGCCTTTTATGTACAATATTTCGTAACATATTTATTAAGTAAAACAACTAAATAACATCTTCGTAATTTACCCAATAAAATATATTTTTGAAAGTAAAAACAAAACCCAACAACTCGTAACTTTAATGTTTTATAAACTAGCGCAGTTTTAAAATAAGATAGAATGCAAACTGAAAACTTTCTTCAATAGTGTAATTTAAATCAATTCTGAACTGTAATTCAATCATATGACATTGTCAAATCTGGACTGTAAGCCAGTCATATGAAAGTTGTCAAATCTGATCTGTAAACCAGTCATATGAAAGTTGTCAAATGTTGAGACTTATCTGATGAGAATTATGAGTAATCTTTGAAGGAGCAACGCAGTTCTTTCAGCATAGAATTGAAATGAACGGTTAACCTTTCAATTTCCATGAAAGGTTTTGTCCAAAATGTTACTTGGTGCATTCCGAGCTTTAACCTTGTCCCTGAATGGTGCAAGGGTCATGTGGTCTATGGCTTCACTGATGATGGCTGATAAGAGATGATAGTTAGTAGATATAATATCAATGCATTTTACCCCCCACTGTGGCCACAACTGCTGGCCGATGATTATTGTAATTATCCACATTTTGTTCTACCATAAACATGTTTAACTGTCAGGACCGGACTCTGTGACCAGCTATTAACCTACTTTTGGCAGTATCCGGATTTACCATAGAACGGAGGCGAAATAGTTTCTTGAAAAAGATAAATGCTGATCTTTCATTAGAAGCAAACATTTAGAATACTTCACCAGTCCTACACATTTAAAACACTTCACCAGTCCTCCACATTTAGTGGTACATATTTAGAACACTTAACCATTTCTACGCATTTTGGAATATAACTGGCACTACTACTATTAGATTAAGAAGAGCATTTTACATCAAAGTCGTGGTGGTTCAGCAGTTAGCGTGTCAGACTTGTTACCGGAAGATTAAAATCCTACCATTGGATAAGCCTGGGTCGGCTACCGGGTTGTATCTCTGGGCAAGGACAAGTCATTTTACTCCAATTGTGGTTGTATCTCTGGGCAAGGACAAGTCATTTTACTCCAATTGTGTCTGTATCTCTGGGCAAGGTCAAGTCATTTTGCTCCAATTGTGTCTGTATCTCTGGGCAAGGACAAGTCATTTTACTCCAATTGTGTCTGTATCTCTGGGCAAGGACAAGGCATTTTACTCCAATTGTGTCTGTATCTCTGGGCAAGGACAAGGCATTTTGCTCCAATTGTGGTTGTATCTCTGGGCAAGGACAAGGCATTTTGCACCAATTGTGGTTGTATCTCTGGGCAAGGACAAGGCATTTTACTCCAATTGTGTCTGTAAAAACGAACCTTACTGTATTACTATGCCATACAAGACCAAAGTAAACCAAAACCAAACAAACCGTTCATTCATGTTTCTTAAAATGTCTCTATCGCTAATATACTCTCTTTAAAAATCCACGACTACGTTTTGCAATTTAAACCCTGCTATCAAAGTAATATGTGGGAGGACAATACCTTTTATGGAAATGTATTAAAGAATAATTTAGTCATTTCATTTAACACTTTTAAAGGGGCCACATATAGTTTTTGGCAAATTTTGAATTTAATAAAAAAATGAAGATATATGAAAGTGAACGCTGCCAAACCCCTTTTCTGGCCGGTGTTTTATGTGTAAACTTCCTGCAAATTTAGAAACAAGGGCGTTTTGTTACGCTTCTTGTTTTATATATTTAATTAAAGATCGAATATCCGCATGTGACCTTCGAATATGCGAATGTAAAAAAAAAAAAAAGCAGGTCTTCAAAACAATGATGAAGTGATGATTCCTCTATTACTACTCGGAATTGGGCGAAATATCCACCATTCGATGGGAACAAGGAGTTAACGGTATAAAAAAGGGTCATCCTCACAACCAAGAATTATCATGTTAATAGGCCAGTCAAAATGGAGCGAAGTCATTCATAGGCACATCCTAAATCAACTGACAGAAAGGAAAGAGTGTCCATTCAAGAGTGTCCATTCAAGAATGTCCATTCAAGAGTGTCATATCAGAAATGTGGGCTAACCGATGATATACATTGTACCAAAAAATTACCTATGATTTAGATTTTAAAAACATCTTGCGTTTAAATTGTATGAAATAAAAATACTATATTGCAATACAAGTCTTAGAGTGTGTATATGGAATGTTATCATTTGTTGTGGTAATGATTGTTTTTGTTGTTCTCAGAGAGAGAGAGAGAGAGAGAGAGAGAGAGAGAGAGAGAGAGAGAGAGAGAGAGAGAGAGAGAGAGAGTAGTCTACTCCGTGCATACTTGTATTTACAGGTAGTAAGGAGATATAACATATTTGAAGTCTCGGGGGCAAATGATATAAGGAAAGGTAAATTCCAGTTCTATCATAATAGTTAGTAACATGATGCAGGTTAAAATCTGCACTGATGCAAATTTTTTATCACAAGCAATCAAGATATTTCATGCATTCAAATTGTTAATATTTAAAAGCATATATAATACTTACTTTATCAGCATCTTCTTGCTTATATTTGGTTCGCAAATACGCAAAGTAAAGCTATGTAACGTTTGAGATATAAAATAAAGCTATGTAACGTTTGAGATATAAAATAAAGCTATGTAACCTATGAGACACGAAGTGAAGCTATTTAACGTATGAGAAGCAAAGTAAAGCTACGTAGCGTTTGTGACGCAAAGTATAGTAATGTAATATATGAGACACAAAGTAAGAGACGGAAAATATACTTTGAATTTTTTCGTTGTATTCTCTCGTGTTTGTAACCTAATGGACTTGTTCTGTAACTAATGTCATAGGAATTAAAAAGATTATGCAAACACAGTGTAAGATATTAACACCGGGGCGAGAGGTTGAAAATTAAGCCACTTTATTGGTTACTCAATCCTTAAAGTTTACTGTCTTTGTTCTAATTGATGTATTTATTATTATTATTAATATTATTATTATTAATATTAATATTAATATTATTATTATTATTATTATTATTATTATTATTATTATTATTATTATTGTTGTTGTTGTTGTTGTTGTTGTTGTTGTTGAAGCCAAGCAAGTAAAATTTTGAAGTAATACTTATTATAACAGTATGTCATGGTATAACATAATACAATCATTTGATATTAAAAGCAATTTAGAAATGGTCGGATGTTGACGGGCCTTATAATAATAATAATAATAATAATAATAACAACAACAACAACAACAACAACAACAACAATAATAATAATACATTTAAAGTATGTGATTCGTGACTCAGCCATGAATGCAACAACTCTGTTTGAAATAACAGAGAGTTCAAGTTGGTGTGGAGGTATAAAGACGATAGATTTACAGAGAAAGATTCTGGTCCGAACATGATGGAACATTCCGGTCCGAACATAATGGATGATTAAACGGATTGACTCCTGGAAACCCATTAAGTTAACGAAGAGAAAAGGCAGATTGAAACGTCAAAAAAATAAGTACACACAACACGAGATGTTACAAAGATGAAACATTGATTAGAAAGTATTTACAAAACTGACTTGGTCATCGATGGGTCCTAATGGGGCACATAAGAAAACAGGAACTGTATCTGATAAAATGAGATAATCCAAAAGTCGTGTGGCAAAATATTCCATGAAAGGCATCAGATATATATATATATATATATATATATATATATATATATATATATATATATATATATATATATATATATATATATATATTTTAATATAAAAATTATCCCATTGAGCTTTAGCCATAAAAGCACAGGTGTTAAAAGGTAATAGGACTGTCTGCTTTTTAGGTCCCAAAATTTAATTGGGACATGTCTTTCATAAGAGCGTAAAAAATTTAATTGAGACATGTCTTTCATAAGAGCGTACAAAATAGCTTATGAAACAATTGCAGAGATCCTTCGCGTCAACTTTAATTACGGATGATTAAACTCTACCTTTTCAAATTTAAGGTCGGCATCTTTCACTGAAAAGGAGGGACAGAAATAGATCGAGGCCCAGCGGATAACTTAAGTCCAACTTTATTAGTGTCCAGCAGTGACCACTATTGTAGCAATAATTGTGGCGATTACAAAAGGCGACGAAGCTGGACCTTCTGTTCATTCTTTTGAGTGATTTTTTTCTGGGGCACGCTATTCAGAAGGTGGATTAATGTGGCTTGATACAGCGGACCGAATTTCATCGCACCTGGATGTGTTAACTTCAATGAACTTCAATCTGTCAAGAACTGTATTAGCTTTTCCCGCCACTTTGTCAATACTGGACGATCCGTCTTATGTAATTTTTAGCCTACTTAGGGACAAACAACCATGTACATTAAGAATGAGAACACTAATGACAATAGCAAACATTCTGGAAAAATCCGAAATCACACCAAAAAAGCAATGATCATAATGATGATCAAAACACCAATAATGATAATAATTATTATTATTATAAGTATTATTATTATTATTATTATTATTATTATTATTATCATAGGTAGCGAAAAAAATAAATAGTTTGATTTGGCAGTTTGAAAACCTTATTGACTATTATCATGCTGAGGAAATGGGAACTAAGTACATTTCTTGAGAACACACCGAGGCAGCCTATCTAGACTTGTCTGGGCGGGTATCAAACCCTCGACCCTTGAATTGCGAGTCCGACGCTCTATCCAACTAAATAAATAAATAAATAAAAGTTTCTATTCTGTGAGTAACACATGAGTGTAGATTGGGCAAGGGACACCGGGTGGACGATTGGTCTAAGGCGCTCGCCTTTGCAGATCACTGATATCTCAACTCTGTCAGCGTGGGTTCGAGTCTCAGCTGGGCCAACGTGGGTATGTGAGAAAGCTTGCCAGTAGCTTCCCGTGGGGCGGTGGTTCTTCCCGGGGCTTTCTAGGTTATTCCTTCACCATATATACCGGCCGCCATGTATAGCCCATCATGTGGTGAAAAATGGCGTTAAACCCACAAAGCCACAAACAAAACAGAATGGACAAATAGTGCCAACTTCAGAGGGCCTTTATAAAACACGTCTTTTTAAAATTGTTTCAACTTCAGAGAATCTTTAATCAAATTTTTGTAAAATCAAGGAAAACATTTATTTTTACAGGGCTGTGGACATGGTGAGCGCTGACAGGGTGATGCATTTGAAAAAATACATTCCAGTGTATGCCCTAATGTAACTAGAGGATCTCCAATACAATGAAACAAAAAATAAAGTTGTATGACCACATATAGCCATATTTAGTTAAAACAAGTAGGCAAATTATACCAGAAAAGGCATTCGCGTGGCAGCACTATGACTTTTATTTAAGCATAAATGATTTAAAATAACTACTGTATAAATTAATCACATACCATAATGACTTTAAAGCGACTGGGATGAACTTCAAAGGTCGTATGTAGTAAAACAATTACTGTAATGGTGATTATTATTATTATTATTAGTAGTAGTAGTAGTAGTAGTAGTTATCAAACTAAAGCCAAATTTCATTGAACACTTGTTTTGATATTGAAACTGGAACAAACTGACAACAATCTAGAGAGCCGGGTACAAAAAGATTTTGATGTCACCTTCCCCAGCAATCGCATCATGCCTCATGGCAGTGTACTTGTCGCACTGACTGTGCGTTCAGTGAAACTTTTTAAACTAGCGCGCGTTATGTGAAAAAAAAAATAAGAAAACAAATATGACAACCCTTGAGTTTGTTTGTTTGTTTTGTGGGGTTTAACGCCATTTTTTTCAGCACATGATAGGCTATACATGGCGGCCAGTATATTTGATGGACGAAGATCGACAATATCTGTTAGCCTGCACTCCAATTTATTATAGAAAACGCGCTTTGTTTGCTTTTGTTTCTATATATCTCGAGTATCAGATACACTAATGGACACCACATGTATCAGATACAACAATGGACACCAAATGTATTTATGGACTGGTTTCATCATTTGTTGTAATGTCCTAAATTTGCCTGATTTACATTTCATTCTTTATAGTTTGTCTGACCATTGTCCAGTTGACACCGATCATTAAAACCTCAGATCTGTCCCTTAGATGATTAATCCCTGAGTATTAGATTTCTAAAACCCTGTGCGTGCCAACTTTGTGCATCAGTGACCTCAAATCGATGTCAAAGTACGGGACTCAAGAAACTGCCTTTAATACTAAAAGAAGGAACAGAAAGATCTTCTATCCTTCTACCCACTTTTGACATCTGCAAGAAAAGAAAAAGAACATTTCTTTTTTCAGATACACGTTATAATGCTATTGTATGATTAGTGAGTCCGACACGCCAGGAGCTATTATTTTCTCTATGGTACTAACGTGGTGTTCATCTCTTTAATAATCACTGATGATAGTGTAACCATTACATTCATTGAGAAGATTTTCTAGTCTAGGTCAACGTGACTTTCTCCTTGGGATGACCTGGGATGCGGATAAACGCCGTTATTGCAAATTATTTTCAAGATAATGAGCCCATTTTTTTTTACATCCATCTATTGATTATTTGGTGTCCATCTATTGATTGTTTGGTGTTCATCTATTGATTGTTTGGTGTCAACATGCGAGATTTTATCTAGAAGACTAATAATACAAATTATAACCTTTCTTTTTTTCAACTGGCAAAACACAAGAGCCCGATTGTTTGAGTTTATGTGTAGAGGTACCAAAAAAAAAATAGAGAGGCTTTTCATGCTGATTTAGTTTAATTCAGGAAAAATGTATAATATATAAATACATTTGACAATAAATAGGAAATCGTTCTCCTGGGTTTTTGAATAGATGAGAGATTTTACACGAAATTTGAGAAGAGAAACATTTGATAACATAATGTGTAAACAATTAAATTTTTCAAAAAGAAAACAATTTTGAGTATTCAAAATGTTACTTCTAAAAAAATTTGTTGATGTAGTACAGTGATCTTTATTTCTGTATTTTTTTTTACATAGAACAGTTAGCAATTAGAAAGTGTTTGATTTTTTACATAGAACAGTGAGCGATTAACCAATATTTTTTTTTTACAAGGAACAGTTAGCGATTAGACAGTGTTTTATTTTTTACATTGTTTGATTTTTTTTACATAGAACATTAGCGATTAGCAAATGTTTAATTCTTTTACATAGCAGATCTAGCCATTAGTCAATGTTTAATTTTTTTGTTATTTTCCGGAGTATGATAATATTTTGTCTATATTGGATAAGACAGGAATGTAATAACTCCTATGATAAAACAAAACAATGTTGTAAATGACATAACAATTCTTAGACACATAAATACCTGTGAAAACATACGGCTGAATCACCCGAGAAGGTGAGAAGTTCACATATTAAAAGAAAGAACGAAAGATTGATATCGCTTCAATTTATATATATTATATATATACTTTCTAGTAGAGGTAATTAGGTTCATTATACCAGGCAAGGTGATTGACAGGCGTCACTGTGACTTTTAATCAAGTAATTAATTGCATGTACACAAATGATTTAAAACAACTACTGTATTGATTACGAACACGACATAGTAACGTTAAAGTGAAATGGGTTACCTACAAACGTCGTATGTTGTGAAAGGAACAATTTGAATCAAATTATCATTTATCAAACAAAAGCCAGATTTGTAATTTTTGTATGGGGCACTTGGTCTGTAAACGAAACTGTAACACCCTGTCATTAGCGTAAACAACTGCGTACAATAGTGTCGAACGTCACCTTTTCCGGCAACACTGCTATCACGATGTTAAAGAAAGACTCTCTCTCTCTCTCTCTCTCTCTCTCTCTCTCTCTCTCTCTCTCTCTCTCTCTCTCTCTCTCTCTCTCATCATTTCATCCCTAACATCGCCGTTCTTTGTCTATTCCTATTGGCAATTGTAGTAATAACAGTAGCAGTAACAGAAAGAACAACAACAACACTAATAATAATAATAATAATAATAATAATAATAATAATAATAATAATAATAATTAGCCATAGCTTTCTGACATAAAGGTTTTTTTCTTCAACTGTCCGCAGATCATGACAAAAGATTTCTGATTTAAACATAAAGCCAAAATTCAGCTTGTGGTGTATTTTTAATAAATTCGAATTTTGGGAGAACCATTGTATAGGAAATATATTACTGCCTTGTTTCTATTCAATACAAATACAGTGTTCCATGTAAGAACTAACAGAGTGTACTATGTAAGAACCAATACAGCGTTCCATGTAAGAACTAACAGAGTGTACTATGTAAGAACCAATACAGTGTTCCATGTAAGAACTAACAGAGTGTACTATGTAAGAACCAATACAGTGTTCCATGTAAGAACTAACACAGAGTACTATGTAAGAACTTACACAGAGTACTATGTAAGAACCAATACAGTGTTCCATGTAAGAACTAACACAGAGTACTATGTAAGAACTTACACAGAGTACTATGTAAGAACTAACACAGAGTACTATGTAAGAACTAACACAGAGTACTATGTAAGAACTAACACAGAGTACTATGTAAGAACTAACACAGAGTACTATGTAAGAACTAACACAGTGTACTATGTAAGAACTAACACAGAGTACTATGTAAGAACTAACACAGAGTACTATGTAAGAATTAACACAGAGTACTATGTAAGAATTAACACAGAGTACTGTGTAAGAACTAACACAGAGTACTATGTAAGAACTAATATAGTGTAGTATGTAAGAATTAACACAGTGTACTACGTAATAACTAATATAGTGTAGTATGTAAGAACTAATACAGTGTACTATGTAAGAACAAATACAGCGTACTATGTAAGAATTAACAGTGTACCATGTAAGAATTAACACGGTGTAATATGTAAAAACAAATAGTGTACTATGTAAGAACTAATATAGTGTACTATGTAAGAACAAATACAGTTTACTATGTAAGAACAAATACAGCGTTCTATGTAAGAATTAACAGTGTACTATGTAAGAATTAAAACAGTGTACTATGTAAGAAGTAATACAGTGTACTATGTAAGAACTAATACAGTGTACTATGTAAGAATTAACAGTGTACTATGTAAGAACTTATACAGTGTACTATGTAAGAATTAACAGAGTGTACTATGTAAGAACAAATACAGTGTACTATGTAAGAATTAACAGAGTGTACTATGTAAGAACTAATACAGTGTACTATGTAAGAATTAACAGAGTGTACTATGTAAGAACAAATAGTGTACTATGTAAGAATTAACACAGTGTACTATATAAGAACTAATACAGTGTACTATGTAAGAATTAACAGAGTGTACTATGTAAGAACAAATACACTGTACTATGTAAGAATTAACAGAGTGTACTATGTAAGAACTAATACAGTGTACTATGTAAGAATTAACAGAGTGTACTATGTAAGAACAAATACACTGTACTATGTAAGAATTAACAGAGTGTACTATGTAAGAACAAATACAGTGTACTATGTAAGAATTAACAGTGTACTATGTAAGAACAAATATACTGTACTATGTAAGAATTAACAGAGTGTACTATGTAAGAACAAATACACTGTACTATGTATGAACTAATATTTTGGCCGTTCACTTGACCAATAATAATTTGCCTCACAGACTGTACTCAGTAAATCTTTTTAACCTAACGCACCACATGTGACTAAGAAATACTACCTTGACCAACTGGGAAAAACAATATATACAATCTGATACAAAACTTATTTTCCCCAGAAACGCGATAATATCGTGCATTTTTTTTTTATAGTCTCTTTCCCTTTAAATGAATAAGTCTACTTTTCGCATCAAATTTTGTTGCTAAACTTTACGGGACCGACCATTTCATCTTTTCAGGAGGGGGTCTGGGATTTTTGTTTTTAAAAATCAGATTTTTAAATAGCTTAAAAAAATATTCGTGCTCTTATTTAAGCAAACAAGCACAATATGATATCTATTATATCAGATGGAGGGGGAGTGGAATTATCATGAGGTAAAATAATTAAAAAAATATCAGGGATCTAAAGAAAATTCCAACCACCCCACCCCACCCCACCCCACCCCCACCCCCACCCCCCGAATAAAATGATCGGTAGTTTAGTATCGTGGATTTTGCATTTGTTCCTAAATATTGGAAACAATATACAATATTCTGCATTATATTGTATACTAGAAAAAAAGGTACTTTGTTTGTATTTCTGTATATCCCCGGTAGCAAGCAGATACACTAATTGATATTAATGTCTCAAAAGACTTGTTTCATTATTTGGCGTTATGTCTTAAATTTGCCCGATTTTCGTTTAATCATTTACAGTTTGTCTGACCATTTTCCAATTGACAGCGTCTAAACAAACTTCAGGTCTGTCCCTTTGATGTGTAATCCCAGAATACTGTATTTCTAAAATCCCTTTGCATGCCAACTACGTGCGTCATTCACCAATCCCCATAATCGATGTCTAAGCACGGGATTAAAAACAAAGGCACTACAATAATAATAATAATAATAATAATAATAATAATAATAAACACGAAACATTTTTTATTCTTTATCCACTTTTTACACGTGCAAGAAAATGTCCTTTTAGCTAGTGATAAGAAGATTATTGTCAGCTAAGAGTGGTCAATACGGCAGGGAGTTTTATTTATTTATATTTTTCGATCTGGTATTAAAGGTGAGTTCTTTCCGGTCAAAACCAACCTTTACTGCAAGCGACTTAATTTAACAGACTTCTGAGCTTATGTCAGGCTGACCTTCTCACTGGGACGACCTTGACATGAAGACTACAGTCAAATGAGGATAGACACAGTTATTGCATATTATGTGGATCTTGAAGTTAGTAAACTGATTTTGTTTCAAATCTATCTAATGAGTGTTTGGGGTCCAGATTTGGAGTTTTACCTTGTTATTAAAATTTCAACTTTTATAAAGAATATGATCTTGTACACTCATCTTTAAAATCAATTTTCACATAGCACAGTTAGCAATTTTATTTGTTTTTTAAATCAATTTTCACATAGCACAGTTAGCAATTTAATTTGTTTTTAAAATATAGAGGAATATGATGACATTGGTTCTACAATGGCAAAACCGGAATGAACCGGACATATATACATACATACATACATACATACATACATACATACATACATACATACATACATACATACATACATACATACATACATACATACATACATGAGGGGGACCGATTAAAATGTAGAAGAAATACAAATTCCGATGGGTTACAGGTTTTACCTATTTAATAATACTTCATTTCTCACTTTGTTTTTCCACTGTCTGTTTCTGTCTTTCTTTCAGAATCATCTTCCCTAGGCAATCAAGCTATCTATTGCTTGTATGTATATTTAAAATGTTTATTTATTTTTTCCTTTATCACAAATGTGCAGCTGAAAATATTTCCTAAGCTCATACTCTTGGAAAGAAATTGTCCTAAATCTCTGAATTCTTTTGTAATCTATACAAATACAACCATTTTGTATTGCTAATGATAAAGAATAACATAATAAATAGACAAGTGGACAATTATATTTGAAAGATAAAATCACCAATAAATGAGCTAGAAATTTAATACTCCCGATGCCGAAAATTGTCAAAATAATCAAATTATATTTGTACCCAATCTGAGTTTTCCTTCATTGCTTCATTGTGCCCATCCATGCATCCATACATCCGTTTAAATCTGTTCGGATTTTGGGAAGATATGGAAGTTATTGGACCATAAGTAAACATATGTATTATAACCATGTTCGGAGACTGTATTAATTTCTTTCGTGATTTTCCTCAAGAAATATTTATTACAAACAACATGTGTTTAACGAATAAGATTTCTTGAACGTTGGTGATCAACTCCAAGTAATAGTAGTAGTAATAGTAGGGTTGTTCTGCTTCTTATAATTATTGTAATCATTGTGGTTATTAATGTTAACCAGTGTGTTGCACATTTGTAAAAAATATTTTGCTTAGAACCTGTTCAGCGTTCCCACGACAAGATTACACATTTAGCTTGAAAGGTCACGGGAAGTGGGCGACCTGTCCCCTACTCAGGTGAGGAGATCTTTATGCATTGTCCACTAAATTCTGATTCACAGCCCGTCGTATTGGTCCGTGTGCATCCACCCATATTTGCAATTTCTCCCGACCCGTACCTTTTTTTTTTTTTTTTTTTTGTCTACCTCGCTCATATATGATTGTCAGTCCACACGTAAATTAAAGGGACAGATTGACTCACTGATAACGGGTATGAAAGCCCCGACACGTATAGAGTTTATCTCTGCCTGGCCAGAAAGGTGTGGAGCTCCATTAGGATCAATAAAGTAATATATGTGACTGATTATATCTTAAGAACTGTTATTGCTATAAAATCCAAATCGATTTTCTCACTGATAATGAAAATATCAGTACAGACACAATGAAACTGGACATTTCCTGCATAAAATACTTGGGCTTTAGATGTGTAGACAGAGAATGGTGTTGCGGACTGTAACTTTGGACAATTGGTAACAAACTTGTCTTCAGTGTTTTAATTATATTCGAGCTACTGATACAAGTCCAGTCAGTTTATTTTATTTTTTATTGTGAGAAAATGCAAGTCTTAACAATCTAGTATAATGACCACATATACAGTGGATCATTATAATGAAAGAATATATATTTTATAGTTACTCCATGGGTTGACGTTTCTTAAGTCGTATTTTCTGTTAAGTGTTCTGGAATTATATGTTTGTTTTAATGTTTAAATTTCTGTGCAACTTACTGGAGCACATTCTCGTTGAGATTCATAAATGGTAGTTTCTTTAGAGTAGTAATAATATAATTTTGTCTGAAAATAAAACGTTATTGATGCATGTATTTCTTTCTTCTATGGGCATGTATTATTCGATCAATCTATCAATCTATCTATCTATCTATCTATCTATCTATCTATCTATCTATCTATCTATCTTATCATCAGCCCGTCCGTTCGTTTATCAATTTATTATTTCATGAACTGCTCGGCTTTACTATGAAATTAATAAAATAAATAACATTTTCAGTTTTTTATAAGACAGGTTTCTCATATGTTGAGAACATTATTGTCAAAGTGGTTTCGATCTCTTAAATAGCGGTATAATTTTCCATACACATTTTAGAGATTAGAGAAAAACTCCGGTCCTATAAAGTTGTGGAAGGCGAATCATGCAAGAAAAAGTCCACACAAATATAGAGGAAGACGAGTTTTGGTGTGATTACTAAATTTAGTCTAAACAAGAAGTATTAGAGGTCAAAAAGGTTGGACTCTACATAAGTCTTGATCACCTGGAAACTTGATCTCTTTGCTCCTTTTCACACTTGTTTGATGTTTTATATACCTATTACTTTTATTGTCATGTGAGAATTTTTTTATGGATTTTTTAATAAGAAACAATAATTTGATATAAGTCGAACACTTAAAGGTTTCATGATTCCACCAATCTGGTCTTGCCTTGCACTGGTAGGAAGTGGAAGAGAAGGATTGTAGAAATTGTGTCAAAATCTGGGTAATAAATGATCAGTTGAAAGAAAGAAGGAAGGATGGAAATAAGGAAGTGCGGAAAGAAGAAAATAAATAAGGCATGTAGGTAAAATATTTAAAAAGGATCTCGAAGAAAGGAAGGAATGAAAAAAGAATATAAGGATAAATTACGGAAAGAAATTTACATCTCTGGTTTTCCTCTTTTATTTTGCGTTCTTTGAAATACAAAACAAATTGGGGGGTTGGGGTTGGGGGGTATTTGTTACACTTACATTCATTAACAATAAATGGCTGGTATGTATGGATATGTGAGTATTTATAATCTGTCCAAGCTATCAGGATTATTATACTTACATTATATCTATTATAAAACAATGATATCCAAGAAGTTTCTTCATTACTAAATCAAAATCAAACATAAACTTTCTTATAGATAACACTCTTTCAAACAGATGTTTACAGATGGTTCGATTATATTCTCTAGAAATCAGATAACTAGCCCTTGCACGCGCTAATTGTTTCCAAATTCTCGCCTCTGACTGCACTGATATAGCACGTTCAGCACGTCAACATCATCTTTAATTTGTAAAGACTTCTGCCAACTGACCTTGTCACACTTTTATTACATCCTGAGACAGTTTAGACAGAAAACACGTGACAATTAAGGTTTGATATCAACTCAGAATCTAGGACATACAGATATAATCGGATGTTTTTCTTGTTTGATCAACAGCAAGACTAAATTGTAAGCGCTTAGAAGACCACTACTTGCATGTACATAAATTACAACATCGATAGTCCAGAGTCGAAAGGAAGCACTGTTTGCTTAAAGGGCGAGGCTACACCCGCTAAAGTGGTAAGAATGTGAGTCATCAGTTATTCGTCAAAAATCTATGGGTCTCTCGGAATTCAATTGTAAAAAAAATGGTATCATTTTGCTGAGCTTGTAAATGCAACATTTCCAGACGTCGCTTTGCATGCACTAAAATTCTAGCATTTTGCATTACTTTAAAATTCTAAATATGAATTATTGAAACAGCCATATCCTTTGAACACACACACACACACACACACACACACACACACACACACACACACACACACACACACACACACACACACATATATATATATATATATATATATATATATATATATATATATATATATATATATATATATATATATATATATATATATATATATATATACATTCCATGTAATACCGAAAGCCAGCACCGGGGAAAAAGCTTAAAAGTAAGGCGATAGGTTATATCAATTAACTGTACATCGGATATATTTGTGTTTTATTTTACAGAAGAAATTATTGGGCCGAGACGGCTCGATAATTTCGTTTTTCTCGTGTTACTTATAAAAGGCAATCTGGTTCAAAGGTGTTGAAATATGTTTTTTATTTTTTAATTTTGGAAGGAATGTTATTTAAAAAATATAGTCTTGCTGGGAATTCGTGTAGTTTTTTCAACTGATTGTTGCTTTATCACTTCTGTCGTATTCTGCAGCTATTTCTCATACACTCCTGTCGTACTCTGCAATTAGTGCTCATACACTCCTGTCGTACTCTGCAATTAGTGCTCATATACTTCTGTCGTACTCTGCAATTAGTGCTCATATACTCCTGTAGTACTCTGCAATTAGTGCTCATACACTCCTGTCGTACCCTGCACTGATAGTTTTTATATACTCCTGTCGTATTCTGCAGTCAGTTCTTTTATACTCCTGTCGTACTATGCAAGCAGTACTCAAACACTCCTGTCGTACTATGCAATCAGTGCTCATACACTCCTGTCGTATTCTGCAATCAGTGCTCATACACTCCTGTCGTATTCTGCAATCAGTGCTCATCCACTCCTGTCGTATTCTGTAAGCAGTACTCATACACTCCTGTCGTACTATACAAGCAGTACTCATACACTGCTGTCGTACCCTGCAATTAGTGCTCATACAGTCCTGTCGTACTCTACAGTCAGTTTTTATATATTCTTTTCGTTTCAATAAAAAATAACTCGTACATTTATAGAAGCTAGGATCTTTGTAATTAATTTATTTATTCAATTTTAGGATCAAAGAAAGATGTATAGATGCATAGGTAGGTAGGTAGATAGATAGATAGATAGATAGATAGATAGATAGATAGATAGATAGATATATAGATAGATAGATAGATAGATAGATAGATAGATAGATAGATAGATGCATAGTTAGATCGGATGATAGGTTGATAGATAGATAGATATATAGATGCATAGGTAGATCGATAGATAGGTTGATACATAGATAGATAGATATATAGATGCATAGGTAGATCGATAGATAGGTTGATACATAGATAGATATATAGATGCATAGGTAGATCGGTAGATAGGTTGATACATAGATAGATAGATATATAGACTCATAGGTAGATCGGTAGATAGGTTGATACATAGATAGATAGATATATAGATGCATAGGTAGATCGGTAGATAGGTTGATACATAGATAGATATATAGATGCATAGGTAGATCAGTAGATAGGTTGATACATAGATAGATAGATAGACGCATAGGTAGATCGATAGATAGGTTGATACATAGATAGATATATAGATGCATAGGTAGATCGGTAGATAGGTTGATACATAGATAGATAGATATATAGATGCATAGGTAGATCGGTAGATAGGTTGATACATAGATAGATAGATATATAGATGCATAGGTAGATCGGTAGATAGGTTGATACATATATAGATAGATATATAGATGCATAGGTAGATCGGTAGATAGGTTGATACATAGATAGACAAAAAAGAGAAAAAACAAAGTGGTAGAAAATTATAAGCTGCACGACAATGATTTCTGCAGAGGGGTTACACGATGGGCTACAAGTAGGACTACAAGAGGGATTACAAGAAGGGCTACGTGTGGAGTTTTAAGAGAGACAACAGGTGGAATTACAAGACAGGCTACATGTGAGGTTCTAAGAGAGGCTACGTGTGGGGTTGCAAGAGGAGTTACAAGTAGGGTACACAAGGGGCTACAAGTGGGGAGTACAAGAAGGGGTAGAAGTGATAAAGGCATGATCTAGCTACATTCATGATGTAGCTATACATTAAACATTATTTACAACCCCATCTTTCCACTATTATGTAGTAACAATGGCATTGTCTTACATTGAACTTCATGTCTTTGTTCTCCAGAGAGAGAGAGAGAGAGAGAGAGAGAGAGAGAGAGAGAGAGAGAGAGAGAGAGAGAGAGAGAGTCTTTGTTTTATGTAAACACCCACCCCCTCCCCCCCCCACCCCCAAAAACAACCACTGTCTTAATTAATATAAAAGAAAATTATGGTTCACATATACATTTACCTGATATTTACGTTCAGGTAAATCCCTTTATCATAATAATATGATATATAAGAGGACATTTTCCTGCCTCTCTAGGGCTTAAAGAAACTAATCATTCATACAAACATTGCTGAGAATTCGGTTCCGAAGGAGCGGTCCCTCTCAAACCCATAAATACAAACGTGACACCTCTATCGCCATTTTGTTTATTTTAAATGATTAAGATACACCTGACTTAATATCCCTCTACACACGTTTTAAAACAGTAGCTCAAGTTTAGTGAGGTCAATGTGTGGTTTTTACAGATGTGTGTGTCCACAATTATAAAGTGAATGTGTGGTTCTTACAGATGTGTGTGTCCACAATTATAAAGTGAATGTGTGGTTTTTACAGATATGTGTGTCCACGATTATAAAGTGAATGTGTGGTTTTTACAGATATGTGTGTACACAATAAAGTCAATGTGTGGTTCTTACATATATGTGTGTACACAATAAAGTCAATGTGTGGTTCTTACATATATGTGTGTACACAATAAAGTCAATGTGTGGTTCTTACAGATATGTGTGTACACAATAAAGTCAATGTGTGGTTCCTACAGAAATGTGTGTACACAATAAAATCAATGTGTGGTTCTTACAGATATATGTGTACACAATAAAGTCAATGTGTGGTTCTTACAGATATGTGTGTACACAATAAAGTCAATGTGTGGTTCTTACAGATATGTGTGTACACAATAAAGTCAATGTGTGATCTTTACAGATACGTGTGTTTAGTGTTTACTGAGTTTACATTTTCATTAAAAAATCTCATATGTAAAGTTTTCTTTGTAGAGATTCCACCTCTGGCATACTTTGATGGGTGATGAAAATGACTACATTCAAAAGTTGGTTGCACAGATGGAACAATCTCACATCTGATAGATAATATTAATACTGTTAGACACAAATGGAAAAAATCTCATATTTGATATATATCATTAATACTATTAGACACACCTGTCATAATCTCACATCTGATAGATATCATAAATAGTGTTAGACACAACTGGAAAAATCTCACCTCTGATAGATACCATTAATGCTGTTAGACACAAATGTAAAAATCTCACATTTGTTAGACACAACTGGAAAATCTCACATCAGATAGATGTTATTAGCACTGTTAGGCACAAATGGAAAACTCTCACATCTGATAGATGTCATTAATACTGTTAGACACAAGTTTACCACTTTATTTGAATTTTTCATCTTAATTTTCTTGGTAAAATTTTAATTACCGTTGTTTGTCAGCATATTTTCTCACCAATGTTCTTTGCACACCTCTTCACTATTTCTCAGAGTTTTGATAGATAAGTAAATAAACATATGCATGTAAGAATGTGACGAAAAAATGTAAAACAAATGTATAACGAATCAAATGTTAATGTGTCAAATATATAACGAATCAAATTTTAATGTATCAAGTGTATAATGATTCAAAGTGTAATGTATCAAGTGTATAACGAATCAAATTTGAATGTATCAAGTATACAACGAATCAAATTTGAATGTATCAAGTGTATAACGATTCAATTTTTAATGTATGAAGTGTATAACGAATCAAATTTTAATGTCACAAGTGTATAACGAATCAAATTTTAATATATCAAGTCTATAACGAATCAAATTTTGAATGTATCAAGAATTTTATGGAGAATAAAGAAAAATGCATCATACATGTATTTTACTCTTCAAATGATATATTAATACAAATTAATATTATCAAGAAACAATACAAATTGAATAAATCACGTGATCAGATTTGTTTATAATATGACGTTATCAATCAAGGACCTGTTAAATATGTGCCAAATACTGTCACTTTCAATTGTTCCATTTCACAAATTGCCAAATTATGTCACAGCAGTTCAAAAGTGCTATGAGCGTTCCAGTTTGAAACGTTTTCGAGGCCCATACTTACATCGCCGTATATTAATATTTACCTCTTTGTTAAGTATCCCCACTAATTAGTGCAAGGGAAAGATGAATTTTCTGGCAGGAGTGACATTTATTTTAAACAAGAAAAGGTATTATTAATGATATATGTGTAATACCCCCGAATCCACATTGGCCGATTTTACCTCTTTACCAACTGGCTAGGGATCACATTGGTCAATTTTCCCTCTTTAACAACTTGCTAGGGATCACATTATCCAATTTTCCATTTTTACCAACTTGCTAGGGATCACATTATCCAATTTTCCATTTTTACAAACTGGTTAGGGATCACATTATCCAATTTTCCATTTTTACCAACTGGGTAGGGATCACATTGGTCAATTTTCCGTCTTTACCAACTTGCTAGGGATCATTAGTAATCAGAGACTTTAAACAGGCAATAAAGGAAGTGTTTAATAATAGGTCAGACTTAAGTTATTGGGTTTGAAAAGGACAGCTCCTTTGCTGAATTATTGGCATAAGTTTGAAGGAATAATTTACTTAAAATGCACGGTCAGTCTGGATTTTAAGCTATGGTATCAATTCCGTTTGCCTTTGTCCAGTTATGAATCTGGCCTTCTTATTATCCCTTGCCGTCTGTTTAGATGGAGAACCAGCCATAATGCACGCTATCTCTTATGAAAAGATAACACTGAACGCCAACAAGGTACAATTAAACATGAAATAACCAATTCAAGTGTTTGTCATTAGGGTCGGTTTCGAAAGAGATTTGACAGACGTATTACGGATTGAAAGGCCAAAACGCTCTTCTGTCAAGAAGACCAGAACAGTTCTACAGCAATTGTAATCTTCTGTCATGAAGACCCGAAAGTTAATTAGTCAGCGGAAACAATTCTATTGTGTCCAAGTTTTTTCGTTGACTGACAAGGCTGCCATCGTTAAGTGTGGTCAAGGTCGGTGAAATGGTTTACTAAACGGTGTCTTCTGCTTTTTCTTCCCTTTGAAAACTAATCTAAGGAATTACACAACCCAATGACCTCCGCCCTATTATGATTAAAACCACATTTATTGTCATTTTGCATTGAGACTTGCGTGACATTTGATACGTGTTATGTTGACCCAGTTTATATTTTCTTGTGTTATTATTGCTGCGAATATTATAACTAGTTTTTAAATGAAGAAAAGTCATTATCACAGGTAAGCAAATTCACGCTTGTATGCAGACAGAGGAAATGCGCATTGTAAATATACACTGGAAATATTTAGATGTATAACATATCAAACATGTCGTTGGTTTATCATTTACATGCTATAGGACTGAAGGAAACATTTAGATGTATAACATATCAAACATGTCGTTGGTTTATCACTTACATGCTATAGGACTGAAGAACAAAGATATTTCAGTATTTAAAATATGAATGCTAATTATATTTTCAACATTTTGTTAAGGATGTTAACAGTATAAGGAAAACTGTCGGATTAATTCTGAAGCTAAGGGTGTTTACAGTGTAAGGAAAACTGTCGGTTTTAAAAGTGAAGCCAAGGGGTTAATTGGTAAACATTGAGTATTAGTCTGCAATTTTGACGAATTAATAATCTGCTTTTCTGGAATATGGAGCATTATAAGAAAAGAATTACTTTAAATGTGCCAAGACTACAAGCACTTTTCAGGAATATATATATATATATATATCATGAGAACATTTGATCAGTGGACACAAAATATTTCAGATATAAACAAGTAAAAACAAATATGAATTTATGTCATATTAGACCTTGTTTTAACTCTCACCCCCCCCCCTCTTCCAACCATTTGGCGGCATGCCTTATCACCTCGACCTCCGTCTGTGCAAATACTAGAAGACTTCTGTCATGATACGACCTAAGCGTATTACATAAAAAAGGCATCTGCCTGGATACCACGTAAACGTATTGCATAAGGAAGAATTAGTTATCTTATCTTTCAGTAACTATGGTAACTAATGACTCTTTGATAGAAGCTATAGTGGACTGTGGAAATATGAGTCATCTGACCAGTCCTAATGGCGGTCGAAAAGAAATTAAAAAATATGGTTATTAATTTCGATTAAAAAATGTACTGTAGTAACAACACAACAGTGTAAAAGTAATGTGGTCGTGATTAAGTGGTGATGGTGGTGTTTTAGGCATTGCTTGTATAAATTTTAGTAATATCACCAGCTGGGGTAGAGCGCTGTTTTTATTATATTGATTTTTTAAAAATATTTATTTATTTCATTTTTTTGGAGGTTTTTTTTGACCAGACTGTCAGCTTCTGTCAGATGAGGGTTCTTGTGGGCCCTTGCGCATACAGTTGTGGCCCCTGCGTCACGACTTAGAAACTATTAAGATCCCCACCAACACACACACACACACACACACACACACACACACTGGGCATAAACATACAAATGTTGGACCAGAATCTATTTGTACTCCATTAGACTAAACCCTATGGCCGTATGTGTGTGGTATTTCTTTGTCCAGTCACAACCACTAGAGTAGTACGGACATGAATACAAGACTAAAGTATCTGAAATATCAGTCAGCCGTTGTCAATGGCGCAAAGGAAATTTTAATACCTTGCTCGTGGGCTCATTTTAATGGTTGTCTTTAATGTATGGAATAGCACACGTGGCGACCCGTTTGATGGAGTGGTTATTGTGAGCACCGGGTCATGCTGACCCCTGAAAGATGCTGGGACTGGATACGGAACATTTACAAAGTATGCGGACATTTGCGGCTGCAAAAACAAGACAGATATTTAGCCTAAGACAATGGCAAGCTGATTCAAACGTACAATGAATTAACTTCATTGACTTTTCCAGCTAAAGTACATCACATAATGTTGATATGTTCTGTACATATTCTATGATATACTCATTTGTATTCGTAGTAAATGTAACTCTGTTCTCATTTTTCTCTTTGCCAGTTAAAATAATCTTAGAAATGTTGTCTTTGACAAGTTTCTACAATTTTATTTGCAATTATTGTGAATAGGAGTGCTATACATTTCCTGCTTTTAACCCAGAGATGAGCACAAATTACATAGAGGAAATAACACCACATTTTGACTTGGCATATTTGATCGGGACGGATACGTCCAAATTCTTCCAAAAATGTGATTTGGTATAGGACGTGAATATGGCCCTTGAGTAATCAAAGTGTAGTAATTGTATATTAAATGTGATTTGCTTTAGGAATGGCATATGGCCCTTGAGTATTCAAAGTGTGGTAAATGTATATTAAAAGAAGTAGAATATCAAGACTTGTCAATATTTTCAATCACTTAAATCATCAAGGGAGGACCCAGGGGGTGGGTGATGGAGCTGGCGAAATTGGTATTGAGGGCGAAACAACCGGAATTTTTTTTTACGCTTAGATGGATAAAATTATACTCTGAAAACGCTTAAAATGCAGGATCATCCTTGGGTTTCGCCTCCCTGGGCCCCCATCTGGGGTTCCATCCCACAAACCCCTTAAACAACTTATCTACTTCCCCTCCTAAACGATATTTTGGATCTTCTACGGATTATGATTACATTTGGCTAATTTACGAAAGACGTTCTGTCATTAAAAAAGTCACATTGCGTGTGCATCCATAACATTTTCTAAATTTTTGTCTCCATATTTCAATACAAAGTAACTATGATCTTCAGTCGAAGCCATATTAAACTGAGGCAAGGCTAAGGAGCAGTAGCGTACTAACGGTGAAGCTGACGGGGCGGTTGCCCCCAGCGCCAGAGGTCTTGGGGCCCCAAAACAACTGATAAAAATTCGGGCCTCGTATTCTGGCCCTTTGGGCCATCATCGTCGCCTCGGGCGCCATTTATCCTTAGTACACCCCTGCTAAAGAGGAACGGTCCACTTTACGAACAAGTTTGAACTTTTAAACGCGAAATGAAATCCAACACCATATTATTAAAATGGACACTTTTCTGTTGTATTTAGTTGTACTATAACGTCATTTGGGGAAGGTTCCAATGGACTGAAGTTTAAGAACTGACGTGGTAAAAGTCACGGAGAATGGTCTATTCTGGATGTGCGTAAATCCCACAGTATCTTACGCCTTGAAAAACAAGGACAAATTATGCATAATTGCAGAGGAATCCGTATGCAATCATTTCCCCTGACAATAAAACAGATATGGTTCTTATCTCTGAGATGTTCTGCCAGCAAAACTAAAACCCAAGACGTTTAGTTTATAAATAATGGCATTCTATAACTTTGCCAACAATCAAGTTAGAATGGTTCTTTTACTTTTATGTTAACTGCTTATGACATGGTTCCTCCCTCAAGTCCCCCCGGCCCCCTCCCCCTCCCACACACACTTAGAGGAAGTCAGTTTCTTGAGGCGCTCAAACTTTCGAAAAATCTAATCAGTAGTTGAATATTCAGTCCTTTGAAGCAATGATTCCGTGTGTCACGAACAAACAAGTGCCGGAGAATCTTTGTAACGGATATCCTAGTCAATAGCGCCGATTCTCTCTCCAGGGATTTATATATTTATTGTGTTTACTGTGTAAACACGACCATCCAGTTGTCCAAAACCAATTACCATCCAGAAGTATGATGAAAACTCTCTCTCTCTCTCTCTCTCTCTCTCTCTCTCTCTCTCTCTCTCTCTCTCTCTCTCTCTCTCTCTCTCTCTCTCTCTCTCTCATATGTGCAAAAGTACGTTCTCTGAGTAACGAGAAGATACTTATACACTAGGATGGGCAAAGTTTTCTCCTAGCCGTGTAAATAGCAAAGAAGGTTAACAAGGTTACTTGAAAACTCTGTCCATCCCAAGTTGAATAGTCCGTATCACGAGAACAGTCTATTTCCCGAGAGCAATGTATTTTTATGAAAATAGATGCAGGGGCACAGTACACAACCGTAGGTCAAACTCACTGCACGTCAATCGCTCAATCTTTTTGCAAGTTCAGCTGAATTTAAATGATAATAATTTATACACATAATTTTGTATGTAAAAAAATCACACTAAGAGGCAAAGGATAACATTCCACCAAATCACACTAAAGGATAACATTCCACCAAGTGACACTACAAAATAAAGAATGACATTCCACCAAGTGACACTACAAAATAACATTCCACCAAATCACACTAAAGGATAACATTCCACCAAATCACACTACGAAATAAAGGATAACATTCAACCAAATCCCACTAAGAGACAAGGGATTACATTCTCCTAAAAGTAAGACAAATCCCTGACTTGTAATTGTACATACAGTAGAATTAGCATGAAACGGAAATAAACTTGCTTTGCACTTTCAGTTCAAAATAGCTTTACTTTCCATTATGAAACGAAATTCTACCTTGATCCAATATTGATTGCAATATTACACGGTACGAAATTCTACCTTGATCCAATATTGATTGCAATATTACACGGTACGAAATTCTAGCTTGATCCAATATTGGTTGCAATATAACACGGTACGAGAAAGTAATAACAGTATGGTAAACTAGATAACGAGTATTGTTATGTTAACATTCACATCACACTGATACGGTCTATGTTACATTCACGTCACACTGATACATGCTATGTAACATTCACATCACACTGATGCATGTTATGTTAAATTCACGTCAAACTGATGCATACCATGTTACATTCACGTCACACTGATACTTTCTATGTTACATTCACATCACACCGATACATAATATGTCACATTCACGTCACACTGATACATACTATGTTATATTCATGTCACACTGATACCATGTTACATTCACATCACATTGATGCATGTTATGTTAAATGCACGTGACACTGATGCATAGTATGTTACATTCACATCACACTGATACATAATATGTTACATTCACATCACACTGATACATGTTAAGTTACATTCACATCACACTGATACGTGCTATGTTACATTCACATCACACTGATACATGTTATGTTACATTCACATCACACTGACACGTGCTATGTTACATTCACATCACACTGATAGGTGCTATGTTACATTCACATCACACTGATAATGCTATGTTACATTCACACCACACTGATACGTGCTATGTTACATTCACGCACACTGATACATGCTACGTTACATTCACAACACACTGATAATGCTATGTTACATTCATGCACACTGATACGATAGAGATTTTGTTTGGTAATGAATTAATATTGAAAGCAAATATTTTAAATTCATGTTTTTTCCATATGTTTTTTTCTCACAGGAATTTGTTGTTGTTGCTCTTTTTGCCACCAATCAATTCTTTAAATTGTTTTCATATTAATCATTTATGTATTTCACCATACAGACTAGATACACCATCAAATAGCCTAGATACACCATCAAATAGCCTTGATACACCATCAATAGCCTTGATACACCATCAATAGCCTTGACAAACCATCAAATCCAAACCTATTTAAACGCGGAGAAAATTAAACTCACCAATTGTAATAATTACTAGAAGTGTCCGTTGGAAATCGGTCAGTGTAAATGAACATATCTTTGGGCGATGACTAAAACACGTGAGTGGACTGGGTGAATTTAATTCAAGAGAATGTGACCTATTGCTTGACACGGGCCCGGTACCAATTTAAAAATAACCATGCAAACAATGACCGGTCGTGATATATGGGTTTCATGTAGCGCTTGGTAACTTAATGCGCGAAATCTTTCCTTTGGATAAACACTGAGATGGCATTTTAAAGCTTTCTGATCAGTTTTATTAATAAATCACCTTTTGAAACCAGTATCTGTCATTCAAGATAGAAATCAACATTGTCAACTGAACATAATTGCTTTGTAGTTCATCTCTTGACCGAGGATACCTTGCAAAGATATTTAAAACAGGAAACTGAAATTTTGTTTATTATCAATGCAGTGCGGTTTATCTCATGTCCGAGAATACATTGCAAAGACATAAAAAAGACAAAAAGAAGCTTTGTTGGTTACAAATGCAGAGCAGTTTATTTTACGTCCAACTGCCTTGCCATGACATTAACAAAAAGAAACTGAAGCTTTGTTTCTTTCAAATAAACAACGAAATATTCGCCACATCCATCTATTTCTCATCATGCGCTATTACTGAGAAACTACGATGGGCATATATTGAAGCAAGTGTGTAACAATCTGTCACCAGATGGTTTATTCTTAAATGGGAACCCATTTTGAAGCAAGTGTGTAACAATCTGTCACCAGATGGTTTATTCTTAAATTGGAAACCATTCGTTTATTTTACTCAGGATTATAAAAATGAAGCCATATTAACTGATTGTATCGAGGACAAATATTTATACTCTTAGAGCACACCATGACTAGCGGTATAAATTATACCAGATATTATGTAACTAGGTATATTTGACTAACGGTATAAATTATACTAGATATTATGTAACTAGGTATATTTGACTAACGGTATAAATTATACTAGATATTATGTAACTAGGTATATTTGACTAACGGTATAAATTATACTAGATATTATGTAACTAGGTATATTTGACTAACGGTATAAATTATACTAGATATTAAGTAACTAGGTATATTTGACATTCAATGTTTTAAACCAGTTAAATAATACATGCCACAAGCAGCTCGGAGCATGAGGTATACTGTGTTATTCAACGAGTTTAATTAATTTATTACTCTATGACGTTTATTACTCTGTGAAGTTTTATGTGTGATGATGCTGGTCGTTATGTGTATCGTATGATATTTTCAACTTGAAGTAATGACAAATATGGATACAAACTCTCTCTCTCTCTCTCTCTCTCTATCTCTCATTAACAGACTTTTGCATCGGAAGGTATCTGATATCAGAGAAGTTCCAATTCTCTAATTTAAACATGCCAAAGAAGATAACACGTGGTGGCTAGGTCAGGAACCCTAGACTTTAGGGAGCACCATCAGCGGCAGCATTAATCAGCAATGACACTTCAGCCGAGTTTCTTAGGCTGTCTATGCTAGGAAACTTACTGTAAGGTAAATATTAACATGTGGTTTTCTGCATACATAAATCTTCCTGCATTTACAAAGATATCATATGACACCACATGTAGAAATTAGTGATGAAAAGGTCTATTCAGTCACTGGCTTCTCTCTCTCTCTCTCTCTCTCTCTCTCTCTCTCTCTCTCTCTCTCTCTCTCTCTCTCTCTCTCTCTCTCTTCAATCAATGGATGTTCGAAACCGGCAAAGAAACTAATGTTTGGTGCTGCAATTATTTCAATACAGTTCAGTTAAGATATATCAAAATACATTTATAAAGTTGCAAACCATAAGGTGTTAAAATATATCAAGTAAATTACAATTTGTGTGTGATGATGTGAAGCAGCGATAAAATGTACGTCATGATGACCTAATCATATAAACATAGTACCATTCAGCAGAAAATGCATATAAAGAGTGATGTGGGGTAGAGACACAGAGATAGAGAGATAGCTTGGTCTGATATGGGGTGGAGACACAGAGACAGAGATATAGCTTGGTCTGATGTGGGGTGGAGACAGAGTTAGATATATAGCTTGGTCTGATGTAGGGTGGAGACAGAGTTAGAGATATAGCTTGGTCTGATGTGGGGTGGAGACAGAGTTAGATATATAGCTTGGTCTGATGTAGGGTGGAGACAGAGTTAGAGATATAGCTTGGTCTGATGTGGGGTGGAGACAGAGATAGAGATATAGCTTGGTCTGATGTGGGGTGGAGACAGAGATAGAGAGATAGCTTGGTCTGATGTGGGGTGGAGACAGAGTTAGAAAGATAGCTTGGTCTGATGTAGGATGGATACAGAGATAGAGAGATAGCTTGGTCTGATGTGGGATGGATACAGAGATAGAGATATAGCTTGGTCTGATGTAGGGTGGATACAGAGATAGAGATATCGCTTGGTCTGATGTGGGGTGGATACAGAGATAGAGAGATAGCTTTGTCTGATGTGGGGTGGATACAGAGATAGAGATATACCTTGGTCTGATGTAGCGTGGAGACAGAGTTAGAGATATAGCTTGGTCTGATGTGGGGTGGAGACAGAGATAGAGATATAGCTTGGTCTGATGTGGGGTGGAGACAGAGTTAGAGAGATAGCTTGGTCTGATGTAGGGTGGAGACAGAGATAAAGATATAGCTTGGTCTGATGTAGGGTGGAGACAGAGATAGAGATATAGCTTGGTCTGATGTGGGGTGGATACAGAGTTAGAGAGATAGCTTGGTCTGATGTAGGGTGGAGACACAGTTAGAGATATAGAGATATAGCCTGAATACTTATTTTTAGATACAAAATCACTAAAGTAGGAAATGATATCACGTTGAACTACTTTCTGCACGTGTGTGTATATCACAGTGACCTACTGTGTGCAGTGCAGTAGTGTGTAGTGCTTGCAATGATGCATGAATGTGTAAAGGTTGCCAGACGTTGGCTTTTGTATGCATGAATGTGTAAAAGTTGCCAGATGTTGGCTTTTGTGTCAAGATATAGTGCGAAATATCTTGAGCAACAAAGTTGATAAAGCACAAAAATAGGTCACAGTGATAATGAGCAACGTTGTTATAACTGAGGCACTCTTCATAATATGCCTTCACAAATCAAGTGTGAAGCGTGGTTATAGGTGTAATATGATATAAGATTTAGATAGAGTTAAGAACAAATTGTCAGTTAGTTAGTATTCCTCAGATGCATCCACGTACCAGTCTTGATGAGAGTAAGTGTACAAGAATTCAAGATATGGAGTGTGTTTCTAACGAATATACAACAGTAACCCAGTCTTGATGAGTGTAAATGTACAAGAATTCAAGATATGGAGTGTGTTCCTAACGTATATACGACAGTAACGCCTGGGTAATATGTTGCTCATTGTAAGATACAATTCGTATGGCTGATTCACTTTCCCCATATGCATCCATGTACCAATTCGTATGGCTGATTTACTCTCCCAATATGCATCCATGTACCAATTCGTCTGGCTGATTTACTCTTCCCCATATGCATCCATGTATCAATTCGTATCTCTGATTTACTCTCCCCATATGCATCCATGTACCAATTCGTATAGCTGATTTACTTTTCCCGATATCCATCCATGTACCAATTGATATGGCTGATTTACTTTCCCCATATGCATAGATGTACCAATTCGTATGGTAGATTAACTCTCCCCATATGCATCCATGTACCAATTCGTATCGCTGATTTACTTTCCCCATATGCATCCATGTACCAATTGGTATGGCTGATTTACTTTCCCCATATGCATCCATGTACCAATTGGTATGGCTGATTTACTTTCCCCATATGCATCCATGTACCAATTGGTATGGCTGATTTACTTTCCCCATATGCATCCATGTACCAATTGGTATGGCTGATTTACTTTCCCCATATGAATCCATGTACCAATTCGTATGGCTGATTTACTTTCCCCATATGCATCCATGTACCAATTCGTATCGCTGATTTACTTTCCCCATATACATCCATGTACCAATTCGTATGGCTGATTTACTTTCGCCATATGCATCCATATACCAGTTGGTATGGCTGATTTACTTTCCTCATATGCATCCATGTACCAATTCGTATGGCTGATTAACTCTTCCCGATATGCATCCATGTACCAATTGCTAGCGCTGATTACTCTTTCCCATATGCATCCATGTACCAATTCGTATGGCTGATTTACTCTTCCCCATATGCATCCATGTACCAATTGGTATGGCTGATTTACTTTCCCCATATGCATCCATGTACCAATTCGTATGGCTGATTTACTTTCGCTATATGCATCCATATACCAGTTGGTATGGCTGATTTACTTTCCCCATATGCATCCATGTACCAATTGGTATGGCTGATTTACTTTCCCCATATGAATCCATGTACCAATTGGTATGGCTGATTTACTTTCCCCATATGCATCCATGTACCAATTCGTATCGCTGATTTACTTTCCCCATATGCATCCATGTACCAATTGGTATGGCTGATTTACTTTCGCCATATGCATCCATATACCAGTTGGTATGGCTGATTTACTTTCCTCATATGCATCCATGTACCAATTCGTATGGCTGATTAACTCTTCCCGATATGCATCCATGTACCAATTGCTAGCGCTGATTTACTCTTCCCCATATGCATCCATGTACCAATTCGTATGGCTGATTTACTCTTCCCCATATGCATCCATGTACCAATTGGTATGGCTGATTTACTTTCCCCATATGCATCCATGTACCAATTCGTATGGCTGATTTACTTTCGCTATACGCATCCATATACCAGTTGGTATGGCTGATTTACTTTCCCCATATGCATCCATGTACCAATTGGTATGGCTGATTTACTTTCCCCATACGCATCCATGTACCAATTGGTATGGCTGATTTACTTTCCCCATACGCATCCATGTACCAATTGGTATGGCTGATTTACTTTCCCCATACGCATCCATGTACCAATTGGTATGGCTGATTTACTTTCCCCATACGCATCCATGTACCAATTGGTATGGCTGATTTACTTTCCCCAAACGCATCCATGTACCAATTGGTATGGCTGATTTACTTTCCCCATACGCATCCATGTACCAATTGGTATGGCTGATTTACTCTCCCCATACGCATCCATGTACCAATTGGTATGGCTGATTTACTTTCCCCATACGCATCCATGTACCAATTGGTATGGCTGATTTACTTTCCCCATACGCATCCATGTACCAATTGGTATGGCTGATTTACTTTCCCCATACGCATCCATGTACCAATTGGTATGGCTGATTTACTTTCCCCATACGCATCCATATACCAATTTGTATCGCTGATTTACTTTCCCCATACGCATCCATGTACCAATTGGTATGGCTGATTTACTTTCCCCATATGCATCCATGTACCAATTCGTATCGCTGATTTACTTTCCCCATACGCATCCATGTACCAATTTGTATGGCTGATTTACTTTCCCCATACGCATCCATGTACCAATTGGTATGGCTGATTTACTTTCCCCATACGCATCCATGTACCAATTGGTATGGCTGATTTACTTTCCCCATACGCATCCATGTACCAATTGGTATGGCTGATTTACTTTCCCCATACGCATCCATGTACCAATTGGTATGGCTGATTTACTTTCCCCATACGCATCCATGTACCAATTGGTATGGCTGATTTACTTTCCCCATACGCATCCATGTACCAATTGGTATGGCTGATTTACTTTCCCCATACGCATCCATGTACCAAATTGTATGATAGTAGGTGAGCAGTATTCAATTTTTGGAGGGTGTTACAAACGATGTTATCAAAATACAAAAGTCATTCAGGCGTTAAAAGTACCTACTTTTTATTAGAATCGTTTTCTTATTCTGTGATGCATGAGTATACCGTTGTCATGCATCGGTATACCATTGTTAATGCATCGGTATACCATTATTGATGCATCGGTATACCATTATTGATGCATCGGTATACCATTATTGATGCATCGGTATACCATTATTAATGCATCGGTATACCATTATTGATGCATCGGTATTCCATTGTCATGCATCGATATACCATCGTAGATTTACTGGTATACCATTGTTAATGCATCGATATACCACTGCTGATGCATCGGTATACCATTGTAGATGCATCGATATACCATTGTTGATGCATCGGTATACCATTGTCATTCATCGGTATACCATTGTTGATGGTTATAGATTCAAAGATATGAAGAAACATACCTGTAAAAATACAAACATTGATCATTCGTGAAAAATTTAACACGCTGGCCTACTTTTGTATGGTAGGAATAGTGACACTCTGATCTACTTTTGTATGGTAGGAATAGTGACACTCTGATCTACTTTTGTATATTAGGAATAGTGACACTCTGATCTACTTTTGTATGGTGGGAATAGTGACACTGTGATCTACTTTTGTATGGTAGGAATAGTGACACTGTGATCTACTTTTGTATGGTAGGAATAGTATTTCTAAGATGTATCCAAATACCAATATTAAAGACTGTATGTGAAAAAGGTTTGAAGATATGAACGAACTTCCTAAACTAATTTGTTCACTGAAGCGTGAAAATTTTTCGCAGTTAGCTATTTATTTTGGTATGGATGATTTTCTCTTCCTGAAATACATCCACATACCAAGTTTGGTTAGTGTAGGTGAAACATGGTTCGATATATGGACGTTGTTATGTACACGTACAAACGAACGAATAAACTAACGAACAGGCAAGATTGTATAGCCCGTCGAAACTGTTAATGTAGTGAAGAATAAAAGACAGTTTTTCTAATTGACGGCGTGTTTTGGTAGATAACTAGATCATTGGGTAGTGACAACACATTATTTTTCAATATCTTTTCATAAACCCTTTCTCTCCATTTTGAGTATTGTAATACTACTACTACTACTAATAATAATAATAATAATAAGAAGAAGAAGAATAGCGGAGAAAGAAGATTTGGTTAGCGGTCGCTGAATCACAATTTTCGTACGCTAAATGACATTACAATTAGGCCCACAGAAAATAAAGCCAACTGTTCACCAACAATCATTTAATCTCATGCAATGCACACTTCTATGTTTAGATTCTTCAGGTCGGTTGGGAGCAAAGAAGAACAAGAAGGACAAGTTTCCTTTTATAATCGAAGTGTTCTTACAGTTACAAGGAAAGATATATGATTTGCCAGTACGGACGGGGAATATAGTACGGAAAGTTATTTGAGAAAGGACCATTAAAACGATTCTTGATTTAAACCGCAAAAAAAAAAAAAAAAAAAAAAAGCTTATTTTCCATTCCACGAGATTTACAGTTTAATCCAAATAGTTTAAAATTAAATATTTAAATTCATTTTGATCTTACCATCTGCTATGCTAACTTCATTGCGTAATGAGCATAACGTACATATTGTACAAAGCGCAATAACATAGTATCCAATGAGCATAATTAATAGATTGCACAAAGCATAATAGCATAGTAACCAATTAGCATAATAAATATATTGTACAAACAATAATAGCATAGCATCGTATGAGCAGAATAAATAGATTGTACAAAGAACAATAGCATAGCATCGTATGAGCAGAATAAATAGATTGTACAAAGAACAATAGCATAGTAACCAATGAGCAGAATAAATAGATTGTACAAAGCACAATAGCATAGTATCCAATGAACATAATTAATAGACTACAAAGCACAATAGCATAGTATCCAGTGAACATAATTAATAGACTGTACAAAGCACAATAGCAGAGTAACCAATTAGCAGAATGAATAGATTGTATAAAGCACAATAGCATAGCATCGTATGAGTAAAATACATAGATTGTACGAAGCACAATTTACAGTAATTAAGACAAAATTACATTTGCCATGTTTGGTGTCGTATCAATATCCAACACAGTAAAAACTATCAGTATTTTAAATTATTATTTCAAAATTCCAATACATTATAGCGTTGCACTTATTGTTGAAAAGGTTTTATAACAGAAGAATACTGACAAAACATGGGGATAGATGTCCAGATAATTGTCACATTTCAGGTATATGCTAGTTGTTGTTGTGGTGACTGTTTGTTTACATGCTGTAGGTTTAATATTTGAGGGATTCATCGTTAGCTTAAGGCAAAGAAGTATACAGAACATTCAAAATGTTGTTTTGGTCATCTCTCTAATGATTTAACAGATATCAGCAGTCAACAGACCATTTGACATACACAGTGATAAAAAAGGCTACACAGTGATCACTATAATACATTTTTTTTGTTTTAGCTCTTCCTTTTTCATGTCTTTATTAGTCATGCTGTCCTTCATCTTTTTACAGTTCTCATCGACAGAGTCGTGGTACAGTTCTCATCGACAGAGTCGTGGTACAGTTCTCATCGACAGAGTCGTGGTACAGTTCTCATCGACAGAGTCGCGGTATAGTTCTCATCGATAGATTCGTGGTACGGTTCTTATCGATAGAGTCGTGGTACGGTTCTCATCGACAGAGTCGTGTCACGGTTCTCATCGACAGAGTCGTGGTACAGTTCTCATCGACAGAGTCGTGGTACAGTTCTCATCGACAGAGTCGTGGTAGGGTTCTCATCGACAGAATCGTAGTACAGTTCTCATCGACAGAGTCGTGGTCTGCTGAGAACAGATAACCTATATCTTCAATCCCTTTAACCTCAATCTCTTACAACATAATTCCAAACTATCTTCTACTTTTTTTAGTTTGCTAAATAAAATGTTTATCTTTTCTCTCTGAAGGTTAAATTTGTTTGGTAGGAGATTGAATATTATTTGCAGTTGACTGAATGCTTTTGGAGGTAGATGGAATACTATTGGCAGCAAATTGAATACTATTGGCAGCAAATTGAATGCTGTTGGTAGCAGATTCAATGATATTGGTAGCAGATTGAATAATATTGGTAGCAGATTGAATGTTATTGGTAGCAGATTGAATGTTATTGGCAGTAGATTGAATGTTATATTTATTGTGATTTCCATTTGATTAAGAAGGCTTTATTCGACAAAAGTTGTCCAGTTCAAGTTGTAGCTATTGATCCAGTCCTTCTTGTTTATTTGTAAAATTGACAGTTTACTTCCTGCTATTAGTGAATTGAATTGATCTGTCTCGTTAATATGTTTGGAATTGATCTGTCTCGTTAGAATGCTTGTTTTTACATGCTACATTAGAGTATGTATGTCTCAAAGTTGAGTGATAGCAATAATGGTACTGTGTAGGCATACTATCTTACTATTTAAGAGAGAAAGAAGTACGTCACCAATAGTCACTAATAGTCACATGCAGAAACCTTAGTGAGAATTATTTGGCTCCTAATTTGTGAAATACTGAAGAAAGTTATAATAAATAAATGGCAGCAGTAAGCCAGCAGGTTGCTATATTATCATACATTATTCATTGTGTGAAATCATAACAAAATAGCGCGTGGACTGTGCCATGAACAAACATTTGCATAAGAATTAAGGAAAGATAAGATGGATGGATATGATGTATAAATCAGCAAATAAGCAAAAGGCTGAATTTAATAGAACAATTAAAATGCCGAAAGAGAAAGATCCGCGTATTGTAAATGTGGAAGAAAGGTGCGAATTTATTTAAATACGCTGCGGTCAAATTTAAAAATTAAAAAGAAAAATAAATCTGAAACAGCTCCAAAAGCAACAATTCCTGGATAAATGCTCTTAAAAGTTTAAACAGCTTTAAAGCGAAAATAAATCAAATTTCCATGAGTTTAAACGTCCTTAAATTAAAGAAATTTTCGCTATATAAATCAGATACTTTTCAACTCATGGACTAATGTTGAACTTTTGATCACTTTAGGTACTAAGGCAGATCTAAATTTTACCGTTACAAGCTAATATTGAACTTTTCATGACTTCTGGTGCTAAGTCCGATCTACGAGATAATTTTTCCCATTACAAACTGATATAATTTCATGCAAAGACCTATCATATTGCTGTGATCATATTCACATAATGTTACGGAAGAGCAATTGGTCCACAAGATAAAATTTTACCTATGTAAATATGGCAAGCAAAGGTTGGTTTTCATTCATGACCTGCCACAATTTTCTACCTTGACATTGCGGAATCTTAGAATATTAAAATTAAACAAGCACCATGCTACATCAAAATAGATGGATAAGGAAGGAGCATATGAACTACTAGTACAATCTGAGAATGAAAACCTACTCATGATAAAGATTCAGTCTACTTACTCTAAAACATTGTTCATACATTATGGATTGAACATCAAACCAACCAATCTCGGGCTTGAACTGCACATGTGAAGTGGCAGCTAGAGTGATTGGATATTGTGCCTACGTGGCTAGCGTTTGTGGTATGTTAGGATATGAACGGCACAAAAGCAAACCTACTTGTGCTGTTAACCTGATGCAGCAAATCTGCCAGTGACGTACTCATAAATTGAAAGTGATAGTGATGAAAATCAAGAAGAATGAAAAGATGCTTTGTTGTTAGAAACACCTTTATCTGTTCAATTACAGCTGTAAATGTCATTTCTTATTATTAGATTAATGATAGCACTGAATTTTTTATTTTATTATTATATTTTTAAATTACCTTTCAGCCTTTGGTGACCTATTCATAAAGTGTGTATAGTATTTATATTTTGCTAAGACTTAAAAGAGTAAATTAAAATGAATTACAGATTTTGTATCTAGTTTTGATACATGAAAGAGTAATAACAAAATAGTATTTCGTATATTCACAAATACAACTTGCACATTCTTTCTGTTTCTGTTTAGGCGCATCGAGTAAGGTCCGCATCGTGTAAGATCCGCGAAGTGCTTTCCAGATTTTATAAATTGCTTAGTATTGTCTGAATATACAGAATATTGACAAATATTAAGTTTTTCCTATTTAAATTAATATTTCTCATGATTTATAAGTTTTGAATAATTTATTAAATGTATTATTTTAATATCTTGATTTTTATAATTATTAATATAATTTGTACTCCGCACCTTGTAGTATCTCATGATGCAGCAGTCTGATTCCTAACAATTTAAAAATATTATATTTGTCAATTAAGGTAATATGCATATAAAATACTGTTAGTTCATGAAGTTCTGAAAATGGTCCGAAAATGGCCCTTGTTATATATATTCATTCATACTCAATTTGAACAAAACATGACCAATAACACTAAATGGATATTCAACTGAATCAAATATCTGATGATGAATATCGCTATATATAACTATTATCAGGTATATCATTTGCCATTATCAGGTATATCATTTGCCATTATCAGGTATATCATTTGCCATTATCAGGTATATCATTTGCCATTATCAGATATATCAATTGCCTTACTGAGTAAAGACACAAAAGCTTGTATCATCGTGGAAAACATTGATAACAAATGTTTCTTTATGTTATTGTTACAATTGTATAGACTTTATGAAGAAGATTCTGCCGTTATTTTTTTAAAAAATCAACATTAGTTAAATGTTCCATTGGTTATTTACTGCGATTTTTAAAGTATAAACGATAAATCCGAAAATAAACACAGCACACAATATGTTGGACAACAAATTCAAACATATTCCCAGCTGGCTTATGCACATAGGTTATGGTAATTTTATTGAACCTTTAATTTATAGAGGAAACAAATGCGTAGTAAATTCTTATAAGTCTTTGAGAACATTTTCAATCTAAAATTATAATGAGTTACCCCCCCCCCCCCCACCACCACCACCAAAACCACCACCACCACTGCAAATCGTATGATATCTACAGACGAAGATGAAAAAGATTTTAACTTAATAAATAATTTTTGTGAGAAACAAATAAATCATGCCATTTAACTGGAAAATATAACGAATCAATTTAAATTACAAATACCAAACGTACATCCAACTCTTTATTCATAACTTCTCCAGTTATGACAGCCACCTCCACACCAAGGAATTAGTTAGACAAGATCCTAATCAGGCGGAAATAATCATACCGATCAACTGTGCAAATGATATTGTTTAGTAAGGACTTACATATATAGGATTAAAGAGATTTTGTTTGCAGACATTTTACGGTTTAAAGGAAATTCACTGGAACAAGTAACAAAGAACTTAAACGACAATAGGTTCCCGGAAACGATGAGATGGTTTCATTATATACAACCTAAATATATGAAGAAAGATAATTATCCCTACGAATGAATGGGTTGCTTTGAAAGATGTAATGAAACATCTATGTCACCAATATAACATTCTATTTTTGAAAGGTGTAATGAAACAACTATACCACCAATACGACATCCTACATTTGCAAGGTGTAATGAAACAGCTATACCACCAATACGACATCCTACATTTGCAAGGTGTAATGAAACAGCTATAAAACCAATATAACATTCAATGATTGCAAAGTGTAATAAAACAGCTATAACACCAATATAACATTCTACGATTGCAAAGTGTAATAAAACAGCTATAACACCAATATAACATTCTACGATTGCAAGGTGTAATAAAACAGCTATAACACCAATATAACATTCTACGTTTTGAAAGGTGTAAAGAAACAACTATAACACCAACATAATATTCGACATTTTGAAAGGTGTAATAAAATCGCTATAACACCAATATAACATTCTACTTATCACGTAGCTGTTCAAACATATGCACAGAGGATTACAATGGGTTTTTTTTCTGTGTGTTATACATCATTTTTTTTATATGAACACACTACGTTAAGAAAGATACCTTAATGTTGTGTAACATATTCGTGGAGATTAGTAACATATGTATAAAGAAAATCTATCTTGCCTCAAAACAGTATTACATTGTTCTTGCTTATTACATTGTTCTCGGTTTAGCCCATAACGCGAATTTGAGGAATAACGGGAGAATTGTTAATACCACATGGTATGCTCCTGATGATTGAATCTGGAATTTTATCGTACCGTATATATATATATATATATATATATATATATATATATATATATATATATATATATATATATATATATATATACACACACATGCTGGAATTAAAGGGCACACACAAACACACAAGCACACTGGAATTAAAGGGGGAATTAGTATGATACTGTATAGATACGTATATTATACTGTATGGATACGTATATGATACTGTATAGATACGTATATGACACTGATAAGATACGTATATTATACTGTATGGATACATATATTATACTGTGTAGATACGTATATGATACTGTATAGATACGTATATGATACTGTATAGATACGTATATGATACTGTATAGATACATACATGATACTGTATGGATACGTGTATGATGCTGTATGGATACGTATATGATACTGTGTAGATACGTATATGATACTGTTTAGATACGTATATGATACTGTTTATATATATATATATATATATATATATATATATATATATGTATATGATACCGTACAGATACGTATATGATACCGTATGGATACTTATATGATACCATATAGATACTTATATTATACCGTATGGATACGTATATAATACCATATAGAGACGTATATGATACCGTATGGATACTTATATGATACCATATGGATACGCTAAAGCCAACCATGAGTATTAAGCGGATGACAAAGGCCAAATTGAAAATGATGGTGAATATGACAAGTCAGTGGGGATATAAAATAGAAGTCAATGATGGCGAATACGACAAGTCAATGGGGATAAATAATAATAAAAAGAATAAAACACAAGTTTATGATGAAACAACTAATGAAGCAGTAGGTGGCGAGTTAAAAATACATTACATTAAAAATATCGTAAATAATCTGACTCAGCCATAATAAGATATGACAGAGACGCATGTATGCAGAGCGGTGAGCAGCCTATACAGAATCCCATGCGTTGAGCAGCCTGTACAGAATTCCATGCGTTGAGCAGCCTGTACAAAATTCCATGCGTTGAGCAGCCTGTACAAAATTCGATGCGGAACGTCGGAGATTATGTATATAAAAAAGCGGTGAAGAATGAAAAAATGTACAACAGGTTATCCACGGCCTTAAATCTCATTTTTAATCAATTAAACTTAGATAAAATATTTGCAGAGGTAGAAGGCAATGAGAAAATTAGATAATAAATTAACCAGATTTTAAAATACTGACAGAATTTTGATTGGCTATAAATTTTAAAAGAAAATGGTGCAATGGAGTCTACTAAATATATAACAACTGCACCTGGTACAGATTTAAAGACATAAAATTTGATGGTATACCAAGCTTCTTTCTACAAACACAGATGTAAAGTTTTAGATCAACCATGGCTATTCTCAATCCATAGCATGGAAAATTTCAAAAATGAATGAGAATTAAGCAAACAAGAGATAGACCGAATAAAATCATGTGATTATAACATTGTTGGAAAAGATCCCCCCCCCCAAAAAAAACAAAAAAACAAAAACAAACAAGCCTTTTAGTACAAAAACAAAGCGAATAGAACCAAACAGGAGGAGACATTGCAAAAAGTTTATTGGATATAGAAAACAATACATACAACAAAATAATTATCAAGGCATACCCTTGATTTCATAAGAGACATTTGCTTGTATCGAGTGAATAACGGATATATTTCATCGAGGGGTGCAAAGCTCAGTATTTTCACGAGTGGCGAAGTGGTTTCGAGTTTTTCACTAACGAGATGAAATATATTATTCACTTGGAGCAAGTCAATTTTCTCTTTATTTAATGCTCAAACGTATTAACAATATTTGTATAACAGATTGAAGTATTATATTTCTTACGTCATCTGTTTACCGCTTGTATTCTGCTGCATTTTGTGTATATTCGAACAGAAAATATCAGTAGTAACATAATTCTCCTTCCTAATTCAAGGTAAAAAAAATACATAAACAAAACAACTTGAAGAAGAAAAAAAGCAGTATGTGAGACTTGAACCCGGTTCTCCTGCATAATAAGTGGCAATGCTTACTACTAGACCAAACAAACGTCAAAATCGCAGATCAAATTTTTTGTCATAATGTTATCAATGTCTACTGACTGCTGGAAAAAATATTGTTTTATAATTTACTCCAGTGAATTATCAAATATATTTCTGTTGGAAAATACAGTCATTTACAACCTACTTTTAGAAAATGCCAGTGATGTTGTTTCATGTTGAATATGTCATACTTTTAGAAAATGCCAGTGATGTTGTTTCATGTTGAATATGTCATACTTTTAGAAAATGCCAGTGATGTTGTTTCATGTTGAATATGTCATACTTTTAGAAAATGCCAATGATGTTGTTTCAAGTTGAATATGTCATACGTTTGTTCTTAGTCAGTTATTTGTTTTAGCTTCTTTTGCTTTTTTTTTATTGTTGGTATCTTTTAACCCCAGTATGTTTCTGAGTCTTATAGTGTCATTTTAGCACGTGCTATATTTTCTGTGGTTTTAGGCAGTTCTGCGGAATGCTTGGGCAGCTTTTTCTGTCCTTACTTTTCTCCATCGCCGATAGTAGTAGTAGTAGTAGTAGTTGCAGCACCAGCAAAACAAGAATAGCAACAACTGCAACAAAAATCATGATGATGAAAGTGATGTAATGTAGTAGTATGGTTAGTAATTGTAGCAGGTAAAAGCAACGAACGACGATAGTACACTTCATTCATTCTCAGTAGTATGTTGATCCAAATTTTATCATACACTACTGAACTGTAACCAAAATATACATTATTTGTAATAAAATATACATTATTGTAATAAAATATACATTATTTGTAATGAAATATACATTATTTGTCATATTGTTACACTGAATTTCGACTGGGTGTACGGGTTTTGCCTTCCTCAAACGTTCGTATCTTCTTCGGTTGATGCCTATGAAAATATGAAAGTTAAAATCCCTTCAACGAACTTATTACCCCTTTGAGCTTTATTCCTGGTTTAGACTTTTCTTCAAATTTTCTGTAGATTGAGGTTATTGGTGTGCACCTGGTTTGATGCAGCAAAGAATGCGGTAAGTATTTCTCAGGATCCCCAATACACGAGTCCATATTACCCAATACACGAGTCCATATGACTGATGTGGACTCATATATTAAGGATTTGTATTTTCTGTACACTTAGTATCCTTTGCTAAATAGCTGAGAATCGAAACATTAGCGATATCTCTAAAGGTATTAAATAAACTATTTTTTTTTACAGTTCAGAAAGTCTTTTTTAGTATCCAATAAATGTAATATCGTTGACTCGTCTACTGCTATTGTTCTGAGCATATTCTAAAATATTATATTGTTATCTTAGGTAATTTGTGGTTCTTATCATCGTATTATGGTATCATTTTCGAGGATTTCATTTCTGGAATTTGTCTATGTATCTATAATGTAAAGTAGACAATGTTCTCTGAGTGCTTGCCGCTGACGTAATATCGTTTTGACGCCTACCTAGAATATTTATAAGGAACATATTCGAAATATTACAAAATATTTTTTTAAAATCGCGATATATATGTCCAATAATTAATTTATAAGTTTCGAAATCGACAAAATGGAGGAGGCCATTTTCTTTATAGTTGTACACGCCGTGAATATGGCACGTGATTTTCATTCAACCCCGTCCGAAAGTTCTATACACCCTATGAGAACTGCAGAATACCGTATCCCATGCATTGGCTATCGACCAATCAATTTTGTTGGTTTGGTTTTGTGGGTTTAACGCCATTTTTCAGCACATGGGGGCCAGTATATTTGGTGGAGGAAGAACTCGGGAAAACCCAGGGAAGAAACACCGACCCACGGTCAGCTAATTGCAAGCTTTCTCACATACTCATGTTGGCCGTGCCGATACTCGAACCCACGCGGACAGATATGAGATGTCAGTGATCTGTAAAAGCGTGCGCCCTAGACCAGTCGGCCAACCGCAGCCCTTTTGACCAATCAATACCTAGAAATTTAACTCTGGCGTTATTATAAAATATACAGTATTTGCCAAATTTAAAAATAATGAATTGTATTACACAAGATCCGGACTAACAAAGATAAAAGGCAATATAGGAGTAATTTTAAGTAAGATATTAGATGTTTGAGTCTCGTCTAACTTCACATTGTGTTCCCAGAATGTCCGCAACTATGCATGATTCTCGAAACAACATATTTCATTGTGTCCCTTCTCCTTCTCCTCTAACTAAGAAAGCAATCCATTTAAAATGTCTCCCCTGCCATTAAAACTAGCCATTATCATGTGGCCTGGCTCATTCTCGCACGTGCTTATTGACATGTCCTGGCCATATGAAATGATTAAGATTGTCATAGAGAAGAAGAATGAGAGAGAGAGAGAGAGACCAGGCGCAGGGAGACCAGGCGGACATAAAAGGGAGGCTCATAGACATTATTAGGGGGTCAGATTGATACTCAGGCGTTAAGACGGACACGTGTACATACAAGCAAGGGAATATACAGGCTGAAATACAGATAGACATACATATTTATACAGACTGAGAGACAAACAATATTTCTTCCTGTATAAGTGTAGATAGTGTATAACTCAGAGTGCCAAGTGTGACATTGTAGCTAGTGTATAACTCAGAGTACCAAGTGTGACATTGTAGCTAGTGTATAACTCAGAGTGCCAAGTGTGACATTGTAGCTAGTGTATAACTCAGAGTGCCAAGAGTAACATTGTAGCTAGTGTATATCTCAGAGTGCCAAGTGTGACATTTTAGCTAGTGTATAACTCAGAGTACTAAAAGTAACATTGTAGCTAGTGTATAACTCAGAGAGCCAAGAGTAACATTGTAGCTAGTTTTTAACTCAGAGTGCCAAGAGTAACATTGTAGCTAGTGTATAACTCAGAGTGCCAAGTGTGACATTTTAGCTAGTGTATAACTCAGAGTGCCAAGAGTAACATTGTAGCTAGTGTATAACTCAGAGTGCCAAGAGTAACATTGTAGCTAGTGTATAACTCAGAGTGCCAAGTGTGACATTTTAGCTAGTGTATAACTCAGAGTGCCAAGAGTAACATTGTAGCTAGAGTATAACTCAGAGTGCCAAGAGTAACATTGTAGCTCGTGCATAACTCAGAGTACCAAGAGTAACATTGTAGCTAGTGTATAACTCAGAGTGCCAAGTGTGACATTGTAGCTAGTGTATAACTCAGAGTGCCAAGAGTAACATTGTAGCTTGTGTATAACTCAGAGTGCCAAGTGTGACATTGTAGCTAGTGTATAACTCAGAGTGCCAAGAGTAACATTGTAGCTCGTGCATAACTCAGAGTACCAAGAGTAACATTTTTGCTCGTGTATAACTCAGAGTGCCTAGAGTAACATTGTAGCTAGAGTATAACTCAGTGTGCCAAGAGTAACATTGTAGCTAGAGTATAACTCAGAGTGCCAAGAGTGACATTGTAGCTAGAGTATAACTCAGAGTGCCAAGAGTGACATTGTAGCTAGTGTATAACTCAGAGTGTCAATAGTAACATTGTAGCTAGTGTATAACTCAGAGTGCCAAGAGTAACATTGTAGCTAGTGTATAACTCAGAGTGCCAAGAGTGACATTGTAGCTAGTGTATAACTCAGTGTACCAAGAGTGAGCAACATTGTAGCTAGTGTATACTCAGAGTGCCAAGAGTGGCATTGTAGCTAGAGTATAACTCAGAGTGCCAAGAGTGACATTGTAGCTAGTGTATAACTCAGAGTGCCAATAGCAACATTGTAGCTAGTGTATAACTCAGAGTGCCAAGTGTGACATTGTAGCTAGTGTATAACTCAGTGTACCAAGAGTGAGTTACATTGTAGCTAGAGTATAACTCAGAGTGTTAAGAGTGACATTGTAGCTAGTGTATAACTCAGAGTGTCAATAGTAACATTGTAGCTAGTGTATAACTCAGAGTGCCAATAGTAACATTGTAGCTAATGTATAACTCAGAGTGCCAAGAGTGACATTGTAGCTAGTGCATAACTCAGTGTACCAAGAGTGAGTGACATTGTAGCTAGTGTATAACACAGAGTGCCAAGAGTGACATTGTAGCTAGTGTATAACTCAGAGTGCCAAGAGTGACAATATAGCTAGAGTATAACTCAGAGTACCAAGAGTGACACTGAGTTCAGCTCAATCCTAGTATAACTACTATATAAAGTAAAAACACTCTTGTCATATGGATATAAAATACAATTATTATTGAAATATACAATGAGTTTTATATTTCATATTGATAGAAACTATCAAAGAACTCAGCCAACAAAAAGGCTGAACGTTACCGTCCTTTATTGTATCATACATCCATCCTTACATTAGGTTAGTGTTTAACATTAGAGTAAGTGTACATTACCCAAGTTTCGTACATGTTTATTCAACTTCTCTAAATGTTTCAAGTCCTAGCAATACTTATTATATGTGTGAACCGATTGGAGAAAACGACTCTAGTATACACTATTTAAAATACGAAACTACATATACATTATACTGGTTCTTTTCATAAGTATAAAAAATACGAAACTGCCATACATTATAATGGATCTTTTTATAATACGAAATTACCATATGCATTATACTTGGTCTTCTTATAAGTGTCAAAAATACGAAACTACTATATACATTATACTCCATCAAAATACGAAACTACTATATACATTATACTCTCTCTTTGTATCAGTATAAAAAATACGAAACTGACATATACATTATACCGGGTCTTTTTATAAGTATCAAAAATACGAAACTATCAAATGGATTATGTGGGGTCTTTTTGTAAGTAGTTCAATTAATGGTAATAATATTATTCGCATGAGCTGACAAAACAAACCAAAGAGCAAAAGCATCAGTTAAAGGGTCAAACCCTGGTTAGTTCAATTTCCATATATGCTGACCGATTAAGGCAGTAATTTTTACTTTTCTTTTTTGGGACTTTACTTTTCTATTATTTTTGCTTTTGTCTTTGTTTTGTATGCCTTTTGGCTGGGTGATGGGTGGGTGAGTTATTGAAACATCTTCACCTATTATCTTTGTCTTATGGTGCATATTTACTTTTGGTCGGACGGTTTATCTTCCTGTGGATTATGGGGTGGGTGGGGGTCTGTGTGGGTGGGTGGGGAGGGGTTTTGTCTTCCTGTGGATTTTGGAGGTGGGTGGGGGAAGGATGTGTCTTCCTGTGGATTTAGGGGGTGGGTTGGAGAGGGGTTTGTATTCTTGTGGATTTTGTGGATGGGTGAGTTTTGGTGGGGGAGGAGCTTGTCTTCATATGGATTTTGAGGGTGGGTGGGGAGGGTTTGTAATTCTGTGCATTTTGCCTTTATTATATTTGCCATTTAGCTTGTGCTCGGCACTTTATAGTCAGGATTTTGCTGATATGTCGCTAAGCCGCATACATACGTACATACATACATACATACATACATACATACATACATACATACATACATACATACATACATACATACATACATACATACATACATACATACTTCAACAGATATCATGGGATTCCATATTATTATGTAATAGCTGGCAAGGACTAATTATACGATCAGCTTTGCTGCTCAGACGCTTTAATTGCCTCTATAAATGTGTTTTAAAGCATTTAGACATTTTCGTTGTGGAAGTAAGTCTTCCAGATACAATCATGTTTCATCATCCAATTGTGTTTCTTATATTTTTTTAGTGTTAAGTCTTTATATTTTATATTTATCTTTGCGATCGATAAAGGAAAAAGTGTTCCGCACAATCCTATGTCTCACCTACGTCATTACAATAATATACCCCCTTCCCAAATTATCTGCCTGATATGCAAAAACTTATGCAGAAAATTAACGTTGAGGATCACGTGCTCACCCTTGGAAAAGTGATGCCTATACTGCATTACCGCACCATGCTTACATATGTCAGACAAAAGGGAAATGTGACATCGAAATACAATCACTGTCCTCTTTAGAAAATTAGCATTGTGATCTGTCCTTTATAAATGTCCACATTCTGTTTTCTATCTAACTTTTCTTTTTACTTCTTTTGTTTCTTTGTTGGTCCCACCCCCCTTTGTAAATTTTGAAACTGTGTCTGATTACTGGTACTAAGAGGGTTGGAGTGCCGTTGCTGCATGGGATTATAGAAACCACACACCTCAGTCAATGAATCAATCATCTCTAGTCTTATCATTTGAAGCGCCGGTGATACGTGTTTCAGCTTTTTCTTGCGTTCATTTTCAAACATTGCCGTGATTTCTGATCCAGAGATATAAAAAACGGATATTTTATTCTTTTTTTTTAAAAAAAAAAAATTGTGTTAATACCCTTCTCTTCGTTTAGCAATGTGACACTGGCAGTAAGAGGGACGTTGTCAGTGAGCTGAATTGAATATTTTAATGATGTTCTCCTTTTCTTGGTGCATATTTCGCCTAGCTACACATGTTGATCTCGTTTATGCCGGTCACTGTGACCTTCCAAATGTCAGAAAGACCAGTTCAGACTGTATTTCTTCTCAGCCAGAGAAAACATTGCCGTTAAGTTTCCCGGTCCGGTGATTCTATTAAAAGTACAAGTAATCAATATTAGTAAGAGCCGGACTTGGCTGAGACTAGAGAAGTTGCAGGGATATTATTTGAATGGATTGTCTGGCACACAGTCAGATAAAATACAATATACACTATTTGAATGGATTGTCTGGCTTTTAATTTCTGCATAGGATAAAGTCCGACAAATATTCCACTCAAATAATTTAATATTATAAAATCTCTAAACGTTAGCTGCGAGCAAAATCTATTTCTCAACATGAACAGGAATCAAAGCAAGTTTATATGCTTTCAAAACATGCAGTCTAGCATTATTTACATATACTCTAAATGTCGCGATTTACATGAAATTTGTACGTAACTACCCAGATGTGAAATGTTCGTATTTTGGGGAAAAAATAAATAAACGCTCAGATAATTTCATATAATTTAAATAAATTCGTAAATTTTAAAATGACAAAATAAATCCGTAAAATCCGCATAATTCGTAATTTACGGAAAAGTCGCCAGGTAAAATCACCATCTAAAAATTCGATTACATAGCACTGACTTGTGGGTCAAAAGTACAGAATGAATAACAAATAACTAATAACAAATAGTCACTTACTTATCTTGGACTATGATTGTATTAATATAGATAATATGTAAATACTTAATATGAAGAATGGGTGAAATATGTGAGGCATTTTTATCCGGGATGGGTAGGAAGTTTAGAGCGCGTGTGTGGGTGAGTGACTTTGCGTGTGGAAAAATACGAAATTAACGAATTAAGTGTTTAAATTTAAAGCGATTTTTTTTTTTTTTTTTCTCAGTTGTTTCATCATTTTGGGAAATTGTGTTCAGATGTAAAGCTAGACAATTGCAGAGACTATTTTGCAAAGTAAATTAGTTTTATATTGTGAAAGTAAAACTTCACGTTGTATCTAATTTCAAATAATTAGTTAACTTTTGACTGGTTTTCAGTTGCTATTCCCTCTGGCCGTGAACTATCCTGACGGATGTAACTAATGACCGCGCCAGATGTCACTCTTGGCCCCTGATTATTACCACTTGATTGTTACTTTGAACATGTGCACCAACGTTCAGAAATTAACAGATTCTCTGAGACCTATTTGACCCTAACAGATGCGTGTGATAAATTTTATATTCAACGTGTTTGTGATTTGTATTATTACAAATCTGTTAATTTGCGCATTGTTCACTGTAATCGTGGTTCGTTATTATAATAATCCATAGTAATTTCCTATTCTTAGCGCAAGTTTGAATGAAGACCATGCTTTGTTCAACATCTCAAAACAGATTTCATTACACCGATCTCCTTTGATAATGAATACATCATGTATCAATATATAGATTTGCAAACCAACGTTCTCTCTCTCTCTCTCTCTCTCTCTCTCTCTCTCTCTCTCTCTCTCTCTCTCTTCTTTCTTTCTTTCTTTCTTTCTTTTAACACGGCTTTTATAGTATATTCTGTTTAAATTTTCCCAACAATGTACTTTTATGTTGGAAATGATACAGGAAGGTACAAGAACTTGTTTCTAATAGGGCAGGTTACGAATTCACCTTGCTGCTATAAATATAATTTGCCCACAAGACTTGGCGTGCACCGCCATATTGCTTTGGGACAAATAGAAAACAAATGGAGTGTACGCAATGTGATGCTTACGCTGAATTATGTCTTATACTCTCTGATGTTGCTCTGTTCATATCATTGTGTATAAAATAACACTCAAAGATAAAATATTAACCAGATTTAGTAGATGAAACAAATAAAGACTTGCTTCATAGCCTTTAAGTCCTCTAATTTGGGGAGATTAGTGATTTATCGGCTAAGAAGATAATTGTTTTATTGTTCGATCTAATAATAACAGTCAATAATAATAAGAAAAAAAATTAATCGGAATTACCGTTCATTGTCGTAATTTGCATCTTGTATTTCCACTCCTGGTTTCAGTACAATTATAATGTTATGGTCCTTTATTATCATCATGTTTATTCTCATACGTGTGTAAATTCATATATTTCGCAATTCTCCTATTTGTCTATCTTTCTTACATTCATTGATGGTTCGTTCGTTCGTTTGTTCATTCTTTAATGCATTTTATTCTTACGTCTACTCTTTTTCTTACCAACTTCTATGCACCTACCTCTGTTTGTTCGTCCGTTTCATTGTGCATTCTTTTTCATTATAATACTGAATGGCTAAATATAAGACTGAATGGCTAAATATAAGACTGAATGGCTAAATATAAGACTGAATGGCTAAATCAAAAACTAAATGAATTAGATTATTAATGGAAATCTCAAAAATAATTATTTAGAAGAAGATGTAAAATTGTCAGAAACATCTTAAGGCAGAAAGTTATAATTAAAATTGATACATCCGTGGTGGAGGAATTCCTGAAGATTATTTGAATTTTTATCTAGCGAAAAAGTATGCGCAATTTAAAACATTTCATGCATTAACTTTCTCAGACATGAAAAAGTTTGTTGTGTCAAAAATGGCATGAAAAGGAAAATGGGTCAACAAAATCTATGTATTATAAAAGAATACAAGTCATTATGGAATGTTGAGAAATATCTATGCAGTAGATTACCTTTTTACATTCCTCTGGACTTTTCTATATTTAGATGTTGTAACCATAGACTTTATATTGAGGCAGGTAGATATGAAGATGACATTGCTTCAAAGAGTTTTTGTAACTACTGTTCCAGAAATAATTTTACTAATAGTTCGTGACGAACACCGCATTTTGTTTAAAATTTGCCAAGATATTAGAGAAAGAATATATTAAGATAAAACGTTGGTGTATATTCATCTATAGAAAACAAATTCTACAGCTTGATTTCATCCCAAAGTCACAGCTTATATACCATTTATTAGCTACACAAAAACCTGTACTTAATGTCTGACAGTTATACTATAGGAGGTGCATTGCGCTCCAATACAGTGACCTTTTTTGCATATATTATAGGACGGTAGCCTAAATTACTGAAATAAAGATTTACTTCGATTTCCACTTGTAGGGAGAAAACTTTGTAACCACACTTTTAGTTGTATAACGGTTGTCATATCCGTCTAATTCGTAACCTGCTCTATTTTGTACTTATATATTGGAATTGATACATGAAATGACAATAACTTGTTACTATCTATATTTGTATATTAGAATTGATACATGATATTACAACCTGCCCTATTGTGTACTTATATATTGGAATTGATACATGATATTACAACCTGCCCTATTGTGTACTTATATATTGGAACCTGCCCTATTGTGTACTTATATATTGGAATTGATACATGATATTACAACCTGCCCTATTGTGTACTTATATATTGGAACCTGTCCTATTGTGTACTTATATACAGGAATTGATACATGAAATTACAATAACCTGCCCTATTGTGTATTTATATATAGGAATTGATACATGAAATTACAACCTGCTCTATTGTGTACCTATATATTGGAATTGATACATGAAATTACAACCTGATCTATTGTGTACCTATATATTGGAAAGGATACATGAAATTACAACCTGCTCTATTGTGTACCTATATATTGGAAAGGATACATGAAATTACAACCCACCCTATTGTGTATTTATATATTGGAAAGGATACATGAAGTTACAATAATTTGTTTCTAACTGTACTTATATGCGGTAGAGGATATAGTAAGTTAAAAACTTGATTCAAATTCATTTGCCATCTATACCTGTATTCACTTCTGAGAATAAAATATGTTTAATTTAAAATAGATTGTCCATACTGTGTGCTTTGAAACATTTTTTGTGATATCGGAACAGAGTGGAGCGTTGGAAAAAAAGGAAGAGATCTCTAATAAGTTTTATAGCAGAGCAATACTGTGAACTTGGTACAATACAGTCTGGAATAAACAAACACAATTTTTATTTTGCGAATAAAGAATAAAGAATAATCGAAAATAAAATGAAGATATACACAGTGCAATATGGAAAATAAAATGAAGATATACACAGTGCAATATGGAAAATAAAATGAAGATATACACAGTGCAATATAGAAAATAAAATGAAGATATACACAGTGCAATATGGAAAATAAAATGAAGATATACACAGTGCAATATCGAAAATAAAATGAAGATATACACAGTGCAATATAGAAAATAAAATGAAGATATACACAGTGCAATATAGAAAATAAAATGAAGATATACACAGTGCAATATAGAAAATAAAATGAAGATATACACAGTGCAATATAGGATGGTTTCCTTTACTAAAGCTAAGACCTATAACGTAGAATTCAGATACATAGTGTACCGCGCAAAGTCAACAATGCTTCAATCCTTTATAAGAGAGTTCATTTATGGAAAGCCGCGCTGAAGAAAAAGTCAAAAGCCATTCGATTATAGAGAATGATTATGATGGATATACATGTAGTATTTTATATTTTATAGTTTAATAAGAATAGCGTAAAAGTCACAGTATACGCATGCCCAGTGCTTAATAGTCCTCTGTAGGCACTAGTAGGGTATGGATGACTTAATAGTCCTCTGTAGGCACTAGTAGGGTATGGATGACTTAATAGTCCTCTGTATAGGCACTAGTAGGGTATGGATGACTTAATAGTCCTCTGTAGGCACTAGTAGGGTATGGATGACTTAATAGTCCTCTGTAGGCACTAGTAGGGTATGGATGACTTAATAGTCCTCTGTAGGCACTAGTAGGGTATGGATGGCTTTGGATATTACAGACCAGCGGATCTCAAAGAGCAGGAAAATATGGTCAAGGTATGCGGTCTTGAACTAAACGTACTGTGCATAAAACATTATTGTTTTATTAGACTTACAATGACAGTGACCTGCTTTAAACCCTAGAATCTATAGGTTTCTTTATTACCTAAATACAAGTCATACACAAAGTTTGATCTTCCATATTTTTATTACCCTAAGTACAAACCATACACAAAGTTTGATCTTCCATATTTTTATTACCCTAAGTACAAACCATACACAAAGTTTGATCTTCCATATTTTTATTACCCTAAATACAAGCCATACACAAAGTTTGATCTTCCATATTTGTATTACCCTAAGTACAAACCATACACAAAGTTTGATCTTCCATATCTTTAAGTGCGTGGTAAAGTTATTATGCAAAAGCCATTTTTCATTAGCAGTCACACTGACCTTGACCTTTGATCTTTTAACGCAAAAATTAATAGGCTTCTTTTTACCCGCCGTGTAAGTCAACTACAAACTTTGGTAAAGGTACATAGCCGGTAGCTGAAAATTTTGTGTAGAAACCATTTTTATTCTTCAGTCATATTGACTTTTACCTTCGGTCTATCAATCCTCAAATCGACTGCCTTCTTCCTTACCCTAGGCGCTGACAATCCACAAAGTTTAGTCCAGGTATATTTTTTTTAATAGAACAAATGTTATTGTGCGGAAACCATTTTGCTTCTTTCAGTAATAGTGACTGTGATATTTGAAATCCCCCCCCCCTCCCAAAAAAAAAAAAAATTAATAGCCTTTTTCAAATCAGAAGTGCAAGTCATCCGCAAGCTCGTCCAGATCACAGTGACCGTGTATGTTGTACTCAATATCGATCTTCCTCACCCCATGTGCAAGCATTCCATAAAATTTGGTAACTGTAGATGGCAGAGAAGTCGAGTTATTGTACAGCAATGAAAATAATAACAGACGGAAGGACGGACATCATCATGACATAATATACTCAACCTTATGGCGGGCGTATACATTTGTTTACTTTGTTTTCTTTGACTCAGGGGGTCCCGGGGGGCCGAGTGGTCATAGGCGCTCACCTGTACAAATCACTCACACATTTCACCTCCATCCGCGTGAGTATGAGTCTCGGCTAGACCAACGTGGGTATGTGAGAAAGCTTGCCAGTAGTATATTATTAAATATACTCATCCCACGTAGTATACATTATTTCTAATTATCTCTTTTATCACACACACACACACACACACACACACACACACACACACGCACACATGGAAGATTTATGGTTATTTTCCTCTAAGATACGTATTCCTAGAAGTATGAAATCATATCAAGATTCACTTCTAACACCACCACCACTAGCATCATCATCATCATCATTGTCGTCATCGTCGTCACCATGGACACCAAATGCAAGAACTGCATTTAAAATGACAAGAAAATGTTTTGAAACTATCCAGAAGCAAACTGTTAATAAATGTCTTCAATGATTAATTCGCTTTCAATGCTGTAAGAGACAGTTGACAACCGAGTTATGTACCTTGATCTCAAGACAACCCAGTTATGTACCTTGATCTCAGCAATAATGAAGTAGTTGTATACAAGACATGGTTCTAAAAAAATAACCACATTTACAAGGTGTCTAGGAAAATAACCACATTTACAAGGTGTCTAGGAAAATAACCACATTTACAAGGTATAATTTAGGGATATGGGCCAATTATACAGAAATCACGTTCATAAGGCATAATTTAGGGATATGGGTCAATTGTACAGAAATTACGTTTACAAGGTATAATTTAGGGATATGGGCCAGTTATACAGAAATTACGTTTATAAAGTATAATTTAGGAATATGGGCCAAATATACAGAAACCACGTTTACAAGGTATAATTTAGGGACTACGGCCAATTTTACAGAAACCACGTTTACAAGGTATAATTTAGGGATATGGGCCAATTATACAAAAATTACGTTTAATGTAATAATATTCCGCTATAAGGGGTTCTAAAATTTGGACCTACTTGGTTTGCTTGTCTCCCCTAGTATGTGATTTTATCGAATTATTTCCCTTTCTCAGTCAGTAAAAGGTAGATAAGATGTAGAAGATTGGGATTGAAATCAAGAAATTAATCTACTTGTGAAAAAGTAAAAATTTGAAGAAAAAAAAAAGACATGTACATAAATAGTAAAACTACTCTAATATACTGATATATTAGTGAATCTTACTTTTAAAAAAAGGTGTAACGTCGGGGGAGTGTCATCCCTTCCAAAAATATATTTCTTGCAATTGGCTTGGGAAATAGTGATTCAATGCAGAACACCTCAGCAAGTAAAAAACAAAATCACATTGCACTGAGAGGAACCACCATATTGGAGGAACACTGTAACATTCATCAATTTTCCACCGTATTTTAAGCATTTCGGGAACTCGAGAGTGGATTGTGGATAGTGTAATTAAAGGGATGAACTCGGTCCTCTAATCGTTGCATCATATACAACTGGTTTTTTTATAGTTTATGTGAGTCAGTTCCTGTTGTTGTTGCAGCTGCTGATATTGTTATTGTTGTGGTGATATGTTATATCCCTGTTCAGAACATACATTTGATATGAATCTACGACATTCATTCAGTTTTTAAAAAATCAGAGCTCCTTGGCTTACACCCTGGTCCACGGAAATAGAATAGCATGTAATCTGATCGTATGAGGTAGCTAAAAATGTATAGAAGAATAGATAATACACGCAGACAAAGAGCCATTGAGACAAACAGACAGATAGATAGATAGATTGATAGATTGACAGATAAATAGATAGAATTTTTTTAAAAAACCAGTAGACAGAAGACAAACATTTCCTGAATAAAGGTTCTTGCTCATACTATCGCTAATTTGTATTTCTTTCTTTCTAATTACCATTATTTACCATTAATTACCATCTAATTACCATATTTGAAAGTAAGAAAGTGAGAAGCAAACACTACAGGCATTTATCACCTAACCCCATGGCTGGATTAACCAATAGGGAGACTAAACACGTGCTTAGGGCACCAGCAATGCAGGGGCACACACACACACACAAAACAAAAAAACAAAAAAAAACCCCACACAAAAACAATGAGAATTTTTTTGTTTAGTATTGTTTTTATTTTGAATTACACGGGGGGGGGGGGGGGACATAATATTTTCAGTGCTTAGGGCCTCTAAAGATCTTAATCCGGCCCTGCCTAACCCAATTTCTACTAATGCAAACAAGACCATATATATATTTTGTTAAAAGATACAAATTTGTATGCTATTTTTAAGATAGAGGTAATTGTCCTTTCATAAAAGTATTTATCTTAAATTGAAGTAATTTATGCCTTTCCAAACTGTTGCTTCTTTTTAAGACATGCGTGTATATATTTGCAATACTTTTACATCACCAACTAACATGCAGGTCCACCTTTTCTCGCATTTACGCAGATGGGTGGAAGTTTTAAAAAAGTCGTACAAGATATTAGCCATAAAATGGTTTTGTCCACTGATACGTAAGGTCGTACTAAATGTAATATTTACATTGATACGTAAGGTAGTAATAAATGTAATATTTATATTGATACGTAAGGTCGTAATAAATGTAATATTTACACTGATACGTAAGGTCGTAATCAGTGGTGTACTGACCATTGGGCATACCGGGACAAATCCCGGTTGGTCGCAGCAAAAAAATCCGTTTTTACCGGTTTTTACTGGTGTAAGCAAAACCCCGGGCCTGTCCCGGCAGACCGCCGCATCGGTGGGCCGGTGGGCCGTCAAAAAAATCCGTTTTTACCGGTGTTATACTGGTGTGAGCAAAACCCCGGGCCTGTCCCGGCAGATAAGTCCAGGGCCGAGTTGCTTACCCAGTACACTCCTGGTCGTAATAAATGTAATATTTACACTGATACGTAAGGTCGTAATAAATGCAATATTTACATTGTTCGTATCTATCGACAACACGTTTTTATGACACTAATCTTATCTCACTGATTTATTTTAGTGTTAAAGATAAAAATGTATCCTCGAAAACTAATTCTGTGTTTTTGTTTAATACAAACTGAAGGTTTTGCATACATTTTCAATTTCAAAGAACAGCATTTATTACTTGGTTAGTTAGAGTTAGGTAGGTAGGTAGTTATTTCCTTACTTACTTGGTTACGTAGGTAGGTAGTTAGGTAGACAGATATACAGGTAGCTATTTAGTTACTTGGTTGGTTGGTTGGTTGGTTGGTTGGTTAGATAGTATATTTGTTCTCATAAGCTCAAAAATTTCTGGATCTCAAGAGCCCGATTTCGTAAAATGAAAGATTCCTTGCATATATTTTATAAATTATGTAACATAATTGCTTTTTTTAAAAAGTCGGTTTCCTTGATTTGTATTAATGGAGAAATAGGCTTTATGTATTATGAAAGGAAATGATAAAAATGTGCACAGTACAGTACCGACGTGGTAGTCAGTATAAGCGGCGACATGTAGAAAGAAAAAGCTCTGTCGTGCAGTGCATAGTACATGTACTTTGCATTGTTTTCATTGTGTGATCGTTTTTTCTTTGAGGCCCTAGTCAAATATTGTGTCCATTAATAAACTGCACATGTACTATGCGTTCCAAATCGTTATATATGTACAGTATTTAGCCTCGATAGACAAGATATACCGCTAGCATTATGTAATGTTTCATCACATTCCAGCCACGGCCTCAAGCCATATACAATCTCGTTCTCGAAAATGACCAATCAGTTTTCAGTTCTTGAAAACCTGTCTGGACGATACCAACTTATTACCATGTCCTCAAATGTCCTGACCAAATTGCGGGCGAGTCCAAGTGCAAACTGACCAAGGGGTGTTGTGTAGAGAGTGATGCTAGTAAAGAATATGTTTTCCTTGTTCCATCCCCGTTACCTATCTTCCAACTTTAATGTTTCATGTATTTGAAAACACGATTTCATATATCCACTGTTGTGAAATTATAAAATTAAGCGCATGGTAAAACCTATAATACCGGATCTGCTACTTCCCGTGGACGATCCCATATCTCTTTGTACAAAACAAAGCATACTCGTGACAAACATGTGTGTATGAAAGGGGAATGAAGGCATGTATAATTGACAAAAATATAACAAAACCATTTCTAGTTATTTGATAATTCTTTTGTTCATAATCGAATATATAGATATTTAATGTTTAGTGTTATAATTTGCAAAGGTTTGAGGTTTGTTTGTGAATGTTACGGGCGATTAACCTAGTTCCGCTAGCCTCACGCCCCTACAGCCAAGTGGTCAAGCCTGGGTGCTTTAGCTTTGGGTCATTACATCATGACCTTCGGATTTTGTAGCAATGAATGACCATTGAGTGGTCAGTTCCAGTTAGACAGTGCTAGTGGACACTTCACACATCCATGTTGCTATCATCATGGACATTACCACGGAAGCATAGGTTGTGCCATACCGCGGAATTTTGTGTTGTTCCATACACATTTGGATAGGATACATTCGCTGGACACGCAGTAGGCCATATTACATACTAGAACATTTAGTCAGGTCAAGCTGGAGATAAAGGCCTTATGTTATAGGCTGACTGACCGATGGTAATAGCTATACCACAATGGCTAATGGTCAACATAATTTTGTGAGTCAGTACTATGAGCACGATGTACAAAGTTACGGGGAAGTACAACCCAATTCGACCACAGATTTGAGCAATGCACCCTTTACATATCCGCCCAATTCGACCACTTCGTCATACAGTTATTGCACTCACGATTCGTCCTTGGACTCTACTTCTCAGCGACAATCCTCGTCGTCCCCCATCGGCTCAGAGTCGTCTACATCGTCAGCTTCATCGTCGGCAACGGTGGAAACTGGGGAGGCTGAAAAACAGGGTAGACGAAAAGGTAAGAACCCATCTAAAAGGGACAGAAATTTATTTATTTATTTATATTAATAAACATGCTTTCTTCATTACTAAATGTACCTCAAAGTCAGACAGAACAAATGAGATAAAAATTCAAACTGCTTTTATCAAATCTTAAAAGGACAAAATGTACCCCGGCATTATCATCGAATTCTACACCATTAAAAAATAATTGGAGTACATTCCTTTCTTTCTATGTCTGAATTAAGTAGATCGTCAGTATGTAGACATTTATAATTGATCAAGCCTACACAAAATCAAATTGCTGCTGTTGTTCTGGTTGTTTTACTATTCTGTTACTTATGTAATAGTTGTTTTTCTTGCTGTTTCTTCCAGATTATTGATTTAAGGGTACATGTAGCTCTTCTACTCAAAATGATTTTAAATAAATAATTAGTCAGTAAGAATAAAATTAAAACTGCAACAAAACGGTTATATCTTAATGTTATAAAGAACGATCATTGCTTTCCTAAGGGCAATTAACACAGCACTCACCTTGTACAACATTGCATAGACATTTTTCTGTTTCGTTCATTCAAAGAAATCTTTTTGGATGAAAACTCTCTCTCTCTCTCATTCTCTCTCTCTCTCTCTCTCTCGATTCATTTTGAAGATGCTCGCCGTTAGAGAGAAGCGTAAAGAAAACAACATTTTTTCCGTATAAATATTTTGCCTCCCAAAAGCTTTCTTACTGTTATAACATCTTTTGCAGCCAAGTCCATAGAAGCAATTTAAAATTTTCTAGAATGATACTCTTCGCAGTCACCATACTATGAAGCCAGATGTTACAAATTACTAACTCATATCTGCTGTTATAATTTCTTACAATTAATCAAGCATTACTAGAACAGGGATAAATACAAGGAGCGACATCATCATCATCATCATCAGTAGCGACAACCACACGTTTGTCTCACAATCTTTTGTGTGTGCAACTGCTGCTGCAGAAAATTCATGCCTAAAACAAATGATTCCAATAATGGCGAAAAATAACTGCCATCAATATTAGCGACAAATAATTGGCATTTAACTTCTGAATAGGACCTTTGTAACTGTGTAAAAGATGTGTACGTATATTTCATCCCCCAAAATGCATTCCATATTATACTGTTATTTTTGTGTATTGCGAAAAGAAGCCACACACTTATAATGGACTGTGACTATCTTTACTCACACACTTATAATGGACTGTGACTATCCTTACACACTATCTTTTCTTAATGAAACCTTCTAATTTTGTTTATTGAATGTCAGTCGTTTCGTAACCTGGTCGTTTCGTAACCAGGATTTTTTTATCCGGCAATTTCAAAAGATGTTGTTATAATTTAATTTCAGACATTATTTGGGAATGTTTAACTAGAACATATGCTACTATAATTATCACTTAATTATTATTCTAATTACTGCTTCATTATTTTGATTAAAAGTTAATTTCATTTATTCTTTTTCTCAGTACGGTATTTTATCATTTAAATCTGATCGATTGCTTTGTAAATACTTTTCTTGTTGCCTAAAAGCCTATACAGTAAGCTGTTCTAATCTATTTCTACTGTCTTAAACACTATTTATAAATTTATTTTTGTGCACTATAATATTTGTGTATACAAGCTGTTATTTCAAGATCCATTTTAGGCTCGTTATATATTTTTTCTGATTTTATTATTTTATTGTACTTTCAACTATTTTAAAATTTGACTTTTTAATTGTTTAAAAAAGATACATAACTATAAACATTCGCAATTCGTTTCTATTAAATGCAACTAATGTTAGCAGAAAATACAATAGCGTGTGTAGAAATACTGGGTACGAAACATGCCGATTACGAAACGACCTGGACGTTTGTTTATTGACTTTCTTTTCTCTTGCTTTGTAACGTCTAGAAATATCACCTGATTTTCTTCAGCTAATTTATCAATATTGTTTTCTGTCTATTCTGTATTGTCGTTTAAATTCAATACGGTGGTTTTCATTAACCCCACCCCCCAAAAAATATTTGCTTGAAATAATATTTATTCTATTGTTCTTGTTACGTTATATACACGTATTTGTATCCCAAGTCGCAACTATAACCCTAATCCAAGTCCAAATTTTGCAAATGATGAAAAATTGTGCAGTTTTCACTTATGTCATTGCTTTTACTTTATGTCCATTCATTAAGCCGTGGGTATCACAGCTGGAACAGCGTCGGACTCGTAATCCAAGGGTCGCGGGTTCGATACCCGCCAAGGTCAGCGTGTCAATGGGAAAGGCACTTACCTCCTATTTCATCGGCACTATATAGCTATTAATGTATTAAAAGTGCCGTGAAAACAAAAACAAAAAATGTCCATTCATGTTAGTGTTATTTTCTAATGTGATTTTACATTACTCCCTACATTATTTCTCGTTGCATGTCGAATGAAGATGAAAAGAATGCACTTTGTTTGCCCGAAAATACCTATATTTACAGTTACTTACATTACCCCGTTTGATCCCCACCCCAACTCCCGCAGGCGAATTCGCAATGAGGCATTTGTAATAACTTCACGCACCTGTTTATTTTGATTACTGTCCGGTGTTATTATACTTATTTACGACGCAAGGTGAGGTAATACAGCTCGAGGGTAGGTAGGTAGTCAGGTATACTGGACCGTTTTGTCTACCTTTAATCTTAGAGCGAAACCAATCGTCCGGTACCCTCGAGCTGTAATCACCCACACACGGTCTAAATACTTGAAAATTTAGTACAACATCTTAATGTTGCATAATTTTTAATCTTTAATATATTATACTCTTATTTTGGAGAATGTTTCAAATGCATGTATATCAGTTGGAAAGTATAGTAACCGCCACCCCTCTCTCAGGAGAACACGCGCACAGGACAGTTTTGGTCATTATTTCGAAAGACAATTTGCGTACTCTTTGCAACTGAAATCGTTTATTATTGACTTTCGTTCACATTTGCATTTTTTCAAATATTCGATAAAATTTCTCCTTCAAATTAATGTATTATTCAAAAGCAATTGTACGCTGGATAAAGCAATGATTAACTCATAGGTCTGAAAGGAATTGATATATAAATATGACTAACTAATACAAATAAAAAAGCGAATTTCTGGTTTTACTTTTGTCCGAATACCTTAAAATAGTATTTTCGTGCTCTCTGTAGAGGCTTTGCATTCTGTCCGTACGTTTGAGTCCTTTCCTGTGGATGAACAGTGAAATATTTTTGAGCACATTGCATCTACAGTGCTCCACCAAAAAATTTCTTATAGAGGGGAGGGAAAGAGGGGAACGTCTTGGAACAAAGTGGGCAAACAAAGGATTGACAGTCGATATGATAGCATCACTTTTTGGAACAAGATGGGAAACAAAGGATAGACAGCCAATGATCAATATTTCAAAGTGTCAACTCTTTTGTAAGTACAATCAGTCAAAAGCACATTGATATTAGTATCAACCACACACACACACACACATATATATATATATATATATATATATATATATATATATATATATATATATATATATATATTTCATATAATGCAAATGTGAACGAAAGTAAATATTTACAATAATAAACTATTTCAGTTATTTCTATGTATGTATGTATGTATGTATGTATGTATGTATGTATGTATGTATGTATGTATGTATGTATGTATATATATATATACATACATAGAAATAACTGAAATAGAGTATTATTGTATATTATTGTATATATATATATATATATATATATATATATATATATATATATATATATATATATATATATATATATATGTGAAATAATGAAATAATGCAAATGTGAACGAAATTCAATATTTACAATAATAAACTATTTCAGCTGGATAGAGTACATAAATTGTCTTTCGAAATGATGATCAAAACTATCCTGTGCGCGTGCTCTCCTGAGGGGGGATTTAGGGGTGGTATTTTAGTGATGTAGGGAGAGGGGGGCAGAGGGGAGGACCCATGAAAGGCAGATGTGATGGTTTAGAGGAGTAACGGGATTGGGGTGGGCGTGCCTTCTTTTTATTTATCTCGAGCACTGCTTCTAAATATAAATATTTCAGTCCATTTTTACAAATGATCTTTGGTGGGCTCGGCTTAATTTTCTTCTATGTTATCTTAATATTTCAATATTCGGTCACTTTGTAAATGACTTCAACGAAGCTAACCGGTCAATTTGACTATGGTTTACATTAATCTCACATTATGCTCTACACATTATTAAAATATTAAAACAAGATAATAAAATTATTTTGGGATATAAAAATTTTTTCATTAGTTCTCCATTTCAAGGATGATAAGTATTGACTTTCATTCATCTTGAATATTTCTTACTCTACTTTTCAGCCACGAGTCTTAATGTTTTCACAAAATAAAATATGTTTTTTTTTAAGGATAATGTGACAGAGGTCTGAAATTTAAAGACCTCCTCATGTTTTAAATCTACCGATTTTGAACCCAATTGAATCCTTTTCAGCTTCATTATAATGACTATTTTGTATGTAAATATTTGTGCCTTCTAACTTTTCATGCATCACAAATCCATACAAAATACTAATTATATTGTATTTGTTATTTAAGATACTAATTATATTGTCTTTGTTATTTAAAATACTAATTATATTGTCTTCTGTTATTTTAAAATTTTTTAGGGTACAGAGAACTTTTCTCTTCAGTAAATCTGTAAAATGTAAAATGACCTAAGAAAAAATAATTATAATTTTATCACCTGTATATGAAAAATAATTAATTTAAAGCGTATGAAACAGACGATATAGTATGGCACTTTCTCAAACTTCTTTGGCCCAATAGTTTAATGGTTTAATGAACTGGTTTTTAAGAATTAAAGTGAAATAGTAAAAAAATACGCCTGTCTTCAAAATAAACTTATTCATGTTCGGATTATCGGCATTTTTTTAAAAATAAAAAAGTTAAACGTGAAAATCCAGACTGCATTCAATGTTAAAAGTCACAATGATTTCTCGCGCCATTTTGCTCTTGCGCACATGAGCTAATTTTGAAGGTGAAGGTCGTTAGGTCGCCTGATTCGGTCAGTGTACCCCCTGCTAAGTAGTCAGTAATTTGAAACACGCAAGCAGAAGCGGTAAACAGGTTCTTCAGAAGACCAGTCCAGCTGTCACGTGCATCAAAGAGATCATTATCGTGATTTTCATAAGTGAACTTTAGTACTTGGGAATCTATTTGTGAAACGACACAATTAAGTGCAAGAGTTGAGAGAGAGAGAGAGAGAGAGAGAGAGAGAGAGAGAGAGAGAGAGAGAGAGAGAGCAGTTTCTTTTAAGCTCACCGAATTCTTTGAATTTGTGTTCCAACTAATGTTCAGCATCCTGAAAATATAGGTGCTCAAGAATGGTATGAAATGAAGTATATATGACGGTATAAGAGCTTTAAGCCTTATTCAAGCTATTTTCTACTAATAATGATTTTACTATTAGAATTTTGCAAGTAATGTCCTTCCAGTGTAAATTTCAGAATAATCTACCTATTTGGATAGAAAAATTGACTTTATTACGAAATTTATGAACATTTTCGGTCAACAAATTTTCCTTCGAGTCTTGGCTCACGCGTCCATCGGCCGTTGCAAAACGTTTCGCTTTTCTTTTCTGTTCTATTTTCGTAGTGCTAAGGTTTCAACATGGTCATAATCAAACATGGTCAAAATCAAACATGGTCAAAATCAAACATGGTCATAATCAAACATGGTCAAAATCAAACATGGTCATAATCAAACATGGTCAAAATCAAACATGGTCATAATCAAACATGGTCAAAATCAAACATGGTCAAAATCAAACATGGTCATAATTTCATAGGATACTGTTTAATACTTTCACTTTACGTTAATTATATAATGAACCAACGAAGATAAAACTCTGACACACACATGTATATATATATATATATATATATATATATATATATATATATATATATATATATATATATTAGTATTTTAACAGACAATTATATGAAATCTTATCATTACATTTATTGAACATGTATATACAGATCCCGCTTCAAAAATATTCAAATATATTGCCTCGTATGTTTGACGACAAGATGGCTTTACGTTTGACAATGTCGCAACCATTAAACAAATAAAACAATCTGTCAATGTTTCGAATGTGTCGATCGAGTATCCGCGGGGGAACAACAAACCAGTCTGTCAATGTTTGGAATATGTTGGTTATCAGCGAGGGAAGATCAAACAGTTGTGCATTATATCAGGAAATTCGGACCTCTCTGACTAGTACTAAACGCAAAAATTTCGAATATGGAGAATACAGAAAAATACATTATCAGCAATAATGTTGCTGTGCAAAACGCATTGCATTGTGAATTTATGATGTTTGGATATCACGGATGTTTCTAAAAGCAAAGTGAACTATTACAAATATTGTAAATTAAAATACGAAAAGTACTCACGCTGCTACACAACCAATCAAATGATCCGTACTGATGCAACTTAAAGCCTAGGTAGGTTGGGAGGGGGCAAATGGTTGAATGAATGCCGGGATTTAGGTTTAAAGATCTGGGTTTATATTTACAAACAAAATTCTGGTTTGTCTGTCTGTGGCATGGGTAGACATTAATAGTAGAACCTGTATTCACCAGGGAAATTAAGGCCAGAAATGAGATAAAAGGAGATCAGACAACATTAATTTTCTTATAAGTATCCCATGCTTGTTCTTGTTGTCTTAGTTCAGATATTATCTACAAGGGGCATTCCAAATCAAAGGGTCTGCCTATAATGGGATGTCAAAACCTGTCTTGACGGGGTGGGGGTTAGAAACACCCAGCAGACCCAACCCAACATCACCCTCACCCCTTTAAAAAATAAAATTCAACTTGAGTGCCGACCCATCTCCACCCAACATATTTAAACTTGAGCGTCAACCCCTTTCCCCCGCTCCCTTAAAAACCGAACTTTAACCCTTGACCTCTTGAAGAATATTGTATTAGCTATTTAATTTACTGCCAAAAAGATTTTATCTGACTAGTGTTCTCTTTGGACTAGTATAACTGAGGCCAACTCCATTCCACTATATATATATATATATATATATATATATATATATATATATATATATATATATATATATATATATATATATATATATATATATATATATATTGGCCTGTATACATTTAGAGCGTCCGAAAATGGTCATATATCTCTCCTCAAATTAAAGCCCACAAGATTTATTCCCATCTTCTGTCGTATTTCATTCAAGGCTTATATTTCAGCCATGACGCATTTTACCATTGCGGTCACATTGGCGCTGCAATCTTAGTTTGGTTTTGCCTACTCGTCGGATTTCATTATCTTTTCACTGTGACAGACGTTAAGTTTATTACCTTTCCTTTGAACCCTGTTTTTTTTTATTGCAGTTTGGTAGTCCTCTAAAGTATTAAAGGACCAACAGGTCTATTCAGTCACAAAGCTAATTAGTCAGTCAATATTTGTCTTCCAAATGAAGAAGACCGTGTTTTTGAGAGCATAACTAATATGGGGTCATGTGAAGTTCAACATTGAGTCTGTCAGCAAGGGAAGTGTAGTTTTGCAGGTTCATTCATGTTGTTTACTATTTAGATAAAGAAACTTGTGGTTGTTACGTGCAATAGAGCTAGAAGGTAGCGAGGTTATATACAAATGTAGAGATGTCTTAGAAACGATACGGTTGGCATATGCATGTATATGTGGATGGATGGATGGATGGAAGGAAGGATGGATGGATCGATCGGTCGATCGATAGATAGATAGATAGATAGATAGATAGATAGATAGATAGATAGATAGATAGATAGACACATTCCCCACCCCTCCCCATAGACAGATAGATAATGTAAGAGGATATAGGTCTATTTTCTTGGCTGCAGTTGGGTTCAAATGTTATCCACTTACTGTGCCCACTCTTATTTTCCTATTATAAGGCGGCCCGTTTACTTTCTCTGTATTCGTTCACCCTGTGTATATCTTTCAGCGGATAATTCAAGAGGCTATGAGGGGAACTGGGTTCATCCGTCAGATATCCGTCTTATGGACATTCTTTCCTAATACACACTTCTTTATGGTATTCCAGCTCGGAAATAACAGATAATAACTGAAAATATAATGGACGCAGGTTTTGCTTCTTCATGGTGGGGTAAAATATGCGAAGGTGGTTGGAGTGTGTTTGTGGGTGGGTAGGGGAGATACTACAGATGGCGTCTGTCCAGAATGTTATTATAAAGTCATCACTGGCATACTACAACCAATCAGGGACCGTTCCTAGCATGCCCAAGCTCATGTAAATTGTGTATATATCCTTAAAGGGCCTTTAAGAATGATTTTAATTCATGTAAATTGTAAAGTCCTAATGATGAAAGGGTGTAACTACTGAAACTGATTATTTGAACACCAAAGGGTGTAACTATTGAAACAGATTATTTGAACACCAAAGGGTGTAACTACTGACACTGATTATTTGAACACCAAAGGGTGTAACTACTGAAACAGATTATTTGAACACCATAGGGTGTAACTACTGAAACAGATTATTTGAACACCAAAGGGTGTAACTACTGACACTGAGTATTTGAACACGAAAGGGTGTAACTATTGAAACAGATTATTTGAACACCAAGGGGTGTAACTACTGACACTGAGTATTTGAATACCAAAGGGAGTAACTACTGAAACTGGGTATTTGAACACCAAAGTCTAACAAATAGCTCAGCGCTTCTGGTAGACAGACTTAAAGCTGCCCCACCCCCACCCTCAGGTCTCCGTTCTCTCCTCAGCCGTTTTCTGCTCCAGCCCTTTCCATACTCTTCTTCCCTGGCTTTGTGAGTCTGTCATTTACCAAATCAACATATATGTAACAAGTTTGAAATTAAATGACTTAGAAAAGTATTTTTCTTTATAATAAACTGTCCAGAATTGATTTCACTACATGTAGTTCCTTGTACGAGATGTTCTGTACTACAGGGACAATACAACACTGACTGATAAAGAGACATATGTACTGATTTATATCTAACTTAACATTCCTTATTAATTTTAATTCATGCGTATGACTATATAAGTAAACAGACACTGCATATAACTATATAAGTAATCATACAGTGCGTATGACTATATAAGTAATCACACACTGCATATGACTATACAAATAATCACACACTGTGTATAACTATACAAATAATCTCACACTGCATATGACTATATAAGTAATCACACACTGTGTATAACTATATAAGTAATCATACACTGCATATAACTATATAAGTAATCAAACACTGTGTATAACTATATAAGTAATCACACACTGTGTATAACTATATAAGTAATCATACACTGCGTATAACTATATAAGTAATCACACACTGCATATGACTATACAAATAATCACACACTGTGTATAACTATATAAGTAATCATACACTGCGTATAACTATATAAGTAATCACACACTGCATATGACTATACAAATAATCACACACTGTGTATAACTATATAAGTAATCACACACTGCATATGACTATACAAATAATCACACACTGTGTATAACTATATAAGTAATCACACACTGCATATGACTATACAAATAATCACACACTGCGTATAACTATATAAGTAATCATACACTGCGTATAACTATATAAGTAATCACAGTCTGATTTTGACTGTACAAGTAATGACACTGTGTATTGCTGAAATAAACCTGAAGTTGAAACTCGTTTAAATTGCTAATCTTCCGCTCATACCCTATAATAGTTATGTTTATTTTTGAGCCCAAGATATTGTAGCACTAGTGAAGAGTGAAATATGACATACCTGTGGAAAAACGAGAGAGAGAGAGAGAGAGAGAGAGAGAGAGAGAGAGAGAGAGAGAGAGAGAGAGAGAGAGACTATATCTTGAACAGATGGGGGTGGGCTATATCATGAACCAGAAGTTACTGTAGTTGAATATTATATATGTGATAGTTCATTGAAATAAAAACAATGTCCGTCCGTGTTCCAGAATAATACTCTACACTGAGATTATAAAGAGCTGGAATAAGAAAGTAGGGAATCTAGAATAGAATCAACGTCTAACAAATTTCACAAAGTAAGTGCAACAGTAATTAGCTAACTATTGTTACAGAAATAATTTTGTTAAGTTACATAGAAATATGCTACTGAAAAGGTACTCATAGGCACTGCATGTTGCCGAAACACCATGATTTTGTTATTTGTTTTCGAAGAACTGGTATGTAATAAAATAAAGAACGCTATTTCGTCCTCTCCACAACATTAGAGGTTAAATCGCCCACTTGAACTGATACCATTGATCTCGTCCAGACCCTCAGTTTAAATGTCACTAATACCATGGCAACGGGCAGGCAGTATAATAGGATCCACATTAGATGGTGGGTTAATACGAGTCCCCTTGTGTAGTAGCTTACATGTATATTCAACACAAAGCGCGGTTTACTTACGGTAGGACCTTGATCTTTTCCTCGTGTGATAGTCGGACGGATACATATCCTAGAGATGTGAAGCGGCTGTATGTACCTGTTCCAAAAAGCGTGATACCGTGTATTCCCAATTCCCTTATATGGGCCAATGGCGGACTGTAACATAGAGCAATATGATATAACATTGCCATATTATTCAAAAGCGCCATCTAGGCGTTTTTTGTACAGTAGTGATAACATGACTATTCATCACATTTGAAACTTATATTAATGAATATTCATCGAACTTGTAAATTTGGGCGTTGTTGTCGAATGAGGATACAGAGTAAAAGTTTTAGTTTGAATATTTTTGTTATGTAAAAGTATCCGGGCCAAAGGGAAATACAACCTGGTTTAGTTGATTTTCTGGATCCAAACATGGACACATTATTTTCTCAGCTATATTTATATCTACTAATGGGGCATAATTGAAGTAAAATTTGTAGGCATACAAAAGGAAAATTTCAACAGCTGAAAGTGTTTCATTTTCAACAACAACACTCTATATCTATCTGTTTTTTTTATTGATTTGAGAAATAATTTTCCCTGAACATAGATCTTGTCCCGTCGGATGAGAAGTGACTAATAAAAACAAAAATCTAATACAAGTTTTTGACTCCATAGTAAATGTATGTCCTACGTGCATTTTATGAAATGTTGGAAATAAGAGTATTATTTAAAATAAATATATGTATTGTAATATAAATTTATATATTTTAATTTAGAGATTATGACTTGGATACAATAAAAGGAAAGAGAAATTCAGTCCTGTTAATACAAATGAATGAAAGTGTTATTTAATTCAAAGTTTATAAAACCTTAATCAAATAATCAAATAAATTTTATTTTGGACAGAGGTCTATCAAAACTGTCCAGAATGTAACACAATTTGAAACAAATTGAATCTCTTTATTATGCCATATGCAAACTATCCGTAATTTAATTGCTTTATCAATCTGTTATATTCTATCACTCTCTTTCTCTCTCTCTCTCATTCATCCTTTTACATATCTTATTTTGTCAGATAAATTTATATCTATCTATCTATCTATCTATCTATCTATCTATCTATCTATCTATCTATCTATCTATCTATCTATCTATCTATCTATCTATCTTTCTTTCTTTCTTTCTGTCTGTCTGTCAGTTTGTCTATTTGTCTGTCTGCATTTAACCAGTCCTGCCATACTAGTGGTCGTATTTCATAGTAGACTGTCATAAATCGATTGTTCGATTAATCAATAAATCCATCAGTAGACTGTCATAAATCGATTATTCGATTAATCAATGAATTCATCAGCAGATTGCTTCATACACATCTTGAATAAAAGTACAAAATATTGTAAGCAGTTGCATTGTTCTAGATTTAGATAGATTAAGTAAAATTTTCTGGCCGTAATGTAAGGAAAACAAAAATACTTAAACATGTATTTAGACAATATTATATTTTTTTTATATAGCTAATGCAAAACGACTAGGGGATTATATAAAAAAAACTTAGATTTTCAAACTTATACTGACACATCGAACAAATAAAATGAATAAATATATGCTTTTTCTGCAAGAGACGCATTGTACGAGAGAAATGATTACTTTCTGGATAAATGAGTATTGTTTTATTAGTAATAATAAAAATAATTCGGCGGTATGGATATTTGATTCAAAGTTTATATTAATAATTCTGAAAGTTAATAATAAGAGTACCAATTATTGATTGATAAACAAGGGGGACAACCGAACAGTAACTGATAAACAAGAACAGGGGACAACCAAATTCAACATGAATTATGAGATAAACATTAACTTATTTTATAAACAGTATAATCTTACGGTCATATGCCATAAAACAAGCAAGCAGAAAACAAAAAACAAAACAACGAAGCAACAAAAAAAAAAAAAAAAATGTATAAAAAAATAAAACAATTTAAACAAGCATTCAAATAATAGACAGCCTTTTTTATATACATATAAGAGTATCTTTTAGTCACTGACTGTTTCAGACCATTCAGCTCTGTATTTCGATACAGAAATATATGACAGCGAGCAAAGACCGGGTTACTTTAAACTAAATAACTATCATAAATACCAGGAACTGATTAATTTAATGATGGAATTTAATATTGATTCTGACCCAAGCAATAAATGGGAAATTGTATAAATCAAGATCAGAATCTAAACTATGACATTTTCAACAAAAGAAGAGCAGAAATAGAAAAATAAAGAATTAGAGCAGAAATAGAAAGAAAAAAAAAAGATAATCAAGTATGTGAACTCAAATATAACCCAAACCAGACAGGTATTAAAACGGTATTAAGCAAAACCCCAAATCAGACAGGTATTAAAACGGTATTAAACAAAAAAAACCCCAAATCAGACAGGTATTAAATTGGTATTAAACACCCCCCAAATCAGACAGATATTGAAACGGTATTAAACGCACCCCCCAATCAGACAGATATTAAAACGGTATTAAACAAAAAAGAAACCCCAAATCAGACAGGTATTAAAACGGTATGAACCCCCCCCCCCCCAGTCAGACAGGTATTAAAACGGTATTAAACAAAACCCCAAATCAGACAGGTATTAAAACGGTATTACACAAAAACCCCAAATCAGACAGGTATTAAAACATTATTAAACAAAAAAAAAAAAAAAAAAAAACCGCCAACAAATCGATTAGATAATGAACCAAACATGGCGGGCACAATAACAAAGATCTAAGGTTGGCTGGGTCGAAAGGGAAGAAACCCCCAAAACGTTTAATAGATTTGGAGAAACGACATTTTGAACGAACGAATGTATGTATTTTAAGTAAGCATGCATGCATGCATGTATGTATGTATGTATGTATGTATGTATGTATGTATGTATGTATGTATGTATGTATGTATGTATGTATGTATGTATGTATGTATGTATGTATGTATGTATGTATGTATGTATGTATGTATGTATGTATGTATGTATGTATGTATGTATGTATGTATGTATGTATGTATGTATGTATGTATGTATGTATGTATGTATGTATGTATGTATGTATGTATGTATGTATGTATGTATGTGTGTGTTTGTGTGTATGTATGTATGTATGTATGTATTAAATTATATAATGTTAAGACTGTCTCATTTAGAATGCAAATTCTGTGGAATAACTCAAACAATATTCGTAGTAAAGATATACTATTACATAACAAGGGACCCTCGAAGTGACTGACGCTTTGCTCGATAAATAAAGAAATCGCATACGTATAAATTATATGATTTTATGACTATAAATTTATTTATGGTTTGAAGAACTAAAATTGAAATTTGACATAGACAACGAAGACAATACCATTTTCACGCATCTTCGATTCCATTACATTTTGTTATAGTGATATAAAAACCCGAATTAAATGATGCTGAATGACTGATAGATAAATTTTAAATTAAAAAACAAATCATATACATGTATTTCCTTTTACAAGAGAACATTGTATGAAATGATGTAGATTTAGATCTTCACAAAACATGGTGGCTATTTTCAGAATTAGTAGATTTCGACAACAATACACATTATTGCTTTTAAATGTACATCAGATACTAAACGAAGAGCATTTTAGGATAGATATATGACTAATAAAAACTATGATTAATTCATTTTTAAATGTAAAATATGAACTCATTGCGTGAATTTTTCAATATGGGTGAGGACAATTTTAATGCATTTATTTTAGAAATGTACATTTAATTTCGTTAACATTAGTTTTGGAACAGTTGTCAAAAATCGATCTTATTATCACAATATTTTTGGTTGCTAAGATTCTGTAGATATAAACATGCTAATGCTATTAATTGCTTTTGAACTGATTGTAAAATAATAGGTAAAATAAATTTTTTGAATCAATACAACTTGGAAAAATTCAAATTAAATGGCGTTTCTTTTTTATGTATAATTTTATAGTTCAGATTTTTTCGATTTATAATTTTTTAAAGTTAAAATATGCAGTTAATGTATGAATATCCCAAGTTGTTTACCGATATCATTGATATTATATTCACTGATATGATATTCTATATATTCTAGTTTTCATTTCTCGTCTAAATAAATGAAACAAATAAACTACACTCCCCTCTATGTCATGTTCTTCTCTTTTCTTTTCTTTCATATGCAAAGTTCGACATCAGTTATTTTCCTGTATGTACATACATAATTCTATTTACTTATCTGTGTAAAAATCCCCAAGAAATTACAACAGTTGAGTACAAATGAAACAAATTAAATATTAAAATTTGTTCAGACTTTCAAAAAGTTACATGTACGTCGTAACTACAAAAAATACATGATGTTCTATTTTAAGCTTAACATTTAGGTGAATTTTAAAGAATAGAGGGCATTTTTAAAAGTTCCAAGACAAATTTAGGAACAATATTGACCTTTAGTATTTTATGATAACAGAAATATTACCTCAGTGAATCCACACAAAAATATCCTTCCTTTTGAAAACAGTTCCTTACCACATACTGAATAATCATTCTCGTGTTGCATTATGGGCTAGCGATCAATAAATAACGCTTCTTACCACATACTGAATAATCATTCTCGTGTTGCATTATGGGTTAGCGGCCAGTAAAATAAGGCATTGGAGGGTTTGAGGACGTTCACCCATAGAGTACAAATGACCGACAAGTGACCTCACTGATTGCATCCGATCACTGACCTAGTTCTTTGTGCTTTATAGAATTATTTGACTCTCAGTTTGATCACAATGTTTTACTTTCTTCAGAAAAAAGTTGAGAAGAAAATAAACATTTCAAATTATTCTTGGTTGTATATCATTGTTGTTTACGCTTCGTTTTACATCTCAGTCCACTTCTTTACAGTATAGTTGAATTGGAGAATGGTACAAAGGACAAAAACAAAGAAAAAGAAAGAAACTAGTGAAGAAACTTTATTTTGCATTGTAATAATGATGGTTATCGTCAGATCTGAGTTTTAAAATGCAAGTTGTTAACTGTTCATGTATATAGCCATGTTGAGAAATATTCATATTAGTAAAATTATTTGAAAAATAAGAACTACAAATTAAAAAGTTGTAGACCTGTTTTGTAAGATAAAAATCTATCGAGGCGTCGACGGCATTGAAGAATACATACATACATACATACATACATACATACATACATACATACATACATACATACATACATACATACATACATACATACATACATACATACATACATACATACATACATACATACATACATAAATACATACATACATACATACATACATACATACATACATACATACATACATACATACATACATACATGCATGCATGCATGCTCGCACTGAGGCACGATAACAGAAAGTTATTGAACTTCGAGCCATGAAATTGTACACACAATACATTATTCTTTCCTACACAATAAATTACTCCTTCCTACAAATTTGCATAACTCTTTCCTACACAATAAATTACTCCTTCCTACAAATTTGCATAACTCTTTCCTACACAATACAGTAATCTTTCCTACACAATACAGTACTCTTTCCTACACAATACATTACTCTTTCTTACACGATACAGTTTTCTTTCCTTCACAATACTCTTTCCTACACAATACTCTTTCCTACACAATACAGTTTTCTTTCCTACACAGTACTCTTTCCTACACAATACAGTTTTCTTTCCTACACAATACTCTTTCCTACACAATACAGTTTTCTTTCCTACACAATACAGTTTTCTTTCCTACACAATACTCTTTCCTACACAATACGGTTTTCTTTCCTACACAAAAGAGTTTTCTTTCCTACACAATACAGTACACTTTCCAACACGGAGAGTATGCTTTCGTACCTGTCATTGCTTAAAAAATGATTTTGTTTTATGTTATTTCCCATGGTGTAACATAAAGTAATAAATATGAGGTCCAGGTAATAACATACAGAAATAAATATGAGGTCCAGGTAATAACATAACATGATAAATAAGAGATCCAGTTAAACTTTGTACTTCTTCACTTTTCAAAACATTTTTTTTCGTCTTGACGAATTGTTTCTTATTTCTTGCAGGGCTTTCCTCGGTTTAAGCTTAAAGAAGACATTTATATAAAAAAACATCACCTCACACAAATCATAATGTGGCATTTGAACTGCATTCCCACACCCCAGCCACACCACCCCTAGGTCTACCTGTTTAAGATACTAGAAGCATTAACATTATATAAAGATCGTATACAAGTCTGCTTTATAAGGACATCAGTAATTAGCAATATATAACATATAATATATAACATATTGCTGTGATTTGATTTTTTTTACATAGAGGAAAAAGTCTGTTTAAATTAAAGAGGTTGTTGTTTTACTTGATCATAAATATTGTAATCATATGTAAGCATAAACATCCCCACTATTGTATACAACCAGGCGAGGGAGTATATATATAGTGTGTGTGCGTGAGGAAAAATGGGCTTTGCTTAGTCTGTCATCATATTGTGCACGTTGTGGATTTGAAAAATTATGTCGTGGTAAGGTCGAAGATGAAAGCATCTAAGGTTTTCATTTAAGGGACTGTGTATTTAAATTTCAGAGCTAGCGGGGTTTACTGGGTGGGGATGGAAGGGCCTTGGATTTTCTTTACGACCAAGATATTTTTTTTTCCTTTTAAAGCAAGACATGTTTTAAAGCAAGATATGTTTCAACTAAATGAATGGGAAGAATAGGGTTTTTCGTTTACAAATTGGAGCAAGAAAAGATTTGCGGAGGCCAAAATTTGTGTCCTCCCAAAAGTCAAAATACTTTCCTTCTACCCCCCCCCCCCCTCACCAAAGAAAGTCAAATTGCCGGTTCCTATGATTTTTGATGTTTTATGGCTGTGATTGCTGGCCTTGACCTGGCGTGGCATCTGACCTAGAGCTGCCTGAGGGAAATATGATGGACATTGTCTGGACATTGTACCGAAAGGCTTAGTTAGCCATGTGGAATTAGATAGGATTATATACATATGTTAGTACACTCTGTATTGCCCCAACAGACAGGGTTATATGCAATAATATACATATGTTAGTACACTCTGTATTGCCCCAACAGACAGGGTTATATGCAATAATATACATATGTTAGTACACTCTGTATTGCCCCAACAGACAGGGTTATATGCAATAATATACATATGTTAGTACACTCTGTATTGCCCCAACAGACAGGGTTATATGCAATAATATACATATGTTAGTACACTCTGTATTGCCCCAACAGACAGGGTTATATGCAATAATATACATATGTTAGTACACTCTGTATTGTCCCAACAGACAGGGTTATATGCAATAATATACATATGTTAGTACACTCTGTATTGCCCCAACAGACAGGGTTATATGCAATAATATACATATGTTAGTACACTCTGTATTGTCCCAACAGATCGAGTTATATGCAATAATATACATATTCATGTTGTCCTAAAACTGGGAAACAGACACATGGTCAGATGGAATAATATATGTATAGTAGCAATACAATTACGTTGCGTACATTTATTTTGTCCTAATAGAAGTGTCTTAATCAATCATCCTTGAATACTCTAAAGGTTCTGTTTTTTTAAAAAAAAAAAACTTGAGTAACATTTCAGTCTCGGGACTGATTATACTAACCTTAATTAGACCATTACTGGTATTTAAGAATGATTAACAGATAGATTTATTTATTGTTTGGTCTATTTAGGCACACGAGCACAAGAAAGGTGATTCGTGCCGAGGCAACAGGTATAATTGAAATAAAGAGCCTTGTCCAGGACACACCACATTGCTGACAGGCTTGGTCTTGGCAGGATTCGAACCCGCACAGTCCTGGTCGCACGGCATCATGCTAACCGCAGAGCCATTTTGGCTTCTGTATGCGAGAGAGAGAGAGAGAGAGAGAGAGAGAGAGAGAGAGAGAGAGAGAGAGAGAGAGAGAGAGAGAGAGAGGGGGGGCAATAAATCTGTGATAATAGTATGCCTCGCCATCAATTGACAGATAATAGCGTGGCAAAGTTGCTTTATTCAGTCAGTTTACAGATAATAGCGTGGCAACGTTGCTTTATTAAGTCAGTTTACAGATAATAGCATGGCAATGTTGCTTTATTCAGTCAGTTTACAGATAATAGCGTGGCAATGTTGCTTGATTCAGTCAGTATAAAGTAAGAAAATGTATCTCCTATATAAAAAACTGAAAATGCAAATGTAATCAAGAGTGCAGTCAAATCTTGTTTGTAAAAAAAATATGACAAACCAAAAATCAATTTGTGAATTCCAAAATAACATGTATTTTTCGAGATATGATACTATAATGTTGACCATAAACATGAAGTAATACTTAAGTGTTAAATATACACTACAATGCCTTGTATTAAACATGCATTGAAATACACATGCATTGAGTTACACATGCATTGAATTACACATGCATTGTATTACACGTGCATTGTATTACACATGCATTGAATTACACATGCATTGTATTACACATGCATTGAATTACACATGCATTGCATTACACATGCATTGAATCACAAATGCATTGAATTACACATGCATTGAATTACACATGTTTTGTCTTACACAAAATTTTCTTCGCTTAAAAATATATTTACTCTCAGTTTTCTTAATATTCTGTCAATGCAATAGTTTTATTATTCTTGTCTCATACTAGTCACAGAGCGTTATGTATGTATGTATGTATATCTGTCTGTATGTCTGTCTGTCTGTCTGTCTGTATGTATGTATGTATGTATGTATGCTGATCCTGATCATAAAGCGTTATGAAGTGCCATGTATACTTTAGCCAATGTTTGTATTTCCAAATCTTTTTTGTTTTCGATAACTGGCTTGTTACTAATATGATGGTTTATATATTTAAATATAACATTGTCAGATCATTTTGTTCCTTACAAGACTGTTATTAGACTGTAAGTATTTAATTTTGTATTAGACTGTAAGGATTTAATTTTTGTATTATTTTCTCAGACGTGAGATTAAGTAGATTTTTGAATGCCTTGTTCTTTGTTTTATTTATTTATTTATTTATTTGTATAATCGAAATAAATACTCTCCCTTTAGGTGTGCCATACATCCCCAGTTATATGGACCTATCAAATGGCCCGGAACCATGTGTAGTGTGCGGGGACGCGGCCACAGGATATCACTACCGCTGTATGACGTGTGAAGGGTGCAAGGTAGGAGATGACGTTATTCCCACGAAAAGAAGGAAGACACAAATCGTTTTCTCTCCTATCTTTCTTTCTTTATGTCCTTTTTCAGAATGACGAATAGTTATTTTAGAAGGTAGTTTTTTTTAAACCCAATCATGTGCAGAAAATATTCAGTTCTCCCGAACATATTTTTTAATGCGCATGTAGTCTAAATAAGATGAATGGTATTATTTTTTGTTAACAAATTCATAACCAACTAATGTGTGGATTAGCAATGCTTTGATCTTGAATAAAACAAGAGCAAACCCCCTCCGCCCAAAACAACAACAAAAAACCCAAAACAAACAACAACAAAAACCCAACTAAAAAACAAACAAAAGCAACAACAACAAATAAAATACGGAGAAAAAAAAAATAATGATAATAAAATTATTGGAACGTACATACAGATGTGGTGCTGAAAATTTTTCCCTCAATGTTTCCCAAAATTATGTCTACAATTTTCCATCTTATTCAGATCCACACAGTGTTTCTTTCTTTCTTTACGTTCTGCAATGGAAAAATCCAATATAATGTCAAAGAAGAGAAATATAAAAAATCACTTTCTTTTTAAAAATCTGTAAATGTCCTAAAACAATAATGAACCGTTGCAATGATAACAGGAAGTAGTCTTAAAAGTACCCCCCCCCCCCACGTGAAAATGCGTTTTACCATTTCTTCCATATGTGGTTAAATAAGTTTGATTAATTTAAGCAAAAATACTAAATATAGACTCCAAAGACAGTACTAAATATAGACTCCAAAGACAATACTAAACATAGACTCCAAAGACAATACTAAATATAGACCACCAAAGACAGTTTTAAATATAGACTCCGAAAACAATAATTTCTAATCCTATATGTATTTAAAACTTTATTTGTATCAGCCAAATGCGCTCTTTGACTTGAAAAAGATACATTTTTAAAATGTGAAATAAAGAGTGTAGAGTATACATATGACATCTGCCTCTGCGGTGTCTTTAAAGAGGGCCGTACCTTAGTAATTCGATGTATGGTTATTGATTTACTTATTTTCTAAGGTTTAGAACTAAAAATATAAAGTTACAATGTTTGTGTCACTTCAGGGTTTCTTTAGGAGAACAATACAAAAGAAATTACAGTACCACTGCAAGTGGAATGGAAACTGCGAGATTGACAAAACTACTAGAAACCAATGCCAGGAGTGCCGATATAGGAAGTGCCTCGTGGTTGGCATGGCAACGGATCGTAAGTACTTACATTTTCCATTTCACTCCATGTTTCCGTTAATGGCTCCTGATTCCAGGAACAATCCGAAATTTCATACCTTGTGTGCATCGTTGTTTTCATCCATCAGAAATGAAGCCTCTTTAACATGCAGGTACGGGACGGTTGCAACTTTAAAATGTCGTTCAGAAATATTTTACAGATTTTGCGTAGTATTTTAAATACATTTGTGTAATTTTTTTCAACATAACACATTACATTTCTGATGTTAGATCTTAATCCTTTGTTGTCTTTTTTAACTCTTTGTCTTTGAATTAATCATAAGTGTTAGATAAAATGACTAGATAAATGCTATTTGAGTTGAGAGTTTTTATGGAATTTGTAAGCAGTATCGATGTCAACATGATGTACCAATGCGTGTACTTCAGGATTCTGGTCAAGATGGCTACCCGTTGCTTCTTGGGTTTGTCTGTGAGCTTAGTGGTCCATTTAACACCACTTGGCCATTGACTTTTAATAACTGTCCTGTCAGAGGAAAGGATCAAAATTGACAAAACCTTAGCTTTCAGTCTGCCCACAAGTTTCATACGAACAATCGGAAAAGATAACCAGCCTCCAGTATTATGTTAATGAGGACATGGAGACAATGCTGGTTGTAGCTTTGATATTGGTCATAGAGGTCATTCTCTCTGCCTCAGATAGCAGTAAACCGGCTCATTATAATGGACACAAGGCTACAATGGATGATCTCTTTGGGAATGCTCATCCAAATATGCGGATGGACCAAGTCTCCGATACGTCGATTAGACCAGTATAAAAAGAAAAAAGTAACTTAAGCTTCTATTAAAAATGATTTTGAACTTTCTGTAAGTTTTAATCACTATATTTAGAAAATAATTATAGGTGAAAAAATGTCTCATAGATGGCAAATGAGAAGAGTATGTATTTACCCTGCCCTACGACTGAAATGGACAAAACATTGCATTATGGACATCATCGGCAGCTAAATCCATGAAATGATTTTACGGTGTATTTTGAAGTTTTTCCTTTTTGGGGACATCATCGGCAGCTAAATCCATGAAATGATTTTACGGTGTATTTTGAAGTTTTTCCTTTTTGGGGACATCATCGGCAGCTAAATCCATGAAATGATTTTACGGTTTATTTTGAAGTTTTTCCTTTTTGGGGACATCATCTTTCCTTTTTGGGGACATCATCTTTTGAATCCATTATCCGGTATAATCTTGAAGCTCTGAGGGAAAAAAGGGTTCTTGACATTAGATAGATAAAAATATTTTACTGACAAAATGTCAGAAATCTTTTACTCTGAACTATGCTTGTCTTTTAATGCTACAATACTTTCTGGTCTATAAGATACAGACATTAACAATGTACCTAATTTTCATAAGCAAACTGTGTTTTCTTTCCGGAAAGGACAGACTATGCTTCACAATCCTTCAATAGTGTTAACACTCGCATGGAAATATTTTCTGGCACAAATGTTAATTTTGTTTAATTACGAGAAATGCACATATGGATTTGACGAGGATTTTATTCATTGTTGGATGTAATGCAAGTTGAGAATGGAATTGTGATTTTATTCATTACTGGACATAATGCAAGTTGAGAATGGAGTCGTGTTTTTGATTTCTGGAATTCAATGAACGTAAGTAATCATTGACTGAAGTATTTAAGAGTAATTCAAAGCTTCTTAAGAATGATTTGTTTTAGTAAAAATTAATTTTCTTAGTGGATTATATAAGGTAATTTCTTATTGGATTATATAAGGTAATTTCTTATTGGATTATATAAGGTGATTTCTTATTGGAATATATAAGGTAATTTCGTATTGGATTTTATATGGTTTGGATCACGTGATAGAGGAAGAAAAAATGTTAAATAAATGTTTCCTTTAAAATCTTTCGAACGACTCAAAGCTACTATTTTATTTTTAAAGAATACTTGGATAAGTAAGTAAAAGTAATCAAGTAATAAGAAATTACGCTTATCTATCTATCTATCTATCTATCTATCTATCTATCTATCTATCTATCTATCTATCTATCTATCTATTTGTGAACTTTGTTTTAAAAAGTTATATTTGTCAATATTTTTTAACGTTAACAAGAAAAATCACTTGAGCCTTTTTTAAAATGCAGCGATGGTATTCTCGAGGATTCATAATATTTTTTATTTTATTTATATGTGCTTGAAATTATGGAAAATAACAAGATTTTCATCTGATCGTATGTGTTATATACAGAGATTAAATCAAGACTTTATTTTTCAACCACCACGGAATTAAAAGTCCATCACAGTGTCATAGTATATTTATATTATTTCTAAGAAACAGTTACAGGTTTCATTTCTAAAAACAGTCACGGATTTCACAAATTTAAAAATGTTTAAGAATTGAATGTAAAAATGCTTCTATACAAAGTAAACTTCATGAAACTACGATAACATAGACCGTTTCCTTTAATATTAAGCACTCGAACAAAGGCTGAATTAAAACAGTAAACACACACACACACACACACACACACACACACACACACACACACACACACACACACACACACACACACACACACTGCTAAAAATTGGCGGCTCACAATACATCCATATTTTGATATAAGCTTTGGGAGAAGCAATTTTACGTTTGTCATGAAGTTGCAAAAAAGGAACTTATCTATGATATATCGTCATAACGACTCTTCCATGAGTTGCCATTATCAATTTGGCAACGGTTTTTATTAATATTATAGATAAGTAATATACACTTTTCTCGCCATGATGATTAATTATATTTAGTGTAAACATGTGCTATTACCAAATATTTTAATGTACAAGCAAAAGGACGGGAAGCAAGTTTTACAGCGTACAAGTCCCATTCAATTATAAGATGACATATCAACACACAGGCAAGAGGTATATACAGTTAAATTAAAACATAGTTGGGTGGTTGGGTCAAGTTATTCCATCTATCATTAGATGCATAAATGGTAATATAGATAAATTAGTATCCCAATTTGTGCACGAGAGACTATGAGACTAACAATATGTAAAAACTATTCGTTTTTAATGCAAATCTTTGCTTTTATTTCTGTATTCATATATTTTTGTTCTGTGTTGAATAAATCACTTTTGTATTGATATATTTTTGTTCTGTGTTGAATAAATCACTTTTGTATTGATATATTTTGTTCGGACAGATATAAGTCATTTTTGTATTGATATATTTTTATTCTGTGTTGTATAAATAACTTTTGTATTGATACATTTTGTTGTGTGGTATATAAGTCATTTCCAGACAAGAGGGTATTATTCGGGTTAATATTGATATTAAGAAGTGAAAGTGTTCGAAAAGGTTGATCTCATGTTTTTATTCAATCTACACTCAAAAGGCTGATTTCTCATGTTATTATTCAATCTACACTCAAAAAGCTGATCTCATGTTATTATTCAATCTACACTCAAAAAGCTGATCTCGGGTGTTATTATTATTCAATCTACACTCAAAAAGCTGATCTCGCGTGTTATTATTATTCAATCTACACTCAAAAAGCTGATCTCATGTTATTATTCAATCTACACTCAAATGGCTGATCTCTCATGTTATTATTCAATCTACACTCAAAAAGCTGATCTCGTGTGTTATTATTATTCAATCTACACTCAAAAAGCTGATCTCATGTTATTATTCAATCTACACTCAAATGGCTGATCTCTCATGTTATTATTCAATCTACACTCAAATGGCTGATCTCTCATGTTATTATTCAATTTACACTCAAAAGGCTGATCTCGTGGTATTATTCAATCTACACTCAAAAAGTTGATCTATGTTATTATTCAATCTACGCTCAAAAGGCTGATCTCTCATGTTATTATTCAATCTACGCTCCAAGAGGTTGATCTCTCATGTTATTATTCAATCTACACTCAAAAGGCTGATCTCTCATGTTATTATACACTCCAAATAGTTTTTCTCCCATGTTATTATTCAATCTACACTCTAAAAGGAACATCTCTCCTGTTATTATTCAATCTACACTCAAAAGGCTGATCTCTCATGTTATTATTCAATTTACACTCAATAGGCTGATCTCTCGTGGTATTATTCAATCTACACTCAAAAAGTAGATCTCATGTTATTATTCAATCTACGCTCAAAAGGCTGATCTCTCATGTTATTATTCAATCTACGCTCCAAGAGGTTGATCTCTCATGTTATATTCAATCTACACTCAAAAGGCTGATCTCTCATGTTATTATTAAATTTACACTCCAAATAGTTTTTCTTCCATGTTATTATTCATTCAGTCTACACTCTAAAAGGCTGATCTCTCGTGTTATTATTCCAAATACACTCAAAAGGCTGATCTCTCGTGTTATTATTCAATATACACTCAAAGGCTGATCTCTCGTGTTATTATTCAATCTACACTCAAAAGGTTGATCTCTCCTGTTATTATTCAATATACACTCATAAGGCTGATCTCTCGTGTTATTATTTAATATACACTCAAAAGACTGATCTCTCGTGTTATTATTCAATATACACTCAAAGGCTGATCTCTCGTGTTATTATTCAATCTACACTCAAAAGGCTGATCTCTCCTGTTATTATTCAATATACACTCATAAGGCTGATCTCTCCTGTTATTATTCAATATACACTCAAAAGACTGATCTCTCGTGTTATTATTCAATATACTCTCCAAAAGGTTTATCTTTCATGTTATTATTCAATCTACACTCAAAAGGCTGATCTCTCGTGTTATTATTCAATATACACTCAAAGGCTGATCTCTCGTGTTATTATTCAATCTACACTCAAAAGGTTGATCTCTCCTGTTATTATTCAATATACACTCATCAGGCTGATCTCTCGTGTTATTATTTAATATACACTCAAAAGACTGATCTCTCGTGTTATTATTCAATATACACTCAAAGGCTGATCTCTCGTGTTATTATTCAATCTACACTCAAAAGGCTGATCTCTCCTGTTATTATTCAATATACACTCATAAGGCTGATCTCTCCTGTTATTATTCAATATACACTCAAAAGACTGATCTCTCGTGTTATTATTCAATATACTCTCCAAAAGGTTTATCTTTCATGTTATTATTCAATCTACACTCAAAAGGCTGATCTCTCGTGTTATTATTCAATATACACTCCAAAAGGTTTATCTTTCATGTTATTATTCAATCTACACTCAAAAGGCTGATCTCTCGTGTTATTATTCAATATACACTCCAAAAGGTTTATCTTTCATGTTATTATTCAATATGCACTCAAAGTGGAAATGATAATCATTGTCAATAGGAAATCCGCAAGAGCAGGAAGAATGAGCAATAAGGCTTGCTATAAATAAATCATAATTGAGTATATCATATTTATGTCTTGATCAAATCAATTAAACAGAAGCTTTCCGATTGCCGCACACAAATCGCTGGGAACTGAATTAATATACTTAATTTTATATCATTTTGAAAGAGTCTGAAATTTTGACAGATTTTTACTTGATAGAGATAGCCCATTCTATATGTTAATCATTGATGTTAGGACGGAATTTTTAAAGAGAGATGTATGCCATCGGAATCGAACAAAATTGTTATAGTTTCTCAAGTAGAAAGTTACTATATCCTATGATAAGTAGGAAGTAGGTTACTATATCCTGTGATAAGCTGGAAGTAGGTTACTATATCCTGTGATAAGCTGGAAGTAGGTTACTATATCATGTAATAAGCTGGAAGTAGGTTACTATATCATGTGATAAGCTGGAAGTAGGTTACTATATCATGTGATAAGCTGGAAGAAGGTTATTATATCCTGTGATAAGATGGAAGTAGGTTACTGTGTCATGTGATAAGCTGGAAGTAGGTTACTATGTCATGTAATAAGCTGGAAGTAGGTTACTATATCATGTAAAAGCTGGAAGCAAATTAGTGATATAATTTGGGTAATTTTTGTTGATAATTTTATATAAAGTACAAGGATTTTTTAACTGTATTCTTTCTGAAAGGGTAGGTCAGTCTGCTTCACAATAAAGTGCTTCTCTGAATCATGACCTGCTGTTTATTACTTGATGGGCGACTAGATTTAATGTTAAAACACAAATATAAAGTGAGAGTGTGTATCATTACAAATCATGATCTGCGATGTATTACTTACATGTCGACTAGTATTAATGTTAAAACACAAGTGTGAAGTAAGAGTGTGTATAATTAGAAATCATGATCTGCGTTGTATTACTTCCATGGCGACTAGTATTAATGTTAAAACACAAGTGTGAAGTAAGAGTGTGTATAATTAGAAATCATGATCTGCGTTGTATTACTTCCATGGCGACTAGTATTAATGTTAAAACACAAGTGTGAAGTAAGAGTGTGTATAATTAGAAATCATGATCTGCGTTGTATTACTTGCATGGCGACTAGTATTAATGTTAAAACACAAGTGTGAAGTAAGAGTGTGTATAATTAGAAATCATGATCTGCGTTGTATTACTTGCATGGCGACTAGTATTAATGTTAAAACACAAGTGTGAAGTAAGAGTGTGTATAATTAGAAATCATGATCTGCGTTGTATTACTTGCATGGCGACTAGTATTAATGTTAAAACGCAAGTGTGAAGTAAGAGTGTGCATCATTAGAAATCTGCAACTGTGTTGATTAAAGTACTAAAACGTACTGTGAACAATTTATTTCCGATTAGTTCTTGTTTTTCTTTGTGATAATTGATCCATAGGTTCTAATTTCACGGACAATATGTTAGTCTCAAATAGTCAATGTGTTAGTCTCAAATAGTCAATATGTTAGTCTCAAATAGTCAATGTGTTAGTCTCAAATAGTCAATGTGGTTTTTCCCGATCCACCTTTATGCATATGGGAGAGTAAATGCAAATCTTATAAGCTCAAGTAATAGTAATTATTAACGCATTTAAAAAAAAATTAAAGACCTTAATGCTAGAAGAAATATATTGTCTGTTAGTCCATGACAATTTTAAACTTTTGCCCAGAGAGTACACTTTATGTTAACTGCCAATTGAACTAGTATTATATTCATGTTGAAAGAGTAAATTTTATTTTGTATGGTTTTATAAAGGTATCATCTCCTTGTAAGTAGAATATGTTGGAATTTCACAGCAGTAACTGCAGTAAACAATAATCTTGAGATTAAAATAACAGTTCACTCGTTATTTAGACATGTTTATAACTGTTATAGATAACAAAAACAGTTCACTAGTTATTTAGACATGTTTATAACTGTTGTAGATAAAAAAAACAGTTGACTCTTTATTTAGACATGTTTATAACAGTTGTAGAAAAGAAACCAAGTTCACTAGTTATTTAGATATGTTTATAACTATTGTAAATTAAAAGAACAGTTCACTGGGTATTTAGACATGTTTATAACTGTTGTAGATAAAAAGAACAGTTCACTCGTTATTTAGACATGTTTATAACTGTTGTAGATAAAAAGAACAGTTCACTAGTTATTTAGACATGTTTATAACTGTTGTAGATAAAAAGAACAGTTCACTAGTCATTTAGACATATTTATAACGGTTGTAAATAGGATGTATCCAGAATTCTACTGAGCTTAGGTTCTAATGTCCGACAAGCGATAATGTGATGGAGAACAAAGTCCATACTGTCAGACGCCATAAACATACATCAGGCATTATTAGTGTGCCCAAAATAAACGAAATTTCAAGGTCATCATTAAAGTGATTATTGGCTAAAATCGTTATCGTCCGTGCATCGAGCACCTGCAAAGTATTGTGCCTAGGAATGGGTAATGACCTCTTCATTTTGCCAGACATAAAGAGGCCATAAAAAGCCGAGACCGATGTAGACTCTGCAGGGGATGGACAAATAGCCATCGGTCTCAGCGACTGATCCCTTCGTTGAAACTTTAATACGAACAAGTCGACACAGCGTGCGAATCATGCCGCAAAATTAGGTTCGTCTCATTACGTTGGAATAACAAATGTATTCGTCTCCCGCTAAATCTGGACAAGATATCGCGCCAAAATTTATTTGTGACTTTGGAGTTGGGAAACAAATGTAATTACCGTTGCATCGCTCTATTGTTGTTGTTGTTGTTGTTGCTGTTGTTGTTGTTATTATTATTATTATTATTATTATTATTATTATTATTGAAATCTAATTACTAAATTATTATTTAATTCTGTCTTTTTCAGCAAATTATTTCATTTTTTTGTGCATAAACTTAAACATGCTGTACATACTAGCACGTGTAGAACTGAAAAGATATACAAAGTGCACTCATACCAGCACGTGTAGAGATCAAACACATACAAAGTGCACTCATACCATCACGTGTAGAGATCAAACGACATACAAAGTGCACTCATACCAGCACGTGTAGAGCTGAAAAGACATACAAAGTGCACTCATACGAAAGACATCCATAACAGCAAAACTCTATTGACTGTGATTGTTTTCATTTACATTTGTATCTAATATTCTAGTGATGCAATTCTGCATAAAAGTAAATTAGGACAGATACGTTCTCATTCGGAACATCCTCGTCCCTTTCCGATGTGAATCGAATAACTTCGACTCTCTAAAAGAGACTTGGAGGTAATCGTAGTGATACTTCCAGTATTGGTAAGTTTTTGGCGGACGATCATCCGGCTAGATTTGAGAAGAATAGATTTTTATAAAATGACAGGTTAAAAATAACACTCGACGACGTTTCAACAATCAATGATATAGCTGTACTTAATTTTTTTATGTTATTCCTGCAACTTTGTGATGAAACTATTGAAGAAATCATTTGGTTTCAAATGCCTGAAACGATTGCTTACGTTGCTGTTAGTGATAACACTTCATCGTCATTGTGAGGTCAATCAAATTATTGTGACGTAATGACAACCACGTTATAAAGTTCACTGCATTAAATTGAGAAATTCAGATTAAATTTCTTTAGTATACAAAATTTTCAAATTTTGCATAGATCAGAATGTTCATTTCAATTCGGTAGACCAACGCAAATTTGTATCTTTATTGCTTGATATACGGCATTTGTTCAATTAGTCATTTGTATACTCAAAACCCAACAAAATCAACCAAGGCAAAGTTAGTGAGGTATTGCATTGTACCCAGTGAGGTATTTCATTGTATCCAGTGAGGTATTGCACTGTACCCAGTGAGGTATTTCATTGGACCCAGTGAGGTATTGCATTTTACCCAGTGAGGTATTTGCATTGTACCCAGTAAGGTATTGCATTATACCCAGCGAGGTATGTCATTGTACCCAGTAAGGTATTGCGTTGTACCTAGTGAGGCATTGCATTGTACCCAGTGAAGTAATTTCGTTGTACCCAGTAAGGTATTGCATTGTACCCAATAAGGTATTGCATTGTTCCCAGTAAGGTATTACATTGTACCCAGTGAGGTAATTTCATTGGACCCAGTGAAGTATTGCATTGTACCCAGTGAGGTATTTCATTGTACCCAGTAAGGTATTGCATTGTACCCAGTAAGGTATTGCATCGTATCTAGTGAGATTGAAACTTACAATAAACCTAAACAACTGAATACAAATCTTCAAATTTTTGACTTTCACAAACCCTGGTCAATAATTGGATCTCATGATCCTTGTGTTAGTTTGTACATGTATTTTACATTTATGACGTTGCAGTTTCCAATGAAAAAGAATCTAAAAGTTTCCAATGAAAAAGAAGTAAATTGGAATACATGGTCCTTGTATTGTATATATTATATATATGACGCTGTAGTTTCAGATGAAAACAGAATCTAAAACTGAAGTTTCTAATGAAAAACAAAGTAAAACTTGAACACAATGTCCTTAGTTTAGTTTGTACATACATGTATATTTACACTTATGACGCTGTTGTACATTTATTTGGCATCTGTGAAGCCGAGATTTCTAATGAAAAACAATGCAAGGGAAACTGAAAGATTAAAAAGAAATCTCATAAAAAGAGCGAACTTGATGTTACTTGATTCACAACAGACACGTCTTAGTAAAACGAAATGAGTTGGAGTGCAGTAATTTGTAAACTACGTAAATCGAAATATTTCAGGGTCATTAAATAATTGCTAATGTAGTACCATGTGTTATAATTATATCTGATTAATTGCTAATGTAATACCATGTGTTATATATATCTCTGATTAATTGCTAATCTAATACCATGTGCTATATATATCTCTGATTAAGTGCTAATGTAGTACCATGTGTTATATATATCTCTGATTAATTGCTAATGTAGTACCATGTGTTTTATATATATATATATATATATATATATATATATATATATATATATATATATCTGATTAATTGCTAATGTAATACCATGTGTTATATATATATATCTCTGATTAATTGCTAATGTAATACCATGTGTTATATATATCTCTGATTGATTGCTAATGCAATATCATGTGTTATATATATATATCTCTGATTAATTGCTAATGTAGTACCGTGTGTTATAAATATCTCTGATAATTTGCTAATGTAATACCGTGTGTTATATATATATCTCTGAATAATTGCTAATGTAATACCATGTGTTATATATATCTCTGATTAATTGCTAATGTAATACCATGTGTTATATATATCTCTGATTAATTGCTAATGTAATACCATGTGTTATATATATATATATATATATATATATATATATATATATAATTGCTAATGTAATACTATGTGTTATACATATCTCTGATTAATTGCTAATGTAGTACCATGTGTTATATATATCTCTGATTAATTGCTAATGTAATACCATGTTATATATATATCTCTGATTACATATATGTTTCACCTATCTTTATGTCTATAAAACGTTTACAAAAAATAATAAAAACATTATGAATGAAATTTGTGCGATGATGGATTAAATATAGACTTTGTTGTTTTATTATCTTTGTAGTAAACAGTACTTTCGCGTACTAAATTTTAATTTAATTCGCAAAAAGGGTTTGCTTGAGAAAAGTTTTTTGTCAGCTGTCTCATCATGCGCATAGATAAATTATCAATTCCAGTACGTGCAATTTTAATGTTTTTGTTGTTGATTAGTCAGAACTCTCATATGAAACATGATTTAATGTCTGATATATTTTTTGAGGTAGAAAAAATAAAAAAATAAAAAACCCAACTTGCCATTAGAAAAGGAAAAAGTGAAAAATAATTAAACTTGCAGTAAATTGTATTGTCAAGATTAATACCATTTCTCATTAATGAAACATACAGGAAATCGTATTATATTGTCCAGATTAATACCATTTCTCATTAATTAAACTTACAGGAAATCGTATTGTCCAGATTAATACCATTTCTCATTAATTAAACTTACAGGAAATCGTATTATATTGTCCAGATTAATACCATTTCTCATTAATTCAACTTACAGGAAATCGTATTGTCCAGATTAATACCATTCCTCATTAAGAACTACGTGAAAACAAAGATCACTAGAACAGTTAAACATTTTAAGGATTTGAAGCCTTAAATTCATCGCAAATTATTCACATATTACTTTTTTCAGTTGCTGTTATTCTTCGAATAAAATAAATAAAAATACAAAGGGAAAAAAGGAACATTACAAATGAATGTTTTTTGACTAAGGAAAACATAAGCTACAGTTAAAATAAAGGTAAAGACCAAGTCAATTTGTTTACAACTGAAAGCCGATTCTTAAACGATACAGCTTTATATCACTTTGTTTATTTTTGCGCCTGTTCTCTACGGAAAAAAGCAAAGAGAGAAAACATGTTTATGTTCCCCATTAAAAGACTTAAATGTATGATTCCGTTATTTTTTCCGCTCTTCAGAATGATAACAAATGTGAATCAAGATGAAGCACAAACCAGAGCAAAGCTAGATTCAAACTTGAAAAAATAAAAATAAATCAGCGATAACATTAAAGCTGTCAATGGGAGCCACAGAGTATACCACCTTAAACTGAAGTACACAACATATATACAGTATTTCCTCTTTATAACGCTGTCCACTAGAGATATAGAATATATCATCTTATAGTGAGACCGCTTTATAGCGATGTACATGATACATATAATTCTACTACTGAATAATAAAATGGGATCCATGACAATATCCGCGTTATAACAGGAACGATGTTGTAATGAAGGGCATTCTAGTGAGGAAGTACCGTATTTTGTCATGAAAAGAACAATAATTAATTTTAACGCCTCCAAAATGTATGGACTTTGTGATATATTTTGCATTTTTCTTTGTCTCCTTTCAGTTGTCTGTGGTATATTTTGCATTTTTCTTTGCTTCCTTTCAGTTGTTCTCAACGAGAAGCAAAGAAAGGCCAAGAGAAAGCTCATAGAGGAGAACAGAGAAAGGAGAAAAGTGGAATCTGTCAAAATGAAATCCAAACCAACAAATTGTGATCATGAGCTGATGTCAGACTATGATCAAATTCTTATTAACCAAGTAATCAACGCTTATGAAAGCTCCGTCACCAAAGTTCAGAACAGACCGAATATGGTAAGTTTTGTCAATGTCAATGTATTCTTGTTTTTAGAGTCTCGATAGATCTGGGAAGTTTCACATAGCATAGTAAGACCTCGATGGATCTGGGAAATTTCACATGATGGATCTGGGAAGGTTCATATGGAATATTAGGGCCTTGATTGATCTGGAAAGGTTCACATAGCATACTATGGCCTCGATGGTCCTGGGGAGGTTTACATGGCATATAATGATAGCAATTCACAATACAAAATGCGGAGTAGTTATTTGTTGTTCGAGGCCTTGATGTTCTTTGGGACTCCAGGGAAATATTCCAGTCATACATACTTTAAACAGTTTTTTTTTATTAAAAAAAATACGTGGCTTTGTATTGCCATTTGTTCCAAGATAATATTTTAAAGATCCTTAAAGTTTACAATTGATCCTATTTAAATAATAAATATAAATGAAAGACAAGCACGGCTTCATTTTCCCAGCTTAATCTTACTCATTATCAACCTTGTGAAATTCATGGCCTGCTTCATGTCTTATGTTGTATCAGTAAGTTCAAACTATTTCTGTAACAATACAGGACACAAAAAAAAAAAAGAAAAAAAGAAAAGAAAAGAAAACAATTGTGTACGAAGTTGACTCCAAGGCAAATTTTTTTTGTGCTGGTGGTTCCCTTTCCTTCCCTAATGCTTTTTTGTCATAAGCATCTTACTTTTGCTTGTTTCCGTTTTCCAAGTTTTTATACAAGTTGAGTGTATTACGTCTTCTTCTTTGTTATTTTATTCACCTCCCTTCAAATGACAGCGAAAAAATCGCTAAAACCATTCAACAACCGTGGTAGTGTAAAGTATTGGTAAAATTTATAATTTAAAAGGAAAACGCAAAGGTTATTTTTATTCCGCTATGCAGAATATGTGTAAACTTGGAAGAGACTGGCTTGCATCTCGTTTTTGGATGATTTTGGGTAATCTAATATGTCCTGAAATGCTCTGTTGAAAGTAAGGGATATGAAAACAGTTAAAATGTAATAATAATTATGCATGTTGTAACCTGGCAGAAGAAATCTTAATTACTAATACTTTAGATACCAAATTTTTTAAACATTTCTATAAGCTTTTACTAAATGGAATATCATCTGATAATTTATTTATGTTGATTATTTGAAGATTTTTTTTTTCTTCTAATCAAAGTCCAAGAGCATGTAACGATAACGTTACATGATACATATGTATCATACATGTTTGTATGACATACGTGTTACATATGTATCATACATGTTTGTGTGACCTGCGTGTTACATATGTATCATACATGTTTGTGTGACTAACGTGTTACATATGTATCATACACGTTTGTGTGACCTAGGTGTGATGCACACTCGTTTAAAACTCATTGAATTGTTGCCTGTTGTTTGTGTGACCTACGTGTAATGTATACTTGCTAAGAGCACAGATAATTGTTGCCTATTGTTTAGGTTCCATATGTAAACACAACTAAGGCCATTTAAGTTTGGGGGGTGGGGTGGCATATTCTTTCGATCCGGGATATTTTTTTTTTCATTTATCTCAAGATAATTTTTTTGTCAACTTATGTAATGGATGTAGTATGTATTTTGTGCTATAAACGAGAGCAAGACTATTTATTTCAACCTATTTCACAGCCGGAACAGATGGATATTTTTCTCAAAAATATTCTAGGCCTCCCCGTCCCAACTTCACCCCCAACCCCGTAAGATTAAATGGTCGGTCTCTAATGCAAACATAAAGCATTTAATGTTCGAAACCCTTACAGTAATGCAAACATAAAGCATTTAATGTTCGAAACCCTTACAGTAATGCAAACATAAAGCATTTAATGTTCGAAACCCTTACAGTAATGCAAACATAAAGCATTTAATGTTCGAAACCCTTGCAGTAATGCAAACATAAAGCATTTAATGTTCGAAACCCTTGCAGTAATGCAAACATAAAGCATTTAATGTTCGAAACCCTTGCAGTAATGCAAACATAAAGCATTTAATGTTCGAAACCCTTGCAGTAATGCAAACATAAAGCATTTAATGTTCGAAACCCTTGCAGTAATGCAAACATAAAGCATTTAATGTTCGAAACCCTTGCAGTAATGCAAACATAAAGCATTTAATGTTCGAAACCCTTGCAGTAATGCAAACATAAAGGATTTAATGTTCGAAACCCTTGCAGTAATGCAAACATAAAGCATTTAATGTTCGAAACCCTTGCAGTAATGCAAACATAAAGCATTTAATGTTCGAAACCCTTGCAGTAATGCAAACATAAAGCATTTAATGTTCGAAACCCTTACAGTAATGGGGTTAAGAGTATGGTTAATAAAGTAGATTCACAAAGTTACATATATTTGTTCTTTCTTTGCTTTTTTATTTTTTTTATTTTTTATTTTTTTGACACGTTCTGTATTGTTTAAAGAGCATAAAGTGCATACATAAATTCTGATTTTCAGCATAAACTTTTAGGAATTTTACTTACTACATCAGTGGTTTGAAAATTAGATTTTTGCTTAAGCATACGAGTCCTTTGCTCTCCACCTAACAGCAAGCAAAACGTGCATTTGTCACATGTATGTACCGCAAAGCACTGTTGCTAAGTTGTACTACATGTATATTTGACATTGCACGGTCACCGACCCATTTGAGGGTCATTGACTTTCCGGCCATCACGCTATCGGCCATCATTGCGCGGCCATTGCCCGATTTTTAACAGCCAGGGAGAGAGTGGTGAGAGACAGGCAGTCTTCTTTGGATAGGAGGAGGCCACTGTTAATTGTAAGTTTCATACCAGTACTCATTTTATTTTGAGAGAAATTTATTTAGTTTTAGTGATCTGTTGCATCAATGTATAGAAATATATATAACGTTCTAGTAAATGGCTTATTTTGCGGAAAAGGTCCAGGCAGAGAATGTTGCAAGATGAATTTTCCATGGTTGCTTATACAGCTTTATCCCGTGTTATATATAAAGCTTTATCCAGTGTTATAAAGCTGTATCCAGTGTTATACAGCTTTATCCAGTGTTATAAAGCTTCATCCAGGTTCATAAAGCTTTATCCAGTGTTATACAACTTTATCCAGTGTTATATATAAAGCTTTATCCAGTGTTTTGCGGCTTTATCCAGTGTTATACAGCTTTATCCAGTGTGATGCGGCTTTATCCAGTGTTTTGCGGCTTTATCCAGTGTTATACAGCTTTATCCAGTGTGATGCGGCTTTATCCAGTGTTCACATCATCTACAAGAAATTCTGCTTATTAGGGCAACGTGATAGCATTCTGCTTTATTCAGATACCCCAGGTCTCTCACCACCGTCAGTTCGGGCATCCAGATAGTATTCTGCTTTACTCAGACACCCCACTTCCGGTCTCTCCTGATAGTATTCTGCTTACTCAGACACTCCACTTCCGGTCTCTCCTGATAGCATTCTGATTTACTCAGACACCCCAGGTCTGCCACCACCCTCAGTTAGAGCATCCTGATAGCATTTAGTTTTCCCCACCGAGGTCTCTTGTCACCCTCAGTTAGCTCCAATAAATTTCAATGTATCAATATATATATATATATATATATATATATATATATATATATATATTCAAATTTCACTGAAATATATAATCGCTTAATCTTGCATATACTTCATAAATTTTTGTAAAAATATAGGTTAGGAAATTTATAACATTATGTGAAATTTAAAGTGGCAATTTACTTACGCTGACAGTGTCTTAGGAAATTTATAACATTATGTCAAATTAAAGTGCCAATTTACTTACGCTGACAATATGTGAAATTTAAAGTGGCAACTTACTTACGCTGACAATTACTTAAAAAAATGTTTTGCTAATTATAGTCTTTTGATTTTGTTTTGGATTCTTTAAGTTATTATTCCATACTTAATCACTTGCTCCTTGGGAAAATATCTAAAGCAATGTTATAGCGTGAACTATTTAAAGTAATATTCTACCGTAAAATATCTAAAGTAATATTCTAATTTAAAATATCTAATGTAATATTGTAATGTAAATTATCTAAAGTAATATTCTACCGTAACATATCTAAAGTAATATTCTAATGTAAATTATCTAAAGTAATATTCTAATGTAAATTATCTAAAGTAATATTCTAATGTAAAATGTCTAAAGTAATATTCTACCGTAAAATAGCTAAAGTAATATTCTACCGTAAAATATCTAAAGTAATATTCTAATGTAAATTATCTAAAGTAATATTCTAATCTAAATTATCTAAAGTAATATTCTAATGTAAAATATCTAAAGTAATATTCTACCTTAAAATATCTAAAGTAATATTCTAATGTAAATTATCTAAAGTAATATTCTCATGTAAATTATCTAAAGTAAAATTCTAATGTAAATGTATCGAATGTTATACCATACCGGAATTTCAATTATTTTCCTGGCTACATATTCTCGTGATTATTCAAAAAAGGAAATTTTTCTACGGTGCATAACATCGTGGATAGGGGAAGTATTTGTAACGTTTCCCAGAAAGAGGTAGGTACCTTGTTCCTTGTGTGTAAAATGCAGGGTTTGTGTGTACCTTGTTCCTTGTGTGTAAAATGCGTGGTTTGTGGGTACCTAGTTCCGTGTGTCTAAAATGTGTGGTTTGTGGGTACCTTGTTCCTTGTGTCTAAAATGCGTGGTTTGTGGGTACCTTGTTCCTTGGGTCTAAAATGCGTGGTTTATGTGTACCTTGTTCCTTTTGTCTAAAATGCGCGGTTTGTGGGAAGCAAGAAAGTCATGAAAATCTCTACCCACTGATAATGATGAATTACTAATTAAAACGTGCTACGGATATTTCAATTAACAAAACCGTATCCACTATTGCATGTTCAGGACTGAAACTGTCTATATATTATAGTGTAATATGCTAGTCTGTATCAGTTACATAAATTGGTTTGATTTGGGTGTTTTACTGGTATTGTTTGGTTTGGTATGGTTCGGTATTGGTGTACTGGTTTTGTTTGGTGTTTTACTGGTATGGTTTGGTATGGTTTGGTTTTGATGTTTTACTGGTATGGTTTGGTTTGGTGTTTTACGGCACTCTAGGAACTGGAGGTTATTTGGTGTTATAAGCACTTTTCCAGGGACACATCACATAAATTAATCGGAAAGACCCATGGTAGTATTTACATTTTCTAGAGAGAAATATTCGATTGTTGAATCGCATGTTGGTTTGGATTGTTTTCATTACATTGATGAATTGACAACAAGAGCAAAAACAACAACAAGAATACTACTATTTCTGGCATTACTACTACTGCTGTTACTAATACTACTACTGCTACTACTATTACTAATATTAGTACTGCAACTACTAGTACTGTTGTTACTACTACTGCTGCTGGTACTACTACTACTACTAGTAGTATTGTTGTTAACACTACTGCTGGAAATACTAATTTGCTACTAGTACTACTACTGCTGGAAATACTAATTTGCTACTAGTAATACTACTGTATTTGATACTATTATTGTTGCTACCACTAATAATAGTACTGCTGCTACTAATACTAGTAGTACTACTACCACTGCTACTACTACTATACTGATAAATGCGTGGAAATTAACTGTAACATTATCCGCACACTCTACAAAAGAACAATAATTTTCCTTTCTTTTTCAGTGCGATGGGGTCAGTACAGAATTTCAGTCCGCTGACCCAGAGGTATGGCAACAACTTGCAGATGCCATGACCCCCTCCATAATCAAAGTGGTTGAATTTGCCAAAGGTGTCCCAGGATTTATCCAGGTAGTTTATTATTTCAATTATTTTATAAGCCCCAGCACACTTTTCGGGCTTTTGAGAGCGGGAACAATTCTACAATTTTTAATTTTTTCCAGACTGATGCTTTTAGGTAATTACACAAAATTTATAGTTTCTTTTAATTTAAATTCTTTTAATTTAAATAGAAGCGTGGGCAAGTGATACAAAATTTCATTTCGCACAGCAAAATTGTAAACTTGTCACGGGCTACCACCTCTAGTTCCCTGTCAATCTACGTAATTGTTCCAAGGCCGTAGCCCTCCCACCCCCACCCCCACCTTTGCGGGCTCCGGGATGTAGAATAGGTCAGATGCGCCCTCCAGCATGTAGTAAGAGTCAAGAAGCCGCTGCCGTTAGCGTGCCAGACTCGTGACCGAAAGGGTACTGGTTCGAATCCTATTATTGGATCAGGCCAGGTCAGCTACCTTCGTTCGTTCTTAGTCAAGGTGAGGCAATGGCACTGAAACGCACTAAATAACTTAGTTATGTTGCTGTGCCGTAGAACACCAACCAGACCAAACCGATCAAATCAGTAGCTCTCAGATGATTTGTATGTGTTTTTGTCTGGTACAACCATATTTTAAACTTGTTAAGTGTACCTTTTCTATAGACATCGATCTGAGACTGACTTTCATGCCTACTTTAAAAGCGTGTTTCATTCACACTCTTGTTTTGAAATTGCTTAATTTGATATGTATATACTGTATTAGATTATTTTCCTTCATACAGTCACACACACATTTTTGTAATTATCTTCTTAATTTGATATTTATCTACTGTACTGGATTACTTTCCTTCATACAGTCACACACACATTTTGTAATTATCTTCTTATTCATACGCTAATACTTTTGTTTTATTACATCGCCCAAGAACAGTCCTAAATATATTTGTTTTACTAAATTGATGAATAATTTTTTTTATACATTATGCATTGATTTTATCCAGGTCATGATCTTCTCATTCAATTTGCTCGCGTCCTTCTATTATTTTTTGTTCATACTATTGGGAGCATATTCATTTATTTTTTCGTGGTTATCGTCATCACAAGTGCTGTCAGCGGCTGTAAATAAAGCTAATTTTCTTAGATCCCTCTCTTTCCGATTCTTCTAAATCATTTTTGTTAAGAAACGTTGTATATATGTGTTTCATGGGAGACGGTACAAATCTGAAAAAGCTATGTCTTATTGACTTTTTTTTAGACTTAATTAACGAATTACCTAATCAGAGGTAACCAATCATACTAAGCAAAATTTGTTGAATGCTAGTGAGGTTATAACAGAATGAATGTATACATGCTATATAGTAAAACTGGTCAAGGTGACTGACCAAACTGGTCAAGGTGACAGACCATTAGTTAACCAGATCTCTTTATAGTCTTGCAAGCTTAGCACCCCTGACGTTATTATGTAAGAAATCAAAACCAGACAATCTTAAGATTGACCAGAGCTCCAGTTTTGTTTAACCTGCCTTGAAGGAAGCGACATATCGATCACTTCCAAGTCCATAACTATGTTATCCATCCGTCCGTCCGTCTACATCCTAGATTAAATTCAGTCCAAACGATTTTTAAAATTACTTTTCTACATAAAAGGCGGTGTCGAAATAAAAGTATTTAAAAAGGGGGGGGGGGGGGCTAGTATGTTAAATAAACTACGCTTCATTAACAGCTGGTGTTAGGCAGGTTGAAATTGGGGATTAGTCAGTTATATTGCGTTTGTCTAACAGTTTACATGGCAATTAAGGCCCGGATATGGGCATTTGCCATTTTAAACATACAATTTCGTAAACTCCTTCTGTTTGGATCTTTTCGGGCACTTTCTTTAATGTCTGCAGATGACTTTATTTTACTCCTCACCTCTCTTCCCTCCTCCTGCTCTTTGTCCTTAAAAGAGTGAACACTTTCATATAAAAAGGGTATGCGTCTTTTGTTTTCGACAGAGTATTTAAAGAGTGAGTACTTTCATATAAAAAGGGTATGCGTCTTTTGTTATAGACAGAGTATTTAAAGAGTGAATACTTTCATATAAAAAGGGTATGCGTCTTTTGTTGTAGACAGAGTATTTAAAGAGTGAATACTTTCATATAAAAAGGGATTGCGTCTTTTGTTGTAGACAGAGTATTTAAAGAGTGAATACTTTCATATAAAAAGGACATGCGCCTTTTGTTTTAGACAGAGAGAGAGAGAGTATTTAAAGAGTGAGTACTTTCATATAAAAAGGGTATGCGCCTTTTGTTTTAGACATAGAGAGTATTTTCTGCACAGATAAATCACATATAAAGTTATGCATTTATGATAATTTTATTTTAAGGAATTCCTCGGATTAAGATATAACTTATCTTGGAACGTGATTCTCTTACCAAAAAAAAAAAAAGGAAAAATACCCCCCCACCCCCCAAAAAAGAAAAAAACCAACCACAGTATTTGCCAGACTAGGATGTAGCGTGGTTAGGGTTAGGGTTAGGTTAGGTAACCCTAACCCCTAACCCTAACCTATGATATCCACTTTTTCTGAAATTGTTCCTTAGTGTTTCTTGACAAATAGACAATAATAAAAATTGTTCCTTAGTGTTTCTTGACAATTAGACAATAATGAAAATTGTTCCTTAGTGTTTCTTGACAAATAGACAATAATGAAAATTGTTCCTTAGTGTTTCTTGACAAATAGACAATAATGAAAATTGTTCCTTAGTGTTTCTTGACAATTAGACAATAATGAAAATTGTTCCTTAGTGTTTCTTGACAAATAGACAATAATGAAAATTGTTCCTTAGTGTTTCTTGACAAATAGACAATAATGAAAATTGTTCCTTAGTGTTTCTTGACAAATAGACAATAATGAAAATTGTTCCTTAGTGTTTCTTGACAAATAGACAATAATGAAAATTGTTCCTTAATGTTTCTTGACAAATAGACAATAATGAAAATTGTTCCTTAGTGTTTCTTGACAAATAGACAATAATCTTACTGGCTTTCAAGTTCTGATTATATTAAGACACGAATTTTCAGGAATGAAGATTAAGTCAGAGAACCCAAATTCCTTCTTAGGTAGGAATATAAAGCGATATTTTTTTGTTGTATGAATATGCAAATACATACACACAAGCATCTACCTGTGGTTGATAACAGTTGACACTAAAAAAAAAGAGATAATTTTTAGATATTAAATCTGGGATTTTAAAGGAAACGTTATCTTTGAGAATATAGTGATTAATCTGAAATGTGCTTAACACGAATTAATGATGAAGTATTTTTCATAACTCCCGGTTGTTGGTAGGTGGTTGCCTTGGCAAGGATCGGAGAAGTACTAATGACTTCTCTCGTCAAGGGCCGATGATTCTGTGCACATTTAAACCTCTAATTAACATTCCACCGCTCTGAGCACTCCTGACTCGCGTGAATACAACTCCACCTGACTTCCATAAGTACTGAATTACATTTCTTTGTTTCATCGCCTACGATTACACTAGATCCATTTTCTTCACGTTTAAATATTTGCAGTATTTGATGCAATATGTAATGATCTAATACCAGTTTTCTGTATGGTAATGTTATATGCTTTCCTTCCGCATTATAATATAGTTCAGATGTTCATATATCAAATACCAGGAGTATTGGAGTACTATAAGGGAGAAATGGACAGATGACCAACTGACCTTAGCTTGACTTTTAAAAGGTACTTATTTATTACTTCATGTTGGCGCGAAAATTTATATGAATCGTGACCGATCCGAAATGAAGTTTAACCTTCACTTTTTTGTTGAGAACAACTGACCCGAAAAGAAATGGAAAAGTAAGAGATAGAATGAAAAAGATATCAGTAGATTGTGTACCTGAGATAAGCACAAGGTCACATTATTTGTTATATTTTCTGCGGCAGCTAAATATATATCCGATATTCCAGCTTTGTAGTTTTGATGAGGTATATCAGGAAGGGTAAAATGCAAGAAGAATTTTAAGGAATATCGTAATGGGGCCCTAATGTAAATCTACAGATATTTATCAATTTGTCATTGACTATTGTAAATAATCAGAAGAAGTAAGAGAGTTAGGGGGGGGGGGGAGGGGATCGCGAGGGGAATAACCTGTATCTTCCATTAGTACTCTATGTAATATGTAAATTATTCTGAGCACAATTTAATGCGAACAAAATTATTTTCCCAGTGTGTAGGGTATATGAACACTGTAAAAAAAAAAATTGTATACGTGGAAGTAAGTTTAACTGCCAAGTCGGTAGGCCGCAATTATTAATGATAAATGTACATATATATGTCTATATAAATATGTACAGGCGGAGAGGCAATCGGAGATGGTTTATAGATTCAATGCTTAAACTGGAAACGGGAATCCATACACTCTCATAATGCCATAAAAAAAAATTTTGTCAGCTATTTATTTTGCTGTGTTTTCTAATGGATTATATGTGCATTGTCTCCCTTGTTTGTCTTTTGAAAATATGTACGACTATTCAATTCACCATGTTAGAACATATTGCAAGTTTTACTAAGCTCTGTTGCACTTCAACTAAATTTGATATGCAGCTTTATATTGCTGAGACCTTAACAGTCTTTAATTTTTACAAGTGCTCCAAATTATCATTTAGAAGAGTTATGGCCCCTGATTGCCTGTCTACTTAATTTGCTTTCAGCAACATAACTTTACTAAGGAACATTGCATTTCAGCCAAAGTTATTATGCACGTTTATATTAATAAGACATTCAACGAGTTGGATTTCCAGCATTCAACATCCTCGTTCACAAGTGTTAAGGCTTCACCAAAGTTTGATTTTCCAACAACAGTTCTTCTCTTTAAGGCCGTGTCTATCAAATGTTAGAGAGCGGGGGTCCGTAGAGAGCTCTATCTTTCGTTCCATTATAAAATGCGGTACAAACTATATTTATCAAACTACAAGTGGTCAGTCAAATGTCAGATAAGAAAATCGAGGCCTTGACATCAGCACAGATGTACATCTTATGACATGACTGAATAAGGGAAAAGATCAGTGAACTTTCGTTCCGCTTAATAAATAAAAAAAATCCCATTTTGTCAGTACTGCGTTAAGAAAGTAATACCTTAGCTAACAATGCCTACATACTGTTTTTGAGGGAGTGACATGCATACCGCAAATGATTTGAAACAAATAACATTTTGTGATTCATTGTCCCATGAATGAAGGTTGTTTTATCCGGAATATTAGCTTGAAATATAAAACAGTAGAACACGGACATTTATCACTAACAGTAGAACACGGACATTTATCACTAATAGTTAAACACCGACATTTATCACAAACAGTAGAACACGGACATTTATCGCAAACAAGAAAATTTGTCACCAACAGTAGAACACGGACATTTATCGCAAATATTGGTCTGAATTATCAGCACGAGTTGTATTCGCAATTATACATATAATTATATAGCATGTGCTATTGTAGTCATGTCTTACGCACGTAATTATGCATATGACGTGATGTAATTATACATACCGTTCTATGACTTGTGCTGTAGTAGTCATGTCTTACGTACGTAATTATGCATATGATGTGCTGTCATTATACATACCGTTCTATGATGTGCTGTAGTAGTCATGTCTTACGTACGTAATTATGCATATGCCGTACTGTAATTATACATACCGTCCTATGACGTGGTATTGTAGTCATGTCTTACGCACGTAATTATGCATATGACGTGCTGTAATTATACATACCGTTCTATGACGTGCTGTAGTAGTCATGTCTTACGTACGTAATTATAAATATAGTTCTATGACTTGTCTTGCGCGCATAATTCAAAGCATCCACTTTTCCTTACAAGGAAAAATACGATAAAATCTGCTTTCCTGATAATGGATTAAAGTGAAATGTACATTATACAAGCGGGTCTACGATTTTTAGTGAAAGGTACACTGTACAAGCGGGTTTACGATTTGTAGTGAAAAGTAAACTGTACAAGCATGTCTACCATTTGTAGTGAAAGGTACACTGTACAAGCGGGTCTACGATTTGTAGTGAAAAGTAAACTGTACAAGCGGGTCTACCATTTGTAGTGAAAGGTACACTGTACAAGCGGGTCTACGATTTGTAGTGAAAGGTACACTGTACAAGCGGGTATACTATTTGTAGTGAAAAGTAAACTGTACAAGCGGGTCTACGATTTGTAGTGAAAAGTAAACTGTACAAGCGGGTCTACCATTTGTAGTGAAAGGTACACGGTACAAGCGGGTCTACCATTTGTAGTGAAAGGTACACGGTACAAGCGGGTCTACTATTTGTAGTGAAAAGTAAACTGTACAAGCGGGTCTACCATTTGTAGTGAAAGGTACACGGTACAAGCGGGTCTACCATTTGTAGTGAAAGGTACACGGTACAAGCGGGTCTACTATTTGTAGTGAAAAGTAAACTGTACAAGCGGGTCTACCATTTGTAGTGAAAGGTACACGGTACAAGCGGGTCTACCATTTGTAGTGAAAGGTACACGGTACAAGCAGACTTATTTTCTGTACGGATCAGTGGCGGCGCGAGAGTTCTAGGCGCCCGATGGCAATGTTCTTTAGTGGCGTCAATACTTTGCCACAGAGAACAGTTTTTATGTCAGTTGCCACCACCCCTCCTAAATATAAGTTTTTAATAATTGCTCCCGTCACACTAAGGTGAGGTGAAATGCAATGAAAATTTCAGCTGCAAAAAAAAATAAATAAAAAAATAATAATAATAAAAAAATTAAAATAAATAAAATAAAATAAAATAAAATAAAATAAAAAGCTCCAGAAGGCGCCCCCTTCGCCTATCGCCGGGGGCAATCCCCCACCCACCTCGCGCTGCCACTGGTACTGATTAAAGTGAAATGTACACTGTACAAGCGGACTTATCATCTGTACGAATGTTGCCGTATATTACGGATAATTACTCTTACGTTCTTACATGCGGATCGATATTCTCCCAGTACTGATGATTTTGTTTTGCCTCTAGAGCTGGAGAATCGTCCATATATATATATACTACTCAAAAGTTTTGTATGATTTCTAAAACACGAACAGGAAATGACAGCTTTTCCAATTTGGGTTCACGTGCATTTTGTTTTCTCACGACCTTTTTTTTAAAAATTGAAGTTGTTAATGAAAGTGAGTTTTTTCTTTCTAAATCTGCCGCCAAACCAATATGGATATTTGGTAAAACATATGTGGCCAGTCCGAGAAGGGCATACCTACATATACAGGTATGTAAAACTTGATCCGTAACAAGGTAAAACCGTTCAGATTCTCTTGATGTAAAAACTTCATCTACAAAAGTCTCGTGCGACAAATACATGTGTTCACAAAGCGTTGTGTAGCCCATATATTTTTTTGTAGTGGCGTAAAGATCTCGTGAAAAATGCCCCCAGAATAAATTTCCGTGTGCTAAATACAACATTACTTCTATATGACAAAAGCTGGACATTTTGGAGACACTAATCATGTGTAGATTAATTGCCTTTGTACTTTCTGGAACGATCAACAGTTCCCTTCGGCTGCACCTATCTTACACTATAACTAAATATTGCTATGGATAACATGAAGTAATACATCGTAAAACAACATACTGATACGGGTAAAACAGGCATATGGAGATTTAAAAAAAACAATTTAAATAAATATAATTTTTTTAAAAATCATTAAATCGAATCACGTTTAAGCTTAGTGCGAAGATAGCATAATAACTGAGTTTGCTTGTTGCCCCTAAACCAACGAACAGAACGAATACATTCTTTGTTTATTTGTAAGTCATCGAGTGACCAATAAAAAAAAAAAAAAAAAAAAAAAAAAAAGCATTAGTTTCATTACACAACTGAATATATTCAAATATGTGCTCTCCCTGGATCAAACTTTACTGTTCTTAACCTCATAATGTCTCGGCTGCGCGATGACCTTTCTTACTGGTATACCAACAAATAAATTGGTCTTAAATGGAGCTAACCAATCACTGTTGCCAGCCACTAGGTAGCGTGAGTATACTGTTGAATTTTTAAACTGGTTCTCGGATTTTAGAAGGCTTTGATCTTGAACAAAATTTATAGAACGAAGAACTAAACGCCCGATATAACACATACGCCATCTGGAGGAATAAATTGTGTTGAATTTCATTGAAAGCCTTATAACTTTGATAATTCAGTTTCGCAGTTAAGTTTCAAACCTAGCTTATAACTTTTAAAAAAAAAATCAGATGTTATCACTAAGTCGGTTGTACCAGGCATCGCTTACGACTTTGAAAAATATGTACATGTATTTAATCTCAATTTCTCAGGATGTGAAAAGTTGTTTTCTAACGCTTCGTCATAAATCTTGACCCAAGCGTCATAATTTCCGCCGTTTTTAAAATCGATCACTTCCATTTAGACATTATGGGACTACTAAATGCAAGATTTACTAACCAGCCAAATTGAAGAGCTTGACAGCGTGCAAAAACTACGCACCCCGGAAACTGAAGATCTACTAACGCAAGTGGTCCAGTGAGCATGGTCAAATTTACGTTGTGCAAAAAAAAAAAAAAAAAAACAACATGTTCACACATTTTTAAGAAAAATGTTACTTAGTTAAAATTTCAACCTGGACATATATTAGATTGACCTTAGCAATTCACCACAGCAAACAAAATAAAGGGGCCAAGTGTTTGGAACTATTTTGTTAGACACACATATGTATCCGCCGAACTGGTTGCCGTAGGGATAACATCCAAAATTGTATAATAAATCTCCTGATAGCAGAGGCTTGCACTTAGCCGTGCAGAGTGTGATCTTGGCCATCTTATAATTAGAATGACGGACCCGTGAACCAGCCTACTTTCCTGCCAAGAACTCTGCTTTACGAGTTGGTAATAGTTTTGCTGATAGAGATGTACTTCTATCTTGGGCCAAAGCATATAATTGTGTCGTGAACTCGTCTCAGATGTAAGAATTTATGTTGATTTCCCAAGACACCGTTTCCTGTATCATACAATTGTCCGACGTCATGGTCAGTTCTTAACATAGTAGCTGTGTATATGCAATAAATCTAAGTGGTCAATGAAAGACTGTATTGCACAGTAATGGAATGCATGCTTTTTAAACGTAGCTTTCTTTTGTTGGTGCCAAAGGGACTTCATTCATTCACCATGAGGGTGGATTTTTCCTGACTTTTTTTTTTTTTTTTTTTTTGGGGGGGGGGGGGGGAAATACTGGAGAACCTTATTTATGAAAATGACATAAAATTACTTTTGGAGATTTTTTGGGTGCTTTTTTCGATAAGTAGAGAAGCTGATGGAGTCGCTGAAAGTTTCTTTTGTAAGGAACGGGTTGACTGAGTAATATTCGAGTGTAAATCCTTCCACTGGATGTAGTACAAATAGGAAACTATACCTGTTTACCATATCATCGTCCGTACCATTCATCAATATCATCGTCACTATCATTCATCAATATCATCGTCACTATCATTCATCAATATCATCGTCGCTATCATTCATCAATATCATCGTCACTATCATTCATCAATATCATCGTCTCTATCATTCATCAATATCATCGTCTCTACCATTCATCAATATCATCGTCACTATCATTCATCAATATCATCGTCCCTACCATTCATCAATATCATCGTCACTATCATTCATCAATATCATCGTCACTATCATTTATCAATATCATCGTCACTGTCATTCATAATATCATAGTCACTATCGTTCATAAATATCATCTTCACTATTATCTTCACTATCATTCATCCATATTATAGCCACTATCATTCATCAATATCATCGTCATCTTTCATCCAGTCAGAAGCCGCAGTTAGATTCCTTTTATTCTTTCGAAGAGACGATCTCCTTATTGTTTATTTTGGAATGTTTTTTTATAATTTGATACTGAGCTTGATTTTTCTATATGGTAATGTGTCTGTCATGACAATACAAAATGGCAATGTGTGTGTGTGTGTCATGACAATAATACATGACAATGTGTGTCATGACAATATTACGTGGCAGTGTGTGTCATGACAATATTACATAGCAGTGTGTGTCATGACAATACTACACGGCAATGTGTGTCATGACAATACTACATGACAATGTGTGTCATGACAATACTACACGACAATGTGTGTGTCCTGACAATATTATATGGCAATGTGTGTGTCATGACAAAACTACACGGCAATGTATGTCATGACAATATTACACGGCAATGTATGTGTCATGACAATACTACATGGCAATGTGTGTGTCATGACAATACTACACGGCAATGTGTGTCATGACAATATTACATGGCAATGTGTGTGTCATAACAATACTACAATGGAGTGTGTGTCATGACAATAATACATGGTAATGTGTGTGTCATGACAATATTACATGGCAATGTGTGTCATGACAATACTACATAGTAATGTGTGTGTCATGACAATACTACATGGCAATGTGTGTGTGTCATGACAATACTACGTGGCAATGTGTGTCATGACAGTATTATAGGGCAATGTGTGTGTCATGACAATACTACATGACAATGTGTGTCATGACAATATTACATGGCAGTGTGTGTCATGACAATATTACATGAGCATGTGTGTGTCATGACAATACTACATGGCAATGTGTGTGTCATGACAATACTACATGGCAATGTGTGTCATGACAATACTACATCGTGAAGATCATGTTCCCATTATTTCTTACGAAATTTCAAAGGGACTTTTAAGAAAGTCTGTACTTGTATGATCTAATAATTTTAAGATATATTGATCGGTAAGACACGAGGAAGCCATATACATTTACAACCGAAAACAGGACATTGGCCAAACTCAGAAGTTTATAACTTTATTTTTCTTCTTTTCAGCTCAATGTTGACGACCAAATTTTACTCCTGAAATCCTGTTGTATGGAAATCATGTGTTTGCGTGCCTCGTGCAGATATGATCCGGAAACGGAAACGCTGACCCTTTACAATGGCATGCGTCTTCATAAATCCCAGATCCGACAAGGGAAGCTGGGTGTCCTGGTGGAACCAATATTCGACTTTGCTGTCGGTCTTTCCAAGCTCAAACTGGACAAAACAGAAGTCGCTCTTCTGGCAGCTGTTTTGTTAATGCAATCTGGTAAATCTATCTATCTATCTATCTATCTATCTATCTATCTATCTATCTATCTATCTATCTATCTATCTATCTATCTATCTATCTATCTATCTATCTATCAATCAATCAATCAATTAATCAATTAATCATGTACTGTACAGTACTGTGAAACCTTCTGTACGTTTTTTCTTTACCTATTGTCGTACGAAAATGTGATAACTATGCAGATCGATGTTATTTCTAGATGTCTGAATGGAGATGGCTTTATTAGAACTTTGCTGTTGGTAAGGTTATTTCTAGATGTCTGAATGGAGATGGCTTTATTAGAACTTTGCTGTTGGTAAGGTTATTTCTAGATGTCTGAATGGAGGTTGCTTTATTAGAATTTTGTGGTTGGTAAGGTTATTTCTAGATGTCTGAATGGAGATTGTTTTTATTAGAATGTTGCGGTTGGTAAAGTTATTTCTAAATGTCTGAATGGAGATTGCTTTGTTAGAATGTTGCGGTTGGTAAGGTTATTTCTAGAAGTCTGAATGGAGATTGCTTTGTTAGAATGTTGCGGTTGGTAAGGTTATTTCTAGATGTCTGAATGGAGATTGCTTTGTTAGAATGTTGCGGTTGGTAAGGTTATTTTTAGATGTCTGAATGGAGATTGCTTTGTTAGAATTTTGCGGCTGTTAAGATTATTTCTAGATGTCTGAATGGAGATTGCTTTGTTAGAATGTGGCGGTTGTTAAGGTTATTTCTAGATGTCTGAATGGAGATTGCTTTGTTATGCTTTTAACGGTTGGTAAGGTTATTTCTAGATGTCTGAATGGAGATTTCTTAGTTAGAATGTTGCGGTTGGTAAGGTTATTTCTAGATGTCTGAATGGAGATTGCTTTGTTAGAATGTTGCGGTTGTTAAGGTTATTTCTAGATGTCTGAATGGAGATTGCTTAGTTAGAATGTTGCGGTTGGATAGGTTATTTCTATATGTCTGAGTGGAAATTTCTTCGTTAGAATTTTGCGGTTGGTAAGGTTATTTCTAGATGTCTGAATGGAGATTGCTTTGTTAGAATTTAGCAGTTGGAAAGGTTATTTTTTGATTTGTTTATAATCTTTTTACTCGTTCTCTTGTGGAATCTCGGTATACAAGGTGAGTAGTAACAATGATGTATTTCGAAAGATAAAATAATTTTGTAAGATTTCTATATTTTGTTTCTAGCACGGTTTCCGGAATAAAACTATTTCTTTGTGTCTAGATCTGTTTAATTTTTGTAAATTATACTCATCATTTTGCACTAAGTCTGTAATATGCACAATTTGCCTTTGTACTATGTTAACTAGCTTTTTGATACTTATTGTAAGTGTACGACCTTACTTTCTTTCATCGTTATCGTAATAATATATTTCAGATCGTTCAGGTTTGAAAGACCCAGAAGCAGTTGAAAGGCTTCAGGATTCAATTTTGGGTGCTTACAAACGGTATATTGCGTTCAAGAGACCCGACCAACCCGTGCATTGGGCCAAAATCCTCATGAAGGTCACAGACCTACGTACTATAAGCACGCGACATGCGGAGCGCGTGCTTTGTATTCGGTTGGACAATTCTGGAGAAATCCCGCCACTGTTGTTCGAGGTATTCAATGAAGGACACGTTCAGTTATGACCAAAGAAGGAATTTCCATATCGTATGTGCTTCAAGTATCATCAGTGCTTAAAAAAGACTTGTGAATAAAGGGATTATTCAGTGCTTGGACGTTTTAGAATGTGCCGTGTGAAAAATTGCTACAAATAATGTTTGCCCATTTTATATAGGACATAAAGCTGCAAGACAATTTCTTCCACATCAATGGTTGTACTGCTGTGAAGGTATTGTTCATTTTCTCTTCATATTGATGGCCAATGTGATTTATGTTTTTTAACGCCTGTTGAAGAAGGTGGGCATTATCAAAAGTCCTTTAGAAGTATACAGTACGCACAAAGTGTACCGATCATTTTGCACTTATGCATGTGTAACTGCCACTGATTTACACCCCACTACACTGTGTAATGTCCAAGTGTTACAGGTTGAGGCAGGACTAAGCTACACTGTATTTTGGGTTGTTAGATTCTGATCGATTTATGACCCATGAAATTACCACCTGCCATGAATTCTTGAGGAATATACTGTAGTTGAATAGACCCCATTTATGCCCGTGGAGTTGAATGTAACTTACCCAGTCAGAGTAGTACAGCCAGAGGCAAAATATTACACTGTTTCACTTAACTAGGTTAACTGAAACCTACACCAATACAAGTGTAAGAAGGTCAATCCAGTCAGTGTTTACCGTAGATGGCTACTTGCAAGGTTTGTGTAGCTCATAATCCATGTCATACTAGATATAAGATAATACTAAACCCTTGCCCATACTTGACTAAATATGCTGTCTGGCCCATACTTGACTCAACACGCTGTCTGGCCCACACTTGACTCAATACACTGTCTGGCCCATACTTGAATAAATACACTGTATGGCCCATACTTGACTCAATACGCTGTCTGGTCCACACTTGACTAAATATGCTGCCTGGCCACACTTGACTCAATACGCTGTCTGGCCCATACTTGACTTAATACGCTGTCTGGTCCCTACTTGACTCAATACGCTGTCTGGCCCAAACTTGACACAATACATCTCTCTGGCCCACACTTAACTCAATACGCTGTCTGGCCCACACTTGACTAAATATTCTGCCTCACCCACACTTGACTCATACGCTGTCTTGCCCATACTTGACTCAATATGCTGTCTGGCCCACACTTGGCTCAACACTCATCCTGGCCTACACTTGACTCAATACACTGCTTGGCCCACTCTTGACTCAATACACTGCCTGACCCCCCACATAATGCCTACATTTAACATCCCTAAGTCTCAAAGTGTTTATTCAACTCACAAAAAAAGGATAAATTGCTAATGTTTCTATTTATATTTATTAAACATTGTCTTCTATCGTGGCGTACAATATTGATGAATTATCTTTCAACGTAGGAGTTTTAAATATTCTAGACTTCGGTACGTAGAGACAGTTACGAAATAACAGAAAATGGGTATTTGGTCTCGTGGACCTCAGTCCCAAATGACATAAAATCACGACACATGTATTCAGTAGAAACAATTTATAATTAATTAGAACTATAGGTTGATATTGTATGTTAAAGTGTGAATCGGTGAGAAATGTTTACCTTTTGTAACGCATTTAAGATGAAACTATGCATGTATGTATGTGTATAATCGAAGAATGTATTCGTAGTTTTAGAAACGTATAGAAGTAAGTCTATGTTATAGGTTAAGTCAATGTATAGCACTGTAGCTTTTAAGTGCATTCTTAACTATACAACTTAGCTACCTCAATTTTAGTAATATTTTATGTCTTTTGTACTTTTTTATGTTGTTTATATGTTATAATTGTAAGAAATTTGCTTCCAATAATAATGTTATAATCGTGTGAGATTTTACATGACAATACGAAATACAATACCAAGGCATAGGTGGGTAATCTACAGATATTTCCTGCAGCTCTGCAGGGTGCGACCTTATTTCTCCTTCATTTTCAATGATAATACTGGACAGAAAATTATTTCAAATTACTTTATTTCTTATTCGAAATATTCAAACCTGACCATCCTAAATTAACATGCATGGAAGCAGATTTCTCGAAAAAAGAAGGTTGAATTTCTTATTATCGTGTGTGTGGTAGTAACGCTTTAGAATTCATGTTGCCATGTATTTTTGTTTTAAAAGGCAAATATTATCGACAGCTTTTAAAATACCTGTTTAACACTGAAATATATTTGTTGAGGAATATTTCGGGTACAATCTCTCCATTTGAATCAGTAACTAATATTTTTTGGCACATACATTTTGCTCCTACTTCATTTGGTTCATTTATTGAATACACTATATACAGATACTTCCAATTATTGAATACACTATATGCAGAAACTTCCAATTATTGAATACACTATATACAGATACTTCCAATTATTGAATACACTATATACAGATACTTCCAATAATTGAATACACTATATACAGATACTTCCAATAATGTAATTTTTGTTGACAGAAGAAAAGTTTCATTTACCAAGTTAATGCTTTCAATCATATGCACCATTTATGCAGTCTCAGAATAAATGTTCATGAAACAGGCGTTATTACTGGCTATAAGGAAATGGATTCAATGTTTGGTATCAGAACAAAGTTTTTCGATATAAAGGGGCGTTGTTGTGGATCTTGAAAAACTTATATTTAATAAATTTATATTACGGATTTAAATGTTTGCATGTAGACCAAGATATCTCGACGAGCTTAAGAACTACACGGATTTGATGGTTGACAAGAACGCTCTTTCCAAAGAATATTTATAAATTCCTTATTTTGCCATAGAGATTTATAGATGTAATATATGTATTTTTATGGTTAAGTGCATTATTTAATACAAAATGTTAAGGGAGTAGGACTACATAAAATACTGGGGACATTGAAATCTTTACCTTTATAAAGATAAATCTCAGATGGTTCAGAGTGGATCGACAAATTACCATATAAAACTACTAGAAAAAGGTTCCTAGATAATATATATATATATATATATATATATATATATATATATATATATATATATATATATATATATTATATATCACAATAATTGGAAACATGTTTCCCCGATTCTGATAATGGATAGTTACCTATGTTTTTACAAATGAATGTTTACATGAACAACAAATTGTCATGAAGCATTAAATTGTTTTGTCAAGATATGAACGTGAGCTTAAATATCTGACTTACTTTATGTATTGCTTGTAATGTTTCGAACACCTTAAATTAGTTTTTCGAATACCTTATATTAGTTTTCCGGACACCTTAAATTAGTTTTTCGAACACCGTAAATTAGATTTTAGAGCACATTATGTTAAATTTTTCAGTTGTACCTATAGTTATCGGTACCATTTTTAATATTACAGGTACAAATATTCATTATCATTAACTCCGGTATCCACAAGTTCATAATTGTTAATAAAAGTATTGTTCTTTTTACAAATATCTAGATGATTATGAATTGGAGGGTATGAACAATTACGCACATTTCAGTATTGACACACATATATTTATTAATCGTTTAAGAAAACTGTATTTTCTTATCAGTAATTCCGCGAATAGAAATTACATAATGTAAGTTGTATGTTTATTCAACATTATCGTCACTTCAAGAACATCATTTGGAAGAGCTGAACTGATTTCTATCGTCGGTAAATTTATTTTATCACTTTAGTCTCAAAATTTCTCAACTAATCTTTTCAAGGGGTATGCTAACAAAAGCTTTAGCTCCATTATTGGTAGATGGAAATGAAAAGTATTGTTTAAAGATCATATTGCCAGATAAATTAAATAAAGCACGTGACTTGAGTGTTAAGATATTGCTGATTCAGCATTATGGCGAAACCTACCATTCAACCAATAACAAAACTCTATTTGGATTCAGTTTCTAATTGGAATCGTTGGTTTTCTCAATGCTTTAGCATGATGTCCTTTTCAATTTGATGACGGCCAAAATCCTATTAGACTTTCATGTAGGGCTATATATTTATTGCAATTATTACGGCAACATTTATTTCCATGATTTTCTGAGATTAGTCTGGAAAATTATACAATTATTACATCTGAGAATTAAAGGAATAATACACGATAAGATCAGAGTAAACCAAACGTTTTCACCTACCGGAAACGAGCTTCAGCCATTTTCTTAAAACCATGCTAAACTTGTTTAGTTACTTATAGCATTGCAATCATAGCCCATAGATCGGTAATAACTTTAAAACCATGCTAAACTTGTTTAGTTACTTATAGCATTGCAATCATAGCCCATAGATCGTTTATAACTTTAAAACCATGCTAAACTTCTTTAGTGACTTATAGCATTGCAATCATAGCCCATAGATCGTTAATAACTTTAAAACCATGCTAAACTTCTTTAGTTACTTATAACATTGCAATCATAGCCCATAGATCGTTAATAGCTTTAAAACCATGCTAAACTTCTTTCGTTACTTATAACATTACAATCATAGCCCATAGATCGTTTATAACTTTAAAACCATGCTAAACTTCTTTAGTGACTTATAGCATTGCAATCATAGCCCATAGATCGTTAATAACTTTAAAACCATGCTAAACTACTTTAGTTACTTATAACATTGCAATCATAGCCCATAGATCGTTAATAACTTTAAAACCATGCTAAACTTCTTTCGTTACTTATAACATTGCAATCATAGCCCATAGATCGTTTAGAACTTTAAAACCATGCTAAACTTCTTTAGTGACTTATAGCATTGCAATCATAGCCCATAGATCGTTAATAACTTTAAAACCATGCTAAACTTCTTTAGTTACTTATAACATTGCAATCATAGCCCATAGATCGTAATAACTTTAGAACCATGCTAAACTTCTTTAGTTACTTATAACATTGCAATCATAGCCCATAGATCGTTTAGAACTTTAAAACCATGCTAAACTTCTTTAGTGACTTATAGCATTGCAATCATAGCCCATAGATCGTTAATAACTTTAAAACCATGCTAAACTTCTTTAGTTACTTATAACATTGCAATCATAGCCCATAGATCGTTTATAACTTTAAAACCATGCTAAACTTCTTTAGTTACTTATAACATTGCAATCATAGCCCATAGATCGTTTATAACTTTAAAACCATGCTAAACTTCATTACCTATTATAGCATCACAATCTGTAGTAGAGCTTTTATTTTATAATGTACAACATAAATATACTGGCCTCATTTCATCCATTGATCTACGCTGCTTAATTTGTTCTTAAAGGACAATTAGAAATTTTATTTTTGAAAATTATTCTAGTAGTAGTTATCTTTGTATATTTGTATCAGCAAACATTTTCGTGTACTTTGGTGAAAAGTTGACATTTAAAGTGTTACTTTAAATGCATTTATTTGCAATAATTACAGAGAAATTATGGATTAGAACGAACTCCAACTAATATAAACAATCGCAAACAGAGAGATGTAGTGCAAGACATCGTAGTGGTTGAAAAGTCAATGTAACAGAGAGGTGGTGTGCAAGATATATATATATATATATATATATATATATATATATATATATATATATATATATATATATATATATATATATATATGCCAGAATGCCAGACAGGGCGGAAAGAGCTATCCCAGGATCCTATAGCGGGTTGCGTCATGATAATATAATATATGGATAAAGGATGTTATCATACAGGCTCGAGAATGTTTTAATTCATCCCCTTCTGAGAATCGAACATTGGAGGGTTGGGGTGTTTGCAATCAAAGCGATGGTTGACGTAACTCGCAGACCAGAGTTTGAATAATCTTAGTCCGAGACGAAATTAAAACTTTTCCAGCTTGCATGAAAATATTCTTTTCCCCCTATTTACGCTACACGAATATATATATATATATATATATATATATATATATATATATATATATATATATATATATATATATTCGTGGAGCGAATCGGTGTGGAAGCGATGGCGACAAAAAAGTGATATAACTATGACATTGAGTCACGTGTTTATGCTAATCTATACACTAGACAGGTATGGAGGTGGGAAGGGGAAATTGACTATTGGTATAATACATGACGACTTTTTCAGTTCAGTAAAGTATTTAGAATATGTAGAATGCTAGTTGAAAGCTTGGATTTCATACTCAGATGTCAAATACCGGTGTTCAAAGTGGCTTTTGGAGTGACTTCCACTTGAAAAACTCTTCTCTGCCTTTTTTTTTTTACAAGTATGTAACATATATGAATACATTATTAAATTGATTATGTTTTGCGTTTCTTTTATTTACACAAGTGTTGTTGTTTTTCGCTGTGTTTTTTAAAAAAATATTTGCAGATCAACTGTAAAAGAAACATCTCAACTAATTATTTCCTGAACAAAAAGTGCATGCTTGAAAATCTATTCATCCATCTATCCATCTTTTCGTATGTATGTATGTATGTATGTATGTATGTATGTATGTATGTATGTATGTACGTACGTACGTACGTACGTATGTATGTATGTATGTATGTATGTATGTATGTATGTATGTATGTATGTATGTATGTATGTATGTATGTATGTATGTATGTATGTATGTATGTATGAATGTGTGTCTGTCTGTCTGTATACATTCATGTACTTGTGCGTCAGTGTGTGTTCGTGTAACAAAATCAAAATTAATTTCTTGAGAGATCTGCAAAGTGTATGTCATGATATGGGAGAAATCAAATCAATCTTTAATATGTACAGTAGACAACGACAAAGTGCATGTCATGATGTGTTAGAAATCAAATCAATCTTTAATATGTACAGTAGACAACGATAAAAGAAAAGAATGAATAAAAATGGTTTAAATAATCCGCAGATTTGTGGCTGTCACTAAATATTAGCCTAACTTAGAATACACAAAAATATATTATGTAATATATAGAGGATCTCAAATGGGTATTGGTTTAATATTGAATTTTTGAAACGAGTCAAATAATTTCCAGCTTTAACGAGTTTCATAAATTCAGTAATAGATCATTTCCCATTTCAGATTCTTTTTATCACATAGTTTTTATTTAGAGTGGAAAGAAAGAGAAAGAGGAACACGTCTTTTCGGCATTTCAATCTAGCCCAGACGCTGCACCTTTCATATTTTGCGCGTGAAAAAATAGTCCCAGACGAGAGTTGAAGCAGTATTACAGTTTGATAACAAATAACATTTAGAAGTATAATTTTTAATAAATAACAAGTAAAAGAGCAAATGTCCTTCTAAGCAATAGAACATTTGTCACGAACGGGATAATTTTTCCAAATTGTACCGCCGCTGGAAATTCCGACGTGCTATATATATACATGAATTTGTGTGTGGCTGTTTAGAACGTTTCCACCGAAAGGTTTCCACTTTGGACATTCACCACAGATGGAGTATTGGATTTGTCAGAAGAAATAGCATTCCAGTTGTTGGATATTTCTCTGAAGGGAGTATTACTGGATGCAGAAACTGTGCTAGATGTAGCAGTGTTGCTGAGAATTTGAGGAGATTTGCCGGTGCTGATTTGCATTCACTTGGTTGTAGTTATTAACTGATTGGATGTTTTTGTGACCGGATATTTGCATTATTTGATTTGGAAGAATGCTGTGATCGGATAACTTTCTGTCAGTTAAGAGACCGGCAATTGTCGACATTCTTTTATAAAGAGAGGTAAGTTTATTTACTCCTATAGCTTGACATTAAACCACGCTTGTCATAGGGGTGGGGTGCGAGTAGCAGGTTTGGACCTTGTACCCCCCTTTATCCATTGACCGATACTCTCAATTTCATTTGTAACGATCCCCTGTGGGGTAAATTGCCCATATTCCGACAGATATAACCTTTTTTTTTATTATCCCAATGCCCCTTGTGCAATCGATTAGAAAGATGTTCGACAAGTTGTTGAATTTAATACTAAAAAAAAAAAGTTTCCAGAAAGCAGGCCAAGGAAAATTTCCACGGTCACAACCAATCAGCAATTAGAATACTGCCCAAGAATTACATGGGCTTATTTGGACCAATTAGTAATTAGAACACTGCCCAAGAATTCCACGGGCTTATTTGGATCAATCAGTAATTAGAATACTGCCCAAGAATTCCATGGCCTTATTTGGATCAATCAGTAATTAGAATACTGCCCAAGAATTCCATGGGCTTATTTGGACCAATCAGTAATTAGAATACTGCCCAAGAATTCCATGGGCTTATTTTGGATCAATCAGTAATTAGAATACTGCCCAAGAATTCCATGGGCTTATTTGGATCAACCAGTAACTAGAATACTGACCAAGAATTCCATGGGCTTATTTGAACCAATCAGATTCGCATAAAGTGATATATTAACATGTTACATATAAAAAATATTAAACTGCACACACTGTATGTAAAGTTAGCCTACTTTGTGATAAACACGAAATACTTCAGTTTTTCTTGGTTCAGGTGTACCTACTTCAGATTTACCTGGTTCAGGTGTAGCTACTTCAACACTTTGAAGTTTGTAATGAAATAACCCATACATTAGTGATATGTAACAATAAAATGTTGCATCGAGTTTTTTATTTCGATTTTCATGTCAACACCGTATTTTCTTAATCTTTAAAACTCACCAATGACTATATACTTGTTCAGTAATTGATCTTTGAATCTCACCAATAACTAGATATATGTTCAGTAATTATCTGTTTTAATCTGCGAATAAATTATCAAAATGTTATGTGCCTAGGAAATACTTCCTTCTCTACAAGATGAATGGGTGACAATAATCAAGCTGTGGACATGCTTGGTGAGAAGAGTAATAACATTCTTATAAATATATCACCTTGCATCTGCGTTTTGGTGTGACAGTATTTTAATATAGTAAGGGGCGGTAAGTAGCATTGGCCGGGGACTATGTTAACTAAGTTCGACTAGAAGAAAAGTCAGATTTTTTAAATATATTATGGCCATCAGTTTTCATGGGTGTAAAGAAGTCAACTGATATGATAGCTCGTTTAAGAATATCAAATTGAAATGACACCTAGGTTTTAGACTATCCATATATCCTTAAAAATATCAAATTTAAATGACACCTAGGTCTTAGATTCTCTACATCTCCTTTAAAAATAAATTGAAATTACACCTAGATCTTAGACTCTCTATATCTTGTTTAAAAATATCAAATTGAAATGACACCTAGGTCTTAGACTTTCTATAACTTATTTAAAAATATCAAATTGAAATGACATCTATATCTTTTCCTGTCTATATCTTGTTTAAATATATCAAATTGAAATGACACCTAAGTCTGAGACTATATACATTTCTTTTGAAGATATCAAATTGAAATGACACCTAGGTCTTAGACTATCTACATTTCTTTTAAAGATATCAAATTGAAATGCCACCTAGGTCTTAGACTCTCTACATCTCCTTTAAAAATAAATTAAAATTACACCTAGATATTAGACTCTCTATATCTTGTTTAAAAAATATCAAATTGAAATGACACCTAGGTCTTTCCCTATCAATATCTTGTTTAAAAATATCAAATTGAAATGACACCTAGGTCTTAGACTTTCTATAACTTATTTAAAAATATCAAATTGAAATGACATCTATATCTCTCCCTGTCTATATCTTGTTTAAATATATCAAACTGAAATGACACCTAGGTCTTAGACTATCTACATTTCTTTTAAAGATATCAAATTGAAATGACACCTAGGTCTTAGATTCTCTACATCTCCTTTAAAAATATCAAATTGAAACGACACCTAGGTCTTAAACTATCTACATTTCCTTTAAAGATATCAAATTGAAATGACACCTAAGTCTTAGACTATCTACATCTCCTTTAAAAATATCAAATTAAAATGACACCTAGGTCCTAGATTCTCTACATCTCCTTTAAATATATCAAATTGAAATGACGCCTAAGTCTTAGACTATCTACATTTCTTTAAAAATATCAAATTGAAATGACACCTAGGTCTTAGACTATCTATATTTCTTTTAAAGATATCAAATTGAAATGACACCTAGGTCTTAGACTATCTACATTTCTTTTAAAAATATCAAATTGAAATGACACCTAGGTCTTAGACTATCTACATCTCTTTTAAAGATATCAAATTGAAATGACACCTAGGTCTTAGACTATCTACATTTCTTTTAAAGATATCAAATTGAAATGACACCTAAGTCTTTGACTATCTACATCTCCTTTAAAAATATCAAATTGAAATGACACCTAGGTCTTAGATTCTCTACATCTCCTTTAAAAATATCAAATTGAAATGACACCTAGGTCTTAGACTCTCTACATCTCCTTTAAAAATATCAAATTGAAATGACACCTAGGTCTTAGACTATCTACATTTCTTTTAAAGATATCAAATTGAAATGACACCTAGGTCTTAGATTCTCTACATCTCCTTTAAAAATATCAAATTGAAATGACACCTAAGTTTTAGACTATCTACATCTCCTTTAAAGATATCAAATTGAAATGACACCTAGGTCTTAGACTATCTACATTTCTTTTAAAAATATCAAATTGAAATGACACCTAGGTCTTAGATTTTCCATATTTGGTTCTCTCAGAGGGAACGAGACTATGACGGCCATATCGTATAGAAATCATAATAAATTTTTAGTCTGGTGCCGTGCCTATTTAACTTCATTCTTAACGTTGTGAAGAAGGCACGGTACCAGCCTAATTACACATCGGTACACAACGGACCTACTGGGTTTGTTTTGTTGTCCGTAAACATATTAGGCTAGATCGTTTAAACTTGTTAGACCAAACACGAATATCACGCAATGCCGGAGAGATACGAACATTGCATTTTTGTCGCCTGGTCTCTTATGATCTTAACATAAATCATTTAAGGGCCAAAATAAAAAGATGGGCTTATAACCCTCTAACTTGTTACTTATTTTACTCTCGACAAAGAATTGTCACGGTTTAATCCCATTTTATTATCAAGATTAGACAAGGTTTTTGTAGTATCACTACGTGAATTGACGTGTAACTAAATGTTTTCTCTTGTTATCTATGTCGTTAGGTGCAGAGTGTCCCGGTTGTGGCCACGTGCTCAAATGTCCAGATCTGACAATGTTTAAAATGTCTTTGGGAATTTTGTTGAATAGATTATGGTCCGTAAAATTTCCAATTTGCTGGTTGTTTGCCAAAAGTGGAATAGTCATTCTGTAATAATGTCTCCCTTCACTATAAACAATTTACAACTGAATGTCATACATATAACCTTGACCCCTTGTTATGTTTACGCATGGAGTTATATAAACCTAGCCATTAATGGCGGACCATGTTCTTGATGAGATAATGGCACCAGCTGGACTAGGTGTATTTTTTTATATCTATAATAAGGTATATGGGGTCAGGAAATCTTGCTTATAAATATACCTCGGCTTGGGACTCACATCAAGCATTTATTATGATAAGACGAGCACTGACGCTTAGCTATAGAGGACACAACATTTATACGAGATAATTGAGCAACAATCATAAACTTTGTCTTCAAAATTACGAAATGTGTTTTGAAGAGGCTGTTTTAATAGCACTATATGCACCTTTAGTTGGATTGGTTCTCTTCCTCAAATCGAAAATATGGCAAATAATTAGAGCAAACTAGAATACATACATACACATGAAGTTACATAAGACTTAATATTAATGGCGGACAATGCTAGTTTTGATAAATAGAATGGTTGGCGGCCAAGCTACCAATTGTGGTTTGTAAAGAGTACAATATTTAATTCTGTAGTCATAAGATAAAACGAAATATATTATGTTTCGATCTGCTTACAATTTCATTATGGAACAGGAATTGTGCAATCTATCTGAGGATACATAGTATAATATTATGGAATAGGAACAGTGTAATCTATCAAAAGATACGGAGTATAGTATTATGGAATAATAACAGTGTAATCTATCTGATGATACAAAGTATAATATTATGGAATAGGAACAGTGTAATCTATCTGATGATACGGAGTATAGTATTATGGAATAGGAACAGTGTAATCTATCTGATGATACGGAGTATAGTATTATGGAATAGGAACAGTGTAATCTATCTGATGATACGGAGTATAATATTATGGAATAGGAACAGTGTAATCTCTATCTGATGATACATAGTATAATATTATGGAATAGGAACAGTGTAATCTCTATCTGATGATACAAAGTATAATATTATGGAATAGGAACAGTGTAATCTCTATCTGATGATACATATTATAATAGTATGGAATATGAAGAGTGTAATCTATCTGATGATACAAAGTATAATATTATGGAATAGGAACAGTGTAATCTATCTGATGATACGGAGTATAGTATTATGGAATAGGAACTGTAATCTATCTGATGATACGGAGTAAAATATTATGGAATAGGAACAGTGTAATCTATCTGAAGATACGGAGTATAGTATTATGGAATAGGAACAGTGTAATCTATCTGATGATACGGAGTATAATATTATGGAATAGGAACAGTGTAATCTATCTGATGATACGGAGTATAGTATTATGGAATAGGAACAGTGTAATCTATCTGATGATACGGAGTATAATATTATGGAATAGGAACAGTGTAATCTATCTGATGATACGGAGTATAGTATTATGGAATAGGAACAGTGTAATCTATCTGATGATACGGAGTATAATATTATGGAATAGGAACAGTGTAATCTCTATCTGATGATACGGAGTATAATAGTTTTGAATAGGAACAGTCTAATCTCTATCTGTGGATACATAGTATAATATTATGGAATAGGAACAGTGTAATCTATCTGATTATACGGAGTATAATATTATGGAATAGGAACAGTCTAATCTATCTTACGATATGGAGTATAATATTATGAAATAGGAAAAGTGTAATCTCTATCTGATGATACATAGTAGAATATTATGGAATAGGAACAGTGTAATCTATCTGATGATACGGAGTATAATATTATGGAATAGGAACAGTGTAATTTATCTGATGATACGGAGTAGAATATTATGGAATAGGAACAGTGTAATCTCTATCTGATGATACGGAGTATAATATTTTTGAATAGGAACAGTGTAATCTCTATCTGTGGATACATAGTATAATATTATGGAATAGGAGCAATGCAATCCATCTGATTATACGGAGTATAATATTATGGAATAGGAACAGTGTAATCTATCTGATTATACGGAGTATAATATTATGGAATAGGAACAATGTAATCTCTATCTGATGATACATAGTAGAATATTATGGAATAGGAACAGTGTAATCTATCTGATGATACGGAGTATGGTATTATGGAATAGGAACTGTGTAATCTATCTGATGATGCGGAGTATAATATTATGGAACAGGAACAGTTTAATCTCTATCTGAGGATACGGAGTATAATATTATGGAATAGGAAATGTGTAATATCTATCTGATAATATGGTGTATAACATTATGGTATAGGAAATATGCAATTTATCTGATGATGGAAAGTGTAACATTAGAGTATAATTTAGAGTATAACATCAGAGTCTATTTTTTTTTAAAATACAATATTTTATTCAGCAATTTAATTATTTCTAAGGAATGCAACAGGGAAATATGTTACCAAAAACAAGCACCTTTGTAAATTGTATTTGTTTTGAAATCCATAGAATTCATTTAATAGTCAAATTTGCATGATGTCCATAAAATTGGCACGCCATAATAAAGGGATATGGGCTGTAGCGTTTGTAAAATAAGGGCAGATAAATCTGATGAAGATAAAATATGCTCTTGAAAAAGAAAAGTAATGGATGCATAACTTTTGTATGAAATGTCGGATGGACGTGACAAAAAACCATGGATTTTGAATACTTCTCCTGGCATTTTATTTTATAGTATATAATTATTGGCATTATACAAAAAAGAAAAGCATGAACTATACAAGATACAATAGAATATTGCTATCATGAGTTAAAGAATAATATTGGTACTTTAGAAAAGGTACCAAGAGAGGACTCTAGTGAGAAAAGGTACCAAGAGAGGACTCTAGTGAGAAAAGGTACCAAGAGAGGACTCTAGTGAGAAAAGGTACCGAGAGAGGACTCTAGTTAGAAAAGGTACCAAGAGAAGACTTTAGTGAGAAAAGGTACCAAGAGAGGACTCTAGTGAGAAAAGGTACCAAGAGAGGAATCTAGTTAGAAAAGGTACCAAGAGAGGACTCTAGTGAGAAAGGTATCAATAGAGGACTCTAGTGAAATTACATGAAACAGGGCCGTTAAAGTGTTTTCCAGCGATGAAATAAATTCAAATTAAAGAGTTTGTTTTTAAAAATCTTCCTTCGCGCTTATAGCTGATAACAATGTAAAGGTTTGGTCTAAGATTAAACCAACAGGAAATTCTGACGAATGTGCCTGCTTCGCCAGTACCTAATCCAGAAACGTAGAATAATCATGTTAGCGTTAAAGGTAGGTCGTTACAACCGTTATTTACTTTTATGGGAGCTACAATAATTGATAAAGGTGAAATGCACACATCAATTTTAATGATCGAGCACGCAACGGTGCCCCGGGTGGCCGAGTGGTCTAAGGCGCTTGCCTTTACAGATCACTGACATATCACCTCTGTCCTCGTGGGTTCGACTCTCGTGCTCGGCCAACGTGGGTATGTGAGAAAGCTTGCCAGTAGCTTCCCGTGGGTCGGTGGTTCTTCCCGGGGTTTTCTCGGGTTCTTCCTCTACCAAATAGACTGGCCACCATGTATAGCCAGCCTATTATGTGCTGAAAAATGGCGTTAAACCCATAACAACCAACCAACAAACCGAGCACGCAACAGTGTCTGTGCAACATGAACTACGCGTAAACGCAAAAAATGCTATTTTTCAATGGATCATACAAATTAAACTTATGTCACTTCTACCAACATATACCTTCTTTCTGTAGTTATTTCAAATGTGAACACAAATATAAAATTTAATGCCTGTATATACAAAGGTGTCTGAGATTACTCGAGTTTGAAGATTAGGTCAATATAACCAACTTTTGCCTTCATTAGTAGGCAAGGTGAACGTACCATTAAGTTTCATGATTGTAACATACAAGAATTTCAGAGAAACGGAGCTCATTGAGAAAACTTTACGTAATCAGTGGTGTGTACAATGTAAATCACGGTGACCTTTTACAATGGTGTGTGCAATGTAAATCACGGTTACCTTTTTATGCTTGTTAATTGGTAGCATCTTCCTAAAATAAAAAGCAGTACAGTTTCAGATCTGTAGATACAACGGTGTCTGAGAAACCGAGCTAAATGCCAAAACTTAACGTATTCAATGACGCATGAAATGTAGGTCACTGTGGCCAGCCTTTTGTGCGTGGTTGGTACAGAAAGAACTAGGGGACGCAATTAATCAGATATGTTGTTGATTGATTCATATACGCGTTGAACTGAATTATCGATACTCTAATTAGGTAATCTAATTTATAGGAAGACCTTTATCGCCAAGAAATTTATTCTTTTACGTTGAATTTAAAACAAACAGTTTGCTCAATGCCAAGCACGGAAGTTTTATTTGACAAAAGTAACCGATAACAGGGTATGCCCTAGGCCAAGGAGAGCAGATATTTCATTCAGTTTTGACCTGGCGCTAAATTTCCTTTCCCATATCTCTTTAATGGATGATGTGTCGTAGTCAAGGTAGATACTTACAGTAAAATTTGACAAATTGTGTGATGCACATCATAAATTATACAAATGAAGTACACTAATTGATTCCATTTCAGAGAAATATTAGTAAAGCTTTCTTGTGGTTGACAGTTGTCAGTTTCATGCTACCGTAGATGAAAAATGATGGTTACTGGTCGTCCCTGTCTTTGTTATAATTCAATAATTTAGCATGGGTTCCACTCTACGGTTTGTACTTGGCACAGGGTTTGATTTTCAAAGAAAACCAGTTTCCTAGATTATCCTCACTGGTAATCCTGGTTATTTATAAGAAAGGACCTTGTATATCTTAGGTATTGTTTAAAGAATTTTAATTCCCTTTACTTTGGTGTATGACTGATGGATGTAATTTGGCTTAGTGAATATACAGGTTGGCCTTACTTATGATGTGCATCTCTAAAGAGATCCAGTTCCTATTGGTCACTTTCACTTTTTGGATTTCAGATGTAAACTTAAAACAAGAAATAGTCAATAACTGTTTTTTGTTTTTTTTTCTTCTTTCGATTTATGATCCGTTTATTGCACTTTCAGACGCTAGTATCGTCTACTTCATAACAATTGTTTTTCCCTATTTTAATAATTGCTGAAGTTAGTTCACTTTGGACAAGTTCAATTTTTTTTCTCGAAAACATGAGGGCAGCCATTTCTATCCAGTGTCTGGTTTAGTTAGTGTGTTCTTTCGTTAATACTACGTAACTCCAGTCACAGTAGATGAAAGTAGCATAGAGGTATGCCAGTACATGAAAGTAGCATAGATGTATGTCACTACATGAAAGTAGCATAGAGGTATGCCAGTACATGAAAGTAGCATAGATGTATGCCAGTACATGAAAGTAGCATAGATGTATGCCAGTACATGAAAGTAGCATAGATGTATGCCAGTACATAAAAGTAGCATAGATGTATGCCAGTACATGAAAGTAGCATAGAGGGTTAGGGTTAATACATACAAAGAAAGGTCACTATACTGGAGCACAATGCATTTCTTATAATATAACTGTCAGACATTAAGTGCACATTTTTGTCTGGCTAATAAATGGTATATAAACTGTGGACTTTGAGATGAAATCAAGCTATAATTTTTCTAAAGATGGACGAGCACACCAACGTTTATTTTAATATTTGTTTCTCTAATAACTTGACAAATTTAAAAAGAAAATGCATAGGTTTCGTCATTAACTAATAGTAAATTATTTCTGGAGCAGAAGTTACAAAAAACTCTCTGAAGCAATGTCATCTTCATATCTACCTGCCTCAATATTAAGTTTGTGGCTATAACATCTACATATAGAAAAGTTCAGAGGAATGTAAAGTTTATTATTTATAGATATATCTAAACATTCCGTAATGACTTATATTCTTTATAATATATAGATTTTGTAAACCGATTTGCCTTTTCATGCCAATTTTAACACATACAATCTATTTAATGTCTTAAAAAGTTAGTGCATGACAAGTTTTATATTGCACATATTTTTCGCTCGACTAAATATCAAATAACATTCAGGAATTAATCCACCACGGCTATATAACTTTATTTATAACTCTCTGCCTTAAGATTTTTTCTGACGATCTTTTTCTTGTAAATAATTATTATTGAGCTTTCCATTAATAATCTAATTTATTTAGTTTTGGATTTCACCAGTCAGTCTAATAATTAATTGGAACGCACAATTAAACGGACGAACAAACTGAGGTAGGTGAATATCCGTTGGTAAGTAAAATAATAGACGTAAGAATAAATGAAAGAAGGTACAAACGAACAAACGAACAATAAATGAATATAAGAGAAGATAAGCAAATAGGAGAATTGCGAAATATATGAATTTACACACGTATGAGAATAAACAATGGGGACAATAAAGGACCATAACATTTCATAATATAATAAACATAACATAACATAATAAAGGACCATAACATTTCATAACATAATAAACATAACATAACATAATAAAGGACCATAACATTTCATAACATAATAAACATAACATAACATAATAAAGGACCATAACATTTCATAACATAACATAATAAAGGACCATAACATTTCATAACATAATAAACATAACATAACATAATAAAGGACCATAACATTTCATAACATAACATAATAAAGGACCATAACATTTCATAACATAATAAACATAACATAACATAATAAAGGACCATAACAATTCGCAAAACAGACATTATAATTTGACTGAAACCAGGAATGAAAATACAAGATGCATATTACGACGATGAATGGAGGTTACTATTGAATGGGGGTTTTATTTACTGTTTTGTTAGACCGAATAATAAAACAATTACATGTATCTTCTTGGCCGATAAATCACTAATCTTTCCAAATTAGAGGACTTAAAGACTATAAAACAAGTCTTTATTTATTTTATCTACTAAATCTGGTTAATATTTTATCTTTGAGTGTTATTTTGTACACACTGATAAAAGTGTTATTTTGTACACACTGATAAAAGTGTTATTTTGTACGCATTGATATAAGTGTTATTTTGTACACATTGATATGAGTAGCGCAACATAGTTCACGTAATATAAGATATAGTTCAGCGTAAGCATCACATTGTGTACACTCCAATTTTGTTTTGTTTTTATGAAAGCAATATGGCGGTGCACGCAAGGTCTTGTGGGTGAATGACTTCGTAATCTGACCTGTTCTCCTATTACAGTTTACCTAACTTGTATGAAGCTCAAAAAAAGACAGTCGAAAACGGAAGCTTTGTTTACTTCAAGAAATAAAAATAGCCCCAAAAGTACCCGTATCTAGAAAACAAAATTCAATTAGGAGGAGACCAAAGCGTCCTATGAAAGGTACCAGCCGTTTATTGGTGATAAGAACCATTTCTTTGACCTGACTAAAGTGTTTACTATTTGTGTCCGTGGTAACAGTCGACTCCGTTATCATTATACAAGGTGGTTTATTGATTAGCTATACTTAAGAGTACCGTGCAAGGTTTTCTATGCCCAGGGGGATTGCTTTATTATTCAGGGTTGCATAATAAAGGTGAGGTGTTGATACAGTCACAATGGTTCTGTAATATCGCTATGTAGTCTCGTAATGTGAAGCAATGATAAGCAAGCTGATATTTATTTACTGTATAGACGGTACTTTTGTTCGTTGGTAGAGTAAACTATCTCTTGAAGGTTTAATTATGACATTTCTTTCAAGATAAAAGACCCCAATGACTCTAGTTATACCTTTATTGGGCAGTTTCGATTGCCATAGCTAATTGTTATTAGACAGTTTCGATTGCCAGAGTTAATTGCTATTGGACAGTTTTTATATTTCCATAGTTAATTGTTATTGGACAGTTTCGATTGCCAGAGTTAATTGTTATTGGACAGTTTCGATTGCAGGAGGTAATTGTTAATGGACAGTTTCGATTGCTGGAGGTAGTTGTTATTGGACAGTTTCGATTGCCAACGTTAATTGTTTTTGGAAAACTTCGATTGTCAGAGTTAATTGTTTATGTTCTGTGTAGGAGTTCATCATTCTGTCTATTTGTCTGTCTCTCGCTTTAATGTAAAACAGGATGCAGAGAGTTACAGTATTAAAGCTATCTTATTCTGCATCTGAGAAAAAAAGTCTTATTAATTGAATCTATTAAAAGTCTTATTAATTGATTCCATTAAAAGTCTTATTAATTGATTCCATTAAAATATTATCCCGATATAATATATCTTTTTGCACGGTAAAATCTTTCATTTTCTTGTTTGAATGACTTCTACTTGCAAGACACGTCCATAATACACTTATACTTGTAATACACGTCCATATTACACTTGTACTTGTAATACACGTCCATATAACACTTGTACTGTAATATACGTCCATATTACACTTGTACTTGTAATATACGTCCATATTACACTTGTACTTGTAATACACCTCCATATTACACTTGTACTTGCAATACACGTCCATATTACACGTGTACTTGTAATACACGTCCATATTACACTTGTGCTTGTAATAAACATCTGTATTACACTTCTACTGTAATACATTTCTGTATTACAATTTTACTTGTAATGCACACCTGTATTACACTTTTATTTGTAGTACACGTTTATACACTTCTACTTGTAATACACGTCTATATTACACTTGTATTTGTAATACACGTCTATGTTACACTTTTATTTGCAATAAACGTCTATATTACACTTCTACTTGTAATACACGTCTATATTACGCTTTCATTTCCCTGTTTGAATGGCTTCTACACGTAATATACGTCCATATTACACTTTTACAAAATGTTGGTGAAACATCTCTGTCCGTCTGTCTGTCTCTGCTTACTGTCGGTTCAAAGTGATGTCAGCTTCATTCTTCATCCTTTTTTATCTTGAAAGAAAAACAAACTTTGTCTGGTAATTTTCTGTCTTAATATTACAAATAACCCCAAAATAACTGATTGGTTATTAGGTTTAAATCGCCGATTTCACCTTCCAGTCGAAGTCAATACAAACAAAAACGGCGTCATTTTTTATTCCAAAAATGCTGCTATGCAAATAGTCCATTAAAGTCCATTTTCAAAGGACGATGCTTTATTATCAATAGTTTTGGATACACGCAAGCACACGCATAACGCAAGCACACGCATAACGCACAAACATAAACTTCAAGCACAAATACATGCCAGAGAGATATATTCAAGAATTGTACTTCGATGTAGATGGTACAAAAGTTGAAACTGTTACATGTGCCAGACATTTAGGTATCCTTGTTGATAATACTTTAGATAGATAGATAGATAGATAGATAGATAGATAGATAGATAGATAGATAGATAGATAGAGAAAGCAAATCCCAGTACCAACTCTTCACCCCACACCTCCATCCCACTCCCCTCACCCCCACTGACTCCAACCCCCACCCCAACCACCAAAATGAAATAAATTTAAAAAAAATAATAAAAAACAATTAAAAAAATAGCCTTGTTTTCATGATTTGGTTATGAAATTCAAGCATCGATGGGATTTAATTTGTGACCTAGTCCGAGGATCATGTCTTTCATTCCAGGCCATCAAACAATTTTACAGTTCCAGTTTATCTCTATCGTATCTTAATGGTTTGTGTCAAAGACTCGGACCTCGCTTGTATGCTATATTAGGACCCAGTTTTTAATCTTTCCCCAGGGAGAAATGAGAGACCAACAGTTACCTAACTTAACCCAAATCCCGGCGATTCAGTTAATGTATATACCCGTGTGTGTTAACAGTCGAAACGGCTATAAGACTAAACACTCCGAAATTCGCCATGTGTTCTTGTCCACCGCTCGTTCATCATCCTAGATGTTCATTGTTCTCAACTATAACTGCCCAACTATATTTGTAACTTAGCATGACACTAATAGCCATTCTCTCACTATAAGGCCTTTCGTTATAGCACGGTTCCTTTCATGGTCACGGATCCTATTTGATTACGATGTAGTAACATTATATGTATATTGAACTCTCATTATAAGGCCGTTTCACTATAAGGCGGTATAATCCATGGCTCCCTGGATTGTGCTATAATGAGTGAGTGCTGTATACAGGTTATGCAGTCTCTGGACTCAACAAAGCAATGTCTTGAGATCTTTAACTTGCTGTACCTAATGAACTGAACCAGTTCGTGTCTGATATAGACCAGTCAACATCATGTGATCTGGACTGATACACAAAGTACGGATAGCAGAATACTCCATACCTTAATAATGCCCATTTAGCCAATAAAGCGAACTTTTACATTTGTGGCATGCAGTAATCGAGTATATAAAAATATGATTCCATATAAACCAAAACTGCTTTTAAAAGTACCAAACAGGATGCAGAATGTATAGCAGGAAATTCTGAACAACAAAAATGAATTTTGTATTCCAAATTGTATATGAGTTCTTAAGAGGCTTTTTTACTTGTAATATTATTTTCCGTGGTTAGCGTTCGAATTCTACTATCAGATGAGCCTGGGTCGGCTAGCGTGGTGTGTTCTAAGGCAAGGCACTTTATTATAGTTAACTCGCTACTAAATAACCTACTTGTGTTGTTGTGCCGTAAAGCAAACCAAACCAATATTTCTTTTCTACAATGGGACCTGTTTTATTATTCGAAAATATGGCTAAGTAAATACGGTAAACCAGTGCAAGCTATAACAATCTTTTTAGAAAAGAACTGTGATGAAGCAATGTTGCTTGTATATATGAAGAGTAAGTATGTAATTCTATATGTACTAATATTGAAAATAAGATAGATAACGCTCTAATTTCTTTTGTAATATCTTTATGGAGTGGAATCTTTATGTAATTTGTTGTTAGATCTGTAAGTTGTACATCACGCTCAGGATTTTTTTTGTTCAAAAAAAGACCAGATCTTTCTTTATCAAAACATGCTTAACATCGCCAAATTCTAATTGAATTTCGGTTGGCGAATACCGTGCGCCCAAACAGGTCTGTTGGCTTTTAGAGAGGTGCACTTATTTCACGTGATATACGGCAGGTTATGCAAATAGCCGTGCTGTTCAATGTGTACTGTTAGAATGACCAGTCAAATTTCTCCAGGCAAATTTAATCCTCTGTCTGTAGTTACACCTGCCTTTAAAAAGTGTCAATAAACCTAGGGTAGTATAAACTGCGATGGCATTTGCTTGTAATGGCATTAATTTTTCATCAAATGGTTTGGACTTGCATATCTACTTTTAATAGCATCTAAACTTGGCGTATTTTGGTTTATGAAGTCGAACCCATTTTAGTGCATAACTACTTGACAATCAGATATGGCTCTAACAGGTCAAAAGGTTAAATCTAAATACCTAATAGACACGTGACTTTATATATCTTTTTGTTCTGCCTAAAAAGGAAGCCACCCTATTAAAATTCGTTGTCATGCCCATAAATTGACTTTCATGATATTATTTCGAAAAGTCTCCACAAGCATATTTCCATTCACCTCAGTTAAAAATCTGGTATTTATTTGAGGCAACTTAAAGGGTGAATTTCAAGGCAACTTAAAGCGTGAATTTCAACACAACTTAATGTCAAGACAACTTAAAGCGCGAATTTCGAGGCAAATTAAAGTTGTAATGTATTAGCCCAAGTTTCGCCAAACTTGTTAGATACAGTCAGGCCCGCCAAAAGAAATTCCGGGCCCCTGGGCAGAGTAGTCCTGGGCCCCAAAACTAGTTTAATTTTTTTGTATATAAAAACCTGTGAACAGTTTTGCATATAAAACCTGTAGTAATTTACCATAACTTAGACTCTTGCAAGGAACAAAGTTTTAATATTTACTGCAAAGAGTAATTTATTTTTTATAACTGACTTGATAGCGGGCCTCTAGAAATCCCCGTGTCCCTGGTCCCTGGGCAATTGCCGGAGCTGTTATATTCAGTTTGGATCCTATAGAAAAAAAAATTGAAGTTTAGTTTCGATGAAATATATTCTATTGCCATACATTGAAATATTAAGACAACTGGATCCGAAGCAACTTGCAAGAATGAAGAGCTCCACTTTCATATAGTAATTACAAGACATATGGACCGTGACAATGCACAAGACTATATATCAAAAACCTATCCCAAAATGGTGTGTGTGCGTGTGTGTGTGTGTGTGTGTGTGTGTGTGTGTGTGTGTGTGTGTGTGAGAGAGAGAGAGAGAGAGAGAGAGAGAGAGATTACAATTAGTGACGTTTAATACATACGGTTGCAGTAACTCCGACAAATAGACTCTGTGGTTTGATTATGTTTGATTTAGTCAAATGTTCTGAGATTTTTTAAAACTCAACCGGTTTCAAAACATAATGGTTCACAGCTGGTATAATTTCTTTTTATGTCAGATACTGAACACGAGAACCACAAATCGTATTTATATTCAAGAATTGGTAGTATATACATACTAAATATTTTAATATGAGTAGTTTTCGGTAAATTTAAATTTCTATATTACCTTATCAGTATGACAGGTCAATAATCCATTTCGTGACTCCATTGTATTTGCTTGAAGTGGAACTGATGACATAACCATACTAAGAAAAATACTAAGAAAGGAAACAGGTTAGATTCTCTACGGTCATGAAAGATAAGCTAAGTCTTAGATCACTAAGGAATTTTTATTACATTAAATAAATATCATTACCCTTAAAACCAAATTGTCGATGATTTTAGGAAATCAGGAAATGATTATTTATATTAGGAAATACCGGATTACTTGTAATTAAGGACCCGCGATGTATTGGTCATTAATATGCCAGACACGCGACCAGAAGGGCGCGGTTCGAAACCTACCATTGGATCAGCCCAGTTTGGCTCCTGTGATATGTCTATGGTCATACTTTACTTCAATTTCCTCGGCACCAAATAATCTTCATGTGTTCTAAAACACCAAACCAAAACAAATCATATTTCTACTAACGTATTGCCATGGAGACCAAACCAGAACAAATCATACTTCTACTAACTTGTTGCCATAGTCAGCTGAATTTAATGGACTTTTCATTGTAATTACGAACGTTTAATATTTTGCCTGTTCTATGTAATAATCAGTCATTCTAAAGTAAAATTTCAAAATATATTTTTTGCGTGTCGCGGCATTTTGTTTCACAATATGGAGAACTGAACAGTCTTACAAACGAGTACGTACGGTAACAGTAGCATGTCTTACAGATGAGTCCGTACGGTAACCATGAACGCCTCTGGTAACAACTTAGTGTGACCTTGTTAGAGCACTGGCTGAAGGTTATTGATGAAATTGTTTATGCAACAATTTGGTTTTTGCAAGAAAAATAATAATTCACATCATTGTTTTTTTGCAATAATGTTTAATTTTATGGCAACTATATTACATACGTACGTACATATAAACACACGACGAGTTTAAAAAATAGAAACAAAAACTCAACTCCAGCCTTTCAAGTAAATCTTCAGACATGAACATTTCAACTTGACGATGTTTGCAAATTTCTGGTGAATGTGGTTATTTTGTTGTTTTTTGTTTTGTTTTTGTTTTAAAGAGGAAAATATTAAAATAAAAACAGCACTGGCAAGCGTGTCTTGTTTCTATATGTCCTTTTTATAGAATTAATAGATATATTAAAATTACAATGAGTTTTTACTTTACATCTACAAGAGACATGTTTTGTTTCAGTATATGGTTTGCAAATACATACAATAGTTAAAAAAAGGGTGCACTAAAATTTATCGAATACTCGCAGACAGGCATGACGTGAATTATGACATAATTTCATATATATATCCGCTTGATTACTCCTTTTAATACAACAGGACATTGTACAGCGAGGTAAATTAGATAACAAGCTTATAACAATATGGTATGATGGTAACACTTATATACTCTGAACAAAAGACTTAATTTTGGCCTCTAGCATGCCGTCTGGGGAATGACGTGTAATACTTGCTATAGATTTATTTTGCACCAAGTGTTACTCGGGTCACCTTATAATCGATTTACACCATACTGTTCACTGTTGGATACCTCTCCCTGGTATAATTACACCATTGCTAGTATAACGATACCAATTGCGCAAGCCAGGGGTGATGGTAAGGGGTAGAGGGCAAAAAGTATATTTATTTCACCAAAGGTTAGCATTGAGGTCTATGGACACACAATTGGTACCTCCAATGCCGTAAATTTGGTGGTAAATGGCACCTGGAGACACCGCACGCTTTAAAAACTATATGATACTTAATGTAGGTGATATTTACTGGTATCTTTACTCTTGTATGTCTTTGGTACGGAAACAGAAAATTTTGTATAAGATGCAAGAGAGAGAGAGAGAGAGAGAGAGAGAGAGAGAGAGAGAGAGAGAGAGAGAGAGAGAGAGAGAGAGAGAGAAAATCTTCTTGGATTCTGTACTTTTTGTCAAAGAACGCAAGTCCAGTGACGTTATGAGGGAGCGCGTGAACAGACGTTAGGATATACAAATGACGTCACAATACATCTGAGTCATTACCAATAGTCTTGTTCCTTTACCATCGTTGTCATGGGTTTTCAATGCATGCAGAGGTTATAACTGCAGGAATCAGCCAAGCTTATTGTGTACTAATTCGACAAGACCACGAACGAAGGCTTAGATGGCTACGGAGTGAAAACACTGTTACATAAAAGATATATAAGATATATATTCTGAAAGAGTATGACGTGTTGGGAGCGTGGGTTCACACAAGTTCGATGTAACGTATTGGATTATTGTTCACTGTTTCCTTCCATGAATAACACAATATTTTTGCTGGTGAAAACTTCGTGTTTTCATTGAGTTCACGATGAATTTTAATTACAATAGTTTTTTTTTAATTAATAATTAGTAAAATCGGATTATATTTTGAAGATAAAAGACCTGAAGGTACGAAATATATATCAAAAATACCTGAAGGAACGAAAATTGTATAAAAAATACCCCAAGGTACAAAATATGTATAAAAATACCTGAAGGTACAAAATATGTATATAACATACCTGAAGGAACGATAGATGTATCCAAGATACAAGAAAGTACGAAATATGTAGCAAAAATATGAATAAATTCATAACTGGAGTGAAGAAAGTGCTGATATTGTGACGATATAGATAGGGTTTACACCCCATGAATGAAGCGTCACCTGAAAATTACCAGATGACAAGAAATGCCAATTTGTTCAGCTATTTTTAATTTCATTTTCATCGTTGTTTATCGTTTCATAAATATTTCTTCTTTATGCTTTCGAAGCAGTGTGATTTACTCTAAACCCGGTGTGGTGGATTGTGTGTGTGTGTGTGTGTGTGTGTGTGTGTGTGTGTGTGTGTGTGTGTGTGTGAACACTCATTATATTACTGGTAGTGTGGATGTTCCGACAATCATTTCTGTGCCTGACACGGGGTACAAATATATAGCACAACGTCGTTTTACGAGGTAAATTAAAATAGAAATAACAGAGATCAGATCAAAGGAAATAAGACACTTATGGGGACAACGTCAATTACCTGTAATAATATTCCTATTTCTTCACGGCTTGGTTCGCACCTTACTGACACGATGTATTCAATATCAATGTGTTTGTCTGGAATGGGGTGTCAAGACCTGTCTGGAACGGAATAAGTGTCTTTTTGACATTTTCTTGTCAGGTTACCTTTCTATTCTAACCTGCCATTATTCATATACATATTGTCTGTCGCTTTTTGGTAATAATCTAACACTGTTAATAATTTACAATTGAACGAGTGCATCTCTCCCACCAGTTTATACTCTTCCAGCCCTGTGACAATCGTGGTTCCTAATTTAGACGGAAGATAAAACATCTGCCTCTTATTTACACTTCCTTTGTTTGGATAATTTGGTCAATACCAAAACTTCAACATTTGCGTGGTAATTTCCGTAGATGGTGTATGTGTAGTAAACCTTATTGTCCGCATAGGTCTTAATGTCCGTGGACATTAGAACATGTATTTGTAGGAGGCCTTGTAGTGTTCATAGGTCTTAATGTACGTGGACATTAGAACATGTATTTGTAGGAGGCCTTGTTGTGTTCATAGGTCTTAATGTCCGTGGACATTAGAACATATATTTGTAGGAGGCCTTGTAGTGTTCATAGGTCTTAATGTCCGTGGACATTAGAACATGTATTTGTAGGAGGCCTTGTAATGTTCATAGGTCTTAATGTCCGTGGACATTAGAACATGTATTTGTAGGAGGCCTTGTTGTGTTCATAGGTCTTAATGTCTGTGGACATTATAACATGTATTTGTAGGAGGCCTTGTAATGTTCATAGGTCTTAATGTCTGTGGACACTAGAACAAAGCGTGAAATAAACAAGTATATAAATAGACAGAGGAATACAAATCTGAACCAAAAATAGAAATAAGAGAGGAAAAAAAAAGTGCAATAATGTTCGCAAATTATCTAATGTCGACGTACCATTCACGTAATTTTTGGTGTAACTTTTTCATCTCTTATTTTTCTCCTTTTTCTTTCTTTCTTTTTAATTTTTTCCCTTTTTTCTTTATATATTTATATGTGTTTACTCATCTTCCACTGTCCGTGAATTACTTAATGTCTACAGATCTATTTATTTATTTATCTATTTATTCATTTTCATTGTACATTTGTTTCACGATTCATTAAATAATACAATAACTATACTGATATTTTGAAAAGGTTTAGTTGTTCATTTCCGAACTGTAGAATGGTATTCTATTATTTTATTAACCCTAACCCTGTAGTATGGTATTCTATTATTTTCAGAAACCTTTTGGGAATACCCCTTTTATTACCCCTTTTTTATTTGCGGACGTTGAGAAATTGGCAGACAATAAGGCGTTTTTTGACTGTTTCTTAACGTCCGCGGACAATAAGGTCTCCTATATGTATGTAAGACATATATGGACAATAATACTTGAAGCCATGTAAAATGGTTGGATGTTCAACAGTAGTTGTCTGGATTGCCAGATATTGTGTGCAAGTAACTTGTCACTGCGTGGGCAGCTTTGCTAGATAAATAGGTTGTTGTCGCTTCTGCCAGCAAATTCGTTCACTCAAAGTATGTGTTCCTATTAGGTAACAATTGTTACTCACGTGGTTTTATATGTATTTCGTGAGTTCACTTACGAACCGATAGAAAGACGACGCGAAATACAAAGAGAAGTGCAGACAAAGTAACTGAGATTAACATTTCCACCAAATGGTTTTTTTTCTGGCAAAAAGCACAGACATAACCTATAAAACTCAATACACAATATTGTAATGTCAGATAAGAAAATGTGTACTATTTAAAAAAAAAAAAAAAAAAAATTGAACAAAATATATAAAAAAACCCAGTAATAAATATTAGGTGATAATAACTATAATTTTACCATACGGGTTAAAGCCCGTTTCCGGTAGGTGAAAATATTTGGTTTAGTCAGACTTTATTCACGATATTACATGAAAATTAATTTCCGGTTTACTTGAAATAAAGTTTATAAAATCGGAGAAATAAATATTTTAATATTTTTCTTGGAAAGAATTTCTCTAAATTAAAAACTAGCGCAGTTTAAAGATTATAATGATCCCTGAAATTAAGTGGGCCACAGGGATACATACCGAGTCAATCACATCTTCAAATGAGATAATATCAACTTCTGATTGGTTAGCCACATGTATGACGAACAAATATACACGTATATGGTTGGACGACATGCACAGCAGGTTTTGTTTACTTTGTCACCGTTATGTGAACCCAATTATTGGCTACGTCATAGCTAGACGTCTGGAAGGCATTATTGATATAAGAAAATATATTTTATTTTATGGCTATTTCAGCTATCTGTAATGGACATAGTGTAAGACTTTGATAATGCCCAGATCGTCTTAAGTCCCTGCCAAGAATCAAAATGCTTCAACCATTACAATGCACTGAAGTAAAGAAATATCTGCAAATATCTGCAATAGATAGAGCACGTTTGTTCTATATTTGCAATATAGTAGATCACGCTTGTCCCATATCTGCAACATAGTAGATCACGCTTGTCCCATATCTGCAACAGAGTAGATCACGCTTATCCCATATCTACAACAGATTAGATCACGCTTATCCCATATATGCAACAGAGTAGATCACGCTTGTCCTATATCTGTAAAAGAGTAGATCACGTTTGTCCCATATCTGCAACAGAGTAGATCACGCTTGTCCCATATCTGCAACAGAGTACATCACGCTTGTCCCATATCTACAACAGAGTAGATCACTCTTATCCCATATCTGCAAGAGAGTAGATCACGCTTGTCCCATATCTGCAAGAGAGTAGATCACGCTTGTCCCATATCTGCAAGAGAGTAGATCACGCTTGTCCCATATTTGCAACAGAGTAGATCACACTTGTCTAATTTTAATATATAATATGCTAACGAACATTTGTTCTTGTAGACAAGATATGCTTTTATGTAAAGTCCATCAGATACGAAAGAGAACATACCATTTTTGATTAGAAGATGCATACTTCAAATCAAAACCGAAAGGTGTAAACTCACTGCTTGACAGTAGTATGACGGCAAAGAACACGGTTTGCTTCCATATATTTGAGTGTATTAAACTTGAGACGATCATCCAATTAGTTAAACTTTATTGGGTGAAATTTATATTTTTCCGTTTTTCCTTTTTGTTAATAAATGTGTTTTGGACATACCAAACGCGTCCTCCCCCTTCCCCGGCCCCGGCCCTCGAACCCTAACCCTCAAGTGATGGTATCGCAGAGGATATTTAATTTGTTTTCTTTTTTTCCAAATGAGATTTCATTTAAGTTTAGGAGATGCAGTTATTACGTATACCGTATAATTATTCTTCATTAATTACTATGTATGTGATTACGTTGTACGACAGGCAGTCAAGGGGGAGGGGGCTTCCAAACTCGGTCAATACAAAATATTGCCAGTCTCAAAGGCGATGATTATGAGGAAATAATTTAAGGTGATTATTCAATGTAATTATCAACCTTGAAAGGTAATTACGGGTAATTTAATTTTGTAAAGCCAACTGGCTTGTTTGTTTTTATGATCCATGTCACACTTGCTGGAGTTTTGGGCCTCTGTGATGGGATGATGACGATAATATTTAGGTATTATGTTTACAGCTTTGTTTATAAGATATTTGATTTGCAACCTACATCCATGTATTTCAAATCACCAGTGAAACATCATAACAATAATATCTGTGATATATGCAATAACGACGACACAAATCAGATTCTCAACTAAGAAATATTTGAGAATGAAATATTGAAAGGATTACATTTGCTTAAAAGTAGCAAATCACCAGGTGAAGACGGGCTTCCTGGAGAATTGTTCAAGTGTAAAAAAGATATTATAGTACGTTATTTAACACCTCTCTTTAATGCTGTTTTGTACAGTGGTACCTTTCTTGAGAGATGGAGAAAGGATGTAATTATACCACTTTTTAAGAAACGCAACCCCTGTGATGTAAACGATTATAGAGGAATAATTTTACTAGATACTTGCAGCAAATTATTTACTACAATGTTACATGAAGGACTTAATACTTGGGCCACCAACTATGACAAGATACATGAATAACAGGATGGATTTCGGGCTGGTTATTCGAGAGCAGATTTTATTTTTCTATTGCAATCGGTAGAACTGAAATATTAAAAAAAAGGAAGATTATATTGCTTATACGTCGATTTAAAAGAGGCATTTGATTCAGTGAATAGAGAGAGGCTGTGGTATGCATTATTACAAAATGGTGTGCATGGTAGGATGCTAGCTATTTAAAAAATATATATTCAGATATAAAATCAGCTGTAAAGACTTCTCAAGATCAACTGAGTGAATATTTTGAATATAAGCTTGGGAGTTAGATAAGGCTGTATATTAGGTCTTCTCCTTGTTTTTAAATGATTTATTACCAAGTATGAATGAATATGATTCTGTTACTTTATTCTGCTGACTTGTGTAGTTTTATTGATACTGTTTTAGAATTACAAAGAAAGATAACTACACTGGAGTTCTTTTGTGTAAAATGGGGTCTTACTGTAAACATGGATAAGACAAATATCATTGTTTATACAAACGGTGGTAGACTTAAGAAGTTTGAAACGTGGACTTATCGTAATGAGAATATCAACATTGTAACTTATTATAACTATTTGGGAGTAATGTTTTCTAGCAGATTGAATTGGTCAAAAGCAATTGAAAGACTTGTTATACAAGCTTATAAAGCTTTACTACTAGTCAAGAAATTAATAAGAAAACTCGGATCTCCATCACCGAACATTGATTTAAAATATTTGATGTTCGTATTAAACTCATTCTCCTCTGTTCATCTGAGATTTGGGGATACAAGAATAGAAAATCTATAGAGACATTCCATCAACAGTTCTGTAAATTTTATTTGTTTCTTGGAAGACCTTAAAACATGGTAGCTCTTGGTGAATGTGGACGCTATAAAATGTATATTGACTATTATATTAGATGTATAAAATATTGGTGTAAATTGTTGCATATGCCTAGCTATATTTCCCAAGAAATGCTACACGATGTTAAATGCACTGGATTATAGCGAAAGAATAACTTCAGAAACTTATATTAGACAGCTACTTTGTAAATATGGGTTTGGTTTTATGTGGATATCACACGATATTTTCGATGTTTATCTATTTATTGTGCAATTTAGACAACGTTTAATGGATTGTAACTAGCAACAGTGGCATGAAGATGTAAATGGGTCAACCCCTTTAAAGATTTATAGGAATCATAAAGGTCTTATAGAATGTGAACAATACTTATATTGTTATGTATGATGTTTATATAATATTATAGATATTTTATGAAATTATAAATGTTTCTTGACTTTAATATTTGCTTAAATCTTAATTTTTTTTATCAGAAAAAAAGCATGTTTAACTAGTGTCCTTGAATTAGGTTGTTTACTTCAGATTTGAGGTAAAGGATAGTTTTGATAAACAATGTTTTCTCAATTTTAGGTCAAGGTTGGTTTTGTTTACAAATAAAACTGGAAAATCCTTAGAGTTATGTGTAAAAAGACATCTCCACACAAGTAAAATTCCATTAAGATGACACATATTCTAGAACATTCTGTCATGTGACCAATCCTTATATATACCATGTTTAGTGGACAGTTTTTCAGTTTCGACATTATTATCAGTCTTGTAAAGAGCAATTACAGTTGTGGAAAGTCATTCCAAATTCTAAGAGAGGAATTATTTCAAATATTCATTGGATTATAACAGTGCTCATAAACTTTTGGATTTTGGATTTTTAATTGATGATTTTGGAATTTATGTGAACTTATTCAGAGATATTTTGGAGTACTTCATTTTGACATCAGCACATTAAAGACTACTAGTACATCAGGACTTTAAAGACCATTGGCATATCACAACATTCAAGGATACCCGTGCATTCGGAACATTCTATATTAGGACTTGTGATTAGAACACTAATTCTTATTGGATTATTTGGATTTTAATACACATTACTGTAAGTGTCTTTTTGATTTTTCATTTTAATTATCTAGATATAAATTGCTTGTTGATTTTTACTTTATTTGTCGGTTTCACTTTCTTTCTGTTAAATTGTGTTAGACCATAGAGTCGTAACAATATGTTGTTGAAAATAACTTAATAAGACGGTTAATCACTCTTGCAGGACAAAAAAAAATAATTTTTTTTCGATAGGGCACGTATATTATGTTATTTGTGTGACAGCATGGACATTGAAGATGATTTCCATTTTTTATTAAAATGCCCAAAATACTCAGAATTAAGATCTAGTATTTTTACGAATACCCATCTTAAGAAATATTTTACAATTTACTTTGTAATAAATCTGATGAGGTAATCAGAAAAACAGCACAGTTTATATATTTTACAATTTACTTTGTAATAAATCTGATGAAGTAATCAGAAGAACAGCACAGTTTATATATTTTACAATTTACTTTGCAATAAATCTGATGAGGTAATCAGAAAAACAGCACAGTTTATATCATTTGCCCTCAAGCTAAGGAAAAATAATTTACAAGTTGTGTAATTACGTATATTATGCCATATGTAAGTGATTATATGACTTACCACCATACTGTAGACTTAGAAAATACTCAAGTGTTTCCACCTTAATTCTATATTTTCTTCATTGTATAATATTGTACATGGGCCAATGACCTTATACGATAAATAATAAAGTTCTTCTTCATCTATAGAGCCCCACTATGATCAGTATAAATGCACGAGGAAGAATAAACAAATAAATATGCACCTACATGCTGACTAGGCAAAAGGTGAGGTCATTACCGAAGACATAAGAGTGCCTGAAGCCTCCGGCACTTACCGGATATTACGTCAACTGTCGTACGGGTTATATATTGTACAGATCCCGGCGGCAAAATTTGACACGTGTTCCAGACATAGGGACAGTTGACGATTTTCGTTATGGATAAATTTGCCTTCAAAAAACTGTGTTCAGTAAAATATTTTATCAGAAATTTAGGGAAGGGTTCGATTTAATCAAAGTAAAGAAGAGGTTAGCCATAGACTTATGAATGAGATAGCGCATGAAATTCTCTGAAATAAGTAGTACTCTGCAATTTGTGCCCAACAGCTGTGTTTTCTGTGCGTCCTATCTAATACAAAATATAATATGGCACTTAAATATATTTTTGTCTTTGTTTTGTCTAGTTAGAAGTGTCGCCTTGACAATGGTGAATAATAATAATAATAATAATACTAATAATAATGATAATAATAATAATGATAATAATATGTATGCATAAGGTTTAACGGCACGTTAGCATAATCCTGGCTGTTGTTGCTTTTTAGAGGTAGAAATAATCAGCTCTCCAACAGAGTAATATAAAAGTGACATCTGGGCCAGACTGGTTCTCAGTTTGAGCTAATTGCAAGAGTTACATAATATAACTACTTCCAAACCAATCAGCCACTTGGGTGTAAGATTACAGGTGAGGCCAAATAACCCAAATGGATATACTGTTTATGTAATTTCCATAGACTTAGTGTAACAGAACTAAATTAGATGACTTTATTTTTCATAAATTTTCAAAGAAACACGGCCTCTTTCATAAATTTAAACTGATGACGTTTTAATATCTCTAAAATATAGATATAACTCTAAAAAATGGCTTAAGCTGAATATGCATCATTAGGTCAATTCAATAGTGACTTCACATATTATAAACCTTACATAGTGTTTTTGCACCCACCCCCACCCCCACCCGAACACCCCCTCCCCCTCCCCCGAAAAAAATATAAATATGTGTGCAGTGTAACAGATATATTCACCCTGCAATTATTCTTATAATATACAAAAACGAGACTGACACTTTATAGCAATGTAAATATGGAATGACTGGCATTTGACGGTGATAATTGAATATTTTATGAGTCTGTGACCTTTAAAGAATTGCTAGTAAAAGGTTACGTGCTAGCGTTACGTGCATGTATTTTTAGTGTGGTTAACCTCAAGGAGCAGTTGTGTTTGGTCTCCCATGTAACATTACATCCTTATGGCTGATGAGATTGGAATACGGTCTATTTAATGAAAAAAGCGAACTCTTGGGGCTATTTTTCACAGAAGGTCTAGTGCGGTTCCTCCCTCAAAATGTAAACGGGAGTTACTAAGTTCAAGGACGACATTAATTGACTTTCAGAGAAATGAGCAGATGTGAATTGTTTTGGTTCATAAGTGGGAATATTTTGAAAAATTGTCCAAAAAGAACAAATGATTAGCAGAATGCTATCCTGAAACAACTCTATGCTCGATCGCTATTATCTCAAGCTCAGTGTTAGGAGAGAAAACAGGAAACTCGAGTCAGACCCATTTTATGTATTTATTTATTTTGTCGTTGCACTTTCATTGTAAGAGTTGTTGCAAAGCAACAACCGTGAACCCCAACACGAGATGGAAATAATGTAAAATTTAGTGTGATATACATATATGAGATTAAAACTGCAGTGTCATATACATATATGAGATCAAAAATTTAGTGTGATATACATATATGAGATTAAAAATTTAGTGTGATATACATATATGAGATTAAAAATTTAGTGTTATATACATATATGAGATTAAAAATTTAGTGTCATATACATATATAAGATTAAAAATTTAGTGTCATAGACATATATGAGATTATAAATTTCAGAATGACTATCTGGTTTAATCGGGTTTGATCTGGTTGCTGTGCTCATATTGCCATATACATACTACTGACACAATAATACTGCTTTCCTGGAAACACGTATGTTGTCTTTGAACAGCGATATGATTTATATATGATTAGGTGACACAATAATACTGCTTCCTTGGAAACACGTATCTTGTCTATGAACAGCGATATGATTTATATATGATTAGGTGACACAATAATACTGCTTCCTTGGAAACACGTATCTTGTCTATGAACAGTGTTATGATTTATATATGACCAGGCGATACAAAAATACTGCTTCTTTGGAAACAAATGTTTTGTCTATGAACAACGCTGTACAGTAATACTCTTTTCTTGGACAGATATGTCTTGACTGTGAAGAGAACGATACAATAAAACTGCAGTTTTGGAAACATAAGTCTTTTCTATGAATAGCGCTATGAGTTATATATGACTATGGACAACATTTAAAAATATCTTGGAAGTTTGAACGCCGTTTTCGTTCTGCCATCGCCGCTGGAAAGCGACTAAAATCTAAAGCAGCGATACAAACACATATTTGCAAGTTGCTGGTTTGTTTTTACGATACGTTCGGCACATTATTGGCTATATCATGCCTAGGAAATTGGAGATAAGTACCTGTCCCAAGGATACACAGAGGTAGCCGCTCCGTGCTGGCCAGGGTGGTACCGAACACACGACCATTGGATTACGGGTCGGAAGTTCTACCAAATGAGGTACCGCTTTTGCAAGAAATTAAATGACTTGGTATGGCATATGTATCTCCCTCAAGAGTCGAATTTAAGTACTTCTCCCCGAAAGTACTGCGATAACTTTGAGAAAGATTTTAGTTTTCTTTTTCTGTTTTCTTGCTTTCATTCTTCTTTCTAAGGTCAGCTAGAAGTGGCACTATTGTCAGAACATTTGGTGGTGTCCTCCCCTCGCCGCTGGACGCGGTGTCCCAAAGGGACCGTGGAGTAAATTAATGGCTGAATTTGGGATGTATTTAATTCAGGTCACTAACAAATTAAGCAACACTTTACGAACCATAGAATTAAAAGTCTCGGCGTCAGCCACGTTGTATTGATAGTTATGTAAAGATAGGGATGCCCAGAAGCGAAGGACGTTTTTGTTGGAGTCACTTCGTAAAGTCATGTGTTCCGGGGCCACATTATGTAACGGCCATAAACAGGATCGGCGTAATCAAGCCATTAGTTAACCAGGTACGAGTTTAATTACTCTTTGACAGAATGATTATGAATTAGAAACATATAAGCATGAACATTAAAATTGAGGAAATATCCGCTATAAATTAATGTTTAACACTTGCTTTTGTATAATTGTTGTAAATTATGCTACAGCCACTGTAAATTTAGCCCCAGTTTAAAACATGGAGTTTGAGTTAAAGCTATGCACCATGTACGTAGAGAGGATACGGACATAACGACAATACGAATACTCGTCATCTAAGTCAGTGCTTAAGTTCTCTCCTCCACCCCCTTCGTCTTATCCCACCGGTCTTAAGGTCTCACTGTATAGTTTCATATTTTGACAGCCCTTAATTTTTAAGGTAGAGGGCATGAGCATGAAAAGAACGAGCATTGTGTTTATACATTCGCACAGAAACTAAATCTGTAATTAGGTTTACATTTACTTTGAGTTAGGCTTGAAAATGGGTTGATTTGTTTGGTGGCTGCCTGTCAAAGTTAGACTGGCATTGGAGCTCAAATGCATAATTTGGGTTGCAAATGAACATCCGACTTGCTTTACGTATTTATGTATGTCTGGTACAGCAGTAAATATCTCAAAATCGAGATGGTTAATGGGTGATTAGAAGCATGCCAAATTGTTGTAATACCATTCAACTTTAAAGATACACAAGGCCATACTGATTCTTTGAGCCGCCTTGTCAGAGGACAATATTCAAAATAGCTCTTTACTGTCAAAAAAGAGGAGTTGGGAGTAGTGTTGGTTCAGTGTAAAAGCCATCAGTTGTACATGGAATTAACCTGAATACCTTAATTAAAATCTGACAAGCATGCTTTCTACAAAAATCATTGGTTAGTTTTTATTTGTATCTTTAATGTAGAAAATATTCTAATTTTTCCGCATTCTTAGTCTGATGAAACTTAAAAAAATAAAAGAAATATAAAAAAAAATAATGTACAGTGAGACCTAATTGTGTCTAGGTTACCTTTCTTACAACCATTTTGTCAAATGCTCATGCTGAGCGATCTGGAAAACAGGCATGGTAACACACCACTAACTTGTGGCCTGGTAGTTACAAAATATATCACAATATTTATATGATTTACCACTAACACTTTCACGAATTCCCTCATTACTTGTATATCGATCTGTCTATCTCTCTGTTTGTGTGTTTGTCTACCTATCTATCTAACTGATTTCTAGTACAGCTTTTATATTAGGATCAGGTAGTCGCTATCGTTTTCTAACTACAGTCGGTGACTAATATCTTACAAAAGGGGTTAGTTGTGGATATATCCATTGAATGGAGAGAGGATGCATTTTTCAGAAAACTATCTGAATGAAACAAAATTATAAAAACATTGGATCTTAAGAACAGTGATGATTAACACTTGACTGTATAGCTATTTCGCTGTACATGTATGTATATATGTATTTATGTAATGAGTAAACGGATTTCACTTGTTAAAATTCTTTCTTACTAAGTTTCTGAATATAGTCTTAAGCTATCACACAATGGCTATATTTCACAAATTTTAGATTATGACTGCACCATTTAAGGCAACTGTTAACTCAAACTGTTAAGATTACTAGATTACAAAAACAAACTTCCCGAATAATTCTAAAAAAATAGAATATATTCATACCATCTTCGAAATTGTTTTCGATATTAAACTGGTTACCATTTTCTGAACGTATTGCACTGCAAAAGATTGCATGATGTACAATACAGCCAATGGTATTGTACCTGATTTTCTATCTCACCAAAGCGTTAATATTTGACCGTTGTTCTTTTTCCAAACAGTATCGTTTCATTTCACGATCTCGCTATTCCTATTTCGATAAATCGCTCCCTATAATGGGTCCAAAATTATGGAATTCTATTTCTATTAAATTAGAAATTCAACTTTTTCCTGTAAATTCAAGTCCTTGTATAATGGCCACCTTTTGACTCACCACTAATGATAACCAGACTTATATTCCAATTTTAGTGCATACACATATTTTCCTCTACTTTTATTATTTTAAAGCAATAACATCATCCTCTTTAATTTTACACGACATTATTGCCAGCGTTTTAAGTAGGATTACGAGTTTTAACTAATGCATATAAGTATGTACTTTGCATTCATTTTCATGAGGACAAGTATGGAAAATTAGCTCTAATGCCAACTATGATATCTTTTTAAAATAATAATAATAATAATAATAATAATAATAATAATAATAATATTATTATTATTATTATTATTATTATTACCCCTTAATTTGGTGTACATTTCTGTGCCAACCATCTTTATGAATCTAAGTTGTTTCGAAAATCTGCAAGACTTTGTGTTGGGTGGTTGTTTGGATTGGTACTGTTCAGTATGTGATAATATCCAAACACACGAAGTATAAACTACTATAACCAAACATAATAATTAAAACCGCCACTTTGAGCTCGTCTGGGACAGTAATCATTGGCAGTGAAAAATGTCTTGTCTTGACAGATATAGGTCAATCTCTTAACTGCCAGGATGAAACTAGTTGTAAGATGAAACCTAGTGGGGAGCAAACGTCAGCTTCTTTACCTAACGTTCCCGAGAAAACATGTGCAGTTATCTCTCTCTCTCTCTCTCTCTCTCTCTCTCTCTCTCTCTCTCTCTCTCTCTCTCTCTCTCTCTCACACACACACACACACACACACACACACACACACACACACACACACACACACACACACACACACACACACATAGTCACTGAAGCGCTACTGGCCCTTTATGTATGTTTGGTTCACTCGTAATCCTACCATCCCATCAACCCGGGACGGCACGCGGTGTGTCATTGGGCAAGGCACTGTACTTCGATTGATTCGGTGCTAAATGACCTTCCTGTGTTGCTGTACCGTATGAAAAGCAGCCCCCCCCCCCCCCCCAAAAAAAAAAAAAAAAAAAAAAAAAGAACAAGAAAAAAAAAGGCAACAACAATAAATTAAATCGTGCATATATTCTTACCTTTCTTACTGCCAACCTAACTATTATCTACCTATTTATCTACCTTTCGCCTACACCAATGGTTCCCAACCTGTGGGCCGCGGGATTATTCCCAAGGGTCTGCGAATTCAAATAGCTTCGCAGCAAGTATTGCTCCTCCATTCAGCTCTTGCTTTCTTATGTTATCCCCGCCGCTGTGAGCAAGGCATGTTATCCTGTGAGCAAGGTATGTTATCCTGTGAGCAAGGCATGTTATCCTGTGAGCAAGGTATGTTATCCTGTGAGCAAGGCATGTTATCCTGTGAGCAAGGCATGTTATCCTGTGAGCAAGGCATGTTATCCTGTGAGCAAGGCATGTTATTCTGTGAGCAAGGCATGTTCGAATTTAGCGCCAAGCTGCACATTGTTTATCACCGACACAGTCTAAAAGTACAACTATTGGAATGTGGGGGTCCGTGCAATTTTTTGAGGTTAAAAAGGGGTCCTCATACTCAAAAAGGTTGGGAATCACTGGCCTACACCAAGTAATTTGTTACCCCCCTTTCGCGTACCATAAGTAACTTGTTACCTACGTTTCACCTACCCCAAGTGACTTGTTACCTACGTTTCGCCTACCCCAAATGACCTGTTACCAACGTTTCGCCTACCCCAAGTGACTTGTTACCAACGTTTCGCCTACCCCAAGTGACCTGTTACCAACGTTTCGCATACCCCAAGTGACTTGTTACCAACGTTTCGCCTACCCCAAGTAACCTGTTACCAACGTTTCGCCTACCCCAAGTGACTTGTTACCAACGTTTCGCCTAAGTTACTTGTTACCAACGTTTCGCCTACCCTAAGTGACTTGTTACCAACGTTTCGCCTAACCCAAGTGACTTGTTACCAACGTTTCGCCTACCCCAAGTGACTTGTTACCAACGTTTCGCCTACCCCAAGTGACCTGTCACCAACGTTTCGCCTACACCACGTGACTTGCTGATTAACTGATGAAGTAAGCAGCAAACTCGCAAACTCTCTTACTGCTTAGAGAATCATATGAGTAAAGTGCTACAAATAGGGGTATATATATATATATATATATATATATATATATATATATATATATATATATATATATATATATATATATATTGTTGTTTTAACTTTCAAATCATTATTGGCTATATCATGCCGAGAAAATGGGAACTAACTATCTTTTCCAAGGGCACAAACAGGCAGCCTATTCGGACTGGCCTGGGCGGGTATCGAACCTCTATCCTTGATTACGAGTTCAAAGCTCTACCAACAGAGATACAGAGGCTCCCCTAAATATAAGAGGTGGTCTGTCGAATTGAGTGTCGGTAAATTGCAATAAAGTATTATGGAAGGTGGAGGACGTGTGTGTGTGTGTGTGTGTGTGTGTGTGTGTGTGGTGGGTGGGAAAGTTTGACACTTGAATGCACTATTAATTATTTAGCCACATTTCATTTTCATTCCAGTCTGAAATTCCTTCTGATATCATGAATCTAGTCTCAAAATAAAACGTGTCATATGTACCGTTTAGCTCAAATAAATCTTCAGCTTTCTGTTATAAAATGTTACTTCCATTCACTAACTTTTCGGATATAATTTTTGGAAACAACATTTTATTTCTATATGTCGGTAAACTAAACACATGTGAAAAATAGTCCCCAGAAATAAATTAAAACTACACTCTTTTAAGAAAGGGGAAATTTAAATTCATCATTTGATGAAGGACTTTTTAATTGGGATCTATGTTCACCCATCTGCTCCTTGCTGGTGATATATTCTATTACTACTAACCGTTCAGTGTATTCGTAGTGTAGACGCTTATGTTAAAGTGCATGTAATACCATGCATAAGCATTAGTTCGAGTATTTTACGTCACTTCTTTAACCCGATTAAGCGTCATCTACAGCGTGAGGTCACAGATTTCCACAAAATAACGAATGTTTCTAAATAATGTCATATTAAAAATGTTCCCCCAAAACACACATTCTCATTTAATCTGCAGTAATTAACTCATTTCTATTGCTTAAAGTATTATGAGTTATTCTCTTCTATTTTCATTATTGTAATTACTATCAATGAGTAATTTGTAGAGAAGCAAATAATGGAATAGAAGAGTATTTAAGAGATGATAATGTTTATTTATTATGGAAGGTAATGAAAGAACATGAAAATAAGATACAACAAATGAATGCTTATCCGTACAATGTAGCTACGTAGTACACAAACACACTTCACATTACACAAACACGCTACGCAGTACAAATACGCTACACAGTACACAAACACCCTACACGGTACACAAACACGCTACACAGTACTCAAACACGCTACACGGTACAAACACGCTACATAGTACACAAACACACAAGACGATACAAACACGCTACACAATACACAAACACGCTACACGGTACAAAACACGCTACACAGTACACAAACACAATAGAAGGTACAAACACGCTACACAGTACACAAACACGTTACACGGTGCAAACACGCTACACAGTACACAAACACGCTGCACAGTACACAAAACGCTACATAGTACACAAACACGTTACACAGTACAAACACGCTACAGAGCACACAAACAGCCTACACAGTACACAAACACGCTACCAAGTACTCAAACACGCTACACGGTACAAACACGCTACACAATACACAAGCACACTACACGGTACAAACACGCTACACAGTACACAAACCCGCTATACAGTAAAAACCCGCTACACAGTACAAACACGCTATGTAGTACACGAACACACTACACAATACAAACACGCAACACAGTACAAACACGCTACACAGTACAAACACGCTACACATTACACAAACAGGCTACACATTACACAAACAGACTACACAGTACAAAAACAGATTTTTTACTTGATATATTATTACTTGATTGTATTATTTTTTATTTCACTGTAGCAAAACAAGATATAAAATACACAGTTTGTATTTGTAATTGTTCTGCGTTAGTGTCGTCTGCCTTGAAAAAGGGAGCCGTATACATCCTAAGCGCTTGATAAATTTCTCTGATTTGCTACACCGTGCTTTGTCATGTTTGATTCCTGTATAACTCGAATTTGCTGCACTGTGTATTGTCATGTTTGATTCCTGTATAACTCGAATTTGCTGCACTGTGTATTGTCATGTTTGATTCCTGTATAACTCGAATTTGCTGCACTGTGTATTGTCATGTTTGATTCCTGTATAACCTTCCCTTGACTAAACTGAAGATATTGTGCATTTGGAAAGATTGTTATTTGCGATATACATCAATATGTATAAAATACAAGAATGTTATTTGCGATCTACATCAATATGTATAAAATAGAAGAATGTTATTTGCGATATACATCAATATGTATAAAATACAAGAATGTTATTTGCGATATACATCAGTATGTGTAAAATCACAAAAATCGGTATATATTCATACATCATTACTTTCTAGTTTGGTACGCATTGCCACAGAAATACACCACACGTGGAGCGCATTCAAAGGGAGGCAATCATCATATAATATCCTATACCATTTTACATTCAAATAAATATGCATGTCAGAGGTATACTTCTTACCAGCTAAGCATACGGAATTGTCGTATAGTGTATTGTTTCTCTAACTGTATCCTAATAATAATAATAAAATAACGTTTTCCTAATTACACAATGAAGTAGGTAGTATAATGTTCCCATACTATATATTAGAAAGTAAATACATCAAAGACAATAAGGTGTTATTGTTGTCAGGTAATAACAAACACGTAAAATAAATGGAAAAGAAACAGTTCACGAATAGTGGCTTTTTTAAAAGTTCTGTTTATAACAGATAAATTTACGGCAATATAAATATTTAGATCACGTGAAAGATAAACATATTGTTGGAAGGAATAAAGGAATATATATCAATAAAAGGAAACACTTCAGTGCATGTAGTTGTATGAAGAGTTGTCTGTGGTCCGAACGCCTTCCAGCGTTACGATAACCGTCATCCGTACGCCGAACGCCTTCCAGCGTTATGATAACCGTCATCCGTACGCCGAACACCTTCCGCGTGTAGATAACTGTCATCTGCCCCCTCAAGTACTCTTCCTCGATAGGCAAGGTCCTGTATAAAGTAAATATTGTGCTCTTTTAAATTGTACATATCTGTTGATCATGAAAAAAGATTTGATGTTGTGGTGTTTTGCGGTGTTATCACTCTACGTCTTAAAATATGTAACAGAAAGAAAGTGAAACCAATAAAATCAAGTAAACTCAGCAAGCAATTTATTTTCAGGCAATTAATTGAAAATTCAAATGGCACTTAAAATGTTTGAGTTAAACTCCAAATAATCCTAAATGTCCTAATCACAAGTCCAAAATAATAGAATGTTCCGAAAGAATTGGAATAGACTTGAATGCCTGATGTACCACAACGATGTAATCCATGATGTATTTGAATGAGTTCACATAAATCCCCAAATCATGTATTAATCCAAAAGTTAATGAGCAATTTAGTATTTCCAATGAATATTGTAAACAAATAATTCCTCTCAAATTATATCTGATTTCAACAACACAACTGTAATTACTAAAATAGATTCCTTACAGACTGATCTTTAGAACCGGAATTCTAGAACATGAAAAAATTTGTTTACCAATATCTCTATATAAATACACATGCCTACATGACCTAAGTCACATCAGAATATATGGCCACTTTTTTTTGCTTAAACCCAGATCACCCCCTTCGATTAAAACTTAATGTTAGGCCACTATTCCTTACTACCGCTTGAAAACTGTTAAGTCATGGTGTGAGGCTACTTGACCTTTGACACTTAAAGCCTGGGCCAGCTAACCTTTTGATCCTCGGCCACTGGTCTTCAAAAGCATTCACCAATGGTCGAGGCCACGGACCTTTAATATTGGCTTTATTATGATAGGGTTGGCCACACACAAAAAATAAAAGAAAAATAAAATAGAATAAAACGTAAGCGTCTATCCCCACAATTTGATTGTTTTGTTTTTGCTTTTATAAGTTTATATGTTACCTTATAAGATGAGAATAACTCATTTAATAAAAAATTTCCAAATTAAACTTTATCTATAGGCAAATTTTAATCTATTATTTCCGGGTTTGGGTTTGTTCTATCAGGGGCTTTAAAGTTCCTTGATTTTCAATTGGTCTTTTAACGTATTCACAGCCCACAAGGTACATAATTAGAAACACAAACCCACAAACAGCTAGTGCAGGTAATGAAAAAAGTCTATTCTTCTTTTTCATATAATTAAAATAATATTCATAATTCTATAAATAAAATCCTCTATGGGGTAAATATAAGTATACTGGTAAATAAGGTAGCATGCAAGCAAGTTCAAGGTAATTTTACAGGTAATAACTATCAATAGCTATGCGACTGATACCTTTACAGGTAATACAAATCAATAGTTATGGGACGGATACCTTTACAGGTAATAACTATCAATAGTTATGCGACTGATTCCTTTACAGGTAATACATATCAATAGTTATGCGACGGAAGTAGTATACGGGGGTGACTGAGGCCCAACTTTTTAGGGGGAGGCACTTGAGACCCATACGGGAAATTAACATTGTGGGCCTCAAGTGCCCCTAGGTACAGAGGGGGCTCTATGGGTACTTACGGGAATTTATCATAGCGGGGGTCGCACCGTATGTAGTGACGAAGACAACGTCCTCTACCATCAAAAACTGGGTGGGGGGTGTTTTTGATAGTAGAGGACGTTGTCTTCGTCACTACATACGGGGTGTGGGAATACTTGGCTAGGATGGGAATAATTAATCTTTCTTGAAAAATGGGTGGTCTAGATAAGGACCGTTGGAGGAAGATTATTATTTCCTCCAACATTGGGTAAAGAAACTTAGGAAGGTGGTGTGAGATCTTTTTTTTCTTGGTTGGAAGTGTTGGTGAATCAGGTAGCCAGTCAGGATGTTTCATCCGCCTGAACTTATCCTGGATTTTCATCCAATTTAAATTCAGGCGTTCGAATTCCTTTTCTTTCCTGACCTGTTCTTTCTTGGATCGTTCAAGAGCCCACAAGATCTTAATGTGGGTTACTTCCTTTTCTAAAACTTTCTTTAACAATACCTTCACCATGTGAAGGTTCACCTCTTCGCGCCTGACGTTACTGGCGGGTGGATAAATATAACAATCTTCCTGAACTCGGTTCAGGAAGTACTGCACCTCATCCAGTAAATCCAGGCTCTTCTTGATGAACCCCACACGGCAAGGGGTTGAGGAAGTTTTTTGTCTTTCCTCCACCAAGACATCAGTCACCAACCTTCTCGCTGATTTGAGAGCCGCTAGTTGGCTGGTGACGTATGGTTTGGTGGCAGGATATCTCCACCAATACTCCAACCTTTCCATCAAGGACTCCACATCCACCATTCTATCCCAAGCTTCTTGTAACAATTCAACAGAGTTCATTCTTGTAGAGTGAAAGTGTGAATGGTGAAACTGTGGAAGGCACCTCTTTATATGCTAGAAGCGCGGACGTGATGGAAAACATCCCCCCTTTCCCCCCCCCCCCCCAAAAAAAAACCATACATACAAACAAAAACACACAACACACTATTCTTTTTTTTTATATCAAACACAAAGTTACACACACCACTATCATACAAGGGAAAGTGTTTTTTTGTTTGGTGGGGTAAAAAAAAAACAAAAAAACAACACAAAACATATAAACATATAAAACACAAATATATATGGCAATCATTGAAAATTAATCTTTTCTTTGAAAAATGGGTGGCCCTTAAAAGGACCTTTTTTTTGCTATAATTTTTAGCAATGACATCGTTTGTTAGGTCTTCTTCTTATTCTTCTACTTCTTCTTACTTCTTCCCCATATATTAGTACTCTTTTTAAGCATCCTTGTCTTTCAATGTATGTTCTTCTTTCCCAGTAGGCACTTTCATCAATTCTAGTGACTACCCATGATGCTCTAACATACATGAGATGGTCAGGATTGAAGAGCATTCATGACACAATGCTTGAAGCTTCTACTGTAGTCCACATGATTCTTCTTTTTTTTAGGTAAAGCTTTTATGAGACAAGTGGTGGTATATATACCTTACGATCGGATTGAAATGCATCGAAATCAACTACCAATCCAATAGCGCGTTACAAGTGGGTCGGCTTTTTCTTCCAATGGGAAGAGAGTAGGGGTATGACGTCATTTTGGGTATAAAGGTATCGTAGCGTTCGTAGGGTTTATTACTTTTTCGACAGCCTTCATGGAGACCGGAAAGACAAGTAGTATGTATTGGAGTGAGCCTTCAATGATTAATGCTGCTGCTGCTGCTGCTTTGCTGAACTTCCGGCCAGAAGACTTTGATTTAGATTTTCTAATCAAGAGTTTCAGTCGTCTGAGACTACTACTACTACTACTACTGCTACTGTTGTTGCTACACCAGTGATGGATGAATTTAAAAAGAAGCAACAGGAAGAAATGGAAAATTTTTTAAAGAAACAAAGAGAGGATGAAGAAATGTTTCTTCTTCAGCAGCAGAAAGAAGAAGAAGAGAGAAGAAGAAAAAGTGAGGAAGAAATCAGACAACAGTTAGAAGAGGAGGAGAAGAAGGAAACAGTAAAGGAAGGCATCAGTCCTGAAGAAAAATCGGTGAGTCTTTTAGAAGAGATATTATATGAGTTAAAATGGATGACAAACGCATATAAGTATTCTTTATCTCAGCCAAAGCGAAAAAGACCATCACGGGCTAAACATTCCAAGCCTACCAGTTCTAGTGAGATGCCACCACCACAAACACCACCAGTGACTACCACCATAAGCAAAACACCAGCAGTAGTTTTGGATTGGGTCGTGGTAAAGGACTACGACAATTGAAGTTGATTATGTAAAAAACTTCATAAGTTTTTTTTTTTTTCAATCAAACAAACACCCCGACGGTTCTTTTAAGGGCCCCCAGATTTCTAGAAAAGAAATCAAATTGCCAAATCAAGTAAAACTTAAAAAATCCCATTGTGTTGAATATAAGTGTGAGTGCGTGCGTGCGTCCATATTCTAAAACAAAATAACACAAAAAACACTTACTTTTTTTCCAGTCTGGTATATTCTCTCCTTTTTTTAACAAAATAATTCACCAATGAACATATAACACCACACTCCAAAAAAACAAAACAAAGTTCACTTTCTGAAATTCTTGTGCTTCTTGAATTGCGTCACAGGAATCATAGTTTCTTTTTCTTCATTCTCACTATCTCTCTTGTTTTTCTTGAATTTCTTCTTCATAGGGACCCTGATCGTCACAGGAATCATATCTTCTTCTTCTTCTTCTTCATTCTCACTGTCTTCCATTCTTCTGAATCTCTTCTTACTTTTCTTGATGGTATGTTCTTCTTCTTCCTCTAGGTTTGAAGATCCTTCGGCTTCCTCCCTCTCTTCTGCTAGATTTTCTTCTTCTTCTTCTTTCTGAGGGCACTCCGAAGACCAATGTCCTGGTCCTTTACAATAATAACAGGTATCTTTTGTTTTGTCTCTCTTTTCTTTTTTTTGGTTTAGACGTTGTGGGCATTCTGGAGCCCAATGTCCTTTCTCTTGACAGATATAACAAGTATCTTCACTTTTATCTCTGATTTGATGTTGTCGTTGTGGACATTCTGGAGTCCAATGACCTTTCTCTTGACAGATATAACAAGTATCTTGACTTTTATCTCTCACTGTTCTTCCTCGGGCTAGATAATCCCAATTATACTCAGAAGGATGTCCTTTCTTAGAGTATTGATTTTTTCTTCTTCTTGACTCTTCCATCTTTTACAGTTTGAAAGTTCAATCAAAGACTGATTCTGAAGGTACGAAGCTCTCTCTTTATGTACTCACCTCTCTCTATATAAAGGTACCTGGGTGAAACTGAATCAGTTTCAAAGTAAACTTAATGATGAAAAGATCACGCCCAAACCATGAGAAACCAGAAGAAGAACAAGAAGAAACAAAGAAGCCACGAGGACGAAGACATTCCGTACCACCTGAAACACCATTAGATGAACTACTAGCTCAAGTCCATGCCAGTGACTTCGAAGAGGAGATGAGTGAATCTGAAACCTTACCATCTTAAAAACCACCCAAAACAAAACCCACCACTGCCAACACCATAACCCCAGACCAAGAAACACAATCTAGTACCTTGGCTCCTCCTGAAAATTACTATCGGATTCGAGAGAGTCAAAAAATTACCTCTCGAAAATTTAGAACCACTGCCTACACTCATACGGTGCACTTCAAAGACTTCAAGTCCGAAGTAACTCCCGAGAAAGCGGCGGGGTTCATTAGCGATTTGTGGAGTTCTGTGTTACAGAACTTGAAACGGCAATGTGGAGCCAAAGAGGACGATCGATTGAGACTAGCCATCCATCACGACAACTTGAAGAGTCCCGTTTGGATTGAGTTCATCACCCCGGCAGAATTAACGCCAGACAAAGTCATGTCCAAAATAGAACATGTGCAACAATCCAATGACAAGTTTACCATCACTGATGGAAAGGCCACACTCTACATGACACACGTTGCTCCTCCTCGAGGAAGTGGACGAAAAAGAAAACCGTTATTGGTGGACGATCTTCGTACTACCAAACGAAGTGTCGTCCAAATCAACAATACTCAAGACCAAATGTGTTTGGCTCGGGCCATCGTGGTGGGGCGTACGTTTGCCAACAAGAACGAGAGCAAAGAATGGAAAAAAGCCCGGAAGAACATTCGACGATCGCAAAGACCCCAACAACGAAAAGAAGCAGAACTCCTGTTACAACAAGCTGGGATCCCTAAAGAGACCGTGTGTGGCATTTCTCAAATGCAGAAACTTCAAGATGTTTTGGCTCCTCATTATACTTTGAAAGTTCACCCTCAAGAAGTGCGCGGAGATATGGTGTTTCGAGGCTCCGATTTCCCTGAAGGAAAATACATTCACCTCTATCACCATCAAGATCATTTTGATACCATCACTAGTATTACCGGATTTTTGGGATACTCTTACTACTGTGAGAAATGCAACTATGGGTTTAACAGTCGAGAGAAACACATTCATTGCGGAGCAAGATGTCGGGGCTGTTTAGCGGACCAACCATGCCTTCCTGAACAACAACAACAACAACAACAACAAAATCACGTCCATTGTGAGGTGTGTCGACGAAGTTTTGTCAGTCCTTCTTGTTACCAACAGCATCGCAAGACACAAGGTCACCAACAAAAATGTGCTTGCGACTTATTGAAATTGTGTTCTACGTGTGGACAGCTAATTCGTACCAACGACCCCAAGAGACACGTTTGTGCTGGCAAGAAAAAATGTTCTATTTGTCATCAGATCGTCGATTTTGATCATCGATTTTTTATTCAAAAGTTTGACAAGACAGAGAAGAAAGAAATAAAGAAGAAGAAGAACAAGAAACAAGTGGATTTCATCTTTTTGATTTTGAATGCATGCAAGAAACAGGCATTCACATTCCAAATTTCTGTGTGGCGCATCGGGCTTGTGATCAGTGTATTCAAGAATCGATTCATTTTCACTGTCCTCATTGTAGTCGAATTCCAGGAGGACGTGAAAAAAATCTTTCGTGGAGTTAACACTTTGTCTGAGTTTGCTGAATGGGTTTTAGACCCTACCACCCACGACAGTTGGAGCGAAGAAGACATTCAACGTTATGGAGATTGTCATCGGTATGCCATCGTCATAGCTCACAATTTTTCGGGATACGATGGGCAGTTTTTACTCAATTATTATTTGAAATTTGGGACCAAACGTCCTGAAGTCACCATGAACGGAAAAAAGCTCATCTACATGAAAGTAGGACAAGTACAGTTTAAAGATTCTATGAGTTATTTGGCCATGCCTTTGAGTCGCATGCCAAAAACGTTTGGCATGACAGAAATGGCTAAAGGCTACTTTCCTCACTTCTTCAACACGGAAGCTAATCAACATGCTGTCCTACCTCATTTGCCTGACCTTCATGATTACGACCCCGACGGAATGCGCCCCGAACAGCGAGAAGCTTTTCACACTTGGTACCGCGCTCACCAGACGGATCCATTTGACTTTCAAGAAGAGATGTTGAAGTATTGTCCATCTGATGTGGATATTTTAAGACGTTGTTGTGGAAAGTTTCGAGAGTTATTTCTCGATCACGGAGAGGTTGATCCTTTGAAAGATGCAGCCACCTTACCTAAAGCCTGTTCCTTAGTCTACTGGCAAAATTTCGTGCCCGAGAACCAACTGGCCATCATCGACTCCAACACGTCTCTCTTTGCTAGTCGTCAATATTCGGTCAAAGCTTTACGTTGGTTTCATTACTTGTGTGAAAAAGCAGACAAATGGATACAACATGCTAGAAACGGAGGAGGAGAAAAGAAGATTGGAGGTTATTCCGTGGATGGTTTTGATTTAGAAAACCCGCACACGGTATACGAGTTTCAGGGTTGTTTGTTTCACGGATGCCCTACTTGTTATCCTGATTGAGAGATGAAGGGCCCTTATTCAGATTCTACCATGGAACAGTTATACGAACAGACTTGCCAACGACGCCTCAAGTTAGAAAGTCAAGGATACCAAGTGGTAGAAATGTGGGAGCACGAGTTCGATCGACGTTTGAAAACCGATCCTGAATTTAAAAACATTACCCAAAGTTACGACGCGGCCGCCATCGAACCTTTAGATCCGCGCCACAGTTTATTTGGAGGACGAACCAATGCCACTCGCTTGCTGTACGACGTGAATGAATCCCAAGGAGAAGAAATCAAATACATTGACGTGTGTTCTTTGTATCCTTGGGTGTGTAAATATGCTCGTTTTCCCCACCGGTCACCCTGAAATTTTGACAGAACATATTGACGTGGAACACATTCGTCAATACGAAGGATTAATCAAATGTAAAGTCTTACCTCCGACCCACTTGTACCATCCCATCTTACCTCACCATTGTCAAGGAAAACTGATGTTTCCTTTATGTCGGACGTGTGCCGAAACGTGCAACCAAGATCAGCCCTGTCACCACACGGAGGAAGAACGGTCTTTGACAGGAACGTGGGTTAGCGCCGAATTGTTTCGGGCAATGGATCGTGGATACCGTTTGTTGAAAGTATACGAAATCTGGCACTTTCCAACTACAGCCCAATACCAAAAGGACGACGCCACCAATCATCCAGGCATTTTCTCGGGGTACGTCAATCAGTTTTTAAAACTGAAACAAGAAGCTAGTGGTTATCCTTCGTGGTGTCAGACTCCCGAAGACCAAGAACGATTCAAAGAAGAGTACCGTGAGATCAAAGGCATCACGTTGGAAGAGGTGGAACAAAATGAAGGAAAAAGATTGTTTGCCAAAGTGATGCTCAATTGCTTGTGGGGAAAAATGGCTCAACGTACGATCTTACCCAAAACGGAATACGTCACCGATCCTTATCGTTACTTTCAACTGGTGGACGACAAAAGTATACTAGTCAAACACGTCGAAATCGTCCGCGATGATTTAATCATTGTCAATTTCGAAGAAGAACCCAAGTTTGTCAAACCTGACAAGTTTAGCAACGTAGTCATTGCCGCTTACGTGACCGCTCATGCTCGTTTGAAATTGTACGACGAAGCGTTAGAAGTCTTGGGAGATCGTGTCCTGTACTTTGATACTGACAGTTGCATCTACATTCATCGCTCCGGTTTGCCCACACCCTACCATTCAAGGCGATCGTTTAGGAGCCTGGACAGACGAGCACCCTCAAGACACCATTCTGAGTTTTGCCAGTGGTGGGCCCTAAAAATTACGGGTACCGATACCGAGACCCGCAAGGTCAACTTCACACCTCCTTTAAAGTCAAAAGCTTGACTCTCAACTATCGAACTAACCAAGTGGTGAACTTTGAGGTTTTAAAAATACTTTACTGTCTGGACAAGTGGAAGACTTTCAAGTACCACGTTAGAACCTCACAAGATTGTACGCCTACCTAATCATCAAATCGTTACTCGACCTGTACAAAAAGTGTACCGTATCGTGTACCAAAAAACGAGTGAGACTTCCAGATCACACGACTTTGCCTTACGGACACGTTGATTTGAAGTATAAAAAAAGGGACAGCAGCCCCTTGAACAGAAAAAAAAGACAACTCCAAAGATGACTTCAACATTTGCCTTGCCTGACTATTGTGAGTGTACCAGTCGCTTGAAGACGTTCAAAAATTGGCCTAAACACATACCTGACTATTGTTATTGTCCTCATCGATGGAGCACATTCAAAAAAGGAAAAAAACTTAGGAAAAATGGATTACCTACTTCCCACTCTTTAGCCAGAGCAGGATTTGTTTACTTTGGACAGGGAACCAAAGTACAGTGTTTTAGTTGTGGTGTCACTATTCGTATGGATTGTAAGAAATCAGCTCTCCTGGAACATGTCAGATGGTCACCAAACTGTGCTTACCTTTCTTTAGCGTTTCCACGGATCACATTACAATACTTTTCGGATGGAACAGTCGACAGGTATAAAAAAGGAACCCCTTCCAAGCCTAACCCTTCATTCTGACTTTCAACGTTATCAAGCAAGAAGATGAGTCACTACTTGGAGTGTGATGCAGTACCATGCGATGAAACGGATTCTGTACGGTTTGGCATCCCCGTTTCACACGTTCAAACGGATTCCGTAGCTTGTAACATCTTGGATTCAGGACCCCACTGGAAGTCTCCCTCATCGACAACCCTCTAAAGAGGGCAGTACGCCCTTTTTGCTTTAGTGGAAATACTAAAAGAACCGGTATTGACCATAACGACAACAAGGGAATAGGTATTGGTCAATATTCGCATGTCAGAATACCTGTGTCGTTGCCTGGTTATTCCAAGTATGAAAGGTCGACTCGAGTCATTCAAAGACAAGTGGCCAAAATATCTACAAGGGCCTAACCCGAAGCTTTAGCCAGATCTGGATTTAAATACGCGGGAGAAGGAGATAAAGTTCAATGTTTCAGTTGTGGTCTGACACTTCACCAATGGGAACCTACCGACTCAGCTTACATTGAACATGCCAGATGGTCTCCGCACTGTCAGTTCTTACCTTTAGTGGCCTTAGAAGAGTACGGGTACGATGAGCCAGATGCCAAACAGAAGAAGAAATAGTTAAAAAAAATTCCATGTCGGAGGAGAATACTTCTTTAGAAGAATACATTGCTGGTTTACCTTTGGAGTTGCAAGAACACATTTATCAGTATATTCCTAGCTTAGAAGATCGCATTCGTGTTTTACCTTTGGAGGTACGAGAACGGATTTACAAAGGAATTGGTCCAGATTCAAGTGAAACGTAAAGAACAGTTACATGCTTTACGACACAAACATTTTAACCATTGGTATTTGAATGTGATAAGACATTTGATTGGGGTTAAGATATTCAAATGGTCAGACATTCATGAAAAACTACAGGACACTTTTAAGAAATTGGAGGGTACCACCTACAATGTGGCAGTGAAATATAGAATTCGATGGAATGAAGTGAAGGAAAAAAATGTGACCAACAGACAAGAATTCAAAAAACTGTTACAAGAACTGTCACCTCAAGACGAATCGCCTTTACGCCGTTTAAAATTAAATAGAATAATCACTAATACTTTTTTGGGATTTGAATTACCTACCGATTCCCATTTGGTTGGTATGTGAGTATTTTGTCACCAAGAAGACGGACTCTTTAGAAGGCCCTATTTGTAATGTGAACTTCACTCCTCTTTGAAGTTGCAAGTTACCCGTGGTCGTAAAAGAGTATGAGTACAATGAGTCCGATGTTATGCCTCTACAAAAGTTGAAGAAGTAAAAACAAAATTCCATGTCCGGAGAAGGAGGATACTTCTTTACAATGGTATATTGGTGGCTTACCATTAGAGTTGCAAGAACACATTTTTCAGTATATACCAAGCTTAGAAGATCGTATTCGTGACTTACCTTTGAAGTTGCGAAAACGCATTTACGATGAGTTTGTCCAGATTCAAGTGAAACGTAAACTTCAATTCATTCCTCGATTTTCGTACTACCGTGATTATTCGACATATCAGAAGTCTGATTTTGAAGAAAAACTATCACGAGTATCGTGAAGAACACAAAAGAGAGTTACTTCTTTCCAAGTCGGAAACTTTACCAGAGTACATTCGGGGCTTGCCTTTGGAATTGCGTCAAAAGATTTACCAAGAGTTTGTCAAGATCCAAGTGAAACGCAAACTCAAAGTCATTTCTCGAGCTGTACACTATACTCTCTTCAAAGGTCATAGAAGAATGATTATGGGGAAACATCTATTGCAGTAGCTACGTTCTCGGAGACTTTCTCAAAAGGTACCAACCTTGGGAGCCTGGCTATAAAAACATGCCACCCAAGATACCTACCTTAGCCATCGACCCGTATCATGAACCGGTATGTCTGGGGCTCTACTCGTCACTTGTGAAACGGATTCCGTGGAAGGAAGTCAACGATCGTGTTCAGACTTTAGAGGATTATAAAGACTTGATACAAGAACTGATTCCATTGAATTTTGGACGCTATGCAGTGTGTGTCTTAGTGACTGCTTATCTTGGAATTCGTTTTCCAGGACATTCGTTGTGGGAATATTTTTGAGGACAAGTGTTTGCCTTGGATTCTTTTGGAGGACCCGTGGTTGTTTTGGACTCGTTTGTTGAGTTCAAAAAAACAATATGACCCCTTTGTTCTTCTTCGGACTTAGTAGAAGAAGAAGACTATAAAAACTTGATTTTATCAGTACACGAAAGACAAATTGTACTTAAAGCGTTG